>RSEF01000001.1:128422578-128457277 GCA_003993805.1 Himantopus leucocephalus | reverse complement strand
CTATCCTGTAGATACTTGAAATTAACGAGCAGAGTTAATACTTATTTCACTGTGTTGTGTGCATAACTGAAATAGTGACACAGAAAACGCATTTCTCCTGCCCCCCCCCCCGTTCGTTCTGGTTCTCACCCAGCAGCTTCTGCTGAGGTTCTGGTGGTGAAAGATGCTGAGCCCGTCTGGCTTCCTACGTAGAGTTTCGACGCATCAAAATTTAGTACTTTGGGGAGGGTGACAAAACTTCTAAGGCCAGTTTATTTTCAGTAGTGAAACTTGCAGTAGGGTCTTGCCTCAGAAATGCACAATCCAGCCATTCCGCGGATCGCACCGGGAGGCAAGATGCCTGCTGTTTGGGCCATGAAAGGCGTATGTTTTATTCGCCGCTCAGATTCAGGCCTTTGGCCTGATGCTCTGGTGAAACGCAGATAATAAGGACTTTTCTTGGGGTTTTTTTTGTTTATAAAGAGGTCTGATACGCTACACTATATGGCCAGGTGAGAGCCAGGAATTAGTCCTAAATAAAACACATGAGCAAAAGAAGCTTGTTTAAACCCAAAGCTATAACTAAAAGCCATAATTGCCACCTGACTCTGGAGGCCTCCAAACTCCTTCAGCAGCTCTTTACAGTATTGAAAGCTGAGGAAATTCAAAGTTGTCTAAGGCCATGCTGTTTTCCTTCAGGATGAGCCTAATGCTGCCCCAGCCTAAACTTGCAGTTCCATCATGGTATTTTGGCCATTTTGCCAGTTTAGGTGCTGTGCTTGTTTGTTTCTGCACCTTGCGCCACACCAGTGGAGCTGCTTGCACAATTGGCGCAGGGAATTTCCTCTGGAAAATGATCCACGTAGGAAAAGAACGTGGAGAGACGTGGACCTCTTCCCCTCCCCAGCCCTCATTTGATTCTCTGGTCCGACTCGCCCTGTGACCATAAACAGGCTGGGGCAAAAGGTGGGAACAAGCAGTTGGGTGAGAAGGTAAATTGAGAAGCAGTGTTTGCCACTGATTGCATTATGGTCTCTCCAATGGTCAAGATGATCTGAGCGTGCCGTGCCCAGGACAGCCGGGCTGATGAGCAGCCTGCTGCAGCAAAAAACGAGCTGGTCTCACCCTCACTCACTGGCTGCCTTCTGCTGCTGCTTCCCTTGTACTGCCTGTGGTTATCACTTCATTCCTCAGTGAGTTAGTTTAACTCACTAAACTGGCAGAAAAGTTTTTCCTCTATGTATGCATATATATATATATACATGTGTTTACCTTACTGGGTTGGTTACTGTTGCAGTGTTAGTTTTCCAGCATTATTGGCTGCCTGACCCAAGTGACTGCACAGCCTTGGCACACAGGGGTGGGAGAGGGAAGGAGAGACTGGAGGTGGAGAAGTTGGTGGGACCAATGGGAAGCTGCACCGGCAAAGGGCAGTGCGAGCCAATTGTGAAACACCAGTCGGTTAACCTGCGGCTTGTGCGTTTCAGCCTCCAGTTGGTCTCCAAGCTTGAACAGGGTCCAGCAGTTGGCAAAGGTTCACCGAGAAGGCCAGCTCGGAGCTCACCTCGTGTGCAGCGAGATCTGTGTGCGCTCCTAACATGCAGCGGACTCTTAAGAAATGACTCGGCCCGCTGATTAGAGTGTTAATTTGGAAAGCAGAAGAGCAGGGTTCAGCCTGAGGGTGTTTGGGACCGTGCGATCTGGCTGCTGGCGAGTTCAGAAGCCAAGTAAAGGATGGCAGCTTCCCGGGAGGGAGTAGGGCAGCAGCCTAGGTGTTGAAGTTGGGAGGAGGAGATCCTAGGCTTTGGCTTCTTCTCCACATGGTTCTTTCAATATTTTATCCCATTACAGCTCTATGGAGAAAAAAAAAACAAACCAAACCATAAATGGTCCTGACTGCTAGGGCTAGAAACTAATACTACACTGGGTGAGGTGGTAGCTGAATTGCACAGCCTTCCCAGTTTTGTGTTCTTGCTGTGTCCTGTGAGTCTTCATTTCCTTCTGCCTAGCTTCAAGAGGAAGAACGAACCTTCTCCTTCAGTCCAAAGTCAAGTGATAATACCTCTTCTCCAGGGACTGAGGGGTGTGGGTTTGGACCTTCCTCAGTGACACTGGGCTTAGGTTCTTTGTGTTTGGGGCAAGTGCTATCACTGCTGGGCCTTTTTGTAGCCTAAGCTCTAGGAAAGGTAGGAGTTAAAACGCTCCTGGCAAGGACCGTATCTTTTGTAGAAAGAAACTTGAATGCCTACATCAGGTTTCCTGAATCCCAGTGTTAGGAAGCTAAGGTATTGCAGCTTTTAAATGGGCTGCAGCTAAGGTTAGATGTTAGGTGTGCAGTGATAGAGTAAGATTGCTGCTGCCTGAAAGGCAGGTCTTGCCCTTGAGTTGTTCTGCTCAGCTCTGTTGTCCTGTTCGTTCACTGTTAGTGTTTCTGGACCTTGGCTGATTGCACTTTAAACCAGTTCAGCTTACAGAAATCTGGTTTGGATTGTTGGGGGTTTTTTCTCAGGTTAGTTTTATGAAATCTCAGTGAATTAACTATGCTGAAGTCAGCACCAGAGCCGGTAGAAGGAAAGGGAAACTGTGTCTGGGTTCATGATGTCCCCTTTCAATTACAACAAGGTATATGAATGGGTCCAGCATTAATGCTTGTGTAAATTTTCGCAGTAGAGCATAAACGTGCTTGAGCAGCAAATACCCTTTAGCGAAGGGCTGAAGCACTTCGGATGCTGCACAGTACAACAGTTTAAATATACCTATGTGTTACCATTGTGTCTCTACCCTCAGCTCTGATTTTGTTGAAACTAAGACACTAAAAAATATATTTTTAAACCACTTTGTTTTGTGGCTCCTTTTTTGCACAGGTTCTCAGGATTTGGTGTATTTGGCTCACCAAAGCAAAACACTCCACCCAGGTCTCTCAATCAAAGAGCACAGAGAAACCCAACAGCATTGGAGCTTAATTTTTTAAAAACAGATACTATCTGAAGCAGTGAGCTGCCACCAGTCATACCCTTTGCTGTTTGTGTTATATTGCATAGATCTTATTTTAATTGCACCTTTTTACTGCTTTAGTTAGGGGTGAGGTAATAAGGCAATGGCTTATTAGGAGACTCCACCTAGTTGAGACAAAATATTTAGGTAACTTGCACCACACACTTATGGTATGAAACTGAAGCTTGGAAAGAAATTGCTTCAGGAGTTTACATTTTCTTACAGAGTTACCTTCATAAAGGCAACCAGGGACCTCAGTTTTAACCCCCAAGTCTGTGCACAGGATCAGTTCGAGGAAGAGTCAGTGTCTCCTGTCCCTTCCCTGTTAATAGTGAAGGGGTAGCAACTGAGTTAGCAACCTCATCTCACTTTTACCTGTATTTGAAATCTTACCATGCCTTATGGAGGAGTCAGGATGGAGAAAGCTATCAGAAACTGTTTGGTTTGCCTTCCTCACTTTATTTTCTCTGTTTTGCAGGCCCTGACCTAGTGGAAGAGTTGCCCAGCTTCTTGGTGAGCCCTACCTTTTGTGGAGGATAAAGGTCTCTAGACTGATGCTCGTCCCTGCTGACTTACTACTGGCAACCTCAGGGATGGGCTCTGGAAATTGACTTATCTTCACTCTATCCTCATGTCCTCTCCTCTTGGATACATTAGCTTGTTTCTGTTTTCTTGTTCTTATTTCCTATAAGGACCTGGTAATAGACTCTTGCCTGAAATGGCACCTGCCTTAATTTTAAAACATCTTTTAAACAAACATATCTTCCTTCTTTACTATGGCAGACAATGGTTGCTTAAGGTAATTACGTACCACGTTTTGCAATCTTTTTGGAGTTTAAGGATTTTACATACTGCTTCCAAAAAAACCCGAGTGTGTGATAATGCTCACAGAAGAAATATCTACCTTGTGAATGGCTTTTGGCCTCTTGAGAACAAATTTTTGACTCCTGGATTATTGACAAAATAAAAAGAAATGCCACCTCTTGGAATTTTCATTTTTAATGTAAGTTACTGATGGGCAGCAGAGGGCCTACACAGCATCTTTCTATGTCAGTGTGAGAAAGAAGGGCTGCAACTGCTAGATTTCAGCCTCCTAAACTGGGATTGCCACCAGAAGTTCTTCTCAAGCTACATCCCTAAATAAAAGTTGCTAGGATACCACTTGTGGGATGCACAAATAACATTGAGTTTCAAAAGAAATGGCTGAAAGGCTGAAACTTATTTTTCACTCACATTTTGTTATAAAACGGTTAAATTTTGTTTGAACATACGATATATAACTTGTTCTGTTTACCTGCTCCCATGTAAAACTTCACGCTGTATATTATTAATTTTTTTCAGCTGACACTAGTATTAGAATATGTTACTTTTGGGGAAAGAAAGAAAGTGATTATGTGAGTTGCCAGCATGGTGAGTTACTTCGGCTGGCAACAGTGTCACTGGATCTTCAAGCCTGTCCTCCTGTTTTTAACTGCAAAAAAAGTACCTGGGATGGGACAGAATTTATTTTGCATGTTTAGAAACGACAGGATGTGCTGCTTCTGCTCTGCAGAGTTTTTGCTTCTCGCTCCTAGACCATTTGTATGCAAGTTTCTGTCCCCTCTTCCCAGCTGGAATGGCTGGACTTTCCCGTTCATTGGTCAGCTGCACAGTGTCGTCAATGGGGCGGTAGTATTGGGACAGGGGTACTGCATTTTAACCAGAGGCTGCTTATCTCCTTTCTCTTTGTGCGTCTGAACTCTTGACTACTACTTTACTCAGATTGGTAGCACGTAGGATAGAGTAAGTATGTTCTCTGTTTGGGTTTGAATCTCAGCACTCAGTTCTGAGGTACTTGTAAGAAAATGCTGTAATATGTGTAGCTCAACTTACTGTTGATGAAGTTGGCCTTAAAAATTATTATTTAATGATAACTGTCTGTGGACAGCACTGGAAACATGCTTGTTTGGTTTAACTTTGATGTAGGAGATAGCTGCCTGCTACACGATAAATGTTTATTCTTTTATATTGCATTCTGTTGTCCCAGGTAACTGTCTTTATCTAATTCATCCTTTTGTTATAGCCAGCCCCTTTTATCTTTTCTTTTTGCTTGATTTGTAATATAAAAGAGGTTTAGTGTAACTTGACATCCCAAATATGTATACCATAACTGATAATTTTTACCCCAGCGTATTTTTTTTTAATTGTAAGTAATGCTGGAATTTTGTAATTAAAATACCTCTGCAACTTTGCAACATGTATATTTTGTCAAACACTGGTGATTAGAAAGCTATTACAGAAATTAATTTTCTGTATTTTATCCTTCTATTCATGTTTTTTTTTTGTCTTTATTCTGACTGGATGTTTTGCTTTTAAGTATCACTCCATGAACAAATCGTTTCTTCATTAATGGATTAAAACACATTAGCAAGTGGCATTGGAATACCTTCTCAAACACGTGTGGGCTCTTGCTGTCTAAAGTTTATTACGGAGGACTTGTATTTAAAAGTCAGGCTCACCATACACGTTGCATAGTGCCCTCAGAGCAGAAGCTGTTTTCCACGTAGTCCGGGTCCTCAGGAAGGACAGGTTTCTCCAGGGTGGGAGCTATCGGAGCAGTTTATTCAAGTCAAGCTGTAGCAGCTGATGTGGGGGAGAGGCACATGCCCCTGCCCTATCGGTTGGCTAAAAATCTGCTTTCTGTCATGTCTTTTTGCTTTTCCCTTAGAAATCTGTTGGGTTTTTCTCTTTTTCTTAAGATGTGCTTTGTGCTAGCCATCCTGTCTTGTCCTCCCACTAAGGTGGGGACCGCAGAGGAGTTCTGACTTCCCGCTGCTCTTGGAAATGGAGCTGTCACCTGTGTGTATTCAAGCTGCATCGTGTGTTGGGGTTTTTTTTCTGAGCTGGCCTTGGCAGGCACGGTACACATTGGCAAGCGCAGGTCAATGACCAGCCGCTTAATGGAAGAGGCACAGGGAGCGTCCAAGGGTTGTGTGTTACGTGTGCCGGGATTACAGCAGGGAGACTGGTTGTTCCTTTTGACTAAAACTCTTATCTGGGCTGGGTTCCTCCCCCCCGATGAATGGGAGGTGCATCGGACAGCAGAGGGACACATCAGGCCTCTTCGCTGGCCACGCACAGTCCTTTAAAGACATCGTGCCATTTTCCATGCAAAAATCTTTTTGTTTATTCTCATCACTTAAAATGCTTTTAGTTTTAGATCGTTATTTTGCATATGTTATGATTTAAAGCTTTTATGTTATTTTCTGCAAGTAGTGCATGCTGCACTTGGGCTTAGGACCAACTACCAATTTGTAGCTGCTCGCTTTCTGCTTCACTGCATAGATTCTTCAGGGACTGTTTGACTTCTGTGAATAAAACTCTAACCAGTGCAGTGGCATCGTTTGTATATGTAATTTATATATAGTTGGACTAATGCGACTCTAACGGCTTATTCTTTGAATAGCTTAGGAGGCTGGCCTTTGCTTTTCAAGGAACTCCATATAAAGAAATACGTACTTATTTAATTTCTTTATTTACTATTTTCTGAATTCCATTGTGGTTTTTTCAGTGTAAGTGAACTCTTCTATTCTCTTGCTAGTTGTGTGGTATCATTGTTGGGACGGTGATTCTGAGGTGACGTACATCAGTAAATATGTAGAGAATAGATATAGAAGTAAACATGTCTTGAAAAGCAAAGGCTAACTCAAAGCTACTCAAAGAAAAAATTGTAATATGGACATCAGTCCAATATGTGTAAGTTACATGTACACATACATAATGCCATAGGGAGGGCGAAACTGAGAGAGTTCATTTCACTTTTGTGACTTTTTTATTGTCAAACTGCTGAAAAGGTGTTGGACAGTTTAAAAATGTGATGAAATTGCAGCCTTCGTTCATACACACACTTTCCTCAGGCCAAGAGAGTGTTAATGTGTGTTTCTAAAACTTGGTGGAATGGGAGAGAGGAGTGGATGTCCTTCAGTACCTTGTCAGAGCGAGCTCCTTTATTAATGGCACCTGCTCTTCGCTACTGTTTGCCTCGTGGTTGTTCTGTCCTAAGGAAAGCCAGAGCTGGAAGTTGATTTCCCTGTATCGTTACTCTTACCCTTTCCTTTTCCTGAAGTATTTAGAGCTCTCTCGGATATTACCTCTAAAAAATCTGAAGTGGTCCCATTCAGCTCCCTAACACTGTAATACTGTGCTCACACAATTTGTTCACCAGAAGGGCTTTGCCCTTTGCATGCTCAGATTCTCCAGAAATTTCTATAGGTTACAAATCACAGCCCAATCACTCGAAAGGGTTGTTCTTGTATCACAGACTTATGTATAACTTGGAGCAGTTGCCAATATGAGTAAAGGAAAACCAGGATGGATTGCCCTGCGGGTTACTTCTGTGTTCTGGAGCAGTTCAGTCTTTGACATTTAGTTTATATCACATCTGATTAAGTCAGTTATCCATTTTCATCTCCATCTCTCTCTTTTTTTTTCTTTTTTTTTTCTTAAACTAACAAAATCCTTATTGAAATATCATTGCCTGAAACAAAGTGACATCATTCACCTCTGTTAGGGGTTGCGTTGCACCCAGCCCTTCAAAACCATGGTCTGTGAAGCTCTTGCTTTCCTAACCTCACGCACCTAATTCTGGCTGTTTTGCTTGTGTTCTGGTTTTATGCAGACTAATGGCCGATCGGGTGCTGGTGATTGGCAGTGGAGGGAGAGAGCATGCGCTGGCCTGGAAGTTGGCCCAGTCCCCACATGTAAAACATGTGTATGTTGCTCCAGGGAATGCAGGAACAGCTGACAATGGAAAAATTTCCAATTCAGGTAAAAAAAAAAACAAAACAAAACCGTTTTTAAGTTTGATAACAAGTTGTTCCATTCATCAATCTGTTACGGTGAAAGCATTATTATTACTACTATTTTTAAGGTGAAATAGACATGTGAAATAGATGATACAGATGCAGGTAAGAAGAAAAAATGGCTGAGCAAAGCCTTGTGCAACTACCACTCACTTTGTATGATCTCAGTTGTGATAGCTAATTCTTTGGGTTTGGGAGTGGAGGATGCAGCCGAAACTCCACCTGCCTGATGCGCGTTCCTCCGGGAATACAGCTCGGGATAGCTGCCATGGTTCCTGCCTCCCAGCAGCCTTAGCAGGGAAGGGGTGATGGTTTCTCTTGGTACGCGGTGCAGTTCAGCAGTTGGTTAGTGAACAGCTGAAAAGTGCCTGCAGCAAATGCCAGCACCTCTAGGACAGTGGCAGAGCTTTGAGTATTAAATTTATTGCTGTATTCTCACAAGTGCATTGAACTCTGTGATCCCTACAAGCTTTGATGAGAATACTTTCTCACCTGAACTGTCCAACCTTAGAAAAATATTCATTTCTTTGTCTCAGTGATTGTAAGAAGTTAAGGTTATTTTTAAACATTTCTCTCTTAGTACTGACTGCCTGTTTTGAGCTTCTATCTTAATATGTTGAGCTCTGACTGGCCGTAATTGAAACTATTCATAGTTATTAGTTTTGAGAAATCAAGCTTAAGGTATTTCAAATTGGGCATCCAAAATTACGTGCTGTGTTTTAAAAAAAAATACTGGTCTAAGGTGCTTGCCTGGAGGCACACAGTGAATCAGTGCAAAACCAGGGGTAATTACTCAAGAGATTCCTGTCTTGTGTCCTTTATATAGCAGATCTTGAATTAGGTACTTTAAACAACTGACTTAAGTTTCCACTTCAAAACACGTGATAACATACAGAATTAAAGTTAACGTAGTGTGCATGTGAACATGAATTATGCACATCAATTTTCTGAATTCCTATTTGTATGCGAGTAAAATCTGTATTTGTTACCATCTCATGTGGAAACATGAATCCTGTCAGATCCTTGTACGGCAGGTAATTACCGTATTTAATTCCATTGGAATGCTTAATTACAGGCTGTTTAAATAACTTTGTCCTTAATTTCTTTGACGAGTCACAGTATCATAAGTAGTTTTTGTTCTATGTGGTGTCTGAGGAGAGGGCCTAAAGAAGAGCCTGACAGGGATGTCATGTTTCCTTCTCATCCTAGAAAGTAAAAANTTGTTCTATTTGGTCTCTGAGGAGAGGGCCTAAGGAAGAGCCTGACAGGGAAGTCATGTTTCTTTCTCATCCTAGAAAGTCAAAACAAAAATCTTTACCCTTGTGCTAAATGGAGTCAATGCTAGTCTGTATGACCTGCAGAATGTTAATTTCAGTATTTTTTTGCAAGTGGTGTCTTTTAAAAACTGCTGCATTTTTCTCTCACCTTGTTATTCCATAGAAAATACTGCACCCTCAACAGTGGAAAATATTTGAGCGTGTGCGTAGTAACACTTGAGCCAGGTCCATGAAATCTACCAGGTGTACTAAAATCTTTTTTTGCAGACTATGGCCTCACATGTACTTTGGGAGATAAATCTTCAGCCAACTGGGAGGTGGGAAGAATCTAGAATATGTGACGAGTTTGACTCGTTTGGTTTTTAAGTAGACAATTTGTCTTATCTGCTCAGGCATTTTAGTCCTGCCACTGGGCTCTAGATTTTAACTCAAGGGAGAAAATGGAAAACGGCTTTACAGAAGCACGTGAGCCCTATTATATTGTGTGAGCCTGGGCAGCAATGGCTGTGAAACTGCTACCATTGTTTCTGTTTTTTTTGGTATAATCAAGATTTGGCTCTGAAAGTTCGTCCTTCTTTCATGGTTCATGAGAGTGCCTTTAGATAGTGTGGCAACTCTGGTTCTCAGGTGATCTCTGAAACATATGAAGGTGAGCTTAAAATTATAAATAACCTTAAATTCTTCAAGCCTTGCCTGTATCTAAGTAAAAAAAAAAAAGTTTTCATGGTTAATTTGAGTCAGTAATGTTTCTGACAATAAAGACAGATTTAGGTTGAGTGGCTAAATATAGTTTTATACTCAATTTATATTTAATTAGCAGGGCAGTTTTGGTGCCAGAAGTGTACAGAATGGCTTGCTGAATCTAGAGCTAGATATATGTGTGTCTGTGAATGGACTTGAGTATCCTGACACCTCCTTCCTGCACATTTTAGCTCTCAGTGTAACGTATGCTCTTAACTTTAAGCTCTAGCTTTGAAAACCTTGGTCCAAGGTCCTTCTGTCTGGTTCAAAAGGAATGTTTACCTGTCATTTTGAGAAATGAAGTGCAGCTACAAAAATGTCCCCTTTTAGTCTACATCCTGAGGAAAATTATGTTTTGGGGGGAAAGTTAAAATTGCATATTAACAGTGTGATTTTTTCCTTTCCATTTGTAGCTAGGACATTTCCGCATCATGTAAATCTTGTGCCATATTCACTGTTCATCTTACTAGTAGATCAGACCTGTGCCATGACAATTTGGGATGAAAAGCACAGTCAACTTACAGGCTCTTTCGTTTCCCTGCTCCCCTTCGCATGGGTTAATCTCACAGGGAACAGGGATCGTCCCTCTTCATTGGCCCACTAGAGCTCCCACTCTTTTCGGTCGGGATCTGCTGTTCTCCAGCTGCTTTCACAACAGCCCCATGGGACTGAAAGACAATATTGACCTTTACGTTAATGAGTACTTTAAAGCCAAGTGTGTTATGCTTTTGTTTTTGCTCTCTTGTGAGCCAGAAGTCAATTGGCATAAATTGCACACGGAAGTCAGAGTCCTTTGCTTCTTACTTAGAAATGCTGGTGGAACAAAATAATTGAACTGTTAAATAGGTATCAAGGAGGTAATTTTTATTAGCGTTCAGCCTGTTTTTTTCCCCCCACTCCACCCAAATAGGGTAAACCTGTAATCAAAATGTAGGCTTCAAATAGTTGCTTTTATGGCATCTCTTGGGCAGAAATAGCTTGTGGAAGAAGACAATTTATCCATACAGGATGGCAGGAGTGCAGTGGGCACCGACACAAAATCGTGTCTGTTTGTCCAGCAGAAGCTGCTGTATCACTGCCTCTCCTTCCTCTCTCTTCACTTCCCCAGAAACTATCTGGAAGAGACCATCAGTTCCTGGCGGGCTGGACAGTACGGTCGCTAACAGGACATGACAGGCAAAACTTAAAACAAAGTAGTGCAGCTGCAAGGAGGGTCTGTGCTGTGCTGTACCCTGCTCCCTTTGCCAGCTTCGTGCCCTGATGTGTTAGTCTCCTCCCCGCAGGGGCAGCCAATCCACCCCAGGCCACGCTCACCGCTTTTTTGGCTCTCTCCCGGTTTGCGTTCCTGTCCTCGGTAGACCTTGGCTTTATTTATTCTTGATAAAAGCAGTGGAATTGCATTGCCTTTGCGTAAATTTTTATCATGAGACTTGACATTATTGTCTTTCATGCAAGCTCTTTCTTTAGTTTACGCAGTTTTTGGCATTCCAAGTATCGTCATATTAAATGTTTGTTTATGGAAAGATAACAGTCCTACAATCCTAAGACCAAATATCTTTATCCATAACTACAGCACTTGCCCTTAAGTTCAGCCTAATGTAAGAAAAAGTGTTCAGAATCCCCTTTTTTTCAGTGGGGCCACAGTTTAGTGTGGCAATTTTTAGCTGGCACTACAGAAAGAAAGAAAAAAAGAAAACTATTGCAATCCCACCACCAGCCACTTGTTCCTGTCCCCTACACCGTGCTGGTATGAACATGTGTAAAACTTCATGGTGACCCTACTCAGGGAGGATACTGGCTGAATTTTTATTTTTTTTTCTTCGCTTGTGCAATGCTGCTTCTGCTGGCAAATGAGGAACCCAAAACTTTTTTTCTCACCTTCAAGAGCAAGGTTTACAATGCATGTCAAACTACAGCCTTCACTTGAGGGGTTTGGTGGTTTATGTTCATCCAAGCCTCTTGTGTAAGGCTGTATATTAGTGTATGCCTCACTCTTCCAGATTCACAGTGACCTGCCATTCAAGAATGTGAGACTGGTGAAAATGCTGCTTCAGCGTTATGTGATAAATAAGTGCTATGCAATAGTAATGAATGCAGTCTTACCGCCCTTTTGTATCTTCAACAGCTGTTTCAGTCAGCAATCATGCTGCACTCGCCCAGTTCTGCAGAGATCAGGAGATCAGGCTGGTTGTGGTTGGTCCAGAGGTTCCTCTTGCTGCTGGTAAGAGAAAGCAAGCTAAAAATCATAGCTTTCATAATTTAGGAAGAAAAGTACATTTTTGTCCCTGTCTTCTGTGCATCACTCAGCAGTATCTGAGTGTCTTCAATAGGAATGGAAACAGATCCTCCGTGGCAGTTTGCCTGAAATTCAGGGTTGTGCTGTGATGAAAATGAACTTGTGAAGGGTGTTGTGTGAGCAATAAAACAGTTAAAATATCCTTAAATGTTCAGTTTCTTTTTAAGTGATCGGGATTAGTAAAAGAGGAATCAAAGTGTCTTTGGGACCTTAACTAGAGTTTTGATTTTCCTATGGAGTTTTCATTTTTTTGAAATAATAATAATTTGGGACTTGGTAAAAAAACCCAAACACATTTATAAACATGTTGATAATTTTTCTGTTTTAACCTTTTATGTGATCAACAAGTGTCATCTTCACAAAAAACTAATGTCGACTTTTTAGCTAAAAGCTATAATAAAGCAAGGGGGGATTGTCGTCTATTACCAAATGCAGCAGAACTTCTTTGCAGGGTTACTGGCTCCTGATTATAGTGAAAAATGCATCTAAGGCCCATCTGGTAAAGTAGGCACTGGATAGATATAAATGGCTTATCATTCCTGACATACTTGTTCCAACAAATCAGTGCATCTGTAGACTTGGACTACATGACTCCTATAAATCATCCGTTGATTTATAACATTTTTTTGTGTTGCCATTTTTAGGAATTGTTGATGACTTGACAGCAGCTGGAGTAAGGTGTTTTGGTCCAACAGCAGAGGCAGCTCAGCTGGAGTCCAGTAAGAGCTTTACCAAAGCCTTTTTGGATCGTCATGAGATCCCAACTGCAAGATGGAAATCTTTTACTGATGCTAAAGCAGCATGTGACTTTATTAACAGGTAAAATTCTTTTTGTTTTAGAAATATTTTTTTTACAGCAATGTTCAGCATGCAAGGTATCCAAAGCAAACAGTCAGATGACTACTAATGTATCAGTACTTTTGGCTTTGACAGAATATCTGTAAAGGTGTAACACAACACTATCACACTGCAATAAGTCTGATAATTAAACGGTTCTTATTTACTGCTCTTAAATGAAAATAAAGTTCCATGTTCAGTTTTCAAGGAGAATATGGGGCAAGTGTTTATTTTTTTCAAATTGCTTACTGTGGAAACCCAGCTTGCAGTCTGGTAGTCATATGTTCTGCCTTCTTTGTACCTTGTCTCCACGAATATAAATTCTGCATTGGAGACTTACTCAGCAAATGATGATCTGCTCATCAGAATACAATCCAGGTGGCCCAAAAATGATACAACAGTAAATTATTACAAGGAAAGCAACCTTTCAGAGGAGTAACAAAATTCAGTGGTGGGGAACAAACAGGAAGCAGAAATCCTTTACAGGGCATAGCATAACAAGAGAAGCCTGGTTTTTACTTGTGTGTTATTCAATAAAGGTAAAACCGTTGCTGTGAAAACTGGTAAATATTTTGATCCTTCAACTATTGAAATGCTCAAAAATGCCTACAAAATATGTCTGCAATACAGAGTGTTTACTGTTGAATCTCTCTTCTCTATCTTTGAAGTGCAAACTTCCCTGCTTTGGTTGTAAAAGCTAGTGGCCTGGCAGCTGGCAAAGGAGTAATTGTGGCTTCAAACAAGGAGGAGGCCTGCAAAGCTGTTACTGAAATCATGCAGGTGAGTAGAAGTGTCATGCACTAACTGGAGGAGTTTGCACACAAAATAAGTTGTTAACCACCTCAGAGTCTCAAAGATATTCTTTATTTTTATGTAACAGGAATTTCACTAAAAGACTTCAAATCTTCTACCCGTTATTTGGACAGCTATGGAGGTCTGTCATATTTATTGCTTGAGGCAGGGTACTTTTTCTAGGCATAGTTCCTGTAGGCTAAAATATAATCATTCTTAATGAAAACCCAGGTTTATTTCCATATGGATTTCCGTTTTGGGTCTTTGTTGTTTTTTTTTTACCATTGAGACTACTGCAATCAAACAGGTACTACAGTGCTGTAATATTAACACTGTGATTGAGCTGGATCTTGCCGACCGACATCAGCTGACACAGCACTCAAATGTGTACTAAAATTCCAGTGGAATTATTTCAAGTGAAGTATATTTTTAAGTAGGATATTCAACAAATATATTAGGACCATCAAAATCTGAGGAGAAGCAAAATGAAGCAATTTCATCTGAACAGTTAGGAACGTACAACTGGAAAATAAGACACATACAGGTCAGGTCCTCAGTTCCTCAGCTGGTGTCAGCAGCATGCATAGCATCTTACAATTCAGTGGAGTTATGCTGATTCATAGGAGACGTTGTCTGACACCCTTGTATTTCAAGAGTCAGAATATAGGGTCTGCACTCACATTTTGTCATTTGTGTATGGTTATTGGACAAATACATGTGTTAACATGTGGCCCAATGTCTTGAACAAAAGAAATGTATGTTAGAGAGTCTTACAGACCCACAAAATTATCCTGTCAGTGTGGGTTGGTTGGTCTTAATTGACTAAATATGCAGTCGGTGTTCAAACATTGCTTTGGAATATGAAAATATTGCCCCCTTCCAATGTATTCTATAGAACTGCACTTTCTCATAAAGTAAAAGTTCAGATTACAGACTTGACAGTCATTGCTATTACTGTCAGTATCATGGGTGCAAACTTCAGAAAGTAGAGCAGGAGAAATTGCTCAGTAAGTGATAAATATCCTCTGCAATTTAAAAATACTCAGGCATAAAATCTGCATTTATGTAAGAGTAAACAGTAAACGGGAGCAACGATTTTACCATTGCTGACATACCCAGGATGGAGAATGGATTAATAGTCTCAAAACTGTGCTGCATTTTTGATGCTGTATTAAAAATATTTTTTCTTGTTGCATTGTGAATATTTTAAAATAACTGAAACAAAACTTAAGACATTTTGATTTTACTGTAGGATAAGACTTTTGGCACAGCTGGGGAAACTGTTGTTGTCGAAGAACTTCTTGAAGGAGAAGAAGTTTCTGTAAGTGCGCTTCTTACTATAACACTTTGATTATACCTGTTCTAAACTATTTAGGAAACACTATGTAAGTACCTACAGAAGGGACACGTAAGATTTTATTACTTAAATTAAAACCAGTTATTTGTAAATAAATAAAATAGTATTAATTAAAGATAGCTGTGTTAAGAACCAAACTTTCTGCAGCCTGTTAAAATAATTCAAGTTAAATAAAAACAACTCAAACAATAATCGACTGTTGCCACATGGGAAAAAAATCTAGCCTTAAAGATTTTGGGTGTCGTTGAGTGTGCAGTTCTGTGTTATGATTTCTCTGACAGCAAAGACAGTGCNTTTCTGCAGCCTGTTAAAATAATTCAAGTTAAATAAAAACAACTGAAACAATAATCGATTGTTGCCACATGGGAAAAAAATCTAACCTTAAAGATTTTGAGTGTCGTTGAGTGTGCAGTTCTGTGTTATCATTTCTCTGACAGCAAAGACAGTGTAAGATGTCCGTTCTCTTCCATATTGCTACCTCTTCGCTGCTGTTTGCGTAGTTACCTGTTCGTGAAGCTACAACCTAACGACCTTTTTGCTAAGAAGTCACCACCACCACCTTGCATGTTTTCTGCGTTCTGGTTTAGAGCCCAGTACCATTTGAATCAGTACAAGTAACACGATGATGAAGGGCAGAGCAAGGCAAGGAGTGGTTGCGAGCAAGGGAGGATGGAGACTTTCTTTAATCAGCTTTGCTGATGATGGGAATACGTTGAACTGCATCATGAGGGAGCAGTAAACCCCTTTGGAGCAAGGGAACAGTCAGCTCAAGACAGGTGCAGGCAGGATCCTCATTAACCAGTTTCATTGCCAGAGAGATTGCAATGTGGAAGTGCACCCGGGGATGAAGGACTGGGAACCAAAAGCTGTTGAATCATTTGACAGTGTTGATTTACTCTGCAGATGTAGAGAGAACATTTCCTTCATTTTAAGCCGATGCAGCTCCTTCATTTTAAAAAGTATATCTGATTTAATTAGCAGAGTGTGAAGGAGAAAAGGAGAATTAGAGCCTAGATTTTGAGGTGGCAGGGGAACTTGACACTTGCATCACACAAAGTAGAACAGCCAAGTATCAGCTCAGGTTCCCGAATACTGGAGCTGGAATTGATTTATGCTGGATGTTGTGAACATTCATTTTGGAGGTGGTGGTATTTATAAAGTAAGTGATCATCTCCGACTGTTGCCAATCTTTGCATAGTCTGGTTTCCTGCCTGATAGGAAGAAATCAGATGTGCAGATATTGGTCATCCTTATTCTTTCCTGGTTGTCTTGACCTTTTTAGGAACTGAGGGGTTATCCAGATGTTTGTTCTCTGGTGGAAAATATGTAATGCTCTGAATTAGTCCTTATAATACCATCAGACTTACTGTATTATAACAAATAATATAAACACACAGTTGAAAGGTTTTTTTATATGATGACTGACAACAATGAATCAAAAATACTGCTTGCCTTGCCTGTCAAAATAATTCACCTTCTGCAAATTACTGTAGTTTTTAATATATTAATATTTTGGCATTTTGGTTTTTTTCAGGGAATCCTTGCTTGTTTTTTAATTAGCATTATAAAATGGTTTTATGAGTACTGCTAGCAGTAGTCCAGACAGTGAACGTCATCATCCAGTTACAGAAGATGCCAGCAGGCTTGTTATTATGAAGCTATTGAGGATAAAAGCATCTGCTATATAAGTAATTTGTAAATAATTCAAAAGTAAATAGTTTTATCAACAAGGAAAAGGAAATCTTGAAAGGAATGTAATTCCTTCCTTCTGAGGCAGGAGGAAGGGAGAGGGAGGGAAGAAGTAGCTTCCATCTATGCTCCATCGTGGAGTATTTAAAAATTTTTTTTAAACCTTTTTAGTATTTCTTTTCAGTACAACTACTGATGTTATATTATAATTTTTTTACGTTATATGAAAGTTAATTTCTGTAGGAAGGTCGCGTGAACTGAGGCACTGCTTCTTGAGGGAAAATGTTTAGAATATTGTAGTTTGTTTTATCAGGGAGACAGAATTTATACTCCTAAATATCTGTTTGCAACACTGAAAATCAACTATATTTGCATTATATGCTCTTTAATTCTATTAATACCCTGGGGTTTTAATTATTCTCTTTGTTTTCTAGTGTTTATGTTTCACTGATGGCGTCACAATTGCTCCCATGCCTCCAGCCCAGGACCACAAGCGATTAATGGATGGAGATGAAGGCCCTAACACTGGAGGGATGGGAGCCTATTCCCCGGCACCTCAGGTAAAGATGTATTTACAAGGAGATGTTTTCCTAAAGCTGTACTACAGCTCTAGTACTGAAAGCATGTGTGAATTTTTAGTTCCACCGTGATGACCAGGAGAGTGAAGAAAGTGGGGTCTTGTGGATGGAAAGAGTTGCCTAAAGCAGACATAGTCGAGTAAAGTCCATAAGTTAAATTTGTTTCTCTAAAGAGGATATTTCTACTGAATTACTTTTAATTATAAAGGTGGAAGTGTTATTTCTGCAACCTTGTATTTTGATTTGGTTTTTAAGTGTTATGAAGTACTGATTGTTAGAGCTAAGTGCTTAAAACCGCGTTTTTATCTTGTGCCAAACTAAGCTAATGATGAGCTTAGTTCACTTACTGTACTTCAAGTTAGTTTGGTGTCTGTTTGGCAAGGAACTATTTGCAAAGGGACTTACTTTGCTTTCTATTCACCTGTGTCATGGACAGAGATTTTTCTTTTTTAAGTTCAAAAAAATTACAGGTTTTATTTGTCTGGGAAGCTATCAATCTTGTTTGTTGAATAAAATTTGATCATTGATCACTATACTTTCCAACTGTGGTTTGTCTTTGGGAGGCCTTATCTAAATGCCAGTCTGTCTGTGCAAATGTTTTGTTCCAGTGAAGCCAGCGGGATTGCTTGCCCATGTAGATCTAAGCATGGAAAAGTGTCTGAAGAAATGCAGACGGTTATTTTAATGCTGTGGTATGTTGTCTGAGGAGAGAGGAAAATATATTAGCTTTCTGTTGTACGAAAGGTTTTGGAGTAGCGAGAGACCATCCAAGTGTTCTGCTTGGCTCTTAAAAATGCTAGCCATCACAGTAGGAAAAGTCATGCACTCCCTTTTTACAAACACTGTTTTCTAATCTTGTTTTACTAGATTTCTAAAGATTTACTGCAGAAAATAAGAGATACTGTTCTTCAGAAAACTGTTGATGGCATGAGGAAAGAAGGTGTCCCCTATTTTGGTACGTACAGAAGTTTAGGGTTTTTAAGCATAAGGAGAAAGACAGTTCTTTTTACTTTGTCCTCTTTATAGGCCTACCTCACACTCTAAGTTAAGGAAGATAACTTTGATCGATTTGGAAACTGGGTTTGGTATCAGTGACTTGATTTAGAGTTCTTGGAAATCAATGGATATCCTTTAATTAACAGTAGATAATCGTCAAGTAAGGAAGAACTGAAAGGACATTTGAAAATTGTAACCACAACCATTTCTGCCTGATACATTTTTAACATTTCTAAAGTGTAAACATCCTACCTTTAAATTAACACAGGTGGCATCCTTTTTAACAGTATTATGAATAGATTTAAAACAAATTCCCTATGCAGTTGCTTAGATAGCTTTTTATATAATTTTTTTATTCCAGGTGTGCTTTATGCTGGATTAATGCTTACCAAAGACGGACCTAAAGTTCTAGAGTTTAACTGCAGATTTGGTGACCCAGAATGTCAGGTGAGTTATTTTGTAGGTACATACACTTTGTCATTATGAGAGAAGAAAAGTCTGTTGCAATCTACCATTAGTCTTAACTAACTTTTGAGTGAATATTTAGCTAATTGCACTAAGATTTAAAATATTTGGTTTGTTTATTCAAGACGGAAGGTTTGATATTAAATTGTTCCATTCCAGAGAAGATTTCAGCAGATTATACTCAAATACGGGCCTTACAAGGGTAAGCTTGAGTGAAACTCANTTACAAGGGTAAGCTTGAGTGCACTTTCCTATCTTTTCTGGAATGGAGTTGGATTTGGTTTTATTTTAATAAAGAAGGGAACACTTCTTTTCCCCCACTCCCTGTTGACAAGTGGAACAAACCCCTTCATTTCCATTCTTCAGAACAGAATAACATTCTTTGGCTTCTGCCTTTTCCCCTCCATATGTAGCAATTCTTTTGCACATAGAAATTATCTTCGAGGAAGAGTATTTTTAAAGGTACATGGATTATGAACAATATGTATATATGTGTGAGAACGCAGTATATGAAAATACTTACTTTATGTTCTTTTTACACTTGCACTAGTATTTTTAAAAGCTCAGTGAAGAAAATGTAACGATGTACATTGTTTTCTTTAATTTGCTAATCTGTATTTTCATAGGTAATTCTTCCACTGTTGAAAAGTGATTTGTATGAAGTTATGCAAGCGGTTATCAATAAAAAGTTGTCTAGTTCCATGCCAGTTTGGTTTGAAGACAGTGCAGCTGTGACGGTGGTCATGGCTAGCGAAGGGTATCCAGGAACATATCCCAAGGGTTTGGAAATCACAGGTAAATATAGCAGGAGAAACTACAGAAGTCTTAATTCCTCTCCTGCCCTGTCTTAATTCTCTCTTTTGCCAGATGAAGGTGAATCAGTGTAACCCAGATTCAAGAAACTTTAGACCTTGTGGTTGAGGGTCAGCTAGAGACAACTGAATTTCCACACTTCAAAGTTTATTGGCAATACATTTGTAGCATTTTCAAATCTCCACACCATATTGTTAAGTTCTGTAGCATTTCTTCAATATGTGTTACAGTAAAGTCGTTCTGGGCTGATCACTGATTCTTACATAATCTTGATGCTGATAAGTTTTGTGGTATCTATGTCAGTGAAGTACAAAATCCAGCTGGAATTAGGTGTTGTATGCAGATATTTCAGCTAAATACCGTGTCTCTGACTGTACAAGTAGAGACCGGTCTCTCCTCAAAATGTAGTTTTGACAAATTTATTCCCATTTCCTCATTTCCTAGAATAATCAAACAGAATTTGGTTGTGGTTTCTAGACACAGTCAATAAATGCTGAATATTTATTCATTTGTAATTTAATAAGAATGTTCTAATCAATTTATTTTTCTGCATTTATTTTCTTAAATGGCAATCACAGGACTTCCTAAGGCTAAGCAGCTAGGATTGGAGGTGTTTCATGCAGGCACAGCCCTGAAGGATGGCAAAGTGGTGACTAGTGGAGGAAGAGTCCTTACAGTAACTGCTATTAAAGAGGATCTAATGACAGCACTGCAAGAAGCTAACAAGGGAGTAGCAGCCATACACTTCAAGGGTGCCATTTATAGAAAGGACATTGGTTATCGGGCTATAGCTTTCCTGAGACAATCCAGGTAGATATTTGAAATATTTGAAATGGAAATAACTGGTGTAAAAGGGATACTACTAGTTTACATTAATAAACTGATGTTGATATTATGCATAACTCTAGACAAGTTTTAACTACCATACTTGTGAGCAATATAAGCAAGATGAACCAAGGAAGGAACAGGCTTTTTGATGGCTCTCATCCATGTCCTTATTCTCCCAAATCTGAGTTAAACTACAGTGACGAGCACATAGGAGTGACTTGTGCTGTTGCTGTCTTTGTTATGTCTGTTTCAGGGGGGGTGAACTTCTGGTTTTTAGGCTCTAAACCATACCTTTTACTATAGATTTGTTTTGTCCATAAGTCTAATATTAATATAATGAAATGTATTTATGGACAAAGTTTGAGCTATTTTATTGGTTCATTTTAGAATCTTTAAAAATGGTTAAAATGGTCTTGTAACACCTACCTTTTTGGGATACGCATTTTAATGGAATAGCTGGCTAACAGGTCCTTTTTAATATTATTGGTTTTGTTTTCACAGTATTCGGTTTAACAGTCTTGAGATGATGTGGGTGTGGGTGTTTTTTTTAAAGCTGTGTGTTCTACTGTCTCTCTAATGTTATTTAGAGCTTCTTTCAGGTTTTAGACTCATTTTTACCTAATATGAAGCATATCTGCCTGCCTACTCTCCAATTCACTCAAAAATAGCCTTTGATAATAGGTGATTTTGTAGTCTATGAAGCATATAGTTTCATTTTTGCTGACAGTGTATACCAATTAGTATATTGTAAAATTATGATCAATAAACTTACTAAATGAACAAGGGTGTTCGTATCTAGTCTGCTTTCTCTCTCAAGTATTGTGCATCTTTTGAGAAATTTATGTGTAATTGGTATTTGTTTTGTAGTAGAAAAAAATCAAGTCATTGTATGAGGGAAGAGAAGAAGGTACTTTAATGAACAGTTGTCTAAATCACTGAGTTCATGGGCCATAGCCAGCAAGTTTCTTTACTGGAGCACCTGTATGCTGGGAGGATCCCTAGCTTATGAAGGAGTCCCCTGGGAACTGTTTACAGGCAGCATCTGTTTCACTGTCAAAAGTGTCTGTGCCCACTTTTGCTTAGACATCCTAAAATTGGAAGAACAGACAGTCAGGCACACTTCGCTTTGGACTCTGTGTTGCACACAGTTCAGGAAGGGTGATGGTTGGCTCTGTAAAGTTGGGGACGTACCTCCTCTTGGCAGCTTTGCAGGATTAAGTCCTATGTGTTTCACTTTGTGAAAACATCCAGAATATTTATTTAACAAAAAAAAATATTCTCCTTTTGGAGAGTCAAAGTAGATACCGTGCTTTTAAAAATACGGTGAAAATATGATGAATATTCATCATGTTCAGACTGAGAGGGCCTGACTCTGGTCTCTTGTTACTGCAGGCTAATATTTCCTTGAGTCTTATTCACAGGCTGAACAGCTGCTTCTTATAATTATTTTCCTCTTGCAAATTTTTGAGCAGTGATACAATGTGAGTGCACGTATCTTTGTATTTTTTATTTGTCCAGCAGTGCGTTTCACCCTTAGAATTTGAACTACTACTGAATCACATCAATAAGAGAGCTAAAATAGGTATGAACCTAAAATAGGGATGCACCAGGTAGCCTGGTTCATGCCACTGGCAGTGTAGAAATAACAATTGCTGGAGTGAGATACGTTGGGTACAAATAGTAATGAAAAATCATTAAACTCACTATCTCCAAAATAAAAGGGTCCCTCTGTAAATATGTGATGGTACTTAATGTCCCTAGTCAGTTGTATGGATGGATGGACAAGTTACATACACCAGTTTGTAGTAAGTGTGTTTTCTCTATTGTATGGCTGTATATTAAAAAACACCCCAAGCTTATGGGCATTTCTTTCTAGATTGCTAAAATGGACCTTAGGAACTTAGATCTTTTTAAATAAACTTTAAAATAGGTACTTTAATAGAAAGTCCATTTAAGGAAAAAAGACACGTGACTGATTTTGTGGTGGATATCATTCCAGGTGATAAGGAGAGGCAACCTTTAAACTACAGCTATAAAACTCTCAAAGTATCATATAGGACTACTGATTAATGTGACACTTCTCTTTTGAAAAGCCAACTTGAGCTTGATCCTGCATGGTGCTGAGGTGTTCTGATTTAGCAGTGCATTTTTGTATACGTTTTGTTTTGACCATAGGAACTATACTACTGACACCTCGGTATCTGGACCAGGGACTCAAACCTTGCAAAATCAGATCCATTATTCCACCTATTTTGCCTTGTTGTTGGGTTTTTTTGTTCGTTTGGTTTTTATCTTGGTATTTGACTGGATAGCACATGATGCTGATGTCCTGATGCTGTCTTCAAGATTTCTGGAAGTATTTGAATACTGCTTATGGCAGACTCTGTGGTGCAAATACATGAAGTTTTGTTTCTTTGGTGTAATACTCCCTACCTTCAGGTATATGTGTGAGGTCAGGTTCCGAACAGCAAAAAGATTAACTTTTGAGCCATTGAACATGCCTGAAATGACCACTGCAATACTTAGAAATCATTTTATATGAGCACAGTTACTGTACAAGCAGGAAAAGAGTGGTACTTGACAGCAGAATAGGATTCTGAATGGTTTATCCCCTCGTGATGCAATGACGTAAAGAAGTAAATAATATTTTAAAATATATCTTTGTGCATTTAGAAATCAATGCCATAATTTTTTTTTAACATTCTTTCAGAGGCCTGACTTACAAAAACAGTGGGGTAGACATCGCAGCAGGGAATACTTTGGTTCAGAAAATTAAACCCCTAGCTGCAGCCACGTCAAGGTCAGGTAAGACTTGTACCTTCTATTCCTGTTTCAGTCAGGTCATGGCAATGAAGCTTATCATTTGATCTCGATCTTGATACAAAGCTCATATTTATGTGTTCTGCGTGTTTCTAGATTACACAACAAGAAATATCTGCAGTAAGCAAATGCCCGTGATTTCTTCAAAACGTGCTTCCTTAAATTTACAGATTTTCTTCCCCAAATGACTCTAAACTATACCTTCTGAATGTCATGAATGTTAGAGAATACAGTTCAGCACTCTAAAAGGATAAATGCAAGGCAAAATCCTACCATTTAGTGCTATTTTTGATTACATGGATTATTATTTCTTGCACAGTGAACTATACAATTTTTGTAGATAAATGTTTGTTTAGAAAGGTGTACAAGATATCGAATTCCTCAGAGATAATACCCATTAAGGGAAGTAGATATGGAAGACACATGTTTTGCTTGGTTAAAACAGAATCAATTTGTCCTCTTTTTGTTGTGATCTCAGGCACACCTTGCTCTAGCAATTCCTTGTAATTCATTTGATAGATTTAAAATATCAGTCTTATATAATAACCCTTTAACTTCAAATTAACTGAGAACCTTCAGACAACATCAGATATACATAGAGAGAAAACTACACACACACACACAAGCAACTTCGTAGCATTCATAGTATTTTCCACTCATGTTTGTTTCACTCTTAGGATTTAGGCAATTTTAGTTTTAAGGTTACCGTACTTACCTATCATAACCACTCTTAGGAGCAAGGAGTCTTAATATACTCTAAGTAGCAGTATTAAGAAGGAGATAAGGACTTGCAGGTGGAAAATGTGTAGTTACCGTGTTTTCCCAGAAAGCAGTGGGCTTCAATCTGTTACCACAATTCCTTTTCTGTTTTTCAGAAAAATACTAAGTGCAAGGGGGAAATATATCAGTCACAGTAATTATCGAATGTTCAATCACAAAGTTTTGGATTTTCAGCCTTAAGTAATAATGAAGAAATAAGTTAAAGCAAACTTAAAAGGATTAGGAGCTCCTGTGCCTCTGTGAGCAGGCTCTAAATGTCAGAGAAAAGTTTCCTGGTGACAAAGCAAAGTCATGTTCGCAGATATCAGGGGGAAGTTGTGTTGGAGATCCTGGAGAAACCCGTGGAAGTAAAAGTTTACTATTCTTTCCTGTTTTCTGACTGGCAGGCTGCAATGCGGAACTTGGAGGCTTTGCTGGCCTTTTTGATTTGAAAGCAGCTGGTTACAAAGATCCTATCTTGGTATCTGGAACTGATGGTGTTGGCACAAAACTAAAGGTAATGTGAAAATCCATGTAAAGGGAGGAAAATAGCACAGAAGGGAAAGTATTTTAACAGAAAATATCATTCGTCTTTTAAAAATACCTATTTGTATTTATAAAAAGGGAATGAAAAATGAAATTGCTCATCAGGCAAAAGAATTAAATACACATTTAACTTTAACCATACTTGAAATGTTGCTTAAAATAACTCATTGTTAATATTAATTATGTAATCAGAGACTCCATTTCACTAAGGTAGAATCTCCACCCTCAAAAAGATTACTCATGAGGAAAAACATTTAATTATACGGTTGCTATTGTGTTTATGCAAGCTGCAACGAAACCCTTTCCAGTTCAGTCCCCTTTCGTAAGGTGCCTTTTGTACTTGCCAGTTAAGAAAGTACCAATTCCTAAAATGAAACGTTAGGAGAGGCTCACAGAGATGATAATAAATGAAGCAGCTCCTCAAAAAGCATCTAGAGGAACAGCGTGATTTTGATTCCCCTTCCGTTGCAGACTCTCCGCGTGCATTTCAGTTTCTCAGAGCTAACCAAGGGCTTCTCTCGCTGTGTTTTGCAGATTGCACAAGTGTGTAAGAAACACGACACCATCGGTCAGGACCTGGTTGCCATGTGTGTCAATGACATCTTGGCTCAAGGAGCGGAGCCCCTCTTCTTCCTCGACTATTTTGCCTGTGGCAAACTCGAAGTTGAAGTGGCTCAGGGTGTCATTGCAGGAATAGCTGAAGCTTGCAAAAAAGCAGGATGCGCACTTTTGGGTATGAACACTCTTCTTTGAAGAATATGAAAAATCTTATGCAATACCTTTATAATTGGTTTTAATGTGTTTGTTTTCCTACTCTATTGAAGAATCTTAGAGGAGTGAAAAAAAACCAAAGTGTCTTTGCTTTCAGAGAACATAATCTCTACCCACTGGAAGGAGACGGTATTCTACAGATGTTGCCATTAGCTCAGGAAGTTGCATATAAATTTTCTCATTTGTATCTTTTCATTTAACTTTGTAACTATAACAGCTACCTAGAAAACTAACAATTCATGTATTTTAATTCTTTGTATTTTTCAAGTATATTCTAAAACATGCCAAATAGGTTTGTTTATTTTTATACTTTATCCTGAAGGAAATCCTCAAGTTTTCCTCTAGAAAAAAAGATTTATATGTGTTACTGTGCATGCACATGTCTCTGTGTGCATACATATTATCCTTTGAACCTCTTGGCTGTTTTTAGCCAAATTTGACAGGAAAGGTAGAGATCTCACAACTATTGTGTTCCCACAAACTTCATAAAACTAGAAAGCCACAGAATGTCCTTATGCATGCAACAAAAGCTTCAGCTGGAGCTCACTACTTAAGACACAGAAGTTACCACAAGACAGAAGCATAAAAGAAACCAGGTTTCATTAGTTACAAAACTAATAGCAAAATTATTTGTCTACTGAAGACTTGCTGAAGATTTATTTCATCAAGATGAGCATATTCCAAGACGTTAAGACTCAAATTTAAACGTTTTGCTTTTCAGCCCTATAATAAAAGTACTTAATACATTTCACTAACAAATTATGTATGTATTCTGGAACACAGTAATCTAGTTATCCATGAAAATGATACAATATTTCACTTCTCGAATCTTAAAAAATACAGCTTTAATGCTGTTCAACTTAATAAAAATATTTCTAGGTCATTCTTTCGTATTAGTCTTTAGCTTATAAAAATGGAGTACAACACAGGGTTAAATTTTAAAGCAATGAAACCCAGAAAGTTCAGTTTCCTCACATAGCTTTTGTTTTTCCTTCTTTTTTAATAAAAACAGATGTGGAGAATTACCATGATTTTTCAAAAAAGACTTTTAATTTGAGACTAAAAATGACGGTTCAAGTGTCTTACTTTAGGTACTACTTTATAATTGGTAATACGGTAATCCTGTCCTTTTTTCCAATTCTTTAAGAAAGTTATCAACAAAAGTCTTTTCTAAGTGGGAGTGTGTCATTTTGAGGTAATTTACAAGCTTTGAACAAAAGGCTATTTATGTTCTGGTTTAATTTTTTCTGCATGAACTGTTAGTCAGCTTTATATTTGTCTTAAGGTGTTCTCTCAGTTTATCAAATATAATGAAACCATTCATACTTCAGCATAAGTACATGTTATGTGAAATCTTGCTATGAAATTACTTACTGAAATGTCGAGATTTTATTTCCAATTGGAAGACTTTAAAACATCAAAGGTCTTTGGATGTTGTAAATTAATTACCAGAGCATAATTTCTCAAAATTGTAAACAGGTTAGCAAGTATTTTTTTTGTGCTAATATAAAAATAAGTCCGAACTCATAAATAAAACAACCATGATTTGTTCTCCAAATTTCTGGCACTCTCAGAAGAGGAGGGACAGAGATGATGCAGTAACTCTGAACCTAAGGACGAAATGCTTTTCTGTAGCCTGGACCATCGAAATAAATTTCAGTTTGGGCTCCAACTTCACACATCTACTGCACTGTGCACGCACGTAGCATGTAGATCTGTCTTTGTATAGTATCATCCCATAAAAGTCTTGTTTGAAGCATGTTGCTAAATTCCTACCTTGCGTTTTTGCAATACCTTAATATTCAGCTCAACCACCTTTAAGTGCATGACACCACTTGATAGCAAAGGTACTGAAGGTCTTATCTACATGCTTGATTTTGCACAAACGTTGTTAAATACAGATTTAAGCAGATGTATCTAAGCAAATGAATTTTGATTTTAAAGTTGATTATAGTAATGAAATGTAGAAACCTCAAAAAGCTTCCAGAGAATCTAGAATGTCAAGCACAAGAGCAGCTTCCACCATCACTCAGGTAAATTTGGAGCCCCTTCAGGGACACTTTCTGGAAGCAGAAGAATTTTGTATTGAATGAAACCTGGTGAGTGCAAAAGACAAACAAGACAGTACTGGTCAGCATGTTGGGCAGAAGTCATAATATAATGGCAGCTTAATCATTGTCAAATTGTTTTCTTATAGACATTGTGACCAGCAGAGGGGTTTGAAGGAGAATAATGAGATGGCTGGGAGGATAGCTGGGGAGAGTTTCTCCCTGATATGAGGGGAGAATGTGAAGATGCCTATTTGGAAAGCTTCAGAGCGAGCAGCAAGCGCTCATTTCATGTACCAAACACGGCGAGTTGCCCTCTCTAGACTGAATGAGACTGTGGCAGGCAGAACACAGGTCTTCAACAGTGAAGACCATCAGCTTATACCTGAAGGGCAGTAGGGGAGCCAGGATGGTATGTATATATAGAGAGAATACTGTCTGAGCAGTGCTGTGCGTTTCTGTGCAAGCTGGGAAAATTGCCCTTTCAGACTGCACTCTAAATGAGGACAGCCAGATAAAATGCAGTTTTCAGGACAAAATGAGAGGATGTTCTAATAATCGGGATATAAGATAATAGCCTAGGCAACTGTTCATCTGCACGGATGGGTAGGAAAGGCCCTCTTTTAGAGGTGTTTGCCCAAAACAGTCTATAAATGTTAGATGTTCAGAGCTGGCGTGATAATGACGGCCAGGTTGTGGGCATCAGTGGCAGACAGGATAGCGCTATATACAAAATCTTTATGAAGGCAAGTGAGACTAATAGCTATGTCGTTCCTTTGATGTCCTTGTATGAATTTCTTGTATCTCTTGTACCTTGTAGGCTTTTCATGGAGAATATTAAACCTGGCAGAAATTTGGAAATATGAAGCACTAAATATATGCTTTGATTTTAAAATGTGAATGCGCAGCAATTTGATACTGGTTGTCAGAGTGAGGGAGGAAATGTTCTTTTGCAGTTTTTTATTGCTTGTTCAATTGAAGGGCCTGTGACAAAAATGTTTTAAATTCTTTTTGATGTTCATTTATCTAATTAAGAAACCTAGTCTGTTAATGCCTTATGAGTTTAAAACTTTGAAAAATTGCATGCCTACTGGTCCCAATGGTTTCCCAACATCCCCTTTCTCTTTTTTTGGTTCCCATAGGAGGAGAAACTGCTGAAATGCCAGGCATGTATCCACCTGGAGAGTATGACCTGGCTGGCTTTGCTGTTGGTGCAGTGGAGCGAGGGCAGATGTTGCCCCAGCTGGAGAGAATTGCTGATGGAGACGTGGTTATTGGAGTAGCTTCTTCTGGGGTTCACAGCAATGGGTACAGCCTTGTAAGAAAGATTGTAGAGAAGTCATCGTTCGATTTCTCTTCTCCAGTTGGTGTCTCTGGTGATCAGACATTAGGTACCATTCATAATGCAGTTTCTCGCATTATAACTTGACCTTCTGAACAGGCAAATGCCATATGATTGTTTTGTCTGTGCCTTTGCTTTTTGTAACTTTTCTAAGGCACTAAAAAAATTACTCCCTTCTTTAACATGTTCTCGTCTTTTGTTTTTCCTCTGAATCACATATGCAGGAAAGAAATTAAGGGAGGGGGATAAATGACTAATTGTATGCTAAAAAAGGTAGAACATCGTGTTTTTCTCTGAAGTACAACACTCATTAGTATCCAGAAAATTAATATTTCGAGATTTCCTCAATTCTTTCTGTGCTGTAACTGGTCGTCTTTCATCCTTTTCATCTACAGGAGATCTCTTGTTAACCCCAACTAAGATCTACAGTAAGACTCTGTTGCCCGTCCTTCGCTCAGGCCATGTGAAAGCCTATGCCCACATCACTGGAGGGGGCTTGCTGGAAAACATCCCCAGAGTTCTCCCAGAGTCCTTTGGTGTCGTTTTAGGTGAGATAAAAAGAAAAGCTGTAGAAATACCTGCATGTTAATATGGATTGGGGGAAGCTGTGTACATGGGGCCATGTCGACTGACTTGCACTAACAGCTAAACTTGCTTGTCTAGATATAACTTTGCTTTTTCTTCATTGTTGCTGAATTTCTCCTTGTGTCTGAAACAGAGCTAGTCAAAACACTCTATAGTCTTAAGACTGTTGCCCATTGAATCCACTTCCCCCGATGGTGTTTTGGATTGGATTTGTTTGGAAACGCTATCCATACTTGCAAAACAAGAACAACTTCAAAAGCAGCCCAAAGTGATCTGTCACCATTTGCAATAACATGCAAGATTATTACTAATTAAATGACGTTCATGAAATCTTTGATTGGCATTCAGATATGCTTACCAGCTCAAGTACATCTTGTGATATTCAGCATACCTTAATTAATCCTCACCACAGTCTTGTCAGGGATGCTAGAAATAGTATTTCACTTACAGAGAAAGCGTAGTATGGGAAGGTAAATTACTTACTGTAGGTTATGCAGTGTTCATTGGGTTGTGCAATAAAATAAGGGAACTAATACTGAGTTTTGCACTCCAGAACTGCATGTAAATCATTCTTCCACTTGTCATCAAAACAGTGGTCCATAGTGGATGCTACTATATATAAATGGGGATGATACCAGTTTAAGTATAACATGACGAGAAAGAAACTTACTGTCTTGGAATTTCCTTTACAGCAGCTTGTCCATAAGCATTTCTCGTGCTGCTGTAAATCATCCTTACCTTGTTAGATTTGAGGGCAGTGTGAGACTTCTGTGACAGTTTTTAAGGGTATTGTTCTGGTACAATAGTTTCTCTAGAAGCAGAGTTGTCACATTCAAAAAGAGGATTTTCCAAAGACTGCCTCAGAGCCCGTTTTGAATTACTGATTAATGGATTGCAGTGGAGCAATATGATTAATTTCCTCCCAGAGTGACACTTCTTTCTACTCCCAAGCCTTGTTTAGTAAGGAAGGAAATAACATCCTGTTTCCATGCATGGAAGCCAGTTTCACTCAAGCTAATGCTGCTGTGGGACTCAGTTTCTGCTTTCCATCCAGGTCTTGCCTCTTAATGCTCTAATAATTTTAGTATTTGTCCAATGGTAGTGATTTCCACTCTTGATTTGTATTTTCAATTCTCTTCAGATGCTCTTACCTGGAAGATTCCAGAAATCTTTTGCTGGCTTCATAAAGAAGGGAACCTCTCTGAGGAGGAAATGACTCGGACATTTAATTGTGGGATCGGTGCTGTCTTGGTAGTTCAGAAGGAGCTGGCTCAGCAGGTCCTCAAGGACGTACAGAGACACGAGACAGCCTGGGTGATTGGAAAAGTTGTCTCCCTACAAAAAGGTTATTAGATTTTTTTTTCCTTTTTAAAAAAATTGCAGATCTAAATTCCTTAGCTGGTGAGTCTCCGTGGAGGTTAACTGAAAAACTATTAATTGGCACCTCCATGGCTTTTTTGCACAGGGTATTAAAATGACAGTCCTCACGACTTCAGTCTTAGTTCATAGAACATGTGCTTAGCAATGTCAGATGTCACCAGAACTATAAATAAATAATGAGAAGTAAAGCAGTGCCACTAATCTCTTTTCATGGGTACTTTTCTCCTCTCTCTGTTTCTCCCTTTATTTACGTGTTGTTGTTTGGTTGGGTTTTTTTCTCTTGTATGCATTCAGGCTCTGCCCACGTTAAAGTCCATAATCTGCTTCGAGCCTTGCAAGCAAATAGGTCACTGTCTGTGCACAGCCATATCCAAGGCAAAATCCAGGCAAACAAAGTGAAGGTTGCTGTCCTTATCTCTGGAACAGGTGAGAGTTATAGTCTTTACTATAGTATAAAACAGACTATTGAAAAAGGAACTTCAGCTCAGATCTAAAATCTCTTAAGTCCTTGCAATTCTCCATGGAGGCTCTGATAGGCTTCTAACAGGCTTTCAATAACAGGCAGAATAGATTTTGCCCTTGGATTCATTTCAGTCACAAACAGAATGATCTTTAACCTCTGCTGTAAACTGACTATGAATTCCATCTGTGTTCATTTTATCTACAAATTTCTGCATGTCTCCAGATTCAAGCAACCACTGCATTGCACTATAGGGATGGCAGCATTATTTCACAAATGGATCAGAATTTCTTGTTGCCACATAGGCACTCCCCAGGTTTTCAGTATTCTCACTTGCTAAGAAGTAGACCATCATTCCAATTCCATAAATTACAGTTTACAAATGTAATTGCTAGTAAAAGCCTTGTAGCCTCCAGCTGTCAAATTCAGTTCCCAGTAAGATCAATTAAAAAAGGATTACTGCTAACATCAATGTTTTTTTGATTGGGTCTCACCCACATTGCTGCTTATTTAAAACCTCTTCTAGCTGTTAACTGTATTTATTCTCCAGGAACAACTTGATAGTCATGAATTGTTTTTTCACTCATAGGCACAAACCTGGAAGCCCTCATAAATAGTACAAAAAAGCCCACCAGTTTTGCACAAATAGTTCTTGTTGTTTCTAACAAAGCTGGTGTGGAGGGGTTAAGGAAAGCTGAAAGAGCTGGTATTCCTACGAGGGTAAGTATTTCTCGTCTTTTTAAAATGAGCCATCATTAGCTCTGACTACAGCAGGAAGGTACTGTGAGATAATGAGTTTTGCTCGAGTAGGGCTTGATAGGATGCCTTAGCTTTTATTTCTTGGTTTGCCATAAATCTGTGCCTTTGGGCAAACTAACTCGCATGGGAAGCAAAATACTTCCTTTTCTCCTTCTCAGAGATGCCGCTAGCAATCCTGAAGGTTTTGGGAACAGTCATTATACAAAACCAGTGCAAAACTGTCAGTTACGGTTTAAACTTTGCCATTTATTTAACTGTAGTGCATTTGCACTAAAGTAACAAGCTATTTTATCTGAATTTGATTTTAAAATTACATGCTAAACAGACATGGTAGTTCATTTGAATGAAATAGAGGTCAAACTCAGTGGGACCTTCCACTGACTCCCTGGGCATTGCCTCGGGCTCTCCAGGATTCATTCAAAGCAACCCGTGTTTCCCTTAGTGTCACTGGATCCAGTGCTCCATTGCTTTGCCTTTCGTGCAGCCATTTGCATTACAGATGTGAAATGCTACTGCTCTGACTTAGGAGCATTTTACAGTCACTTTTCGCTGATAACTACAGACATAGGGAAGATTTGGGCCCAGTGCAAGCTTTGTTATTAACTTGAATATTAGCAGGATCTGATTGTTAGTGCTGCGGTCTCTTCTTTGGGAGTACACCAAGATCATGAGTAAATATGTCCATGGTATGCAATGGAAGAACAAACACATAATGAGTCTTGGAGAGCTGATGGTCTCTGTGGTTAAGATGGAGAGTGAGTGATGACACAGAGGCACTGAGGAGTACATGCCGTGCCGGTTATTACCTGGTAGTTCACAGCAGAGTTCAGCCCAGTGCTGAGCTGGACTCTATTTCTAGTGCCCTCTGCCACCTTTTCAGCTAACCAGTTCTGTTTTTTCAGAACTACTTTGTGATATTTAAATGCGCCACTGTGGTAAATCTGGTAGGGATCAACAGGTATTTTTATTTAAAAGGCTGTGGATGTTTTAAGTACACGGCCTTCTTCCTGCTTAAATTAGGGAATGTATCTTGGATGGAAAATACACAACTCAGTTATATTGAGGAGAGGCTGTTTTGCAGTAGGCACTGTTTTATCATCTTGTGATCAGCCTTTCCTTCAAGGTTTTGAGATATAATTGTCAGCAAGGCTCAACTGCTTAAAACTATTAGAGGCCTTAAATTGAGTGAAATCATTCTAAGACTTTAGGTTATCTTAATGACCTACATTTGTAGGTTGTTAAATTGTGTCCAAATGCTGGCACCTTCAGCTGGGGGCCTAAGCAAATAAAAGTCATATTTATTCTGATGATTGCTCTGTGTGAATAAGAATAAAGACTGTGTGTTTGTCTGTTGGCTGCGTGTGTTGATGAACTTCTTGCTGTGTATGTGCACCCAACTCGAACCACACATGGAGATTTACTTGTTTTTTGTTTGTTACTCCAGGGTACCATTTCATTGTGCTCTTAGGGCGTTTAGATTAAATTAACACCATGTCCCTATTTGTTTGTCTTCTGGGTTATCACAGGTTATTGACCATAAATTGTACGAAAGTCGCACTGAATTTGACAGTGCGGTTGACAAAGTCCTTGAAGAATTCTCAGTTGAACTGATCTGCCTGGCTGGATTTATGCGAATACTGTCGGGTCCTTTTGTCAAAAAATGGGAAGGTAAGGACAGCATAGCATTTAAAAAAAAAAATAATTTTATAGCTTATCCTCAGGAAAAAGAAGATGGGGACAAATGTCAAAAAGGGACCATATTAATTCTGGGTTTGCAGGGAACTAGACTCTTCCCATCACGTAAGGAAGAGAATGAGAAAGAGAAAGGCAGGATTTTTCCCCTTCCCTCTATCATTTCCACAGAGGTTTAAGGAAGCCACGTGCAAATGCAGATCTTGTGGTCTTTGACTTATTAGAACATATTTTAAAATAATAAAGCTGTGAAAACTTTAGACCCCTGCAAACATGAGGTGCAGGGCAAATTGTTGCCTAAGCAGTAGGTGTTAGTTGGGGAGAGGTGAGCATCCAGACACTGAGAATTCCTTCCCTTAACAGATCAGCTGCTTTGGCTGCGTATAAAACTGCAAAACTAGGCAGCAATATGCAGTTCCTGTTAACGAGATCTTGCCGGTCTTCTGGTCAGACATCCCAGGAGCCATCTGAATCCGAGGGTGGCATGTTTCACAGTCAGATTCAGCTCTTGTCTGTTTGAAGTGTTCACAGTGTCTCCATTCTGGTCATCTTTTACAATTTTTCCAGGTCTTTGTTAAAGGCTGATAACACCTCTGCCTCCTTCAGTGGTTGCTCTCCCTCCCCCAGCTGTTACATTCCTCTTCTTATCTCTTTCTGTTCCTTTTAGGGAGTCCTGAATCACACAGAGGCAGCTGCTCTTCTCACTGTTTGCTCTACTTTGGGTTCAGTCACGGTTACTTAAACTAGTTCTTGCTCATACCAGCTACAGGCTGGTCAGCCTATGCATTGCAGCTCTCCGGGTGGCCTTTGTTGTTCACATGGTGACTTCTGTGTTACTCTGGGTGTGTCTATGACACAGACCTTTTACACCTGAACTACTTTTCAAACCTCTCTTTAAAAAATTAGTGGAGCAAAACAAACATTCCTAGGAGGCAATTGATTTTATGCCAAAGCTGTGAACTGAATTGTTTTTGTTTCTCTATATGCATTATGGAGTGCAAAAGACAAAGATGTAAATCACAGAATCACAGAATGGTCAGGGTTGGAAGGGACC
>RSEF01000001.1:128396713-128422478 GCA_003993805.1 Himantopus leucocephalus | reverse complement strand
GATGACCTCCCTCGACCTGCTGGCCACACTCTTCTTGATGTACTCCAGGATGCCATTGGCATTCTTGGCCACCAGGACACATTGCTGGTAGTCTATGCTGTAGACAGCTGTAGTTAGAAGAGGGGAAATCCTCGCTATGAGAGATGTGTTTTGAGTAGACTATCTGTGTAGAGGATGGAAAAGAACTTTCTCTAGTGCACAAATCTTGTGCAAATAAAGGATGAGCTTAGTTCCCGTTGATTTAGGGACAGAGCACTTCCAATGCTGATGGTCACCCTGCACAGTGCAGGACTTGCATTACAGGTATGACTGGCCTGAAAGCAAAAGACAAGGCTCTCTTCAGTACCGGTTAATTCATTTTTAAAATGTCCAGCACTAAATTGATCTTGAAAACATACCTACCTGAGCTCTGACCAAGAGTATCAGTCAGTTTGGTCTTAGATGTGAGCTCAAACATTCAGTTCAGCTCGAGGATCTGTGCCAGCTAACAGGAGCATACTGTAAAACTCTGACCCAGCCATGTACTGAGTAGCTTAAATTGTCCAGGAGCAATCAGTTCTTGTTGCTGCTCTCTTAAAAGCTGTTACCTTTCTTTTCTCCAGCAGTCACAAGGACATAGAGTGTGAAGTTAGTTGTGAAACTCTCTTTCTTGCTTAATGGCCCTGAAATGTTAATATTGAATGTTAACATAAAGGACAGATTAAAAGCAAAACAAAACAAAACCAAGCAAACAGAAAACCACTTTCCTTTAGAACAGTTTCTGATGACACAGTAATGAGCAACTGGGGAAACTCAGGCAGAAGTGCAGAGTGTTGCTTTCAGCTGACTGTGCCCAAGCAGCAGGCAGGGAGATGCGGATCCTTAAAAAGGGGTATTTCTGAGATATTGTTGAAGATCAGTAGATAAATTTGCCTCTTTAAGTTGTACAGGTCAATATCTGCACGAGTTATTGCAGTGAGAGTGCAGGTTTCCTACCGTGCTGCCAGAAATGGCCTTCACTTGACATTACAAAATCATAAGCCTCTATTTCGGTACACTGCTGCCTCCGCCAGCATATGTCAGCTCAGTCTCGCTGCTTGGCATTTAGGTGGTGTTCAATGAATCCTGATGACATACAGTCTTCCTAAACAGGAGGCATGCAGAGACAGTGTGGGTGTAGCATACTGTGATATAAATAGTATCGATGGCCACTTTTTTTTTATCCTGTAAGGGTTTGTACTGAATCTAAGAGAAGATCTAGGGCTGTCAAGCACCTTTTGGCTTCAGTCGCGTCCAGAGTGGGTAGGAGGAGTTGTCACAGACACACGAGGAGCAGACAGGGGAAGTCTGCTGGAAGAATGAAGGTTTTCTCATGGTTAAACCATCACATTGCTGTAGCAGTGAGACCCTGAGGTCGCGGGCAGCCACTCTCTCCTACTGTAGAGCTAGGTAGGAACTCAGGCATATGCTTTGTCTTTTAAGGGCTTCCCAGGGTTATAACCATGGTCACACCTGGTTGAGCGTTAGAGGTTACATTATCAATTTCAGGATCCCCCAGCCAACTTTCCGTGTGGAAAGTAGTAGTGGTAGACGGATGCTTTTCGGAAGGGCAGAGAGAAGGGCTCCTATAAGAGCAGCTGTTGTCTTTTATTAAGCCAAAACAGGTGTAGAGGAAAAGTCCAGGCTAAAGAATTTTTGCTTTGTCACGGGGGGTCTGTTACATCATTTGAAATTGCACAGAGTTTCTTCTGGGTGCTGAGTTTGTAAGAAAGAGGATTGTGCTTGTGATCAAAGAAGAGAAGAACAAGGTGCGGAGGGAAAGGACAGCTACATCAAAAAATTTGTCATTATTAGTCACTGGAGAAATATGCTTTAGCCATGCAATTAATTGTAACTTATTGCTGTCCTTGATTTTTCTGAAATAGCGAGACATTGTGAAATGCTTTGGGCTGGTTATCTGTCAGCATCATCAAAAAACAAGCGTATGCGAAAGTCATGAAAAATCTTTTTCACAAATACATTTTGTTCCTCTGTTGATTATGGTACTTTGAACACTCTGGTAAGGCGGAATGCTAAAAGACAATGACCTCACTTATAATTTTCCAGGAAAAATACTGAACATCCACCCATCTCTACTGCCTTCTTTTAAGGGAGCAAATGCCCACAAATTGGTGTTACAAGCTGGAGTCCGAGTCACGGGCTGTACTGTACACTTTGTAGCTGTAAGTACCTCCTTGCCCCCGCTTTCACTCTATAACTGACCAGTCTAAAGATTTTTCACCTCAGAACTTGCTTGGAACACCCTTATATCATCATGTTTGATTACATTTTCTCCTTTGTTCATTCATAACATTATTAGACAATATAGTGCTTTAGTTTGCTGTCCCTGGAGAAGGAACTGGAAATGAATCGTCTGTACAGGGAGTTTAAGCTTTACCGAAGTTGACTTCTTCCCTAAGCATCCCACTGCTGCCTTCTACCAGTTGCAGTGGGGGTTCATGGAAGGCCTTGGCTAACCCAAAGTCTTTGTTACTACACAGCACTAACTTCTTAGATTTTATCATACAACCTTCCTTATTTGTTTCTTTCAAGAAAAAGAAAAAAAAAAAAAAAACCAACATTGGAAATGGCACAAGAAGCTTAGATTTGTTAAGAAGTAATCAAATGTTTGTGGAAACAGAGCAAAACTTAATAATTTATGTTAGTCAAAAACTAAGAGAACAAAAACCAGAGATCTCTCACTTGGAAGATGCGCATTTTTATCAGTTCAGGGAGCATTTTTTCCATCTTGTTCAGATCTCGCGCTTGACAGTAACTAGTCTCCCCTCCTCTGCTGCATTCTTCGGATTACCCTCCCCTTTTCCACTGCTCCTGAAATCTGTTCTTATGATTTTTGCTTTCTCTTGGGAAAAGAGACAAAAACTATTTTTCCAGATAGAAGGAAAAAAGGCATTCCTTTCTCCATGATATGACTTAGGGTTTCTTCTCTGTGTGGCAATGTACTGAGAAACAATAACTAACCAGCAGGATCTGCCTCGTTAGCATGCAAAAGAAAGATCTGCTGGGTCCTCTAGTCCTGCTCTGTGCCAAGGCTTGGCTAATTCCCTCTTCTGAATTGAAATGTCATCATTTTGTCCAATTTAGCCTATCATGTCCCCAGTTAACATGGCTTTTGTTTTTTCCTTTAGCAGAAATGTTACTCGCTGGTGTTCTGCCTACCTCCTCTTTTTCTTTGAACCCCGCGCTTGTGCTGGTTCCTCACAGGCCAGCCTGAGTGCCAGCATCTTTCCTGCATTCCTCACATTAGCCCAAAATTCATGTTTCCTGTAATAACGTAATGATAAACAGATCCCTGAGGCAGCTGGATTACATTCGCTGTCGTTCTGCTGGGCCCCCCTCTCTCTCTCTCCTCTTTCAACCATACAGACTTTCTGGCTATTGCTTTTACAGGAGGAGGTTGACGCTGGAGCAATCATTTTCCAAGAGGCAGTTCCAGTTAAGATTGGTGACACAGTGGAGACCCTGTCCGAAAGGGTGAAGGAGGCCGAGCACCGAGCCTTCCCAGCTGCCCTGCAGCTTGTTGCCAGCGGGGCCGTACAGGTGGGGGAAGCCGGCAAGATCTACTGGAAGTAGGAGCAGCACGTCCGTGAAGGTCCTCAGATGGGACAGCTGGGGTGCCTTAATTGGTAAAAACAGAGGTCACAGCCTAATAACACGCACACTGTATTCTCTTCACAAAATGTTTTCAACATAGAGTTTACCAGGTCACGTTCTCACTCAAATGGTTAAAAGATTTGAGGTAAAATCCAGAGAAAGCCACAAATGGGAATATTAAGACAGGGGACTGTTCTTGGCAGTTTCAGCTATGGCTCTGTTACATGCTTCCTAATTAGAATCACTTCCTTGGCCAACATTTTGGTTCTCAATCAGTTTCTCAACAAACAAAACAAGATTCAGTTGGTAACAGAGAGATGTGAGCATCTCTGAGATTGACTTAGGAACATCAGTATTACTCTCTAACAGACCAGATGGGCTGCAACAAGGGATCGATTCTGTGAAGTGTTTGTAAGGAAAAGTAATGGAACTAGTACAATGGAAGAGACAGCTAAAGGCAAAAAACTTTGCTCATAAAAATCTTCAGCCAAAAGAAGAAAAACTGACCTCCCAAAACACTAACTAGTCTTACAGATAATGAAAGGGATTTTTTTTCCATATAGTTTCTGTTTTAATGCTGGTAGATCTTGTCTGGCCCATATTCTCTGGACATATCCTGTAATTTCAAATATTGGACCTACTATCAATCAGATGCTAAATAGAATTAAATGTCTGCTGACCATTTGCCTTCAAGCATCCCCATGTGAATCCACGTATGAATTCCCCTCAGAGATTTGTTCTGAGCCAAAAGAGGAGTTGGGTTTTTTTGAATGAACAGAAAGGGAGGTAGGACTAGGTACAAAATGTGTTCTTGGCTTGTGAGATATTCTTCAGAAAATCTGCTGAAGTTAAGTGCCTTTATTATTGGAACAGTATTTTCACCTGGAATAATACTGATGGAAACCCAGTAACTGTTATCATTCTGAAAACAATTAGGTTTTTTGCACAGCTAAACTTTTGTGGAAAAGCACCTGGTTTTCTTGTAATGTTTTAGCATAGCTGTGAAAACATTTTGATGTGTTAACTAAAATAATCAGTTTTCCCCCACACAAACCAGAAGCATCTGACTGAAGCTGATTATGTATGTTTTAGAGCTCCCCTTTAATACAGGGAAAGGTGATTTGTATTCTGTGCACTGATGTCCTTATGGTACTTCCATGTTGACGTAATCTCAATTTGGATTTCAAATAAAGTCTAATAAAGTTGAAAAATTAAATATTAAAATCTGTCCTTGGAACTCCTTTACCAGGGGTACAAGCTGGAGGAGGAATTTGTGAAATGGAATCTACCTTTGTCCACAGTACAGCAACTGTAAATCAGTTGGTGAGGTTACAGACATGTGCAATCCTGCGTAAGTTAGGAATGATTCGCGGAGTGTGGTGACCTTACCGTTTCAGTGGCCAGATGGTCCGTGAGGAGGAAACTTGCTGACAAAATATTCCTGTCATCATTTGTCACCAAGGATAAAGCTCGAGCAAATACAGAGGAAAATGACATGGTCAAATTTAATTTGCTTGTAAAGGGCCAAGAATAAAAGCTAAAAGTCTTCAGCCCAGTGTCTTGCTTTACAAACTTGTCCTCCCACAGAAGGGCCTCCCCCGCAGGCAAACTGCCGGCCAGGGCTTGAAATCCAGCCTGTCTCAGTGAGAATGTAAAAGCTGCGGGGAGCATCCAGCTCTGGCAGGGCTTCAGTCTGCGCGAGTTCAGTGCCTGCGCCGTGACACAGCAAACCTTTTACAAGTCAAAAGAAATTGTACTTAAATTAACTCACGCGTTAGAAGAAGTAAGATTACTAGGGGTGAAATCACTACCTGTACAGTTAATAAATATAATATTGACATTACTGATCACTGCCAGGAAGGCCAATAGCAGAAGACCTGGGAGCCCCAAATCCCGTACCCCATTCCATCACAGACATCTTGAGGAAGACTCAGGCATTTTGCCATCTAAGGCGGATGACAAATTGGATTTAAGGACCTGTCTGTATTTCTACAAATGCATAAAAAGACATTTCATTGTGAGCTGGATCTTAGATGGCTTTGATTCAATTATCATTCTGTAAAAGTAAATAGATTAATAGCCTACCACCACACCCAGTCTCAGAGGGATGTCAGGAACATAATTAGAGGGAGAGTTGTTGGATACCATGGTTATAGTCTGGAGACCTGTCAGAGCACAATAACCAGCACCCTATTCTCTTTTAACATTTTATTTGTTACATTTGAAACATTCAGTCATGCGTGCTATACAATTCAAATAATATACAACATGAAGTTACTACACAGTTACAACAGACAGAAAGCAAACTAAGCAATGTGTTTATCATAAATATTATCTACATATACCAAACATTTGTTAATTTTGCCTTGTTACAATTCTTCCTTCTCCCAGATCGTGAAAAATATGTGTTCCTTCCTCCAGTTGTTAGAATGCAAGAGACAAATACAGATTTCTGTACATAAATGGCAGAGCTTACAGGAGGCAACCGAATTTTTCTCCCCTCCCTAACTACCGAAACACCACTAGCTACACAGTTTAAAAAAAAAAAAAAGGAAAAATTTACACTTTTCAACTGGAGCTGACTTGTGCCCTCACGCAGCCTGATACAGTATGTCCTTACTAGTACAGTACCTGTAATACCAAAACAAAAATTACACTTTTTTCACTGCGTCTAATGGCTATTAGTGATCCCTCCCCCAGAACATTCAGCTCTGGCTACTTCTTTTCTACTTTGTTCAAGTAGCTTCTTAGCCAGCTTTTTCCCTCTGATTCACATTACTTGCACGCCAGTCATTATTCTGGCAGATATAAAATAAGCTTCCCATAGAAAAAGGTTTTATTTAACAGCAGTAACTCTCTGGACCAAGCAAATCATTCAGTCAACAAAGAAAATTGAGGTTTTCCTGCCACTGCAAATTAAGCTGAGGATGCCTTATTCTGCTGAATTTCAAGGATGAAGGAAGAAAATGCCTGAAATTGGTGTTTCTAGTCCCTCTAAACACATTTTTATCTCTCAAGATCCAAACGTTTTAATATGAAATTCAGGGAATATAAAAGCGCCGTGCCCTTTCAAGGAGAAGGGGAAAGTGTCTAAATGTATGTCCAGTGTGCACTATTACATCGTATCAACAAATAATCTGTGAAGGGGAGTTTGTTTCTTTCTTTTTTTTTCCTTTTAAAAGCTCCCTGCCTTGTTGGCCTTTGGATCTTCTGCTTGGCAGCTTACTAGGCTCTGGCTCCCACACTGGTGCACATGTTTGCATATCCCCTTTTCCCCGTATCCTGAGGAGCTCCCATGGTGGTGAGGCTTACAAGGACGAGGTCTGTGTAGACCCCCACCTCCTCCCACAGAACTATGCGTTCATCCGTAATGCTTGTTCCCTCCCAAATCCACACTGTGCCATGCTGGGCCTCACTTCTGATGTGCCCCGACGTGTCTGGCCCCTTCCATCCAACAGTAGCTGGTCACCCTCTTGCAGCAACATGGCTCGTCTTTGTGGTTGCTTTGTGAAGCTCTTGGTGCTCTGCAGCATGATGCAGCCAACAAAAAGTGATCCCTCAGAAGAATTCACTTCCCTCTGAAGCACCAGACCATTTTTACAGCTTAAGCCCCCTTTTTGATTTGTAACATGGTATCTCCCTTACAGATGAAAAAAGAGAACAAAGACATTCAAAATCTGAAATGATAGCTTGGCTTCCACTGCCAGTTTTGCAAAAGGAGTGTAACTAAAGCTGCAAGCTAAGGGAAAAGGATCACAGCTCAGAATGGAAACCTGTGACATTGATACGCCTGCAGTCAGAGAAGCACATCGAGGGCAGGGAGGAGGAGGGAGGAGGGAAAGATGAGCAGAGAGCAAGCTACTCATTAACCTGGCTACGCCACGTTGTTTTGTTGAGGCTCCAGAGCCACAAGAGAGGATGTGCAGTCTCTCTTCTCTTCTTGAAGACACAGACTTTGGCTCTCTTGTTTCCAGTAGGTTTTACCATCGGCTCCTAACTGCACTGCTCCACTGGCCACCAGCTGCAGGGCAATGGGAAAAGCCCGACACTCGGCTTCTTTAACCCTTTCTGACAGTGTCTCCTCGGTGTCGTCTGCCTTCACAGACACCGGCTCCTGGTGGATCACTGCTTTCGGACTAGATTCCTCCTAAAATGGGGATATTGACAGTCTTTCAGAGGAGGCTGGTGAAGAGTCTCAGGAAGGTTATGGACGATGCGGACAGGGCACAGAAAGTCTCATGAGAGATCTCGCTGAGCACATCCATAGTTGTGTGCAGGAGGCTTAAAGGACACCTGGAGAGGCTTATGACCTCCATTAGGGGGTACATTACATTACATTAGGGGGTACAGCAGGGAGAGAGACACGGGCTAGAAGTTTCAGAGGGTAGTTTGCTGAGGGTAGGAGAAACTGAAGGAAAAAACATAATATGAAGGAGAGAAGACAGGACCTCAAGAAACCACAAATGCAATGTGACCCACACGTCTTCCTGTTTTCACTGGTACAATCCCAATACTTCCACACATTCCTGTTACCTCTTCCTGCCTTCAGAAAGAAAAGAAAAAAGCAAATTCATTTTCATAGCTTACGTTAGGCAAGAGGACACTTACCAGGACAAAATGCACAGTGCAGCCTGTGACTTTGAACCCACTTTGCAGGGCTTGCTGGTGGGCATTTCCATCCTTGATTGGCGGGAAAAGGGATGGGGAAGCATTCAGAATTTTCCCTGGGCATCAGTGTGAGAGGAAAAAAAATTTAAAAAAATAAAATCAATTTGAACTGGATTTCCTTTAAAAATAAAAGTGAACTGTCATCATCGGTTCAAAACAACAGCATTGAGCAGCATTCAGGAGTTTAAATGGTCTCAACTGCAGTCAGAATGTAACAGGACATGTTCAGATTCAGGTTAAAAAGCAACAAATGTACATGGTGTTACGATCGCTAAGGAAATCTGAGCTGAGGAAATACTGCTCTTCCAGGAACACAGGTGATGGTGTGCAGGCTTTGGCAGTAGCCAGGCAAGCATCTTTCAGTTAAGGTCAAGGAACTCATTTGCTCTTGTGACTGTGGATGGACAGGCGGCGTCTTTAAGTCTCTCCCCTCCCCGGTGACTTGCCCTCGTGCTGTAGCTGCGGGGCTTGGAAGTGGACTTCAGACTGCAGCCTCACGCAGAGCCGCTGCAGAGATGGAAGTGATTTTCATGGGAAACATCATTCCCAAAGGAGCCTGTCCAAGTGCCATCTGCATAGTGAGTGAGTAACTTCCGAGCCAGACCTCAGCAGCTGACCCTGATTTTGCCCCTCTGTTACGCATTATGCCAGCACAAGGCGTTTCTCTGCCAATGCACAGTCAGAATCCCAGCGCAGTCCCGCTGGCTGGAGCTAATGAAGACATAGGGCAGCCCCACTGATTTCCATGCAAACCTCAGTGTCAGCAAGGCTGTGAGAGATTTAACCAAAGGCCAAAGAACTATGACTGTGTAATTCTGGTGAGACCAAGCATCCACATTTTTAATTTCTCTTTTACAGTAACAATTTCTTACCTTTCCATTTTCTGAGAAAAGGACTAGACAAGATTCTCATGAATCCTGAAAGACATATTAGTTCAACAGCGAATTCTTCAAGAACTCGGTCAATCGTGCTGTCAAATTCAGAGCGACTCCCATATAACTTATGATCAATCACCTAAAAAATTAAAACACATCAAAAGCCATATCAAGGAAATAATTTCATGTCAATGAGAGCAGCTGCTTGAGCAACAAAGAGAAAGCAAAACAGATTCATTCCAGGACACTTGAGGACTTAAAAAGTTATAAATTTGTACATTATTCGGGACATTTGTGATCTTTCACATTCATACAAACATTCCTGGGAACACCCCAATCACTTGGTAGCTAACACCGGCTGTTTCACACGGGATGCTTTCTAGGATGCGTAGAAAATCAGCCCAAAGAGAAGTCAACCGTGTAAAGCGAAACATGTGGGTAATGTGGTGTAGAGGGAAATAAGGGGGAACACATCGGAAGATACTGTCCTCTTACTCCAGAATGTCTAGCCAAAGACTAAAATAAAAATAGTAATGACTCATCGACAACATCACCACTAATTAGTCTATAGCTGCTTACTGAAAATCATGAACTTATCTAAAAAGACAACAAACTGGCCAGACGTTCTGTGTAAGGGGAGGAGTCAAGTCTTCTATTCCACCTCTCAGCCCCAGCTCCCAAGGTTATTCCTGACTGTTGATTCCTGACTCTGTTCATGAGGACATTCAAAAGAGGGGCTAACACAGCAGTCGTGCTCTTGCCTATGAAAATGTGAATGAATTTTGATACAACTTTTTTTTTTTTTCCCCGAGATGTGTCTTTATTTTGCCAGAAAAAAAGTAACATGCATCCAACTCAACTGTTGAGGAAGCTTGCTGAAAACTTTTTAATGCACAGAGAGCATCTAACCACATTTATTTCCATCTGTGCATGGCTGTACAAACCTGGTAACTGCTCAAAATCATTAAATCTTAGAAGCAGGAGTTCCTGGTGGGCTGTATTTGAAATCCCAAGTTGTTGAATGTTTTCAAAAGCCACATTCTACACTTTGTCAAATATGATGACATGATGTTACTCTTTCTAAATCTTTGTTTTATGAAACAAGCCAGTGAAAATTTGGATAGCATAGTGCTAATTTACTGACCACAGGTAGGAGAAGAGACTTCTATGGTGCCAGTGAAAGTTACTGAACACAACATGAGACAAAGGTCTTTCTAAGAAAGGAGGAGCCAAGGAGGCAACACGCTTATGTGTTTCGCAGAGCCTGAAGTCTTACTGATTTCTGTTAAAGCTGGAAGCTGCATGGGCTACGGTCTCAGATTCAAATCATCAAAGCACTGGCAAAAGTAGAACGTAAGCATACTGATTTCAGTGAAACTGAAGCCCATCTCTAAATGTAGGCACATGCCTATTTTAAGTCCCTTCCTAACTCTGGACTGTAGCATTCACTGAAGAGATGGGACAGACACTCACAGCGCTGTGTTAAGTCCATACAGCTTTCAGCTCTGTCTTTACTGATAACTTTGACAGCTTTGTGCTGCATCCACAGAAAAGTTTTAAACAAAAGTGAAACACAAATTCTTACCAAGCATTTCATAAAGACCTAAAAATTCAGTAGCTCTGAGCTGGTCATAAAAAGGAAAGGAAATGGGTGTCTTTACCCTGGTGGGAATTCCAGCCCGGGCTGCATTTCGTAGTTCTTCCACACCAGACTTGTTGGAGATGACAAGGACAACTTGAGCACAACTGCCTGGCTCTTTTGCATAACTGATGAGCGCAGCAAGGTTTGTGCCTCAAATTAAGAGAAAGCAAACATTCATGAAATAGATGAACTATGTCACTGAGAATTGGCTTTCAGTCCTGTTTATCTAAGAAAAATCTTGCTTTCAACAACTGCACAAATAGAAGAGGACTAAGGAATTTGTGTACTAATAAAGCTCATTTGTTAAGCAGTACAACACACCTTCTTGACTTCCAGTCAAAATGCAACCTTGGTTTTAGAAGGCTCCACAGACTCCGCTGAAAAAAAAAGGCAAGGTGGATGCACTTGTATCAGGGCTGAATTCAGCCTCTCCTTTGCAAGGACATTTCTCTGTGTGATGGTGAATGAAATCTCACCTGTGCCAGAGATGAGAACAGCCACTTTAACTTTGTTCTTTCTGGGCTGGTGTTGACTCTCGACAACAGTGCTATTCAGCAGGTGCTGGGTGCTGCTCAGCTGCAGAGCTTCCTGAAGATTCTCAACTTCGATACGAGAACCTCCTCCAAATATGTGAGGAAAATGTTAAAATATCTTAGATTTTACTTTTCCATCTAAATTTGCTTTGTATAGTTTATTAATCATAAGTTTCAGTTAAGAGAATACCTACCAGCACCGAATTTATACTAGCGCTAACTGAACTAGAAAAACATGTACTACTTGAACAAAACAACTTACACTAGTTGTGCTGATCTCTTTTGTGTTACTCACTCGCAGCATTGTTTACAAAGGCCTAGGTATGGTATGGTCTTTTCAAGGATTATCCCCATCTTTGATGCCTGTTGTCTTCTTTCTCTCATGTTGCAAAACTACACTAAAAATTCTGTTGACAGAACTGAGGTTGCATTTTGGCTGCCCAAACTGCTCCCCAAGCTGTTTGGTTTGCAGAGGGATTTTGGTTCATGTCTGTATGTCAGGCAACGGACATACCAGAATGAAGACTTAGCATCATGTATGACTGTACGCAGCTGTGGCCTATCCTCAGTCTTTACAAAGGATTCATGTGAGTTGGGAAGGGGTTGGAAAGGAGGTGGGTTGATTACTATGATTGTGGTAAAATCACACACTAAAACAACTTACCCTGTATCAACTTAAAAATTAAATAGTGCATCCTAAAGTGGAAACCCCTCTGAAGTGAGACAGATGAACCCGTTACACCTTGAATCAAACCGTACTCTGTTTAATTTATGTGTCTTCATTTCCCATGAGGACACCTGCTAACCTGTGTGACAAGGGGCAACAACTTTCCCAATCAGCCAAGCTTCCTCATGTCTCTGTATGTCCTTGAGAACATGCTGAGCCAGGTCCTTCTGCACAATCAAGACTGCACCAATCCCACAATTAAATGTCTGAGCCATCTCCTCCTCAGAGAGGTTCCCCTCTTTGTAAAGCCAGCAAAAGATTTCAGGAATCTTCCAACTGAGAGCATCTGAAAACGATTGAAATTTGTATATGGTCAGCACAAATGTTTGCTACCCATCTTTTATTACCTACAATGACAGTGGTATATTACAAGGGCTGACAGATACTAATTCTTGCTATTTTAAGAATACTGTTCAAGGAGGACACTGAGCCAATTTCCAGTCAAGTTTATAGGTGCTGCTCAGCTAGAGGTTTCTACTCATAATTTGTGTGAGCCAAGTCTTCTTCAGGCTTTCTAATGAGAACATGTAGGAAATGATGGCGAATTCAAATGCATTCATCCCTCATCGGCCAGAAGGACAAAGCTACAGATGACTTACATCTCTTCTGTAAGAGATAAAGGAGCCAAGGGACAAATCATCTCCTGGGTTTTTTGGACTACTTAAGCAGATCCTGGTTTTCTGTTTCAAAGAATCAATAATTAGTAGAAGAGTGTATAATTAGGTGTATTGATGGGCAGACTGGAACAGGGCTGAGTGTTCTATACACGGACGGGAAGCATGGATGTGCTTTCACAGTGACCCTACTCATGCAGGCACGGCCTTAGGTTGTCTGTGGAAAGTTTGATGGTGCAGACTTGCCATCTTGACTTCAGAAAACTAACAATCTCTTGGGCTTGTTATATTGTCTGTGGTTCCAGGCACTGGCAAGCAAGCTAGGCGCCACCTCAGTAAGCCGGGTTTATTTGTTTCCTTTCTAATTTCATTCCAGAGAAATACAGACAGACATACAGACACCTTCCTTCCCCTCTCCCCATCCCCACAATATTTTTGGACTCGCATAAATACGGTTTTCTTTAATATTTTGGACTTCTGAATACTTTGCCCAATTTCAGCTTCAAGAGAAAAAGTTCTACCTTACTTACAGATGTCAAATGCTAATCTATTGTGGGCTTGAGCACCTGCTATAAAACTGAATCAAATATATGTGTGTGTGTGTACTGTGGAGCAAATAATGCAAATTAATTCTCTCAACAAGCTTCACTGTTTGGTCAAAATGTTTAGTATGGAAAGGTGTCTTGCAGAACATACAATCTTCTCAAACACTTTTTGTCCTAGAGATGAGCTGCCTTCAAACTGTCCTTAAATTTCCCTTCTTCAGTGAGAGTGTGCTCATCAGCTGATGCATACTTGAAACAGGAATGCTTTTGGTAGGCTTTTTGGAAAAGCATTGACTTCAGGTCATTCAGTCTCCAACTATGTAGACACATAAATTTTTTAGTATCTGTATAACTGAAGCTGAAAGTCAAGTCCATGCTCTATATAAATTTTGTCAAACAGAAACAGTCATATTTAATGCTTACCTAGGACAGCGCTGACATGTTCTGGCAGGATTCTGGAGATGCCTTCCAGCAAACCCTCCTCAGCAATGAAGGCAAAAGCCTTCACATGCCCTGAGCGAAGGACAGGCAGCAAAGATGGACTGTACATTTTTGCTGGGGTCAGCAATATATCTCCTGCAAACAAAGGTGTCAATTCAATCAATTTGTTGCAAAGTTCATTAGGTGTTTAGTGAGAATGCTTCTCTGAACAGGTTCCCTTCTGCTCTTTGTGGCAGACAGCCTCGGGAAGTAGCAAAAAGTGCTGGCCCACTCTTCTAAAACTGTGGAAGCAAGCCCACATACCTACCCAAAGACTAACAAACTCTAACCCAACCTGGAGTAAACAACCCTTGGCAGCACCTAGTCATGAAAATACCTGAACACAATTCATTTGCAGGTTTGCTTTTGAAAAGAAAGATATTGTACCTAGAGTCTTGTCACCACAACTGCCAGGCGCTGGTGAGGAGTAGTGCAAGGAGGACATTAAAAGAATCTTCCTTATGATGCTAAAGCCACGACCGTGAATCCCAGAAGAGGCCAGTCCAATAAGCACATCCTCCTCATCAGCTCTCTGCAGTCCCAGAAACATTTGCCCTCGCTCCACTGTGCCAACCACAAAGCCAGCCAGGTCATACTCTCCAGAAGAATACATGCCAACCACCTCAGCCATCTCCCTGCCTATGAGGAGAGAGAAAGCAGTCAGCATTAGCTGTAAACATCTTTTATCTTAACTTTAAACCTATAGCATCTCCTAAAATAAGCAACGTATCCAGGACAGCTGCAGAGACATGCAGCCTAAACAGTGCATTCAGATACATTTTAAAAATCCTTGTTGGTTTCTTACCTCATCTCAAGACTTAAACAAAACAAAGTTTCATGAAGTTACTGAAAGAAGAATTATTTTTTTTTCATTTCATGCTACTTATCTGGCACCTCCCTGCTGTGACTGAGTATCAGAGAGAGAATGAAAACATATTAACACTTCAAGAATGTGAGGCATCCAGTTTTGCTCTCCTTTGTACAAGGATAAATAAGCAAGAATCAGGATCCAAATGCATGAATAGTAAAATCATCCCTCTGTGCTGACCCATTTTAAAGATAAGGAAGAATTTAAGCCCAAATACTTGACTGTTTTTTCCACCAAACAGAAACCAGCTGCTCTACTACTACATACTGCTTCTGCCTACAGTCTATTTCACTAGTAAATGTTTCAACATCAGAACCTTCAAATCTCAAAGGAGAGGAGCGTTCATACCCAGGAAAGCACATCCTGCATTTCTGCAAGCTTCAGCTATTCCTTCTTTGATTGTTTCAGTCACTTCAACATCAAGTTTGCCACAGGCAAAATAATTGAGGAAGAAGAGAGGCTCTGCTCCTTGAGCCAGGATGGCATTGACACACACGGCAACCAAGTCCTGACCTATGGTGTCATGCCTCTTACATACTTGTGCAACCTGCAAAACATGGTGGGAACCAGCAGTGGTGACAAGAAATAAGCAAAACTCAGATATTAATCAGTCAAACGAGCAGAAATCTTCTTTTGCCTGAAAAGAATCACAAAAGAACATACACGCAGAAGATACCCTGGTGCATCATCTAGTTTTAATCAAGAGAAAACAGCTTATTTTCTTGCAGAGAAAAGAAAAATCTATTTTGTTCTTTGAAACATTAATTCCAATTCTAGCTCCAGCTACCCAGAAATTGTCATTTTGGGTTGGTTGTTTGTTTATTTTTGGAATATTATGTCAAATCCAGATTAAGAGGTGTCTAAAAGCAATTACAAATTCCCAGGACATTCAACCTACAGAACATCCTAGCAATTTCCCAAAATAAGATTGGGTTGCTCAAACACCACTGTGCGTTCTGCTTTACTTTTGCCTACTAATTTCACTGGGCTACACAGCAAAACTAAAACAATTTATTAAGTAGTTTTCTTCTTCTTCTCCAAGTCCACAGGGAATGAGATTCTTCACTCCCACCCTCCCCAAGGAGTCTTTTGATCTCAGCTATCTCGTATCACAGATAACAATGTGGGCCTGGTCTGTAGGCTCCGTTGAAAGACAGGTCATTCACAAAGCAATAATCTTTCCCTCAGGAAGGCTGCTATTTGGTTTCAAAAATAGTTATCAAGGTGTTTGCATCCTACAAGTAACGAAACCTGATTCAGACATCATGGCTTCCATGAAGCGGCGACATTTACATGACTATTACAAGCAGAGGTTTCCACACTGTCAGGGACACACCAGAGCAGTTCTGTTTGTGCTGATGTATACGCACAGCACCAGCTCACACAGTGCAATTCATCTCTGTCAGATACCACTTTAGGGTCTGAAATAGGACAAAGATTGCATATGTATGGATAAATTTTCTAACTTCAACTACCTTTTACTGTCACAGGTCTATCAGTATAGTTATACCAGTGTAGAAAAGCTCAGTACAGAAAGATGGGCAAGAGAAAAATGCAGATAAATACTATCACTGGCTTCAAAATGGTAATAGATCAGCACCTAAACAAAGTCTGAGTTTGGATTACAAGCCTGATTTCTTTCACCAGCTGGTGGATTTAGAAGTGCTATGGAAACCAATCATCCCATGTCCTTTGTTGCATTATAACATCTCCCTCCCACTGATCTAGTAACAATTCATATAGGCATCAGCCAACTTTTTTTGGCCAAGGAAGAGTCTTGGGAACAGTCTGTGTAAACACAGTTGGGAATGTCTCTCTGCCAAGCAGTTGGAATAAAGACTCACAAGAGCCAGCACCAATCACTTTTTCATGCTCAGAGGTGTCCAAGAATGTAAGACAGCAAAAGACCTTCTGGAGTATATTGCTCGGTCCCTGCTGTTGCAGGAAGCCAAACCATATCATCATCCCATTACTAAAAGTATAAACACCAACTTGAAACAAGTTAAGTTCCTGTGCCTGATCACTGAAAGGCAGCTTCAGGCCTCCAACTCCTCTGATGGCTGAAAGCATTCTTTTGAATTTATATATATATATTTATATATATTCCTGGCTCAACTTATCCTATGTGTTCTTGTGTAATTAGCATTCTTTATCTATTGGCTTCTCTTTCCCTTTAATGTTTATCTCCTCCATCCTTCTTTTCCCTAGTGCTCTGACAAAAGTAATCATGCTACCTCTCTGCATACAATTTATTAAGCTAAGTCTGACAGTTATCATTTCAACATTCCCCTGTACTCCTCTGAACTGATCTTTCTCAAAGCCAACGGGCCCTCTATTTTGTAGCAGAATTTCTGGTTCTTAGTTCCTCAAGTGCTCAGCTAAATGTTTTGGTTTATTATCATTTCATCACAAAATATCCAGAGCCTCCACATTCTCAGTAACATATGCTCAGGCCTTGCTACGATGATCATCTACAAAGTTCAAATGACCGTTGCAGTGGACTTGAGATGTATTTATAACGCTCAGAAGGGTGCAGATGGTGCAATTGGCTGTGCCATTTAAAACAGTCTTGGGAGATAACACGAGCTTTGCTACAGTCAAGTTGCAAGTTACCTGCAGTTTAGGTCCAAGGCCTTTAGTTTGAGATACCAAGATAGGATCATCATAACCAGATGCTTTCAAGTCAAAGAAACCAGCAAAGTCTCCTACTTCTGAATGACTGCCTGCCAAGTACAAATATGTCAAGGATCATTTTTAAAGGGCAATAAAAAGACGCAAAACACTCATCAAGGCAAGTACTGCAAATTATCATCTCTTGGAGAAGACAGCACTGTGTCCACTGACAGAAACATGCACACCTTTATGAAGCATGGACCCCAAAGTCACATATTTCATGGTGTTGTAAATAGATCTTTATTATTCTGTATTTGTGACCTATGGATTGTGTATCGCAAAGGTTAAACATTTTACCAAACTATTAACAGCTCATAGCTACTTTTTTTAAGGGGAAAAAATCAACAAGAGATTTTTCTCAGTAGGTTACTGCTAGGAGTAAAGAACATAGTCTGAAGAGCAAACAACAAGCTCAGTGATTGTTAGCCACACCCTAGTAACTATTTGGATGTTGTACTCATATATACAGCTGGTAGGATCACTTCTGTCCAGTGGCATACCAAACCATTCCATTAATCCAGGAGTTATTCTGTTCACTAGACTAACCTTCAAAAAGTGCAATCATCCCCATGTTAAACCAACTATTTTTTAATTAAGCAAAAGAGGAGTGATGAGAAAGAAATTAGAGTTTTCTTCATTCATGGTGACCCCAGCCCAGCTTCTCAAGCTCAATTTCAATGCTAAGAATGCATTGCTCACCTCCTGAGGAAAAAAAAGTTCTGTTGCATTCAATATACGGAGGAAATTCAAAGATATATTCCCAGTCTTACCTGATCTTCTACCACACACAATTGACGTTTCCCGCTGATGAAACAAAACATCACTGGCTACAGTTTCCACTCGTCTCTCTTTGTATATTAGACCCCTGTGGAGAGTAAAGGACGTGTTAGCAGCAGTAGTGACATTTTCTGCATAGACCATCATTTGTCATGCAAACGGGAACAATAGACATAAAACTTTGGACTAGCATCTATTTCTCCTAGTGCCTTTGCTTACATACAGAGACTGTTTGAGAAGTCGTATACCCCGATGGCCAATGTCCTTCCTGTAAGTGGCACCCTTGAAATGTATGGCCGCTACACCCCTGTTGGCTTCTCCCAGTGCTTTCATCAGGTCCTCCTTAACAGCAGTAATGGAGAGGACTCTGCCACCACTTGTCACCACTCTGCCGTCCTTCAGTGTTGTGCCAGCATGGAACACCTCCAGTCCTAACTCTTTGGCTTGCAACAGTCCTACAAAAGCAAAAGGAACTCTCTGAGTATTTTAAATCACATACTAGGTTGGCAAAGCAGTGAAGATTGAAGTCCTTTCTTCAGGCAAGGGAGAACAACAATAAAGCTTCCCACCTTACTTTCCTTCCAAGAAATAGCATTACCACTGAAGGGTATCCCACTCCACTGGCCCTAAGGCTCCCTTCTGAGATGTCCAGTAAGGACACAGATCACACAGGAACAGAAATAAGGGATCCAGGAGCCACAACATGACATATAACTAGCCTGTGCCAGGGCAAAACTGTGCTGAATATGGTAATTGTGAATAATTTGTGCAGAGCTTTCCTGTATGAAATCACAATCCATAGCAGTTTACTGCTTGGATTCTCCCTTCTCCCTGATAGTAAACCTTTAATGTTAAAGTTACGTCAGCACTCCCCTAGCTATTCTGCTGTGCCCACTCCACACAATTCCCTACCACACCTGGAATCAATGCTCTACAAACACTTGTAGGTGGCTGTCCAATAGCTAAAACAAATTACATATTTTTTAATTTGTTTCCATGTATGTTGCTGTTAGAGGAAAGCAAAATTGCTCAGGGTTTTTTTTTTTTTAGACTCATATTTTGAGAAGATGAGGGTAGAGGAGGAACTGCTGCCATCACTTGGAAAAAGCGGAACAAAACAGTTTTCCCCTTGCTGTCAGCTAGACAGTTTTTATAAACAAGTAAAAGGGACCTTTATACTTGCTGAAGGTACAGTGTGTTATATTGCCACAGCACTGCCCTGACAAGGTCAAAGCTGAGCCCCAGCTGGCCTTGCTGTAATGGAAACCTAACTCCTTCCATCATGTTTTAGCAAATACTCCAGAATACAATGTTTGTTAAAGCCATTAAAATGTGGGAATCAATGTGGAAAATAGGAAAAGAACTAATAAAACCCACACAACTCCAGGGGCCGGAGTATAATAATAAAAAGAATGAATTGAATTTTGTTGTTTTGACTGTCTTTTTTTGTGATTAACAAGCAGAGTGGTCATACAACCTTACTCCTAAAGGTATAAATACCAACTTGAAAAAAGTTAAGTTCCTGAGTCTGGCTAGTGAAAGGCAGTTCATTAGCAGGATTCATTCAGTTACGTGGTTTGGATTTTTACAGTTACAGAAATGCAGAGTTTCGCAGAATATCACTGACAAAACAAAATAAATCCAGTAAGTGAACTGGAAGAGGAAGGTGGGCAAGGAGAACATGACAGCAGAAATCTCAACATGGGAAAAAGCAATAGAACATGACCTCCTTCCTGGCTGATGTAGGGTAACTAGAGTTCTGAAAAAAATAAGGTGGCTTTGACATAAGATCTGTTGTCTGGGTTGCTTTACACAAAGTATAGTGTTGGACTGGCAAGGCAGTAGCTAAGAGGGAAGGAAATAGTTCTGCAACAGCTCCCTCTGTTTGTAAACTTCTTTTTAAATTTTAATCTTAATATTAAACCACAAGAATTTTAATATAGAAAATGAGTATTGACCTAAAGCCCACATGCCCAACTTCCCAAAAACCCTTCGAGCCCTATGAAGAAGAGGTCCTTATTAGTATCACACAGTAATGACCCGGCTGGCCAGCGCAAGGGAAGGAACCAAGCTGACAGTGGAGGCATGAACCACTGCTATTTTAAAGGCCACAGGTCCTCAAGTCTCACCCTGACCACCTGGTCAGGCATTAGCTAAGATAACACAACCTCCTGGCAAGGGAGCAAAACTAGGAAAAGACAGTCATGTGCTTACAACACTGTAGTCCATGTTTCCAGCACGGTGTGTGGAAGTACTCCATGTGGACGCACCAGAGTTGCTCCAGGAGAACATAATTCCCCATCATGTTCTTATCTCAGCAACCAGCTACAGACAGAGCTTCATATAATGATGTAAAATCAAACACTTACCCCCTGTGCTACTTTGGACAGGCATACATTCTCGTTAAAACATCTTACTGAACAGCTATCCCTTCCACAAGGGCAAGAAGTGATGGATGAAGGCAGACTCTGATAGGGTGCGAGGGGTGGGATGGAGGAAAGCTGCACAGATCTCTGGGAGAAAAGGTAAATGCAAACTTGCTGAAGTACCACACTGGAATTAAATAGTAAACAACCTACTGCAGTTACCTGTTACCTCCATGCCTTTGTCACAGTCCCCTGGGTATCCTGGACTTGCCATGACCACGCATACAGCGGTACTATTTTCTGACCAGGCTGGCATGAAGCTGCAGAGTTTGCCATCAATTGTCGCTTGAATCACTTCATAAAAATCATTTTTAAGCAGTGGAAGAATTACCTACAGAAAATTTTCGTAGTGATAGAAGTTAGTTTTTTATTTTGCTGACTTGTTGAAATTCAACATAAGGAAAATTCAATTAATCTGTAAAATCTGTACCTGCCAAACTGAAAATACTGTATTTCCCTATACCAGTAGATTTGGAGACTATAGGTGAGCATTAATTTGCAGCATCTTTTTGCAACAGTCATAAATTTACAAACATGAGATGTGAGATTATGTAGAAGGAACAGGAATTTAGGCCTCTTTCATTCTGCTTCTATCCAGAAAAATGAAATCTGAGGAACAGCTCTTTAACTTACATTCTCTAACTAACAATTCACTGAAGCTGACAAGCTAAAATTTTAAGTTACCTCATACATTGTCTAAGAGATTGAGATCTGTATATTCAGGGGAAGGAAGACATAAATCCAAATATATCACACACATTTCCCTAAAGGTAACAGTCAGAGGTAAAAGAATAAAGCATATTTAAGTTTCCAGTATCTTTCACTCACCTGGCACTGAGGGTCACCAAACTGACATTTAAAGTTTAAAATTTTCACACCATCTTTGGTAAGCATTAAACCTGTTTGCAGCACACCTGAGCAGAAAGAACACAGCTAAGAAAATTAATTTAAACGTTTATTTTTAAAGAACCCCTTTAAATGCAACACAATATTTTGGAATGTGCAATGCATTTCTGCAAACTGTAAGGAATTAGGAGCAGGAATTCTGCAAGCAGTTATACAGAAGTCGCACTAATTCCGCAATAACCAACAAAGGGGCTAGCAACAACCTGAGGAACATTGCATCACATTTTACAGTGACTACAACGGAAAGCATCCCCTCTGCATCCAAAAGTCAAGTTCCACCTTCTGCTACAACCCTCTAATTGCAGGCGTTCAGAGATGAGAAGGAATTGACAGGTTGAGAAAAACAGTTCCCATAAAACTCCATTATGCAGGCCTTGTGACTCTTACCACTAAGCGCACGATTGATAAATATAGGTGTATAACTCTCTATGTCAGGCAAAAATACCAAAATGCACTACTGCTACTAACAAACAAAAACAAATAGAAACTTATTGAAGTTGGTATTCTGTCATTTCTGCTGCAACACACTTATATGCATGCGGTGATCTAAGGCAGGCCTTTCATTGTATAATCAGAAAACCAGTCCCCAGAGAATAACAAGTGTTAAATTTTAAACCCCAAAAAGCATCAGGTCCTCCAGCATCACCGTGAAAATGCTCTGCTCCTACTAAATTCTTACTGCGGGTTTGGTCATTGTAAAAAAGTTACCAAATAGCAGAGAATACATCGCAGACTGGAACCCAAGTCTTTACATATATGTAATCTGGACAGTCTTCAGTACCAAGAGCAACTGTTGGCGTTAAGTGACAGCTGTGAGTATCACTTTCCTTTTTCAAAACAGCCTTAAGACAAAGATCTTAAGAAAACTTACTTTGCTGTATGGGAGTGAACAGTACAACTGAATGTAATATTTGTATGTTTATATATACATATATATAATATGTATATGTATACAATATACATACAAAATATGTAATATATTATACCCTGAAATACAAAGAGTCTGGTTGCAACTGTTTTAATAAAAAATATTTAATAAAAATACAGTATGTTTTATGGAGAAAAGATGAAAGTTCTCTCCAAAGGAAGAGCTATAAACCAAACCAGGGACACGTAATACTGTGTGAAAAATGAACTTTTTTTTTTTTTTTCAAGTAAGTATTATTTGGAATTCAAAAGCAATCTCTAACAACGAAACTGATCTTGATATGACTTTACCTTGTTTTTCAGTTGAATGCTCACTTACCTACATATGCTGTTCCTTCTTGTCTCATACTATCAACAACATGTTGAAGGACAGCATCATTGATTTTCTCGAGAAGAACTTCTGGAACCTGATGATCAACATCAAACTGATTGAGACAGTGATGACATTTGCTGGGCTAGCTCATAGGACCTGGAAGGACTGGGGTAAGTAAATGCCTTGGCCATGTTTTCTGCTCTCCCAGCCCCAACCAGTGCACTCCTTCCATTTGGGTGCTGCTGCCTGCAGGACAGATACTCTGATCCTCTGATTCCCAAGATTTTTTGTTTGGTGCTTTCTTTAGATGGCCAACTTCAAGGAGGTTTGAGACACTAGCAACCTGGGCTGTACACAGTAAGATTGTTTCTATACTACAGAAAAACACACTAATAATATACTTGAGCAGCATATTTAGAACAATACAGTCAGCTTTACAAAACAACAAGAAACCCGAGGTTATGTTCAAGACACAAAGACTCCAGGCATGCAGGGAATTTTGCAGGGACATTTCAAGTGATGCTAATTGGAGCAGAGAAACACAGAGTTGAGCAATAATGGAAAAGGCAAAAGAGAGACCATTCCTCAGAACACTGGCTCATTAAATCCTAAAGAATGACTACTGCAGTTTGAGCCCTGTATTTCACTTATACAAGTAAAGCATCAATCAATTCCAGAATAAATCTGGCCTATGTGACAGAAAAAAGACTGGGCTCTAAAGGAGATATATTAACCACAGATGTGACCAGCCTTATTGCGGGCTGAGGAGGAGGATTGCTATACCTGAGGAACCGGGCAATAGGCTCCCATCCCTCCAGTGTTTGGACCCTGGTCGCCATCCAATAATCGTTTGTGGGCCTGGGCCAGGGGCATTGAGGCAACAGTGACACCATCCGTGAAGCACAAGCACTGTTAAGAGACGCACACAACACAGAAACAGTGACAATGTCCTGTCCTAAGGGAAGTTAACACTGCTGGTCACAGGATGAGGCTCAGTTCTGCCAGGAAAATTTAGGAATCAAAGACAGAAAGCAATAGGATTCACTTATTCTGCTGCAAGCTCACTGACTTGAAGGATTCATTGAGCTTTCTTTCTCATTTTTAAATAGTCAAGAGAAATGGTGGCCCTCATAACAATTCCTTTCTGATGAATTAGATCGTGACCTATCAGTCACATGGACATATGCTTACCTTAAGGCATGTGAATAGTCTTCACTGACTTGACAGAATTATTCATATATTTCAGGTTAAACATGTGTGTTTGCAGATTTGGGGCCTGAATGAGTGTGAGGTATTCTCAGTGCAGGACAAACCTTGCACAAAGAACTTGTTTTCAGTTTTCATGTGGCGTGTAATATGCATGATTAAGTTTTATCCTGCCACTGAGTAATCCATGGTAAAGAAAGTGCTAAAATAGGCACTAAATATTAGCACAAAATTATTGATGTAACAAGAATTACCATGACAAAGTCCATACAAACCTGTTTTAGGTCACCTTAGGGAAAAAAGATCATTTTCCACCTAAAAAGATCACCATAATGGGTAATGTAGAAGAAAATTCTACTGACAATATACATTGATTATTATGACATGAAATTGCTTAGATTGCATATTTATTTATGTAAGTGCAAATAAACCAAAAAAATTATTTGAAACAATAAACCTGTGTGTTTATGCACAGAGCATAACAATAATGCCAAAGAATAAAAGCACATAACCACACCATCGATCACATACAGAAAGTTCTTCCCCTTGAAGAAGTTCTTCAATAACAACCATCTCTCCAAACATTCTGTCCTGTACAAAATAAAAATAATTCTCCAGTTAGCAAACATGACATCTACTGGCTAAATCCTGTCTTTATTTTCTTTTAACAGAACAACGCATATGAAAACTACTGGCTTGCTTGAATTCTGGTATGTTGAGCAATGCCAACAGAGTCTCATTCAGAGATAAGGAAGAGACATTGAAATGCACCTTATCAAACCCAGGATGCCAATGAAAAATGAAAAAGTTGGAGGGGCAGGGCAGCTGGACTCAGTGCTGGAACAAGAGTTCTGTCACAAACTCTACAAATCCCTGCTCACTGTCCGCTGTCTGGGGCAAACATGAGGAATTTGACAATGATACCCAGAGAAATTCCTTGGTCAAATGGGCAAGTTTATCCTGAAAATACTTGCTTCTTGTGGCTGAAATTACAAACTCACAGGCTACAGAACATCAAGAATTGGACTCCCACTGATTAAGTAAAGATTTATCCACCTGCATAATCTCTTGGACAGCTCTGCAGGCTTCCTCTTTGCTGGCTGCAATAGTCACTTCTTTTCTAGCAGCAGGTCCCCTTGCCCGTACAACTTGTGCAGGAAAGTCTGTGCTTTAAATGAAAGCAAAAGTGAGATTCAGGCATCCTTACTGCACCCATTGAAATTATCATTTTTAAGCTCAATGCCTCCCATATTCTTCCTTTTTTTCTGAACGGTTGAAGAATAACACTTCAGAAAAATACAGTCCTTGCTAGTCTGCTGGCCCATCCTGTCATGGAGGTGAATGGGCTCTTATAGCCCTCAGCACAGGACTGTGAAGCAGAAATCCATGAATTCTGTTGTTGGTTCTGACACCATCTCAATGTACATCCTTGGACAAGTCACTGAACTTTGCACTGAACTTTGCGAACCTCATGAAGTTCAATAAGGCCACATGCAAGGTCCTGCATGTGGGCCAGGGCAATCCCAAGCACAAATACAGGCGGGGTGGAGAATGGATTTAGAGCAGCCCTGAGGAGAAGGACTTTGGGTTTTGGTTGATGAGAAGTTCAACATGACCCAGCAATGTGCGCTCACAGCCCAGAAGGCCAACCATATCCTGGGCTGCATCAAAAGAAGTGTGGACACCAGGTCAATGGAGGTGATTCTGTCCCTCTACTCCGCTCTGGTGAGACCCCACCTGGAATATTGCATCCAGCTCTGGAGCCCTCATCATAAGAAGGACATGGACCTGTTGGAGTGGGTCCAGAGGAGGGCTATGAAGATGATCAGAGGGCCGGAGCACCTCTCCTACGAAGGCAGGCTGAGTTTGTGTTCTTCAGCCTGGAGAAGAGAAAGCTCCGGGGAGACCCTATAGCAGCTTTCCAGTACTTAAAGGGGGCCTACAGAAAAGGT
>RSEF01000001.1:128356690-128396613 GCA_003993805.1 Himantopus leucocephalus | reverse complement strand
AGGTGTGGCCTCACCAGGGCTGAGTAGAGGGGAAGGATCTTCTCCCTCAACCTGTTGGCAACACTCTTCCTGATGCAGCCCAGGATACCACTCACCTTCTTTGAAGTAAGGGCACATCTCTGGCTCATGTTCCCCTTGTTCACCAGGACCCCCAGGTCCTTTTCTGCCAAGCTGCTTGCCAGCTGGGTGTCCCCCAGCACATACTGGTGTGTGGGGTTGTTCCTCCCCAGGTACAAGGCTGGGAAATTCCCCGTGTTGAACTTCATGAGGTTCCTGTCAGCACATTTCTCCAGCCTGTCAAGGTACCTCTGGATGGCATCTGGATAATTTCTGTTGTTGTTGACATACCTGAAATAATTTTTTCCAGTGGCTTTTCTTGACCTGCTTTCTGAATTGCAGTAGAACTTTACGTTTGAAGGTGGTGATTTTATTTAGATATGTTAATACTATTTCAATGGTCCATTGTGGGGAAAAAAACCCAAAGGAGAATAGAGCTCTGAAGAAACACAGCTTCAGTCATTCTGAAAATGACTGAAAGTGTCTTTACAAGCAAGGTAATAACTTTGGTTTGCCATAACCACCGTTGTGTTCAGCGGGGAAAAGAAATAGCGCAGCACGTTTGTCTGTTTATTCCTGCCTGTGGCCAACCGCAGCGCGGGCTGAGAACCATGTCGTCTGTAGTGACATCAGCAATGGGAACCAAGAGCTGTGCTGCGGTGTGGGTGGGCAAGGAGCCGGCAGGGGCAGGGGGAGATTGCTGAGGGATGAGGAAGAGACACATTCACGGTTTGAAGAGGAACAAATGAAGTACAGATGGAGCCGTTTGAAGAGTGGAAAAGAAGGAAGGGCTGTGGGAGCAGTTGTAAATCTGTAAGAGCACAGTGCAGCAACTTTGTGTGAAAGTTTTAGAAAGAATAGAGATCTGAAAATTGCTAAGTAAAGGTGTAATCTAGCAAAATAACTATGTGGTTGAGCCCAGATACTGTACAAAAATAAAATAATTTTGGAATTGAGTGATGGATTTCAGTGCTTTAAGGCAACATCATAACTATGGATGGATTTCTGGAACTAGATTCAGGAGGACAAACTTTTGTCATATTCATAGGAGGTGGCCCCTGTTTGTAGCGTAGGCAAAGCCTGTTATTTATTTTTAGTTCACTTCTTAGTGTGGACTTCTAATTACCATTATTAACAAGAAAAATGTTCTACATCAGTCTGTCCTGTAACGTAATCGTAAAGGACGTTTGTCTGTTGTTAGCCCCTAACAAGCATCTGGAAATTATTTATGGCAGGTTGGGAAAATACGGAAGTTAACAATACCGAATCAAAAGAGAACAGCATTAAGAGTGGCTGTGAGTCACTGCTAAATAAAAGAACTGTAAATATTCTAACTTCTGATACTCAAACAATATATGCTAATCATCTTACACTGTGAGAATCGATGCAGTGTAGTGCAGAACCTTTTATAGCTACTGTCTCCCCAGATTGAGAACTGTGTTGTTTCAGTAGTCACTTTCTAACACTAATTAACTTTGCTTTCTTCTTCCTGTATTTAAAGTTCTGTGTGATCCTCTCTCTGTGAAGCGGGACGTTCTTTACCCTTGGTATTAGTTGATTCACTGAGTTGATCCCTTTTTTGCTATGTTAGAAAGGCACTATATTATCTGTCTTATTTGGAGACTGGAAATATGGGTACCTTGTGCAAGGTTGCTTGGCCTGACTCAAAGACCAAGTTCTGGTCTGCGTACGAAGCCCTGTTGTATGTATCTTTCTTTTTTTTAACTGCTAATTCCAGGGAGAGCATTATGGTTTGAAGATGCAACTTAGATTGAAATACTTGCTTTTTTGCTCCTGTTTTTTGCTTGCTTTTATTTTCATGTTTCAAACATTTGAACAAACAGTACACTCTATTTAATTTCTCTTCTGTTTCAGATACAATGATTTATATATAATGCATAAGTTTTTGGGTTGTGTAATGATATTATTTCATAATTCTGTTTGTAAGCTAGGTTTTTTTTTCCTTTAAATATAGCTTAATATAGAATATAGAGAGTATATGGAATACTTAGTTCTGTAAAAAAAACCAAAACCAAACCAAACCCCACATTGTAAAAATTGCTCATGAGAGTTGTGAAACATCTTCAGATTTTGCTACTTTGTATTAAATATATCTTTGGCTCTGTTTCAGGTATTTAGGACACAGTTGTTAATGGAAAAATTCCCGTGTAAGTACAAAATAAGAAGGGCGATCTAATCTTTGAGGAAATGGCAGGATTCCTAGACAACTTCCGGTGGCCAGAGTGTGAGTGCATTGACTGGAGTGAAAGAAGAAATGCCATTGCTTCAATAGTTGCGGGTGTATTGGTGAGTTTTGAGAGGATGTGAATCATAACTGTGTTGACAAATTTGGAAGTACGACAAACAGTTACAGTTTTGTTTCAAATTTTGTGAAGTTTCACTCTTAACTGCACCTCAATCCAGAATATTATTTCTTCAAATTTTTTTTTAAGTGTAATTGTTAGACAGCTTTTTTATGACTCACATAACTTTGCAGTTTGTCTGATAATACTGTACCATTTCTGCTATGTCTTCTTTAAAAAAGATTTAAATTCCTAGTGGATTTTTTGCGTAATTAGATATGTTAGAACACCTGTGTCACACAAAGTTTGTATCTCATGTGTTTAGAATGTGGATTCTTGTTCTTAAAGCTGTACAGGGAATTTAACCGTACACTGATACTTAATTTGAATAGAAAATGTGACTGATTCTCAAATGCTCTTCCTAAAACATCCATGTTAAGGTTTATGCAGAACTTGCGTATCAAACAGATTTAAGAGTCCGACTTAAAGCTAATAACTTCCTAGAATAGTTTGTACTTGTTAAAAGACAATTAAACCGATGGTATGAGTGAACATTTGCCACATTTTGTCCGTCTGTCTCTATGCTTCCAGCCTCATAATCCTGGTCTGTTTTATTTCTAGTTTTTCACAGGTTGGTGGATAATGATAGATGCTGCAGTAGTTTACCCTAAGCCAGAACAAATGAACCACGCGTTCCATACCTGTGGGGTGTTTTCAACACTAGCTTTTTTCATGTAAGTGGATATAAAGGGAGTTCTTATAAACTAAACATGAGCTGTTAAACACGGTTTTTACTAGACAATATGATGTACGATAAAACCGTGAATCACTTGGTTATAAATTACTTATGAGTAATCTTGTCATACCTTTCTGCATGGCAGTGTAAAAGCCTTTTTTCTTTTCCTATGGCCTTTGTTTCTGATTGTAGTCTTGTTTATTCAGTGTTCTGTCTATCCCCCGCCATCTGGTTAGGGTAAGTTTCTTTCCTGTGTGCTTCGGCTCAGTATAAGAAAGGAGACCTTCCTTTATCCAAGCGGCTTTCTGTAATAAGCGTAGTTGCTTACCTCAATATGAAATATTTGACTGCATTTTCCCGTTTTTAAATAATTTTCACAGCTGCCTCTGGCCCAAAACTTCCTCAAATGGGAGAGGCAGTAGCATTATAGCTACTATATTCTTTTACTGAATTGTACAAAATTGGTGAGAAAATATGATGCATTTGGATATGCAAGACCTTCTTAACGCTTGGTACCTGACAGTTTCTGGGTTTTTCTTTCCTTAGTAATGTAACTCATTCTAAGAAAATGTATTGTCCCTCCTTACAGGGTGTCTCTCACTTGAATACTTACGGTATTCATTGTGAAGGAAAGCAACTTGTATCATCATCGTGAGAGCACTGTGTTACTGGCTGTTATTATTCCTGTGAAGTGGCTTTAGATATTTTAAAAACTTAAACGGCCAGAAAGCAACCAGGAATATTTCAATCACTAAGAAGGGCAATTCTTTCATCTTACAGGTCTGTTAATGTAAAAATTTAAGTAAAACTTATGAACAAATACGGGATTTGCTTGAAATCCAGTTGGAATCCTTCCATTAAGGCACATGTAATAATAGTATGTGACTATACAGAATGCCAAGTAATTTTCCCAGAATTTCTTGCATCTTAAAAAAAGCTAGCTTTTTACTTATAACTTTATTAGAAAATCACTTTTATCTGAAGCGTATACACTTTTTTTGTTCCTAGGATAAATGCTGTATCAAATGCACAGGTGAGAGGAGACAGCTACAGTGACGGATGTTTAGGAAGAACAGGTAAATTAACAATTATGCTGAGTTGAAAGACCGATTATCTAGTTTTTTTTTTTTCTAAGTGGTGGTTAAACAAATAATAATCAGAAGTTAAGGAGTAGGAGAGAACTTCTGTGAAGTTAATTTCTTTACAAAATTAACACTTGGAGATAAGTACTGTCTGCATTAAAAAGGTGAACTTAGAAAAATTCAACTTCTGTATATCTTGAATACCTAAACTTTCCTCTGCCAATCCTGTATAGCTGAGGAAGAAATGAGTTTCTGCCTTGTGGTAGGCTATGGAGCAGACATTCCTTAAGAATGTCTTATTTTAGAATGTGTTGCAAACATTCCGTTTCCTCTGTATGTCACCTACTGTGTGGCGTCTGTGGACCTGCTGTCCTCTCTCTGCTTTCATTCCTAATTCCCTTACTATTTCCCATGTGGATCCCAGCATCTGTTTTCATGTGATTTGTAGAATGCCTTACTGGAAATCTGGTAGGATTTACTGCTTTTTGACCTAGCGTACGATGCTTTTTGTGTGTCATTCATAAATCAGCTCGAGACAATCTTTGCATAGGAGTACTTTTCCGTTCCCCTGAGTTAGCAGTTTGATATTTTCAATGGCACTGTCGTCCTTTTTCAGCAGGTAACGTCTACCTATGGTAGATGTTGCCCATCTGAAAATACCGTTCTGAAGTAAGCACAGGAAGGGTTTGTTTTATGTACCCTGTTGGAATGCCGTCTTTACCTCAGAAACACTATAGGTTTGGCAAAGTACCTCATCATTATTCCACTCCAACTTGTGTTAAATGCTGTTATAGGACTCCTTACAGGTGAGGGGGAAACTTCTAGTAGTTGTGTCTGCTCACTAAAATATGGGGAATCCAACTACTATGCGTTTTACTAGAGAAGGCAAATTTTGGTTTATTTTGTCCTTGACACGGGGTTTAACCCTCTCCCTTTGTGCCTTCAGCAGGATAACATATTGTGTGACAGTAGTAGCTTGGATCATCTGTCACTGTGGATAATAGTCTATGTGGTTCTCAGAGGTTTTAATATTTCCTGCAGGTGCTCGTGTCTGGCTCTTCATTGGCTTTATGTTGATGTTTGGTTCACTTATTGCTTCAATGTGGATTCTTTTTGGAGCATACGTTACNTTTTTTTTTTTTTTTTTTTTTTTTTTTTTATTGCCACATATAGAAAAGTACTTCTGCTCTCAGCCAAAAGACAGAAAATCCAGAAGAATGGAAGTGTGTGGTCTGTTCTGGTCAGAGCCACACCATCTAGTTTTGTAGTCAGAGAATGATACTATGAATCGTGTTTTAAATACACTTTCCAATACAAAAGAACTTAATATTTCCTTTGTTACTTACTTTGCAGACACTAATGTTTACCCTGGATTAGCAGTGTTTTTCCAAAATGCGTTGATATTTTTCAGGTAAGTTATCTGGGCAAATTGCCTTCATTCCAAAGGAGTATCTGACTTACCTGCTTCGATGCATGCTGATACTCCTGGAAAAATAACTTCTGAAAGCTGGAGGCTGACTCCAGGCTTGACCTTCCAAAATGTGGAATTGGCTCCTCTCAGTGTAGGACCCTCCGTATTTTGATTTATGACCCACCCTGACCTTTGCTTGAGGAGTGCGGCATGTAAGCCAAAGGGACCTCTTAGGTCACTGAGTAAACTGGCATTGTACAGAAAACTGATGTGATATTACTCAATGGATAAACTGATCAAACTATTTCTTAAAACCTAATTTTTCTTTTTACTCTGTTACTTTTTTTCTACTCCCTTTGCTCCAGTGCTTAGAAACAATGTTTTATTTGCCCCTTCTCAGCCCATGAGAGGCTCTTCATTCCGCTCATGCTCCCGTTAGCCCAGCTCTTTCTGGTCTCACTGAATTTACAGCTGTAGAAGGTGGGTGACCAAGGCTACAGACAGTATTCTGGAGAGATATTGTCAGTGTCACGGCAATAATGCTTTCATCTCTGTACTGCAAATACCATGGCATATATTCGAACAGCACTAGGTGGGACATCCTATTGCCCTTTTCCTGACTATTTCATACCAATGGCTCGATTATCTGATAATTGATACACCTGGAATTGTTTCTACTGAATGAGCTTTCAGTTATTAAGAGCAATATTTTCTTTATCCTAAGAGCATGATGGTACGTTTTGTAATATTACACTTAAATCAATTTCTCTTATTTTGCTTAGTATCATGAAGTATATTATATGACACTTTGAAATGATCTGTATCTGTAAAAACTCTTTTTATGTGTATAATGCATTCTACAATCCATGAATTTTATTAATTAATAAAAGACAATGAAAGCATTGAGTAGTGTAACTTCTGAGATCAGTCACTGAAAAAGTCCACGTAAGNGTATAATGCATTCTACAATCCATGAATTTTATTAATTAATAAAAATGAAAGCATTGAGTAGTGTAACTTCCGAGATCAGTCACTGAAAAAGTCCACATAACCTCCTCTTTTGCAAGTTCTTACCGCTTAAATTGCTGTGATAATTTTCCTTCTAGTACCCTATGAAATGCTTTGCAGCGAGCTGGATCGACTGGCTCTGCTGTGCTTCCCTGTTTGGAAAATCAGTTATNTCTACAATCCATGAATTTTATTAATTAATAAAAGACAATGAAAGCATTGAGTAGTGTAACTTCTGAGATCAGTCACTGAAAAAGTCCACGTAAGCTCCTCTTTTGCAAGTTCTTACCGCTTAAATTGCTGTGATAATTTTCCTTCTAGTACCGTATGAAATGCTTTGCAGTGAGCTGGGTCGGCTGGCTCCGCTGTGCTTCCCTGTTTGGAAAATCAGTTACGTTCTTGCAGAAAATAACAGTTCCTAAATCTCTTCTGTAGTCCTGCACGTGACTGAAATGTGATACTGATGAAGGCAGACTTTTGAGAGTAGTTTCGCCATGTGTGAAATCTTCAGTCTTATTGCAGTAGTTTGAAGAACTCATTTCTGAAGCTGCCTTTTGTTTCTGAAAGTGCCTTTCCTTAGTTTCTGTTGTACTCTGTATGTAGATATATTTTCGGTTTATTTTTTTCTTTTGTCTTCTAAAATTTGTTTGCTAGGTATGAACTATGAGACAAATTACAACCTCTTATTAAAAAAAAAAAAAAAGTTTTATCTCACCATGCACTTTAGGCAGTAACTTCTCATGAGTCCATCCGTCGCCATTGACTCCTTTCCTTAGACCAGACCTGTGTCAATCAGCGATGCCCTTCTCAATGTCCTTATCCAAACCTTTTGTTCTGATTGAATCANATGTCCTTATCCAAACCTTTTGTTCGGATTGAATCAGACGCTCTTCCATCAGGGTTGTTCCGTAATGTCTGTATTCCCCGAACCATGTATCTCCTTCAGGACTCATGCTTCAGCCCTGCTTGTTACTCCACAAGTTGTTTTTTTTTACTTTGTTTAACGTGCTGTATTAGTAGTTCTCTTCTCTAGTTAATTGCCCAGGTGTCTACCTTGTTTTACTTATTGTCACTTGTTACGGTTGTTCTCAGTGTCAGTATTTCTCATTTCCCTCCCTCTACATTCTCTTACGATTTAGTATGACTGTGCCCTTCTTTACCACCTGTTTGTTGGCTATGAGAAAAAAATAATTTAAAGTTGAAGGAACAATAAGGAAATCATGCTTGGGTTTGTTCCCTCAACATTTTTTTTTTATTCCTAACAATATTTAATTGCATCCAGCCTTATAAAAGGAATTTTGGAAATCAAATTGCAATTTGGATCTCACTTATCCACTGCAGGATCAATATTATTTCTGATTTCTTCATAAAATTTTAGTTGCAGAGATTCTATCCTAGCGTGATGCATTATGTTCAGCTGATCGCCAGATGCCAGCGTGAGACTCACTGCTCTGCAACTGTGTGGATCGGTCCTAGAATCTCTTAAATACCAGATTTTTTTTCCTTCGGAAGAGCAGCTGCTTTTACTGTGAGACTGGCTATTTTTTTTTTATTTGAGCAGTTGTGTCAGCTGGATCTCGCAGTTCTAGCAATGCATAGTGAATTAAATATAAGTATAAAAAACAGATACCGAGTTGAATAAAATTTAAGGTTACTGGAGGGACGTAGGTTTGCAGCGCAGGTAGTATAAATTATGAGGATACTGTTAAAATTACCTTTTCCACCTTATGTATAGTCTGATTTTTTTTTTTCTTTTTTTTCCCTTCCCTTTAGTACTCTGATCTACAAGTTTGGAAGAACAGAAGAGTTATGGGGATGAGAGATGACGTATAGCATTGTCTATTCCATAGTTGCTATGTCGTATGATGTATGTAGATATATTTACATTTATTTGTTCTTGTTTTGCTTTCTAAATTGTATGGACTGAGACAAATTACAGTTTCTGTAATAAGCTCCCTCTTTTCACAGGACAGATTTGTGAATATGTACATACGACTGTATATATATCTTAAAAAGGGAATGTCAGGCTTTCTTTCTGAAATCTTTGGGCTTATTTCTTCAAATACGTGGGTTTCCATCAACTCCTAAGACTTGATCTTCCGAACCTTCACGTGTATCCGAGACTTCAGTGGAACTATTAGCAAACAAGAAGGATAAAGCCCATCCACTGTAATAGGGGCTGTTGCTTTTAGGCAGAGGTGAGCTAGAGCCGATTTAGGCAGGGCTGCCGGCGAGGGCTGCCTGCGTAACCCGAAGGATGTGGATGTGACCCGGCTAAGCCAGTATTCCATGAGGGTAAATTCTATTGGATGCTGAGATAAGAGCTGATTTTAAGAATTTTGTATAACTCTTCAGAAAAATATACAGTAGCTATTTTTTTGTAAAAGGTTATGAATTTTTAAACAAGGCCCTACATTAAGCAGGTTCTTTATGGCAAATCAAACTGTTCTGGATTTCTGATTGCTGTAGCACAAATGACATTTGGTAGCACCACAGTCCTTAGAATTAATTTCATGCAGTTCAGTGTAATAGATACCAATTGGGATGTAATATATTTACTGATATTAGAATACAAAAAAAAAAAAAAAGACCAAAACTGATGCCAGTCGTACTTAAGGAATATAAAAAAATAAACAAGGGTCAGACTAATGTCTTTGAAATTATGCTAGCATAATTTTCTTCAGGCGAAGCTTTTTGCTGATAAGTGAACAGTTATCCTGCTGTTATCTTTTCTATTTAAAACACAAGCATTTCAAGTGGGGATATAGTAGATGTATTTATTGCTAACAATCTTACCTTGAAATAATTGCCAGTTTTAGGACTGCCATTTGCCCCAGTTAAAATGTATTTATATCTCCTAAATTTCATGGGCACTTTATGGGAATGCTTCCATTATCGAAATCCCATTTCTTCTAGCTGGAGTATACAGAAAGGGCAAACAATGACGTTTTATAGCTTTGGGCTGACCTTGTATATTCATCTTGCTATTAGCGACTTCCTTATCTCATGAGTTCTATGTGGTTTTTAAAGCATTTGAATCTCCCTTGTGTCTAAAAGCTTTTATAACTTTCCGTGTATCAAGATCGCTGACCAAACGGTATTAAACTGCAGAACGTAACTTCTGTGCATGGTTACTGTATACTGTTAGTCATCGACCTGCTCCCTTGTGGGAATCTCTCCAGTGGACAGAATATGAAGCAAATACTGCAGCTGAGATTGTGCTACTGGCCAGACTAACTTCATCCCCATTTCACCATCCTGCAGTGAGTTAGGATCTATTCATCGGTGTTAATCATAGCTTTGTACATAAGTTGTCTGTTTGGTTGTAATTTCAGAAAACCGCAATAAACTTTATCTTATGTTCTCAAAATAGTGAACTTCACAAAGTAATTGTACAGTCAATAGCTCAAGTAGTAGCGGTCTTTATGACTCTTAGAGCAGCTAATAAGTAAACCCAAGGTTTTTGTTTTCAGGTCTATCAGTTTCTTGCTTAGGAGCTCAGGAATGAGTATTTTTACTGAGAAACAAGTGTAGCCCATAACTAATCCCACTTAGGGTATCTTCTATGCCAACACTTGAACAGCACAAGCTAAGCACTTGAGTATGGAAGAACTCGTATGGCGTGCTTTAATGCAAGTAACTGGTTAAAAACCAGTTTTCTTCAGAGCTTGGCAAGAGCTTCTTTCTGAGGTTACCTGCGTTTCCTACCAGAAGCTTGCTTTCTTGCAAGTATTTCTTGACCATCCCTTCTGGTTTTAGAGAAGTGGAATGGTCATGCTCTCTACACAGCTGCTAAGAGGAGAAAAGAGACAGCTTTGGCATGTCTTTTCCAAGGAGAGGCCAAGGTGGAGAGGGATGGCTCATTTCAAGTAAGGCCTTGGCCAGCTACAGTTGGCAGTTGTGAAGAGTTGTTAGGAGTAACCCCTTGAGTTACTCCTAACAAAAGGTTTTTAACTTCAGCCTATTTGTGTAACTGTAAAAACATTTACTAACAACTATCTAACAGAAGCCTAGTGCGGGGCTTAGTCAGGAAGTTGTATGCTGTATTGCTAAATAATCACAGGAGATGTTTTAACTGCTTTCTTATCTATACGTCCTCTATAATGCATGTAGGTTGTTCCTTTTGCGAGCCTGCTGTTCTTCATTGGTTTACAGCACAGTATATAAAAAGAACATGGATGAACTTAAAAGCAGGTATTACGCAGCTTGTGGCTGACTCGAAAATTCTTACCGGACTTGAAGTATGACTAAGTCTTCAGATAACTACATTGTCTTGGCATGTTGCTTAATCTCAGGTGATGAGACTAGTTCTATGAGGCAACAACCTCACAAAGCTTTTGGAAAAACTGTTACTGATTTTTCATGCTAGTCTTGTGTATGCCTGGTGGAATAGCATTACCTCAGATAACCTACAGCTCTGACAGTCACCCAGTTCATTAACAGCCCTAAGTAACCCAAACAAGTCATTTACAAATAAACAAGCATAGTTTTTTGGGGTTTTCTTAAACAACTTGTATTAAACCCAAGAAAAAAGTCAAATAAATAAACCCAACTTTTTTAGTACAGAAGTGGTTTATTTATTCTTTGTGCTTTATTAGACCCCTTCCAGACCCCACAGGATTGTGATGTGAGACTTAACTTGCAGTCATCTGCTTTAAGGGACTCAAAACGCAACCCTCAGTCAACTTTTCATTTGCAGGACTAATCTGATAGTCAACAAGAGATTTTAGTGTCTGACAATTACTGATACATGTTATATAAATTCTGAGCAAAATTACTTTAAAGTTTGTTTTGCTGTGAAGAATGATTCTCTCACTGCCAGAAGCAGAAGATTAATGCTTCTCATGAATGTGTTAGGAGGCAGCTATCAGGAGGCCTTTCTTGGTGCAGTTCTTGGCACAGGTTCATGCTGAGGAGAATAAAGTCCTCTAAAATTTCTTTTTTAGACTGCCACTTGGATCTGGAGGGAAGAAGCTGCCACAGAAGACTGTGTGTACTTGAAATGATTCAGAAAAGGGGGTGGATATTACACATTGAGTGCTAATGCAGACTTCACCAATAAGGCAACAAACCAAAAGCCACTATAGAAGTAATTCACAGTACAATTAGTCACTCGCTGAAAAATTCCAGGTCGTACTACATCCTACCGTAAAGTGCCATTATTTCTCAAAGCTTTATTTCAATTTGGAGTGGGAAATATGATCATGTTAATATAACCATTTTATAACCATCTGTCTGTCTTTAAGCAACTTAGTGTTCATTTCCCTGTCACGTTCCACCTTTTAAGTCTCTTTCTTTGGCAGAACACAGTTGCTGTTGTAGCACAGCAGAAGCCATTTAAACAAAGGCTCAGGGTCCACACTAGTCTCGGGAAGCAACATCTCACTCAGGATTTGTCAGTGGCCACATTTTGTCCAGAGCTCGTTGCCTGTCCTGCCAGCAGCCACACAGCGCTGCTCGTGGGCGGGAGCCTCTGCAGAGACTTGGTACAGGCGCTTTCACTAAGGTGCTGCTTAAGTTACTTCACTTTCACTGGAGATGCTGCGTGAATGAGCTTGACCATCCCAACTGCTGCCACAGGCTTGGCCTCCTTCTTCACAAAACACAACAGATAAGGAATCGTGGGGATCGTCCTCGGCATAATTGTCCAACATATCTAAACCAGGCATGCTGGGGTCCTTCAAATACTGGAAAAAAGCCAGAAACACCAGTTTAGATATCTATCCACAGAACAGATGTATGAGAAATTACAGAGACAGAGCAGGTACCACCATCTGTAGAGCAAGAGCTGCCAAGTGTATATTCTATTCTAGATTTCCTTGAAACTACATTGAACAAGGAGAAAGTTAAAAATACCCTATTTCTGTGGAAAAAAAAAAATCAGTCATGCAAACATCCATTTAAGGGAGTTAAAGAAGCCTGCATTTACTTTTTTTTTTTTTTTAAATCCTGACTTTTCATGTAAATTCAAGCAAATTCCTACTAGCAAACGCTTCTTTATTACACTGCTGGGGACATATCCTCCAATGGCAGGAATCTAGCAACGGACAGCTTGTCTAAAGCACTGACGGAGCAAACGAGATACAAGATTCTGCTTTGTTCAGTGTCAAGGCCAGTCAGATCTGCATCTTTTATGGTTACCAGAAAACTCTAGCGGCATTCTTCTCTTGTAGTTACCTTTTGCTTTGACTTGCCCTCTGCCCCACTTTCCTCCAAAATTCCATCAGCTTTACAATGAATGCATCATCAAAGAAAGGAACATTAGAAAAAAAATGAGAGAAAATGCTTTCTGTTCCTCCTGCCACCCCAATATACTCTCCTTATCACTAAGCTGATCTTGTGTTTCACGGGGAATTGGAGCCATCTACCACTTCACGTACTGAACCAGAAAAAAAAAAAGATACAAAATCTGCCATTGAACACATTTTCCCTGATTTAAAAAAAAAAAATAAATTAAAAAATGCCTGGAACACAGACACCTTCACATTGTTAAAATTCTGATGTAGCTTGCAGTTTTACCCAAAAGCTTGTTCTGTACTGTAGGAGGTGCCATAATTTGGCTGAGATGGGACTGCAGCTCAAATCACGTCTGTTGTGGGACAAAATTAACCTTAGTTCAATTAAGGCACCACTTTCTCTGTAATCATAGCAAAGCTAATGAGCAACAGGATATTTTTTTTTCCAGGTGTATCAAAATCAAGTGTTTCATACAGGAAGCTCAAATACATCCACTTTAAGACATTCAAGACATAAATGAACATCAGTTTGGCTTTGCTATGTGAAGGATTTCTGTGGTCAAACTGCTCCCTATAACTCAGACACTGAAAGCTCAGATCCTTCTCTAAAAGAAGGAAGCACATGATTTTTCTGAAAATCTAAAAAAGTACATTTAATTGCCTTAAAATAATAGGTATTCTGTACTCATGTGTTTTAAAAGGAGAAGCCCCAGGCTGGTTGATCCCTTTTAGAAATACACATTTTAAGAATTCTGCATATTTACTAATTTTCCTTCATGTCTTATCAGTCTTTTTTGCCCAAAATCAGGCTCACCATTGTTCAAGGATATCTACTTGTGCTGCACATTTTCCAGATTAATACAATTACTCCAGAAAACATGATGACAGACTCTATTCTTGCAAGTCCTTTACATGAAATGCTGCACTATTTTAGTACACTGTACAAGGATTTTCTTTCCTACGTGAGACATACTTCGCTTGATATGTGATACAGCTGTCTCCACTGAGCTCCCATGGAATGGTAGCTGAGGTAGCACAAAGAGGAAAAAATGACGTATTTGGCACTCTGCAGAAAGTCTGGGTTCATTCACCCATACGTCTATTAAAATCTGGAAAAATAGCTCCACAATCATGGAACTACCATAGTACAACAGACTACTCTGACGCGCAGATACATACTAAGAAATACACCTCAAAAAACTGCAAACAAATACAAGCTTTTAAAAATATGGAATGTATGCTGAACAAGAACTTTTAAATCAAGAACTTCGCGTAAAGACTACTTCCTGTTTAAATACTAAAAAGAGGAAGATGAACAGGACTGAAACAATATTGTTTAGTACAGAAATGCGTGAGCTACAAGGAGAAAAAAGTCCCAGGATGACCTTTTCATCCAAATATTGCTAAAACTATAGGAAAAAAAGAAAAAGCCCAAGAACATTCCCCTAGGTAGCCTTTAGTCTTCAAGGCAATCGTTGCTCTTAAAATGATCAGTATTTGCTTTTCCATATTTGATTTCTAATCAGAGACCTAGGTCCCAAGTACGTGTTCTGCAGCACACAAAAGCTTTTTGCTTCAAGTAAGCAACTGTTTCAGGCCTGACGCCTTAGATAAGCAAAGAAAGGGGCAGACAAGGGGTAGTCAAGGAACAGAGAATCTTACTCCAGTTTCTTAACAGGATTACAGCAGCATTTGTATCTTAGTGCAGAGAAAAAAATAATTCAGTTGAGTAAAAGAGGAATAAAGTGGGATCATATATGAGAAAAGTAACAGTTTACACTAAGTCAACAATTATTTATATCTATTTCTGTTACACAACAAATAGCTTCATTCATATTAATTCCAAGATCATCACTGTGGTTTGGGGGTGCGGGGGGAGGGGGGGAACAGGCAAGGAGAAATATAAAATGTCTATAAAATGTCTACACATACCTCTTCAAAGTGCGATGGGATTTCTAAAGGTGGCTGAGACCAATATTTCAAAGTTTTGTGGTGTTTCCACAGAAGAAACAAACCAACTGTTACCAGAATTACAACAGGTAACACCGACACAAATATTAGTATAATATATTGATCTCTAGTTGCCTCTGAAAAAGAAAAAAAAACAACATATACATATGGTAGGTTCATATTCAAACATCACCAAATGTTAAACAACATACAGCAAGCTGAAATTTACTATACTTGGTAATCAAAGTATAATTTCCAAGGCTAAGATCACAACCCTACTACAGATGCACTCTCAACAACTGTGTTCAGAAGTAGCTTGTTTTGTGATTCCACGTGGAAGTCACTAGCTCCCACAAGCTTCTGCCCCTTAATCACGCAGCCTAAGGCCAGCTCCTACTTGACACGCTAGCAGGGCAAACAGAGCTGGAGGAATCACTGCTGGTGGGCAGAGGGCAGTCGGGGAATGCAATCTGCCTTTCCACCCTCAAGGTGCCAGCATGGGCCATTAATGCCAGGGACCTCTCTTTCAGAACATGCATCTCCCCTCAGCAAAGAGAGCATCACAGCTCAGGGGCTTGCGATCAAGTACTTTAACAGGTCTATACTACCCAGGAGGTCAGCTCCTCAAGGGCCTCAGAAACTGCATAAGCAGGTTTCATCTACACATCTTCCAGTGAGATTAAAGCATGCTAAAGATCGGCTGTGCCTGTGTGTTGGCGGTGACATGGAGAGATTCGAGAGAGGGACAAACTCCGTTATCTTGCACATGCCCTCTCCTCCCCTCACCCTCTCTCTTATCTTGTACAAAAACGTGGAGCTCGAAATGTCAGAGAAGGAAGCAGGTCAAAAAGGAGGACGTTCCTGTCCTGCAGGAGGCAGTGGCTGAGGGAGAAGATTTGCAAGAGTAACACTATCTCCTTTTTTAATGACTTCCTCTAAAGACCAAGTATTTGTATTTTCTCTCTAGAAGCTAATACCCATAGCAGTATTTATTATGAAGGAAAAGGACAAGGGGAAGTATTCAACATAGTTGTACCTCAATTACTGACTGAAAAATTCCATATTACTTTGCTGTTAACAACAATTGTGAACCACTATCGGTGGTGCTCTCTTAGCACTCCTGACAAATACGGGTATGTAGCTGACCAGTTACACGATCTCAGACTCATGTAATACACTCATCCCATTATATATATATATAAAAAAAACCCAAACAACAAAACCAAAACCACATTTATACCACTGATTGTAGTTTTGTGACACTCTGGGACACTCTGCAGTCCAAGTAATGGAAGATCTGAACGTGGCATCAATTTTACTTGAATTCTAAAACAATAAAGTGTCATTTCCTTTAGATTTTCAATTTTGAATAGTGTATTTCTCGTCTTTTTCTCCTGTTTAAAAGACACACACAAAAAAGTATTACTGTAAAAAAACAGAGCTCTTTAACACAAATCCCCTCCCCATGTTTAAGTTTCTCCTTTAAAAAGTGCAGATTTTATTTTTCATAATTCAGCTTTCCCAAACAAGACCAGCAGTGACATATACTTCAACTTTTACTTGAATGCATTTAAAATATCATTATCTTTAAATGAAATTAAGCCTGACCATTTAAAACCTTCTATAAGGGCACGAGCAGCAGAGGCATGAAAACTGATACAAGGCCCCATTTTATCCACAATATGCTGCTGGATACTTAGACACAGCTTCTGTAAGAGCTCAGGCAGCGAGCGCAATATGGGAAGGGGGAGGGAAAAACAAGCCGTGAGAAGTGCCTCCACCATCAGAGGAGGCTGACGGAAGCGTTGGTCAGTGAAAAGCTTCCACCATCTCAGCTCCTTCTACTGAAGAGGAAAACAGCTGATGAGCAGTGCAAAACCTCCACAGTCTCCACACGGCCACCACAGTCTTTTGGGAATTTTTAGCCTGTAAGGGGCTAGGATAAGGGCCTCGGTGAAGCCTAAAGAAGCGTGCAAGAGTGACTTCTTGTCCGAATCCTAAACACGAAGGTATTTTATCCGTGTCAGAAAAATACACATTGGTGCAAGACAGGAAGGAAGTGGAGGCGTTTCAGATTTAACAAGGTCTTTGAAACAAGAAGTTTTTTTAAAGTAAGTTATTTTTTTCTGCTTCTGTTTTTTAACATTTGACTTTAGAATGACATTCTTTTGAATCTTCTTCCTTCTTTTTTTTTTTTTTAATTTTTGTTTTAAAGTGTAACTTAATCCCTCCCCTGCAATGCTGGCCTGTCAAGAACAGAATTACCAAGGCCCCAGACAGCAGCATAAGGGCACAATGAGACCAACACCTCTAAGTCTCAATATGAACAGGGACAGCTGATCCCAGCTTGTCCAGCATGTTTCTAATAACTGCCTTTCTCTGCCCTAGGAACAGGCGACATCAGGCCAGAGCAGCCTGTTACTGAAGCTGCTCACACAAACAAGCCTAGCACAGGAAAGAAGGCAGGATATTTCAGAGTTTTCCACACTGCCTAAGCAAACTTTGGAATCTAAATGCCATTTTAAATCCACCTTTGAAATTTCGTGGATTCTCTCCCTTGATCTGCAATGTGATTTAACCTTCATTTCATACGGAGGAGAAAAAGATGTTTTTTAAAGTTTCATAATACATGCAATACTTGTGCCAAGACGAAATTAATTTTTTTTCAAGACGCCAAGTGTTGACCATCATTGCTACAGAAAAAAAAAAAGACATTAGTTTTCTTCCTCCATTTCTGCTGTTTTGCCAAGAGATGCTGACTCATATCTCTTAGTCACAAGGCCATTATGAAGAAAATAAATCAGAGAGAATTCTTACTTTTTTAGTAGTACTTGTTGCATTCTCCCAGTAGGACACATGATACTGAAGAAAGTCACCTGCTTCAGATCCAAAAGGGGGTGTGACACTAATGAGAAGTGAGTCAGAGCTTACATTCACGCTGTTCACTTTAGGGGGCCCTATAATAGCTGAAAATAAACACAGAAAGAGCAGTGAACCAGTGAACCTCTGAGCCAGTGAACCTCTGGGCTGCAGAACAGCTCATCATACTGTCTCCAGCTTTACTTAGATACTCTCAGCAAACATGCTAAATATCAACAGCTTTTTCTCAAGAAAGGGAATACATCATTTTCTCATCTACTTACTGCATTTAAGATACCTACTTTACTACAAATCTAAGCAAAAAGACTTGAAAGCCAAAGTGAAATTAGATAATTTAAAAGAGTTTCCTGTTAACTTTCCTTGGAGATTCAGTAAATATTCACTAGAACGTATCTGAATTTATCTGCAGTTAATGGTGATACAATTTTGTTCTATTATTTTTTTCTTCAACTAGCCTGCCAGATATTCTATGTTCTCTAAAAACCACACTGTTTGGGTCAACAGATTGGAAAAGGAATAACTAGTTTTCCCCTCCTTGCTTTGATGTGTCCATCTGTCCTATAGGGTAAAGATTATGACTTCCTTTTGTGAAATACTCTGAGGTCTAAATCATGCAAAATATTATATGAAGTATGGTCAGTCCTAATGCAAGAGACTCGTGTGATCACAGGTCCTATATGGTCGTTAGTCATTTATCTGTCTTGACTTCTTTCACCAGTTACGCTTATCAGCATTTGTAAAGCACTCCAGGATCTCAAAAAACCCACTCATGCAAATATTTGAGTAGTTAACGGCTGCTTGCATACTAAAGAGGGGTAACTATTAACAGTAAAAATCAATCCTGGCATGCAATCATTGCTTATTGTACCTCAAAAAAACCAGCAGAACCTGCCCTGTCCACTCTTACTGTAGAGAAAATGGACTCCCATGATCTTTATATTGGTAGAGAAATTTCAATTTCTTTCTACTTCCTGTTGCTGTACAACTACAAACGCCTTGTTGGGTGTCCTCGCAAATTCCTGAAGCTCCCCTCTCGAGTGGGACTGATCCAAACGTTAAAGGAAGAGAAGAGCCTGACTGAGTAGCCCATGGTCTTAGTGTCTAGGAACTGGTCTCTGAGGGCAGTCACACAAGAATGATCACATAATGTCCCTCTTGCTCCCCTAAGGAACAGACACAGAAACATTTCTCCCACACCCAGCCTCTCCTTTGTCTTGTATTCCCCTTAGCACAGTGCTTTCCTAACCCCCAAAGGATCCCACTCACAAACAATCCTGCATCACAATCTATGGATATGTCACTTGTAAACTTGAATGCGGGATTCAGGCAATTCTTCACTCTCGCTCTTTAGTACTAGAGAAAATCCAAGATTCAGAACTGAAGTCATCAGGGCAAGTAGGATACTCTTTGCAGCATGGACCACCACTGCTCCTCACAAGGTATGGGAAAACTTGAACTAATGAGTTAATAAATCCATTCCTCTGCTTCATTATCATTTCAGAGGTATTTTTAGACTCAACATTTACTTTCTTCTAATCCTGAAACCAATCACAGCAAGGCAAAGAGCAGATCTTATAAAGAACAACAATATGCTTGTTCGCACATTTAACAGGATTTACAGTGTGCCCCTGACCCTTCTACACTGTAGTTAGGACAGTTTATACTTATCAGAAAAGGGATCTGTTCAATAGAAACAGGTAGTTTGTACTCAGACTACCACAAATCAAGGGGGTGTACATGTGCATGGGGCAGTGCTAAGTGGTGAAATAAGAAAATGTAAAACTCTAACAAAATACATGTTGTAGCTCTTATAAGGCTCAACCACCCAAGGAAACTCATCTGTTTCTCTTTCGATACTTGTTGAAAGAGCGCACTGCTAACCCCATTACAGAGGAACTAAGTAGTATCAAATTCCTAGTGACACACCTAGGGCTTGTGGTCTTTGTTAACCAAACACGTACAATTCTCTCTTTTGTACATAATAGAGTCAAAAAAGTCTAGAACAGACAGCAAACATATCTTTCAAAGAAATCTCTTTTGAGAGAGACACACTGAAATCATAAGTAGCACTTACTGTTTCTCTCTGCCACAAACGGAGGTGTTTCCACCCATTCAGAAGTCACTTGCCCCAGCTCAGCCCTCACGCGCAAAACAACAGTCCAGCGCCGCTCCTTAAGTGTCCAGGGGAATCTGCATTCAGTCTGGGTGATACGGGTGCAGTTCATCTCATCCCACTTGTTAAAGGCCCCTCTGCAATGCAAAACAAATGACCAATAAAGCACCAGCAGAACAGTGCATCTACCTAAAAATACAACCCCTCCAACCTAGACAATTTTTGTAACAAAAGCAGAATTCGATAAGGCTAAAATTATACAGGAAACTATGCAACATTTCCAGGTGCTCTTCAGGTCTTTAATCTTTTCTCAATTTAGTGGACATATCACAGGCTATGAGATTGTCAGTCTTCAGAAGCTGCTTTCAGATACACATAAAAGCATCTGTAATAGACAACTAATTCTTTCATTTCTATGCTTATTAATTTTTATTTTGTTTTTTGGTTGTTTTTTAAACCAATTGTGTTACTGGATTAGAACAAAATCAGTTTCTTTGATTTTAGAACTATTTACTTACGTTCTAAAATGGACTGTATATAACACCAAGCCTCTATCCACTTCAACAGGAGACCATCTCAGCAAACTATGAAAGTTATAGGAATAAACCGTCACATCCTTTGGTGCTGGTAAATGGGCAGAAGATTCTGAAGTAAAAAGAGGAATAAAAATAATTATTGAAACATTCAAGTACACATTAACTAACTTTAGGTCTCCAAATTCCATCATCATATATTACATTTTCACTACTTTGCAGGCAAAACCATTCTTCCTCCTTATTCCATTTCCAGGTGCACTAATAGCAGTACATTTAAGTCCCTGCTATCCACAGAGCACTGGATTGCAACTTACTGCTTTTAGTTATCCCCTACAGAACATAACACTGAAAGTACAGAGTCCAGCACAAAACAAACACCACCGAGCTCCGCCATGAAGCTTTCAATTAAGGTTCACAGCCACTTGTCATTACAAAAGCTCACCTATTTCAATTGTCTGCATCTCACGTTTTATTGTGTTAACTCAGAACACGATTTTCCTGACTTTCTGCCTCCTGCTAACTTGTTTGAAAACGCCAAGGTCACTTCACTGAAATTTTCCAGTAAGCAGATGGGGGAAAAAAAAAGCCTTTTCCTACTTAAACATTCACTAACACATAGTGCACCATTCCACTTGCAAGCCTGAAGTTTAGTCAATTTTGAAACTGATTTCACGATGTAGAAAAGGACAGAAACCTCTGTTAGAGGTGCGCCTTCTGCTAGTAGGAACGTCCACCCAAATTCGGTCATGTCATAAACCCCTGGGGGTGAACGAAGACCTGCAAGTGCCCTCAAGCAGCTTGTCAGGAGGCGAGCAACACAGAAGCTGAGAGCAAAGAGTTGTGTCTGTAATACAGGAGAACCACCACTTCCCTGTTGGCCCAAGCAGGGCAGAGGAGGAAGCTGTCTATCGGGACTGGAACATGGCTGAAGGCCAGGCACTGAGCTGGAGGCGGCGGGGTAGAAAAGCCAAGTGGAAGGAGGGAGGGAGGTCAGCGGAGCAAAAGCCAGAGAACCAAGAGCTGGGGAAATGGTGGTGGGTGAAGTAACGATAGCCAGATGAGAAATTAAGTGGAGTAGCAGCTGGAGGGAGATGTTAGCTGGCAAGTAGGGCAAAACAGCAGGCTGGAGAACCAGAAGACACTGAAAGACAAGGAGATCAATGACAAGGAATTGGAAGAGCTAAAAGAAAGAGACTAAGATTACCACAAGTAGGCTGAGGCGAAGAAGACAGGAAAATGCACTTATCAAATGCTTTTAAAACCAGAAAAGCCTCACACTTTTGACCACAACACTACAGTCACTCAGGCAGGAAGGGGCCTCAGGAAGTCTCCAGTCCAACCCCCTGCCCTGAGCAGGGCCAGCCCTGGCATCAGACCAGGCTGCGCAGGGCCTTCTCCAGGCAGGTCCTGGAACCTCCAAGGATGGAGACTGCGCAGCATTGCCAGGCAATGGCTTCACTGCCTGCCTGTCCAAAGAGGGAGAAAGGTTTTCCTTCTACATTTCACTTGTATTTGTCTGTGTAGTGATCCACTTACACCATTAAAAATACTGGGTCAACAGATCCTAAGCTCAAAGAGAACCATGACATTACATGATAGGATATCCCACGTGTTAAGATTTCCATTTTTTGTTCTTAAGACAATAGTCTCCTAAGATACGGTTTGCTTATTTTTACACAAATAAGATCAGAAGATCAAGTGCTTAAGCTAAATTCTGGCACCAGCCTTCTTTGGGAATATGGGGATAATCTTAAAAAGTTTTCTTCTTTTTTACTTCTACATTTGATTTTGTTACACAGCACTAGAGAGCACACTGATGCTCACAGTACTATCTTTCAGAAGAGATGTCATACCAGGATCTTAACATCCTCCATGTACAGGAAGAGAAAACATGAATCTTCAGAAAGTTGCATTAAACCCCAAGTTCAAAATACAAAAGAACTAGTTAAGGTCTCCAAGTTTTAATGAGATATGTTACTAGTTTCTTAGCCTCAGCTTTTAAGTAGTGCTCTTGAGTAAACACACATTGCCTTAGACTACAGATGGATCATTCAGCATTGCAAACCTGTTTGAGATTCCTTACAGTTACAAACGCTACCTAAGCTATTAATCTCTTGTGTATTTTAAAGGCCACTAAGTAACCTTTTCTTCAATCAAGAAAAGTTTTCACTTTCCAGTCACGCAGATTCTTTCTTGCACTCTCACTGCTGGTCTGGCATGTGGCAAGGTATCTCACACCATCAGCAATCTGTGCACTCAGACATCCGATGCAAACTAATTTTACAAAATTCAAGAAAGCTGTGAGAACAAAACANCAAAATTCAAGAAAGCTGTGAGAATAAAACACAAGCACTAGTATTTTTTTTTCTTCTCTCCCTCTTAAAAAAAAAAAGGAAAAAGCAATGAAGGATGAGGGCAGCTGGTTCATCTTCTCAGTCAAGAGCGCACACTGATTATTTTGCCTTATATCAGCACTCAGCAATAGATCATTTCCCCTACCAGCTTCAGAAACACTGAAAAATATATCAAATCTACGGCTCTGTACTCGAACATCAAGGTGCTGTGCACACACAAGGCACTTACTACTGCACTGAGGAGCTGTTTTCATAGAACACTGAAGGAACACATTCACATTTTGGTTAGATATCTCAACTTGACAGGGGAAGTTACGTCAATTTCTGAAATCACACACTGAACTTCATAACCATCATTAGCTTGTAGGACCCAAAGTAACAAAATGAACACTTCAGAAAGAAGCACCTACATAGGCAAGTATCCTAGAAAAACCAGAACTACCTTAGCCAGGGAAAGGCAGAAATGCCCCATCCTTACTCTCTGTCTGGAAAGTGGTCTCACTCAATCACTTCTTTTAAAGCCAAACAATGCTCAGATTATTTTTTCCTGATGCAGAGACTTCCTGACTCTTCAAGCCGCAAGTCAAAGCTTTCACATAGCAGAGTGTGAAGCCACAAGTTACAGTAAGTGAAAGCAGCTCAGCTTGGCTTAGCCACTCGTTTTGCAGCCTCCATTCCTGCTCCTGAATGATTTCTGATCCCTTCCCCTGCATCAGCTTTAGAACACATNGGGTGGGGGGGTGTGGTGTGTTGGATGGACTTTTGCTGTTCTAGTGTACTGAACTGGCTTCTCATATTGTCAGACAAGCACCAAAGCCTGCAAAAGGTGAATAGCAGAAGCGAGTGGCCAGGTGGGGAGGGGTGATGACAGCTAGCTATTCTCTTGGCTCAGGTTTTAACATGTAGCATCTCCATTTGCAGCAGAAGAAACACAGCACACCATGCCTATGAGAGAGAGCGCAGAGCAGGTGGAGGCCCTACGCACAAGCCAAACAGCAGAACAGCTCCCTGGGAAATCCGTCTGCTGCTAATGGGATGGGACTGGGCAATGCTGACTGCAGCAGGTCCCCCCAGCTTGTCTCAACCCACCCACGGGCATTTGGACTCATGAGTACAGCCACAGACTGGAACGGCAGCTGCCCCCAAAGAGCTGGAGAGCCCCATGGAGCTCACCAGTCACAGGCTGGCCAGCCAGGCCTTGACAAACACGAGGAAATGTGACAGCAGACATACTGAACTTATGGCAGTACCCACATGCCTGAATAAGGACCACGCTGTACGCATACCTCATGCAAGACATGTCACAGCAGCTCTTCCACATTTGCTGGGAGACGTACTGAAGCCAGGGTTAGACTCATGAGCTATAGCTCAGACATGACTTGAAGAACAACCCCCCACCCATCATGGCAAAACATTTGCATCGAAGTCTAAGTCCAATCCCACCTAAACCATCAATTCACAAAACTAAACGGAGGAAGCTCAAGCACCGTTGATGAAGGGGTGCCACATCACGAACTACAGCCACACGAATGACTTAACGCCGTATCAGTCCCCCTTTTAAAGGCTGAACCTGTGCAGGTTTTAGCCGCTCTCTCACAGAGGCAGCAGGTTCGGGGCCAGGCTGCCCAGCGCCCAGCAGCCGCCCGCAGAGCCGGGGGCGGCCCAGAGGACGGCAGATTTCCTAGGAGCAGCGACCCCGCGGTCGGCAGGAGAAAGCAGGACTTGTCCTCTTTCAGAGGGCCAGGCACAGCCGGGCTGAGGAAAGGGTGAAAATCCGCCTCAGCCCCGCTCTCCCCACTGCCGCTCCTCACCCGCCGCTGAGGTTCCGGCACCCGCCGGGGCCGCTTCAGGGGACGGGCACGGCCGCAGCTCTCCCCCGCCGGTCCCCTCCAGGGCCGCCCCAGCCCGGGCCCTCGCCCCGCAGGCTTCCGCCGCCTCCCGGCCCGGAAGCCCGGCGGGGAGGAGGCGCAGAGAAAGGCTCAGGCCGGCCGGCAGCCTCCAGCCTCGCTCCGCCGGCCACGACCGCAGCCAGCCCCGCGCTCCGCGCCGCACCCACCTGCGCCCGAGGCCCGGACCGAGCCGAAGAGGAGGAAGAGGAGAAGGAGGAAGGAGAAGAGCGGCGCCCGACACGGCATGGCCCGGCTGGCAGCGCCCCGCCGCCCGGCCCCGCTCGCCTCCAGAGGCTGCTCGCCGGTCCCTGAGGAGCGGGGCCGGCGGCGGGCAGCCCTAGCGGGGGCCGCCTCACACCCACCGCCCGGCCCCGCCTGCGGCTGCTCGCGGGGAGCGCGGGGCGGCCGCTGCCTGCCGGCCCCGCTCCGCCTCCACCCCCGCCTACGGGGAGGCAGAGCCCGCCCCCTCGGCCCCGCCTGCAGCCACGCGGGAGGAGGCGGGGGCTGGGGGCGCCCAACGGCCCTAACGGCCCCAACGGCCGGCGGGGCGGGGGGGGGGGAAACCCCTGGAGGCCGCCATCTTCACAGGGCTGCCCCTCTCCAGGGCGGGCTGTGGCGCGGCCCCGCGGTTAGCACGGCGTGCGGTGCGGAGGGGCTGGGGCCGGGGCCGGGGCCGGGGCAGGTGCGGAGGGCTGCGTGTGCGTTTATGGCGTGTGCGGTCGATGTGAGAAAATCTTGCCATGAAGTGGTTAAAGTTCCCCCCCCCCCTCCTCCTCCCGAGCTTTCTCTGACTGCACCGAACTGCAACACCAGCCCGCGGTTAAGCCTAACCGCATGCTTTTAAGTGAGGCTATCGATTACACAGTAATTGCGATTAAAAAATATCTGGAGGTGATGCCGGTGGGCAGCGTTCTGCCTCAAACGAGGACGATTTTAATAGAAAAATGGTTTTAAAATAATTCGCCAGGCAGGGATACGGTGTTTTTTAAGAGCTTCGGCGCCACTTTGGTTTAAAAGCACCGTAAAGCGGAGGAGCATTTCGTAAGTCTCCTGAAGGAAGTCAAAATTCTCCCAAACACTTCAGAGAGAAAATATGTTTTACGAGTACAAGATTGGGAAGTCAGCAGTACTGTGACGGGCAGGACTGCCAACAGTGGAAACCATGCAGAGTTAGGGTACTGAAAACATCTTTAAATAAAGTAAATAAAGGTGAAGTTTGGCTGCCTGAAGGCTCCCTGGGCAAAGTTTACAGCGCTGCCATCCGATTTCTGGCAAAAGGAAAGCAGCCACGTACAGCAAGAGTATCTTGCGTTCAGAGTGCTGGGTAAGGGCTGGGCAGCTTTGATTTCCAGGTAAGCTTGGATGAATCACTTGGTTTCGCTGTAGTTCAGCTCTTCCTCCATTGAAAGAGAGATTACTCCCTTTTCCTAGCCCCATATGCCCTGCTCTTACCGATTGCAAGCTTTCAGGGCAAAGATCCTCCCTTGTCAGGGAGGTACAGTAGTAAAACAGGCCAGAATCTCAGTCAAAGCCTTTTAACACTGACACAAATTATAATAGCTGGAAAGGATTGTAAACAAAGGAGGAAAAGAAAAGCAAATGCTGAAAAGCCGACTGGTTGGTTGGTTGATTGTGAAAATAAGATGTGCTAGAAGGGGATGGTAGAGTTTGAAGTCATTCGGTTACAGATTTAGCCTGTTTTCTCTGCACTTAATGTATCTGACCTCTTTTTGAACCTTTCTGGGAAGAGTGACTCAACTCTGTCAGTCTAGCAGCACTGTTCTTCCGAAACCTTCTGCTCCCCAAACTTCGCTTTGGGATTTCCCCAGTGCCAGGCCTGTGCTGAGACACAGATTCTTTAATAATGATGTCTGAAGCCGATGGAGGAATTTCAGTCATGCACTGTTAGCGTGACTTGTGGAGCATTTCTGGTGGCAGGTAGCCAAGCAGGTAGCTGGGAAAGCTGTCGGCAATTACTAACTGTGAAAGTTAAATAACAAAACAGCATGTCCAGAAGGCATGTTAATTTTGGTGGCATCTCTAATTCATGTATTAATGAGATTTTGATTCACAGAGGAAACTTAGGTATATTAAAGAGCAACTCAAAACATGAATTCTGAAGTGGGGTTTTGATCTACCCTTGCACTGAAAGACATGTATTTACTGTAATTGTTAGAGAAATCCCATAACTGATCATGTGTGTTTTCCCTTTGCCAAACCAGACAGGAAACTTTGGCCGGCTTTTGGTTTTAGTCCAGCTGATCTCTGTTCTACCCTGAGCTTCCTATTAAATCAAAGCTGGATAAATTACTGTCTTACAGTCTAGCAGGCTGTGAGGAGGGAAGTAAAAATGACTGGTTGTGCCTTCATGCACAAAAGGTTAATGAAAAATGTGGGTTTCACCATCAGTGGATGAGGGATGACTTCGTAAAACTGGTAGCTTAGGGAAAGCTCAAGAGAGAACTGAAAATAAATAGTGATTTAATGAAAACTAGGAGAAGAGATAACTGGAGTCAATGCAACATCTGATCCTATCAATCAGCTCCAAAAGAAAAATAATATTAATTAGTTCAGGAAGTCTCTAGAACCTACAGGAGTTCAGAAATAATTATGTATGTTGCTGTCTTTTCTTTGAGCCTAGGGAGCAAAAAGCAAAGTTAATGTCAAATCAGAAAGTACGGGATAAATTAATTTTTCTTGCTAGTCTGTTTCCCTCACTAAAAGCTATCAACATGAGAAAGTGAAAGGTAGCAAGGGAAGGTAGAAGGAAATACATTTCAGAGGAGAAATAGCTCCATCTGTCACTGCAAGTTACAGGCTCTTAGAATCACTGAGAAATCTTACATGTAGGAAAAAAGAAAATTCGTCATGGCACATAACTGCAATAGATTGACATAGTAAGTAGTTATGGGAATGATAACTTGCCAGTTATTATATGTGGATGTTTGGGTTCACCCTTGTAAAACTGAAACCAACTCACCCATAAGAAGACAGCAAATCAGTATCAAGGCATTCATTTTCCTGCAGCCAAATTTCTGGCACAGAATCTTGAAAAAAATTTGAATCCCTAAAAGAGAAGGAATTTCTCAAAAAATAACACATAGAGGTGAAATGTGTCCATTGTAAGACTTAGGGACACCTCATGCATCAGGTAGTGATCTGTAGGGAAAAAATTTTGGGACCGCAGTGGTGTAAGAGGGAAATCAACCACCTTCCGTGTGTTCCTCCCTTACCCCTCTTCTAGGCATCTCATGTAAAGAACCATGCCTAACTCAATTAAAAAAAGGAAGAAGATAAAAAAGAAGAATCCTCCCCCCCTCTGCCCCGAATTTGTAAATGACCAAAAACTTTTGACAGGCACTGGAATTAATCTACGGTATTTACTCTCTTGATGTTTTGAGTAGTGTTATGTCGCTAATGTGCAAGAAACAACACAAATATACCAAGAACAGGAAACAAAAGTAAACACACGCAGAAAAGCCCACTCCTATTCAAACTAGACTTCAGCAATCCTTAAACAAATTAAAGACTTATTTTGACAAAAGCTAACTCTTCAAATATTTACCTCTCTACTTCCAACTCATGGTGTTTGCTGCAATGATTTTTAATCTTCTTCCTGGAAGACAAATGTAATTCGAGTTGTTTGATATTGGCCTAACGTGCAAGAAGAAAGAATCGTATAGGAAAACTGTACTGGTCTGTTCATACACAATGCCTCCCCCTGCAAAATTTGCTGTGGTAGCTCTACTAACTGTGGGAGAAAGTTGGAAACATCTGGACCCTCATCCGCAAACTGGGCCCTTTTGGAGGTAGATGGAAGGGTGTTTAGGCACATAAAGGTGCATCTCCAGTTCAGCAAGACATCTTGGTTCTATTATAAGTTCCACTCCCACTGGGACTTTCAGTGACCAGAATGTTCCGGTCCCCAGCACCTGGCAGACTAAGCCTTCTGCAGCTCTCTTCTGTTCACAAGGGGTTTGTGATGGGAACTATCATTGCATAGCAGATGGCTAAAGACATCAAGCTCTTTATCTTCCCATGCTCTTATTTGCAACCTGCAAAGGCAGAGGTGCTACCATCAAATGGTTCAAAAGTTAAAAACAAATCACAAGATTAAAAGGGATGCTCCTAATATCTTGATGTTGGAGATAAAGGTTATATTGCATTTTTGCATTCAGACATCCCATATATACCAGCCTCTGTCTTTGAATGTATGAGAGAGTGAACAAGTACTTTACCTACTCACAAATGCATGGAAAGAGGTGATTTGGGGTGGTGCTAAAGGGCTGATAAACATCTGTTTATTCTCTTTCTATTGTCCCCTGAAACAGCCACCTAAGTCTTGGTCCCCTGTTAGACAGTTCTCTTCCCTGTCAGTCGTTCTGCCCTGGTGAGGCCACATCTGGAGTACTGTGTCCAGCTCTGGGGTCTGGAGGGAGTCCAGCAGAGGGCTACAAAGATGATCAAGGGAATGTAACATCTCTCTTGTGAGGAAAGGCTGAGAGACCTGGGTCTGTTTAGCCTGGAGAAGACTGAGAGGGGATCTTATCAATGCTTATAAATATCCAAAGGGCGGGTGTCAAGAGGATGGGGCCAGAATCTTTTCAGTGGTGCCCAGTGACAGAACAAGGGGCAACAGGCACAAACCGAAACACAAGAAATTCCATCTCAAAATGAGGAAAAACTTCTTTGCTTGAGGGTGACAGAGCACTGGAACAGGCTGCTCAGAGAGGTTCTGGAGTCTCCTTCTCTGGAGATACTCAAAACCTGCCTGGATGCGTTCCTGTGCAACCTGCTGTAGGTGAACCTGCCTTGGCAGGGGGGTTGGACTAGATGATCTCTGAAGGTCCCTTCCAACCCAAATCATTCTGTGATTCTGTGTGATCCTTTAGCACCTATATCTGTTCTGCTCTTGCAACTGCGTTTATGCTCCTCCAGCTGCTGCAGGACCCACTTCTGACATTTCCTCTTGAAAAAGGTGAGGGAGGACAAAGGAGGAAAGAATCCAAAACTGGGAAAGAGGAGCCAGGAAAGCAACTGGGAGAAAAAGCGTGCACAAACTGCGGCACAGCCAGCGGGCATCATGGCGGTTGGGCTGCAGCGATGCCTGCGCTCAGAAGGAAATGCTGGGTAGAACGGCTTCCACCCTGCAAGGACACGTGAGCACCCGCAGCTCCCAGCAGTGCCTGACCCTGCTCCGACCTCAGGGAGTGTCAAAAATGCTTGAGTTTGCATGTGGTCCTGCAAACTTGGTATTCTGGCGGCTCTGGCAGCAGTGCCTCAATGAGACCCGTGGTAAGGTAGGCACATGGGCACAGGTTTTGCAGGCCAGCGCCTTGAGGAGTCTGACTTCTCACCAGCTCTTTGCTATGCCTGATATTCTTCATCATGCCTCAGAAATTAGCAACTCAGGCAGTGAGATAGATGCGCGCTAGTTTTGGAATTCATTAGTTGAGTGCCACCATGGAGAAAGGCTCGGCTGCTGACTGAAGGGGATTCCCACAGGGTTACACAACCAGAAAACACCTGAGTCATGTGACGTGAGGTTTTAAAGATCAGCCCTCTCCACAGGGGAAAAATGTTACTTTATTTCTCTGAGCTGTTCTGAGGTAGGTTTATAAAGTGAAAAAGAGAGTTAAGGAAGTTACGTCACACCACAAAAGAGATTTGCTTTGTGCTTTGGCTAGTTTCTGAGTTTTAATAGGAAAGTCGGTGCTGTCCTGCTTTGCATTTCAATCTTGTAGCACAGGGAAGCGTTTTTAATCACAGGACATATCAATTAGCAATTAATATGCAGGCAGAAGGTAGGAAACATTTTTATTTGTTTAGTATTTAACACAAATGTATTACAGCGGGCCTCACTAAACTCTCTGTAGGTTGTCTTCTCCCACTCACAGGCACAGCAGCAACCTGTACTCCTATGAGGTTCGAGTTATGCTGTTTCTGCTTGTCAAAAGGAGAGAAGACGAAGAGATCAGGAAGGAAAAAAGAAACACCTCCCTTCATTGATCTTGTTTGCATATTCTCAATTACAGAATTATTTAGGATGTTTACTAGTGAAGTGAGCGACTAGAATAGGCTTTCCTACAGGCCAAAGCATTTGAGCCCATTGTGGTATGTGCCTTTCAGCATGCTGTGGTGTTTAAATTTAAAAAAAAGAAAAAAAAGTTTTTGTGATTCATTTACAGTAACTGTCTGATGAAATAAAGTCTCCTAGAAACAGAGAGGAAGTATAATCAGTTAGTCATGGCATGCATACTTACAGCAGTTTACATAAGCAGCAGAAACAGAGATGTGCTTATGTGGATAGATAAACACTGAATATCTACTATAGATAAACTTGTCTCCTAGATCATTATTTCTAAGACAAAACATGTCTTGATGTCTGAAACTGATCGTTAATTTAAGATGCCTGGGCATGTTTTTGATAGTTGTAAATAGTTGTATTAACAAAAAGATCACAGTGACAGAAAAAAACTAAGTTCCTCAAATATTGACCTTTAGAAGCACAATTGTTTGGAAGATACAGTTTTTGGTGTGGGGATTTTCAAGGGGGTGGGGTAGGAGGTTAAAACAGATTAATTCTATAAGTCATTCTTCTTTGAAGAGTGCACCCTAAGGCACATTACCTAATAAAATATTATTTCTGGTAATGTAAGGCTTGCAGCACTGGGACATGACTCTAGAAATCTCTAGGAAACATAAATATCCCACAACAGCTGCATGTAAATAACTCGTCTTTCTCCTTTGAGTTCTCACCTAACATACACATTTATATTGTGGACAAATACAGGCAGCGACTACATTAAAATGCCTGGGAGAGAGTCCCCAGCTTCATACCTGAACAGAAGCCAGGCTGGCTGCACAGTCAGCTGCACTGTAGAGAGGAGGCTGTGTCCCCTCTCTGGCTTGCAGCACCGGTCCAGCCCACTGGCCTGGCTGATTTGACGCAACTCTGCTTGGGGTTCGTTGAACTGATGCATCTTGGCACCGCGCAGTTAATAGGTCCAACACCTATTGGGAAGTGATGAAGGTTTGAGGCTGAGGTAGAAGAGAAGAAATGCTCATCTGGGCTGACAGCTGTAAAATCAGCTCTTCTGTAAGGTTAAATGTCAACCTGCAGGACTACCTTACTCTTAGCAACTTCCCTCTGATGCCTGAATTAGACCATAATGCTTACTGAAGAGCATGAGTGGAGATCTATGATACAACCTTCTGAGTCTCACCTATTACTGGAATTTCAAATGGATGTTGCAAACACCACTCAGGCCCTTGATGAACAAAATCCTAATCAGACGTTGAGGCTCTGTCTTGGCTCCCTCAAAAGTTTTCATAAGCAGCTTTCCACAGGGACATCCTCCTCTGGGCACAGATGAGGATGGTTAAATCCACTTGTCTTCAGGCTATGACAAAGCATGCCTGAAGTAAGAGAAGGCTCAGAAGTAGGGCTTTGGATTTTGTAAGTCTTCAGAAGAAAACATGTGGATTCACTCAAACCAGATGGTTAAATTCTCATCAATGAAGATGATCAAGCATTAGGTTCCATTTGAAATTTGGTCTCAGATAATTAGCTCTAAAAAGAAAAAAGGAAGAAGGAAAAAAAAAAGGCTAACATGGTTTGTCCTCAGGGCCTGAATCTCTCCCACCCATCTAATGGAAATAACTGCTACCAAAAAGGCAGACACCATAAATAAACAAAGGTGGAAACAAGCTGCTCAAAGTGTTTTCTCATGCAGGATGACTTAGGCCATACAGCTGCTGGCTGCCATTGCATTGCTTCTCTTTCCTTATGTGTTTTGATCCTTTTTGGCCTGTATTAAGTAACAGGAAACTAGTTGCTTTTCTCAGGGGTTTCGGCTGTTGTGGTTGTTTGTTTTTTGTTTTTGTTTTTTTTTGTTTGTTTGTTTGTTTGGGGTTTTTTGTTTGTTTGTTTTCCTGCCAGCTTACTACACTGTAAAGGCTCTGGTGAAACTAGCTCTGGCACAAGAGGAAGAGTTCAGCTGCAGTCTGGGGAACTGTGACAGCCAGCAGGTAGGTTGGCTTAGGGTGCTGTGAAACGACAGCCTGTGTTTAAATCCTGTTAAGAAACTGGGGCCTTCACAGGAAGAGTCTAGATAGGCCTTGCAAAAACCACCTCATAGTTGAATAGAGCTAAACAGAATGGGGAATGAAAAGTCAACAAAGCTGTCAAAGGATTTCTGTTTACTTCATACAGAAAAACAAGAGTTTTTCCAGATTCCAAATTGCAACCCAAAGGGAAGAGAAACAAGCATTACATATAGGGACATAACTGAACCTCAGTCTGTGAATATCAGCTGGTTTGCTTTATAGGCTTTTCTGGGGCACAATTGCTTGCTGTTAAGCAAATTTTTTTTTTGAGGGAGGAGAATTGCATGATTATATTTGTCTAAGCCTTACAGCATTCAAGTGATGCGGTACAAGCTAAGATTCAGGTGAAGAATTTGGCCTGGCGAATTCACAGAAGATCTGGAAGCAAAGACAGACCTGTTTGTTCACATGGAGAGCCTTTTGACATCCTGATACCAAAACTCTGTGGGTGCTATGGGTGTCTGCAGAGCCCACTCCTGTCCTGACTTAACCTCATTTGGTCATAAAAGACCTGGGGAAAATTCACATCTCGGCTTTTCCAAATCAGAATGGCTGAACACAGGCCGAGACCAGTTTGCAATTTTTATTGGCCTCTGAGGCAAAGATCTTGGTCTTTAGTTGTCCATAGCTGTGAAATGTGCTTTAAAAGAAGCAAACATTTTCTGAATGCCCAGTTTGGCAGGGAAAAACCCTCACAAAATCCATCAATGAAACTCAGTCTCTGGGTGCTAAATAGATCTAAAAGTTGACTACTGCTATAGTACTTTGCCTGGTTAAGGGCATCACACTCCACGTTGCCGTCTGTGTAACAGGGTGATATTATGTACCATTCCCTGAATATGATGTCCTGTGACATGGGGAAGAAATATTTGGCAGGCTTTAACTGCAGGCACGCTGGTTGCAGCATGTGTCTTCTAAAGCATAGAGGGCTCAAAAGTGCTCAGTCTCTCAAGGTGTATTCCCAGTGACACAAGGCAGCTATGCAATTGGCAAACTAAGGAGTAGGAGGGGAGGAAAACAGAGACCAGGACTTTCAAGATAACATTGAGTTTATCATTTTCTGAGGTGAGGAATCTCTGTGAGCCAGTCATCCTGTTCAGTTATTCACCTTTTGCCTGAACTGAGCACTTAGTGTTCAGTTCTCCCAAAGACTATGTGCATTCGTGGAAAGACAGAGGAATGTGACTCTAAATTAGGAAAGGTTTGGGACCACTATGAAGCAAAGATACTTCTGATACAAGACTTAGATAAATATGCAGCTTGCAGACTGAAAGATGTGAATTAATCCCTTTACTGAAAGGGATTACAGGTGCTAGAATAACTGTACCAAATTTTAAAATATGTAGATAAAAGCACTTAGGTTCCTGAGATCTAAAATAAGCCTTGAACCACCACTCTTTCAGGAAGTAACCAGGATATAGTGACTGTTACACCTCTTTCTTTGAAGGTGAATAGAAACTGAAGCCATCACTTAGGCTGAGCAATATTGCTTATGAGAATCTCCTCCAACAGCAGATTGAGTAAGGTCCCTGAAAAAGAACTAGGCAAGAACGGTTTGGAAGTAGTACTGCTTTAAGTTAGTTCTAGACATCATAACCAAATGGCATCTATTTGTCCAATATTATAGTCTGCCAAGTGTGATTAGATATTTTCTGCAATACCCTTTGAGGATGGTAACTTTGGGGACTCTACAGGGGAACTGGTGACTAAAGCTGGGAACACTATATTGATTTGTGTCCTTTAGGTTACTTGCAAAAGTTCTTTAGATTCAATGACTGCAGTGCAAATATGGCTGAACTAATTTGATGCATTAACGAAAACTCTACTTTCATCTCGGAGGCTTCTGTATGAGAAAGTTTTCACAAAAGAGCAGATACACAGTATGGGCAGAAAGTGATTTTCCTCCTGGAGATAGGATTCAAGATCTTAAAAGTTTTCTGGAAAAACCTTGGTTGAACAAAGCACTTAATTCCAATTGCTAGTTATTATTTTCTGCAAATAGTAAGTCCTCAGCACTTAAAACCAGAAATTTGCAGCCAAGAATGTCTCTGAAGGACAGCTGCTATCGCAGTTGATCTAGCAGGGAAGCTGAAGGCACTGGAAGAACCCAACTTTCTGCCAAAGATGCATCCAGACCTCTAGTATCTGATAGAGACTTTGTAGAGTTTCTCTGCAATATACACAGATTGATCCTATGGCTAGAGAAAGGACACTGCTTTAAGTATAGCCAATGGCATTCCTTTATGGCCTCTGACAGAGGGACAAGGAACATTACTTGAGCCATTTGCCTTTGCCTCCAATCATGCATGAGCAGATAGGAAATCACAGCTGTTGATATAACACAAAAGGACCTGGAGCTCCAGTGACCCTCTCCTGTAGTCACTGTAGGCAGAGAGGTAATGGAGCAAAGGTGAGGGAACTATCAGAGATCTCATGCTGCTTCTGGGGTAGGTGAGATCTGGTTTTCTGATGAAGAATACTGTGAGGCCACCCCAGAGAACGAAGAAAGTCTCCTTGCTGTTTTCTGGAGAGAGCACCACAGAAACCTTAGTCTCGACTGCTAGTGGCTACCATCATCGCTTGCATGCTCAGCCTTTAGTTGAAAAGCCAGGCTGGTAATACCAACACATGCTTTATGTTCTTTGTCAAAGCAGTAAAGGAAATGGCAGTGGCTCTGTGGGAGAGGAGACCCTTCCACTACAAGAAACATGTCTACAGGCAGTCAGAGTTTCAGAGCAGTATACAGAACCCGTGCAGAAGAATCAGTATGAGGAGAAAGTGGGGGATGGGGGAAGACTGGTCATACCAACAAAGTGAATAAGCTTTTAGGAGGTCAACAAGGGCCTTACCAAAAATTAAGGCAGTTTGCTAGGAATGCATGAAGGGAAATTTGCTATGACTCAGTAAGAAGTTCAGAATAACTGAGAGGAGGTGCATCCTACTCCTTTTATAAACACATAGGGCATGTACGGGCAGGAATGATCGATACAGCCAGGGTAAAGAACAGTCTAGCCAGTACCGCGTGTACGTAGAGGTTGCTTGGTGTGACTGCAAATCTAGGTGTGTATTTGAAGGAGAATTTAGACTGTATCCCATTTATACATTTATAACCTTGATGCTAGCACAAGTTAGAAAAAAGGAGCAGGGCCCCAGTCCTGCAGACTGGGCTGCGGTGAAAAATTGTAGACATTTTCTGGGACTTCATTTGCGGGAATAGGGCCTATAAACTCAAAGGAGGAAATGAACCCCTAAAAACTTTCAGTGGAAAACATGGTTAAGAGGAAGGCAGACGCACCAGTGTATGTATGCATCTATGTACGCCACCCACATTTATTGAGAAGTGATGATTTAAGAAAAATCTTTCTGAGCCTCTCATGGAAAGATTTACAATTTTTGAGGTACATCACTCCCATAGCGGAAAGACACAAAACTGCTAACATCTTTTAAGATTTTTCAGCTTTCCAACTATGAACTTTCTTGTGTGTGTTTTACTTCAGCACAAAAAGATTAGAAACTGTGTGCTCGCTATGATCTTTATCACATGCGGGAAGGAAGAGATATGCTATCATACAGAGCTACAAAATCNCAAAAAACCCCCCCCCCCCCCCCCCTTTATTTCCCCTTCTGGCCTTTCAAAAAAACTCTCAAGTTGTGTAAGAGCACAGAGCTGGGGACACACAGGTTTGACAGCGGGGGTGACTGGAGGGTAGCACCTTAGACCCTACCAGGGCACAAACAAAAAGAGTTCACCCAGCAGGAATTTTTCTGGCAAGTTTACGCATACATTTTACATGCACCGTCAAAGACCTTTTGGCTCAAAATGCCACCAGGCTCCTTTCTTGGGATATCAAGCAGGGTTTTGCAGCTAGACCTTTTCCAGGATTGCTTATATGACAGCCTCCCTCAAACGTCTAGACATTTGGGAGCTGAGTATGTGTTTGTTTTGTATATTATGAAATGAATCATCTTCTCAGTGTAAGGGTAAGTAAAAGGAGAGTGTCTGCTCCTTTGAGGGTATCTGGTCCAGGAGCTATTTCAGCAAGGTTATCTGATCGGGGACCTTGTCACTTAGGAAACTAGGGGAAAAAGAGGAAAGCCAGGAACAAAGTATACAGAGACACAGACCTGACAAAACCAGCCTCGCCACTCATCCTGATAGACGGGCTCTCCAGAAACTGCAGGCACTCCTGCCAGGACTGGGAAGTCCCAACCTGGAATTTGTAACCGATCAAGATTGTGAACCAGGGGGATCCCAGACGCCCGGCTGGGAGGTGTTCGGGAATCAACAGAGCTGTACAGACACAGAAGAGGACGTGAAGAGGGAAGGGGAAGCAGGAAGGAACAAAGAGGAGGTTAGACACAAAAGGGGGTAAAAGGGGCTGGTTGCGTGTAAAACAGAGCCAGGCTGCATGCTTCTGTGGCTGAGCCCTGTGCCTAATCACTGCAGGCTGTCCTATTATTAAAGCTTAACTATTTATTTCTCAGTGTAATCACATTCTCTATCCCATATGTATGCAAACGACAAGGACTAAGTGCCAGCTACTGATGAGAGCTGCGTGTGTGCAAGTGGATTTGACACCAGCTGCTGGAGTCAGCTGGGAGGTGTGGTGTCAGCTACTGGAGTAGGGGTCTTTAACCTCCAGCCACTGGGCGTGAATGGCGTGTGTCCTCAAAACCGGCTCCTCGGGGGCACTATCGAGTGAGGGGCTCAGTGCTGGTGGCTGGAGCAGGACTGCGGGTCACAGCCTGTGTGCCTGGTGCTGGCAGTGGCGGGGAGGGGGGAAATGATGCACGTCTGTATCTTCCCTAATCCTGGAGGGGGAAATGACACAAGTCTGTATCTTCCCTAATCCTGGTGGTGCACAGGCTGTACGTGTGCGTTTGCTAGCAAACTCTAAGCTGGACTAGCTAGCAAGATGGGGGGCCTTGGGTATCAGGCGGGCAAGCGTTTTAGCTGGTATCTGGGGGAACTTGCGAATGTGGAGCACCAGTGGGACAAGAGTGTGTGAGTGCGTGTGTTTGCTAGTGATCATCAAGCTGGAGTAGCCAGGGAGCTAGTAAGAAGCAAGTACGAGTGCCTAGGAGCAGGGCAGGGGTGTACCAAGAAGACAGAGGGGCCGTGCTGGTACTTGGGGGATCAATGAATGTTTGTGCGCTTTCACTAGTGATATTCTATCTCTACCAGCTGAGGAGGAGGAGGACTTGGCTGTCTATGCTTTATGCTAGTCCTGTATGTAGGAGTATCTTATCTGCGGCAGTCTGTGTAACCAGCCATGTCGGTGTCATCTGCGTGTGTGATCCCTTGGGACACGTGCTCAGCTTTGCTACTGGCTGAACCTGCAAATAGGAGAGCAGTAGCCACATCCCTCAGCCTGGGCAGAGACCCCAGGTCCCTGGGCTGGGCTCCAGTGGCCCGGCAGGAGAGAGTCCTTAGACAGAGCACCTGGAGAAGGGTAAAAAAATACAGAAATTGGCAAAGCTAACAATGAACTATACACATGAAACCTATTACAGTGTTAATGAATACAGAAGGTTTGTTTCCTTTTTCATACACCGTGTGGCACACTGCAAATCATTTCACAAACAATACCTGAAAACTTTTTTGGGAAGGGACCTCTTTCTAAAGCTTTACTGTGTTACTAGAACATGCTACCCTGGGTTTTCTGTAGAAATGCTAATCAAACCCGCCTCCCACCCCCAACCCAAGGAAATGGCAATGCTGAAACAGAAGGGCTGAGAAGAGCTTAGAAGTATCAGCTAATATGGATATACATATCTACCAGTCTAACCTAGTTTTAAAGCGCAAGACTCAGGGATTCTGTGCTGGAGGGAATGGATTTTGGACATTTACTTCAAGAGTTAATATCAGAATCCTCAGTGGGTATCCTCAAAGAAACGATGCTGGAGGGTCCATTAATAAGGCAAAAGTCTTACGAGTCAGTACAAAAACTGGCAACACATGCCTAAAGAGCCACACGATGTTCAAATTACTGACAAACAGCTGTGGCCTTCTCTCCATTTGGGATTACAGAATAGTAATAACCTTTTTGTTGTTGATACTTATGATATGTATGTGCAGAACACAGAGACAATTGCCATATATAAAGTACGTGTTTCTTTCAGAAGTCATTAGCTAAAAATGTTTTTAAACAAAGTTTAAAAGTGTTTTTCAACAGAGTGATACATTTATACACTGACCTTGAATCTCATTTGAAAACAGAGGAGAGGAAAAAAAATCAGTATTCTGATATACTTTAAATCAACAGCTTTACATGACTACACAGTCAGTCATTTACAAATATATATATGGATTATGGGCAAGGATCTAAGGATAAGGTCACTGTGGCAGAAAATTACTGGCTAAATAGTTTGGATACTTTAATTTGAAAACAGTCTCCTTTTAAGAGACTCTTTAATTAATCTGAAAGAAAAAAAGTTTACAAGGCTGTTAGAATATTGCCCCTGTCCTTGTCCCATCTTAACTCTTGGGTGAGGATTTTTAATTTGCTGTTACAAGACCAGCAGAGGGAGCACAAAACATTAGGTACCGACACTGCTTCTAGAAAGGTATGCCAGGAAAAAACGATCACTTTTCATGTGATTGGCTAACAATACCTGGCAGGTTTAGTAAATAAATGACGGTCAGTGAAGGAAAGGGAATACTGGAATTACTGGAAGCTAAGCAAAGCTGCCACTGACATCATTTTCTTTTTGAATATGCTTTGGCCTTTGCTGTCTTGGGGAAGAGGCATCAGCAAGGCAACAGGATTGGATCTGGTATTAATTACAAGATTATTTCTTTTATTGCCACAAGCCGATCCGTCAGAAATCTTCCAGGCTTACCTGCAACTCTAACAAACTGATTGTCAGGAGGACTATGCCATGTCTGGTATTTCTCTAGCTTAAGTTTAATAGCTCAGCATTGAGATTGATTATTTTCAGGTGACTGTTTATCAACTACCTCATGGTTTGAAGTTTGCTGCAATTATACTTTTAATGGGGCCTTGACACAACATCTACAAAAAAAAAAAAAAAGGAACAGAACAAAAAGTGGCTTAGTTAACTTCTTAAATGTTTTGCAATACTGTCCAAAAAGAGAGAATCACAGAAGTGTTGAGGTTGGAAGGCACCTCTGGACGGCATCTGCTCCAACCCCCCTGCTCAAGCAGGGCCACCTATGGCAGGTTTGCCCAGGACTGTGTCCATATGGCTTCTGAATATCACAGAATCACAGAATTTTCAGAGTTGGAAGGGACCTC
>RSEF01000001.1:128315220-128356590 GCA_003993805.1 Himantopus leucocephalus | reverse complement strand
CTATGGACAACCACCAGAGGACCCTGGATGACCACCAGTGTACATTAAAGCGCATGCGTCACGGACATTTACATATATTCATGAGTTCTCGGAAATTGTATGAGTATGTTAATTGTTTCTCAGAAATGTGATGAANAGAAATGTGATGAATATGTATATTTTGATTGTATATAATTTTTGTAGTGGAGCAAGTCGGTACGCACACTAGGTGGAGTGATCCCCTATGCGTCCGGCGCTGTAATAAAGAAATGCCTGCTTTCTAGACTTAAATTAAGTCTTAGAAAGTTTGTTTCTGCCAATTTACAGTAACAGTACTGTGCCTTTTGGCATGCCTTCATCTGCTTTGTACTTCTGACGCTACCTTCCCATGGCTCACTCAGCTTTTTCCTATTCAAACATAAAGGTCTCCTAAACTGTAATTTTTATTTTGTTGTTGTTGTTTCACTTGCTCCAGCACACATTTTTTTTTTCTTAAGGCTGTTTTACCTGTGAGCCTTTCTATTTTTTGTTAGCTGCTTTTTCAGCATTATCTTTAGTGAAATCTCTAATTTCCTGCCATCTTCGCAGAAGTTCCCACAATCTCTGTTGTTCTTTCCTGCCTATCAGATGAATTCAGTGGCTCTCATGGTCTCTGAGCACTTTGTGCTGAAGACTCTGAAATTTAGCTGCGCTTTTGTTTCTTTACATTTCCTTCTCCCTGTTTCTGATCGTTCCTTGCCTCTCCACTTCTTTAAACTGTAAATGCAGCAAAAAGTGAGATCTTCAGCTTTCTCAACAGCCTTCCTCATTGTTTCCAGGGATAATGCTGTGACTTGGTCATCCAGTGAATCTTCTGTCTGGCCTAGATCCAGGAGGGATGAAGCAACATTCAAGTCACCGGCTCCGTTGTATGGGGGAGGGAGAGTGGTAAGGGGAAAAGAAACTTAAGTGAGCAACAGCGGGAGGGGAAAGAGTTCAGCAGCTTTGGCTCATGCAGGAATCACCTACTTTGCCTTTGACTTTTCAGATGCAGGGACTCCTTCACCTGCTTGCCTACCTACCTACCTTGTGATGAGGAAGCCAGCAAAAAGGAGACCATGTTATGAGAGGTTGTTACTCACCAGTATTTGTAGGGTTAAAAGGGGAAGAATTTTGCTGGGAGGAGTAAGGACACCAGCCTTCAGCCTAAGTGACTGGCAAAAAAGACAGAAAAACCTTGAAAAACATTTCCAAGGAAGCCTTTTGGAAAAGGTGTAGCAGAAAATCCAGTGGATCGGGTTCCCTTTTTATAAGTCCTCAGCTAGTGGCTACAGGGAACTGTTTATATCCATGTAGTGACTGCTGAGTAAGCTTGTTTGCAAACTTCTTACAATAAAATTGCCATTTGCTGTATCAGTTGTGTGCTGGTAGCTGTGTTATCCTTTACCCATGCTCAAAGTCAACTTCACGTTTTCTGGTATTACTGAATATTTTAACTTTAGGATAGATCTTTTTTTTTTTGCCTTTGCTTTTTCCTTTCCATGGCTGTTGGCTTATTCTGTTTGCTCAGACTAACAGAGAGTAGTACCCAGAGCTGAGTTGTTCCCTTGTTTGCTGAATTACCTGAAGAGCACTTGATCCTTTTTGTAAATTAAAATCCCTCTCGCTTACATGCGGTATCTGTTAATGTCCTTGTTTCTTCCTCCATGCAGAATGTTTTTCTTTCTAACTAGCCTCAGCGTCTTTCTTACATTGTTCCCCATTCCTGGAATTATGCCTTTCCTGCATTTGTTTCTTTTTAAATAAGGAAACTCCTTATTTGGACTAGTTTTTATAATATCATACTTGTTATTTCTATTTAAGTAGTGTTTTCTTTCCATGGGCTTCAGAGCCCTTTGCAGGGGATGAGAAAATATATCTATTTCATAGGTGAGATGACTAAGGCAGAGAGGTAAGAAGGTCTGTTTTCAAAGGTGCTTGACACTTCTAACCCCTGGTGATTTTAGGGTGAGCTACAGGTTGTTGGCCATTCTTGTAGGTAGGATTAAAGTCAGAAATGACTTGTCCAGGGTTATCCTGTACGTTGGTGGTGAAGGAGAGCTAGAACTCAGTTTTCACAAATTTTTGGTCAAGTCACCAGGTCATAGTTATTACCAATATAAATGTAAATTGCCTCCCGTAATGATCAGTCTGTGACTTAGAGGTAAATGTATCCTTAGGTGCTGAAATATTCCTTCAACTCCCAACTGTTCCTGATTCTGGAGCACTCAGCAAAGTACTCTCACTCAGATACTCACCCAATGCAGATGGGGAGGAGGCTAGGACTACAAGCAAGGAATAGTGAAGATTTGGCTAGTGCAGTGTATAAAACCTCTTGATTTTTGCAGCTCAGCTTTCATTTCCCATGAAAGAAAAAATGTGCTGAAGCCACAGGGATGCTCAGCTATACCAGGAATAAGATTCTGTATTGAAAACTCCAGTAGTTTGGGTTGGTTTTTTTTTTTTGTTTGATTGTTTGGTTGTTTGGTTTTGTTAATGTAGAGAATGGCTCCATCTGTTGCACTTCATGTGAAAAATTGCCTGTAGAATTTTAAGTGAAATGAGGAGCCTGGGCTCTGCCATAGTAAACACTGACATTTTTCTTCAAAGAAAATTGCAAAGAAATTGCACAGACTAAATACACTGGTATTGCAGACAATTATTTTCTTAGTTCTATTAATGTGTGTGTGTACATATGTTCACATGTGTGTGTTTATACATAAATATCTATTTGTGTGCGTGTTAACTGGTTGATCACTTGCTCTCTGAGAGATCATCTGATGCATTACTTGCACAAGGTCGACACTGGATGACGAGCAGCTTGTTGCATGTGAAACATGCCATGTAAAGCTGATATGGAGGAGGAAGGCAGGCATTTTGAGGAAGTAACTGAGATGCTAAATTTCCCATTCAGTGAAGGCATCTGCCCTCTATTTCTCAGTTTCTCTTGTTGCAATATAAGGTTACATAAAATTATCTGGAGAATTCACTGCTTCATCTGTTACAATGAATCAAATCTAATTTACAGAAAAATTATTCCTCAGGATTAAATGTGCCACTGCTAACCCATGAAATACATGATTGTTAAAAGAGGAGGAAGTTTTAAAACTAGATTCAAAACTAAGGCAAAGTTTACAAAAGGTTAACGAACAAAGAAGAAGTCACTGTCATCCATTTGCTCTGTTCTGGGCAGAGAAAGGTGGTTGCTCTTTCATTAGGGCAATGGCAGAAACGTTTCCTTCTGTGTCTTAGTCCTTTATGTCTGAATTTGGAGCAGGAACCTTAACACACAGCGCCTGGGTTAAAAGTTAGATTTTAACACTGGCAAAGTAAGCGCTGTCTCTTTCCATTTGTCACTGTGCTATTCAGATTCTGAATGCCGGGCTGTCTGGAAGGAAAGTCTCATCAGTCCAGACTGTCACTGTCTGCGCAGGCCAGAGCTTATGGAGATTGTTCAGAGGTCCAAAGTATTCTTAGCGTATCACAACAAGCCAGCCTGGGGCATGACAAAAAGCTCATCCCGTTCCTGTCTGGAGCTACTGTGGCATCTAGACCAGCCAAAGAATTCCCAGCTGTGGGCAGGTCTGCGGGTGCAACTGCTGCTGTAGAACTGGAGGAGTAAGCACAGCAACTAAACACGCATGGCAGTCCCCGTGCTGTGCTGCACAGAATGGTAGTTCCCAACCTTTTTTGGAATGACAGACCATTGTCGCACCTCCTCTCCTGTGGCTGTTCAGCCTGATTGTGCTCAATAGTTTTTACTATTAAAGAGGATCATGTGTGTATGCCATACCCCAGGACAGGCAGTAGAATGAAAATAATTCAACTGATCATTTCAAAATAGGTCAAGAAGCTGGTATTTATCCTGAAGTTATGCACTGGTACATCTGGGTTTTTTCCGTGTTATGAAGGAAATTCCTAGTGTGCATGTAGGCCTTGTTTGGTTTGACCTAATTTCTGCTGACAACTTCTTCTGCTTGCACACCTTGAAACATCCTGTTTTCTGCCATTCTTACACCATGTTGATCTTTTTGACTGTATTACTATTTTGGGGGATTTCAGGTTGCAAAATAATTGCTATAGTAGTTGGCTACTGATAGATTTATTGGTAAAACTGGCCCATTGCAAAGAAAAAGAGAATAAAGAAAGAATTAGAAAGACATGACTGAGTGCTCTTATTTTCTTTGTGAATTCATGGGGCACTCATTTCTTCTCACACAACCAATTGAGATATCCTCAACTTTTCCATGTCCTGATTTATTTAATTTCTTCTCCTTACATCCTATTACTTTCCCACTGCCGATACCTCTAGTAAGGGCTGATCCTCCATACAGGGAGGGTTTCACTGAGTATATAAATGCTGGGGATTAGTTAAAACTAGTATAAAGTGCTGTGAGACTGTCTTCCAATTGCTGTGCTTACTGTCAACGTTAGTACTGGTGCACCTGAGTTAGTGATACTGTTAGGGAGAAAATTGTTACACAATTTCCAGGCGTAGACATCTTTATTTAACTTTCCCTGATTATTTACTTCTGACACATCTATTTCTATTAAATCTTATTTCTGGTTTTGCTATCTGTATTTTGTTCTGAGCTCAGCTGTGTGGACTGTTCTGAAACTTCAGTGGGTCCAAAAACTAGGATAGACTGCCCCTTCCTCCTGGTTTTTTTTTTTTTAAATTTATGTGCAGCCCTATAAATTTTTTGTTTGTATGTTCATGTTTTGCAATCTAGGATCAGAAACAAGTAAAAACTGTGCAAGGTTTTGAGAAGTAATTTTTAAGTCTTTCCTGACTAAAGAAATTGGAATGTGATCTTTTTTGGCCTGAAGGTGATGCTGTTTCTCTAGGAAAAAGTACTGGAAAAGACATCGAAGAGGAGTACTTTGGAAGTCTTGTAGAAAGTACGTGCATTAAAATCAGATATGCACCTATTTATGCTCTTCGACTTTGTGTTAGTAAGATTTCATCAACACTGTGGAAGGCTGAGACCTCTGTTAGCAGAACTTAAATATACTTTATTAAACCTTCCAGCATATCATGGACCAGCACACTAAAAATAGAAGCCATTTGTTTTTTATCATTATTATTCATTCATATCTTTAATCTGTCTTCTTGTGTTGGTCATATGCTTTGACACACTTTCAAATTTGCTGGCGGGAGGGAGGTGTGGTTTCTGTGCAAGTCCCCACAAAAGATGCTTATGCTTCTTTGTTTTGAAAGATTTCACTTTGCAAAGCTGAGAGACAGAGTAGGTTTCCGGTATTACTTCAGAACCTTGCAAATGACTCATTTCAGTCAGTTTTTACCACTTTTGTGTTTTGACTGAAATTGTAATATACAGGCAAATTTCTGAATTTTCGCCCAACTTCCTTGTCCCTTTGTAGGCTTAGCAAACTGGTGAGATCCTTCTCTTTTTTACTAAGAAATCTTTTGTTTCTTGAAAGATTGCTTTAAATCCAACTCCAGTCTTAGATTCTGTCTCTAGTATGTAGCCTGTCACCTTCAGGTGTCACCTGTGTCACCCCTGTGTCTTACCTTGCAGGCCAATTAATCCTGATGGGTGGAGAGAACTTGCCTCATCGTCAACTTAGATGAGTGGGGAAAGGTGTCACCTACTGCCTTTGGTGGCAGGGCCTGAAGATGCCATACATTTCTAGTGGGGTGCCAGGCACAACCCTTAGTTATTTCTGGAGTATGAGGGAATGTATGACTCTAGGATAGGTTAAACAGTGGGTGCAGGATGTTTTTCTTCCACATGGGCATGTGTTGGGTCAGTGCAGACCACGTTCAGCACGTTCAGAAATCACCTTGAAAAGGGACCAGGCAGACAAAGTTTGCTGCTAGTTTGAAATTATGCAAGGTAGAAATATTTTGCAATACTTCCCAGCTGTCACCGGGCTACTGGATAGATTAAAGTGATAGATGCAATTAAATGTGAAGGTATGACTAGATGCTTAGCCCATTTTTACATTATTCATAAGGTCTGTGCTGCTGGCTGCTGTGTGAGACAGGACACAGGTATAACTGAATCTCAAGTATGATGAAGTCTGACTAAACTTATGTCCTTATGGCTGCAGAATCAGGAGGACAGACTCAGACTGCAGGACATCCAAGCCACGTGTGCTTAGGGGTAACAGGATTTTGTGAACGTGGGCTGTTTCAGTGCCTGTGAACTCCCAGAGGTTCCTTGTGGGGTTTCAGGTACTGTGAAGGCTCCAAACTGCACATGAACCTAATAGGTGTAATGGCTCCAGGATATAGCTGAGTTCCTACGTACATCTGCCACACAGAAGAAGGAAAATCCGCAGGCATGCCAAGACATGTGAAACTCAATGTTACATAGACCTGGTGGCATTTCGACTGCACAGGGAAAGATTCTGGTTTGTGTTTGCAGAAAATGCCTTGTTCATCAGATCTCTTCCTTGCCTAAGCCTCTACACATGGGTTGTGGAGGTCCTTGCTGTCCAGGTTCTGCTTCTTCTGCCTTACATGCCTTGTGCTGTGTCTGTCCTGCCTGCGTTGTACTGTGGGTCATGTAGGTAATGAGCTGTCTCTGGGTAAAGATAGCTGTCAGGCCATGTGCATGTAAAAGGTGACTACTGCTGCTTTCTGATCTTTGGATGGGATTTTGAGACGCTTCTGTAACAGCAATGAAAAATACTACCTTTCAACACTCTTTATTCTAGAGAACCTGCTAACTTTTCTCTGAAAACTGCTGCCTTAAGTAACATTGATCATTTTCTCAGGGGATATGCTGGTGCTAGACTGAATCCTTGCTTACCATGATCTGCAAAATTTAATTTGATCTCCACATGGTTTATTATGTAGAGAATCACAACTGGAAACATGATGTTGTACTTCCCTCCTTGGACTAGGGAAATGTAGAAGAGGAGTGGTGACTCCCTGTTGCCTAGTAAATAGTTTTCACCCTGAAATCTGTCCCATGCTCTTTGTCTGGAAGAAAAGAACTAAAGATGGAAAGCATTTTCTCAGTTTTATAGCGACTTTTCTGTGCTCTCTAAAATACGGTTAGTGTTTGAAAATGGAGGTCTGAATAAGCCTTGCCTTTCTGGTTAGATAATCAGTATTGACAGCTTACCGCTTGTTAAGCGGTCTTAACAAAGGTTTGGTTAAATTTCTGTGCAAGTTTATATGACAGATAGGAAAAGAGTGCTGGACAGTCCTTGCCCATGGCCCCGCGCTTTGGCTGTCGCACACAAGTGCAATGTTCTTGTGAAAAAGGGAGCACTTGAAAATATAACTCATACCTGCTTTGAAACTTTGGCTGAAGATCTAGTCAGGGATTAAAAAGAGTTTTAAGGAAGTACAGTGAAGTATAGTTCATTCAGTGTTTCACAGTTCTAGGACAGTTATAGGGGTTGCTATGCATGAGGACCATGTATATATATACTTCCCAGAGGGATGGGCAGGAAACAGCCCTTATCCTTGCCTTATAATGGTACAGTGGAAGTCTATGATTATGCTTCTAGATGGGACACTTATTTTGTTGGGAAGATGCAGCCACTTTGCAGTGTAAAATTAACCTTTCAGGAGGCACCTCCTTTCCTAAAGATGGTGGTCTCTGAAATCTAAACCTCGGAAAAAAATCCAAGTTGCCACTTTTTCCTGTGTGTAATGACAAAGGACTTTTTCATCTATTACTGCATATTTTTACAACTTGCTCTAAATGCTCTGTATAGAATAAATCCAAATCTATTTTTAGTACTACTAGTAGTACTAGTTGCCTAAAGCCAGTTTTTGAACAAACAAGTTAATATGTGAACGCTTTTCCATGGAACTACATCTCTGCGCTTTGGCCATGGCTGTTTGCAAGCCAGATGCACAGATCAGTACTTTAGATCTCTTCTTTTTTAACGGCTGAAGCTTTAATTTAAAATTACGTTAGTGTTTCCTTGCTTGCCTTTCCCATCCTATTAATTAAATAATTTTTCTTGCATTTGAGGTAGTTATAATACAAACAAGGAAGTCTNAAAAAAAAAAAAAAAACAAAAAACACAAAAACCCCAAACAAAATAAAATCAGGACATTATTGAATATTTTCTTATGTTTTAAATGTCTACTATAATGAGTACTTCTGGTAACTAAACACAATACTGTATCATCACATAACAGCACTGACTGTAATGAAAACAATCATGGGAACCTTCACACAAAGCCCCAGTGAAACATTCATTTCTAGGCATGGAGTTAAGCGATGGATGAAATTGTACAGTTTAAATAAAAAATACATGTGAAAGAAATCTGGTTTAATACTTATTAATAGAAAGATAGATTACAAAGAATTAATTTGCCTGGCTAATATTACTAACAACTTGTCCTCCTTATTATAATGATTCTGCTAGCCTTTGGTGCCTTGGTATATTCCGTAACTGAGTTGGGATGTGATTTGGTATCGCACTGACAATGAATTTGGTACTTGGTCCACAGTTTTCACTGCCTGTAGTGCAATAAGTAAACCAATATAGGTATGACTTATTAAGCCAAATTCTGAATGAACTCATGCCACCTCGGTGAAGTCAATTAACCGACTAGGGTTTGCAGTCGGGTGGTCCAGAATCTGGTCTCTGGTGATTTATATTCATTAAAAAACAGCAGCGAAGACTATCAAATGCTTTCAGGAGCTGCTAAACACTCAGAAATGGTTTGATTTTTTTCAGAATACTCAGTTTTGGAAGAACTTTCATCAACCTGTCTTTGATTAGCACCTGGTAGGGGTAGAGAGCTGCAGAAACTGCACAATCCTGGAGCATATGATAACATATTATTCCCAGTGTGGGACAATTAGTTTTACAGTTTTCTCAGATAAATATAAACATAGAAACATGTAATAAGTGTTACTCAAAGCAGAACATGCGTCAGCTGGGATTTTACTGTCTGCGGGTTTTGAATTCAGTGGTGTCCCCGAGGGTTAATCAATATTGATGGCAATTATTCTTAGTGCACACACCAAATCAAATGAACACTTATATTTTTTCCTGTTTTACTTTGTTTCTTTGCTAAGATGTAACACAGAAATACCAAAATAATAAAAAAGATTGTGTTGGAGCTGCAGCGGGCTGACAGAGTAGTTAGATTTATTTTGTATCAGGTGTTGTTCAGTAGCAGCCTCCATTGCCTTAGTCCTTTGGGAGAAGGACGATGCGTAGCAGCTCTCTTCGGTGCAAAAGAATGAAAAATCCCAACAACCTCGATTTGAGGGACATGTGAAGACTGTACCTCAGGGGGTTTTATGTCTGTTTTCCCTTTTGTAAACTTCAGCTTCTGGAAAGCTAGCGGCTCAGATTCCTGGGAAGTTTTCCTCAGTATTTGACAGGCGCTGTATCTAACATGAAATGCACTCAAACCACAGTATGGTTGCTAAATAGAGGTGATGAAACTTAGGTGTTACTGTAGCCCTGCAAGCATTTACATACATCCTTGGTCTTACTCGCACAAATTGTCCCAATGAAATAAATGAGATTATTAAATCCTTACATGAATGCGTGTGAGTAAAGGGCCTTGAAATGATAGAGAGGGAGTGTAAACTCTTCCATTGCCCAGCTGTGGGATTTTCGGCCTACAAAAGCTGTCAGGATCTGGACATTTTGTTTGCAAATGACCAGCCTACATGTTAGTCTGGCGCAAAGATTTCTGTTGTTCTCCTTGGGTTTTGACTACTCCTTTCAAGTTCTGAATTGGGTAAGATTTTTTGCCTCCCAGGAGTGTTTGAGTAGATGAGAAAAGAGCAAGTGAATGGCGTTAGAAATTACCCAGCTAGTGAGGGGCTGTAGGCTCCACGTGCAAAATGTGCTGTGGTGGACCTGGGAAGTAGGCTTCACAGATGTGGGCAGAGATTTGTCTTTCTGTGAGTATCTTGTTCTTGAGAGTGTAACTCCTGCAGTCTGACACATGGAGCCTCACTGTTTTAATGTTTTCCCTCCCTCCATGCTTTCCTTCTTGTAAGTAATCACTTAATGGCATGTCAGAGCCTAGGCAAATCATTGTTAATATTATAATAACGTAATTTGCAGCTCAGCTGGCAGTAACCAACTGCAGACAATGTTTCTACATGGGATGATAATTTTTATCTCACTATGAAGATGCATTTCTATTAGCTCTGTAATGGGAAGCCCTGAAAAGAACAGAGTTAAAACAGGAGTTTGGGTAGAAGTATGGAGGGAGGGTGGAAGGAGCGACCCTGGGGAGTCGCAGCAGAGAGAGGAGTGTGGTTGAGGTGACAACCCTCTTGCAGTTTCTTGCAGTTTCTCCCTCTTGTAAATCCAGTGCAACCTCAGTTTACTGAACACCAGTGAACCTAAAACCCTGAGCAGTTGAATTTAAATTGCGTTCTGGGATGTGTCTGAGCGTGTTGATACTCTTGGAAAACTGCAGGGTTTCCTCAATGGCAGGGCTGAAGAGGGGAGCTGGAGAAGGGGGATTTCCCCTCTGGCGCCGCCTTCTCCAAAGGCTTTCGTAGGAGAGCAGTGGGTCTGATGTGTTTTTTGCTGCAGCTCGTTCGTCCTTTATTTCACAAAAGTTTGAGGTCTTTGCCAACACTTTTAAGATGTATAGCCTCCCGTGCTTGTGGAGATCAGCAAAACTATCGCCTTAGCAAGACTCAGTGGGTTTCCATTCCCTTGTATGTTTTTTTTTTTTGCCAGCATGAGCACTTGCTTGAGTATAGTAGGTAGCGTTTTGCCCCAGCAAGAACACAAACCTGTCTGGCCACTCNTTTTTTTTCAAATTACAGGGCAAACTGCTTACAGCCATTGTGTGAAAAATGACATTGTTTAGTCTGATTAGTATTCTTTATTTTGGGGAAATAATGCGTAGTTTTGCCAGAAGATGGCAATTGGAAACATGTATTGTAAAACTCTGTTCATTTAATTTTACAATTTGAAACACCTTACAATAAAGGGATTGGGTTTGTAGTGGGGATGTGTTGTTAATTATCATTAGACCTCTGCTTTTGATTAATGCTGCTAATTAGTTTCTGTCCTTGACTTTTTCCAATTAAGGAGTAGATGCCTTGGTGCTAAACACCTGGGCATATTATCTAATTAGATGAAAGAAACATGGACTCTCTTTGTAGGTAATTATTTTAACTTTCAGTAGTTGCTTTGTACTAAACAGAGGTAGTTCTGTCTCTTTGGACGATGGCACAGGAAGCGACAAGATACCCGTGAGCAGTGTGGTGGGTGTGAGTCATTTCCGGCTGGTAATTTTCTTGATTTACACCTGTGAGAAATGATCGCTTTTCTACTTCTGGCAGACATAGGGGTCAGGAAGGAGGAGAAAAAAACCAGTTAAAACACAAGAGAAGGAAATGTAAGACCCTGCAGCCCAGCTCCTTAAATCAGCTTAGGGGCAAAAAAACCTTGCATTGCTTTCAGAAGAAGTAGCAACCTGAATACATTTAAGGGCCTGATAGAGTCTGCTGATGTACGTATTTGAAAACTCTCTACTCTCTTCTCACTGAGGGCTGGAAGAAGCAGATCTTTGTGCAATGGGTTCTCCGGACACCCCAGGGGAAGGAAAAGGAGCAGCTTCAGGAAAACAGTCTGCTGTCCCTCAGCTGTGCCTCTCCCTGGCCTCCTTCCTGGAGAAGCTGCCCAAATCCACCTGAACATGACAGTAACATCTGCTTGGGAGACCTGACAAAAGTGAATGCTGTATCGTGTGGATCTGGCTGTCACAAGCCCCTGTGTGGGTCTCTGCTCCCTCGCTCTCCTGTGGGATGGGTTATGTGCAGTTCCTGTCACTCTTACTTGCTGCCAGGTGCTGTCCTTAGTCTCCAAATTCTCCCTGTGGATGGTTCTGGCTGTCTGGGGGACAAGGCAATCATCTCTTTACTGAGAATAGAAGCCAGCTAGCAAACTCCATCTATGGATCCCTAGTTTTGAATCCTGGAAGCTTTTTGGAACAGAAGACTTTTGAACCAGAGGTTTGTCTCTCTTGTTAGCCTTGTAAGGTACATTTTGAAGATCTTAGCTGAGACTGATCCTGTGCAATGCAGGTAGCGTATAAAGCAGGTGCATCCGACAGACTGCATCTCCAAGTAAGCGTCCTACCCCACTTTGTATAAATAAATAAGGCAAAGTCTCAGACGCAAAGAACTTATTACCTAGATTGAAAAAATAGGGACCACCTTATCTGGAGTGCGGGTTATCCATATTCTGGTCTTCAACAGAAAAGAAAAAAAAAAAAAAGAAAAGGAAAGAATTGTAACTGAGTCTTGTGTGTGTTGGTGAGGACGGGGAGGGGACTCAGATGTCAGTAAGGGACAGATGGAGGTATGGAGAGAGAGGACTATAGCACAAGGAGAAAGGAAGAAATTGAGAAGACTGAAGAGTATTAATGCTGGCATGTGACATTTCAGTGACTGAAAGGCTGACTGGTGTATAGGAGGGAAGGCAGAGGATTTTAGTGTTATCGTGGGGATTTTTTTTGCTGTGCGATCTCTATAGCAGCAGAAACGGGGTAGGCAATGATGTTAAGACAAGAGAAGCACCCAAAGCAGCATCTTGCCACTCAGAGCCATGACATCCTTCACATCCTTGTCTCAAGCATATGCTGCTTCTTGAACTGTGTCAGGCTTGCAAGGCTGAGGAATTAAATTGCCTCTTTTTTNTTTTTTTTTTTTTTTTTACTTAGCCCAGATTAAAACCGAATAAAATTATGTGGGTTTATATATATACACATATACGTATCTCCTGTCCCTGTAGGCACAGGAATGGAAAGAATGCACAGGAAACTTTATCAAGTGCTCTTAGAAATGTATTCCTCTGCCAGAACATTAGCTACAGACCCATGTCACAGTGATGATAGTTGGTCACTCTTTTTACTGGCATTATTTTTTGTGGTGGAGAGTTGTGGTCACCGTTGTTCATTCTGTTTTTTGCAGTGTCGAAGTGATCGCCTGGTGGGGATCAACATCACAATCCTTTTTGAACTAGCTCTCATACATGTTTTGTAAGGGGGAGATCTCAGAGGGCACTCAGGTCCCAGTGGAAGTCAGTGAGAGTAAGATATGACTCAGGTAATTGTTACTCTCAACCATATTTGAAAATATCCTGTTCTTTTCTTCCTTTCTCTTCTGAAATATGGGATGGAGGGCTACATAAGCATCACTGACGATGCTTTGTTGTTTCCTTGTGAAGTAAATGGTAGCTACTGCTTCACAAAGACAATAACGGTAACTCTATGGCCAGCAACTTGCCAAGAAAATAGCATCCAACCACAGTGCACAGACAAATGATAGCTACCTGCAGAGTAACAGAAGTACTCCTGTGCAGCTTGCCACAGGCACCTACTCAGAAGATGTGTCTCCTGTGTGTAGCCAGGCTGCAGTTAACTGCCAGTTCCCAAGCTATAGGACAGTTGTCTAGAGAACAAAAAAAAAACCCACCCCAACCCTAGTATTTCTTAATTCTAAAAAGAAGAAACAAGCAAGTATCCTGTTGGGCTTTTTTTGGATTGATGGCTTGGGAGAAGCAGATGTATATAAAATCTTTGCTTGACTGAAGGTACATAGGAAGCTAGCAAGACATGCTGGTGCATTTAGACATTTAGCAAGCTGACAACCCTTAACTGTGATCTTTCTTTATATAATCCATTGAGCTATTGGGAACATCTGTAAAGTTGCAAGATGCAGGGAGCTGCAGGGGACTACTATGCAATTAATTGTTGATGTGCATAGACTGTTTATTCAAAAGCGACATTGTTTTAACCAGCTGGACTTACGAAGCATTCACATTATGTTAAATACAGTTTATCTAATTGAGAGCAGTTGAAAGATTGCAGAAACATGTTTTCCTGGCTGATTTGGCAATATAAATTTGAATGGCCAAAATGGCAATTTCTTCAGAGCACTTTGAATTCCTTGTATGGAAGCCACTATAAAAGTGCAAAGTATTATCATGCTAATAATGCATTGTAGTGGAATGTCATGATAGTGCATATAAAATCAGAAAACTATCATTTTCCTTGTTTGCATAAACAACTCACTTAACACTTCTAAATAACGGATGGAAATCCAGAGAGGATTAAAATAAATGAAGGAACAGATAATTTTCAAAGGCTAAAGCTTTACAGCTCCTGGAGTTACAAAAGAATGAACTAACCAGATTTTAGACTTTATTTTAGAGAAACCTTAGCATCTATTTGCTTTGAAAATAAATTTTACCCTCATCTATATTTATACTTGCAAACGTGGTGCCGGATACCACAAAGCAGTCAGTTCTGATAATCCCTTTATAAAGTTGTCCAGATTATCCTTGTGTTACAGTTGATGAAAACCTGAAGTTGTAAAAGGGTTCCCAGAAGTTTCAGAGACAGCGAAGGTGGTTATTTGGTATCTATTGAATTTTGTGTAGTAATGATAAGCCCAGTGTTGTGTCCTTGGACTTGAGAGACCATGGGTCTTTTCCTTTCTCTTAACGTGCTTTCTGATCTGTACTTACATGTGCCTCAATTTCTTCTCTGTGACGTGAAAATAACGACACTAACTTTCAAAAAGAAGTTTTTTATCTTTAACTCTGTTTGATCCCAGTTATGGTTTGTAAGTATTTTTTCCAGTTATTCTATCAGCTAAGGTCTGCTGTAAAATATAAAATTTGGTAGAAATGAATATCACTAGAACTTGTTTGGGATAAAAGTATTTCTCAGTGTCTGTGTGAGAGTTACTCTGTCTCATAAATATGTATTTGTAATTGAGGCATTCTTTTTATCATCTATTTATTTTTAATCCTCTCCACATCCATATCATAAGTGGTTCACATAAATGTGGCCTCCTGTGTTGCTCAAAACAAAGAAACTTTATCTCATATTATTTAGTAGGTTTTTGATAATTGAAAATTTTAGTACATATTGTGAAAGAGTAGTTTCAAAACAATGTATAACATGTTTATCGAAAAAATTGATGTGATATAGTCTTTTTACTTGTAATACTTCATAGGATTCGAGAGAAAAAAGCTCTTTTTTGGGGGAGAAAATATTAGTTTCACTAGCTGCATTTTGTTTTCATGGATTTTTCTGTTATGAGATTGTATTTCTTTCTTGGAGGAAAATATACTTTAATTCAGAAGATAAAGGAAGAAGTAATTTTCATCCTATTATTTCTTGTTGTGCTGTAACTACTTGAACAAATCATGCCCAGGCTCTGTGTTTTCTTCAAAAAGATCACTGACTTTAACTTGGAGGTATGTTTAAATGTGGTTACTCTTTAGAAATAAGCCTGATCAGTTCCTTTATTGTGTTTTGTGTTTTTTATTTGTGGAAATCTAATAGTTCTGTATTAGCTTTATTCCACTGAATTTATCAGAGGGATTTGATGCAATTGATCCAAAACACTTAATGATAAAACCCTCATATTTGGGATTTAACAGTGGGTCCTCCAGCAGTTGTTCTTTCCTGGAGCATCAATTTCAATCTTTTGGCTTGATGAGTTTAGTTTGACAGTGGCATGTAATAGGGACAGTGTTCAGGACAATCCATGTGTATGATTCTTTACATCAAGTAAGTTTGTTATAGAAGATATATATTTAATATTCAGATTTGTCTTTTCTGATGGTATGTTTCTCCTTGCTTTTCCTTTTCAACAACTCTTTCCTGTGGGATATACCTAAATTGCTGGTGCAAACCATGGCTAAAAGCCTTAAGTCCTCTTACAGTAATCCCTATATAGCCTTTTCGAAATTCTGCCTCCAGTTTGCCTGTGGTGAAGTCCAGATTTCTAATGTTAGACTTCTTGCATCAAGGTAGAAGATGGGAAATAGATACACTCATGTACTTTTTTCAAGTGAAATGACAGCTTATTAAGGTACTTATTAGACATTTAGAGTTATGCTGTCCTGTGGAAATTAAAGATTGTTCTCCTTCTCTGTACGACAAATAATTTGTTTGCAACAAAATTTTTTTTTTTTCCTCAAAGATCATCACATTTTGACTTTCAGGCTATTTGTTCACTAAATACATTTCTCTGTGGCACTGAAAATAGACAGGTGACATTGGATTTTGTTCCTAGCCAGGTCTGAGGTGGAATGAAAGCCTTTCATGTATGAGTGTGATATAGGTCACTCATGAAAAAATTCCAGTAGCTTTAATTCAAAATAGATTTTCAGTGAGTCATCTCTAGGTTCATGGAAGAATTTAGCAATCATTAAATGAAGTGTCAGCTCCTTCTTTCTCAAGCGGGCAAGAACACAGAGGAACACCCAGGAAATGAGGCACCAAGAGTGGTTTCCAAAGAGGCAGTAACCTGACTGCGCGGTGAGCACCTGTCCTGACTGTTCCTGGAGGGAAAGGAATCTGTAGACTCATGGAAAGAAGGGGAGCGTTCGTGTCCTCCAAATCATGCTATATAAATCACGGAATCACGGAATTTTCAGAGTTGGAAGGGACCTCTAGAGATCATCTAGTCCAACTCCCCTGCCAAAGCAGGATTGCCTAGAGCACATTACTCAGGACTGCATCCAGGCGAGACTTGAAGATCTCCAGAGAAGGGGACTCCACAACCTCCCTGGGCAGCCTGTTCCAGTGCTCTGTCACCCTCACCGTAAAGAAGTTTTTCCGTGTATTTGAACGGAACCTCCTATGTTCCAGCTTGTGCCCATTGCCCCTCGTCCTGTCATTGGGAACCACTGAAAAGAGTCTGGCTCCATCCTCCTTCAACCCACCCCTAAGATACTTGTATACCAAAATTGAACATGCCTATTTGCTCAGTTGGGATATTGCAAATGCCACTGCTGTAATGTACATGGGCTGGTTTCTACAGGGTCAGAAGAGATGTGCGTTGAGCCCCACAGCCTGTCTCCATGCACTGGCCCCAGGCACACATGAATGCCCCTAGGAGATTTTACAAGCACCTGCAATGCAAAGAAGCAGGAAAAACCCAGAGGTGGTGTTGGCTGTGCTCACAGTCCTTGAGTGTGATGGTGAAGCAGGGCTACACTGGTGAATTAGAGAGAACTGTTGATCCCACAGGTGGGAAAATTGTTGTTGGTCTCCCAGGCTGACTCAACAAGTGTGATGTGATCTACCTCAGGTTTGGTGTTCAACCAAGGGGTTTGGGAAAGCAGCAGAACAATCCTCTGTCCTCCTGTCCATTTGGTTAGTTAACGCTGACAGCCTCAGCTGGCATTAGGGACTGTGAGAAAGTCTGTGAATACACACAGGCGGCAAGATCCTGGGGTTCTTTTTCTAGGCTGTCTAAAATGGGTACCCTGATAATTCATTCAAACCAAGATACCTGTGGCTAGTAGCAAGGACTTAGGGAATAAACTTGAAAACAGGTAAGGACCTACTGAAGCCGGAGAGAGACATTCTATTTTAAACTTGCTGTCCAACAAAAGAGGGAACTGAATGAAAGTATCGGTCGCTGTTTCAATAATTTGGTGTTCTCATAAACTGTGACTGAGCTTTATCTGCCCTCCTACCCTGTGAAGCCCTTTGTGAGTTTGTAGTTTTATATGTTGTGTAGTAATGATACTGAAGGGAGAAGAGAACTTCAGTTACTCAGTTCTTACTGAAGTGTGGAGTGAGTAGACAAAACACTGCTGCTTCATTACTGAGTAGGGGCAGTAATGAAGTACTGGGCTTTGCAGCGGGTGTAAAATTTGCATAGTGCTTTGAAGATGTCTTCTATACATGCCTAGGATATACAGGTTCCTAATGTGCTGTTTCCCGTGGTTCTGAAAAGTCCTTCCAAACTTTGCAGGTTTGCTGTTGTACAAGGTCTCTTTTGATGGAGATTCCCAGTGATTAGATTGCATGTCTTGAATCCATAGTGCAAGCGGTGTAGAAGTAGTTCTGGAGGCTTCTCTTTGCTACTGGGCATGGGACTGCTGCTGTTGCTGTACATGTTCTTTGGTCATTCGCAGCATGTTGTTCTAGTTGGACTATATCTCCTCCAGTACTTCTCCTGATCGGGAATTCTTCAGCTGCAGATGGACTTTCACCTTTGTCCTGTCAACTAAAGCCAACCAACTACCCGATCAATGACTGACAATGACATAAAAAGTATATTCTGTTAAGTTGTTTGGGTTACCAGCCGTGGAAATGTTAGCACACTGCACTCTCATTACCATACACAACAGAATTAAATGTAGATTTCCAAGGAGGGGTAAGGAGAAGTTTGTGCACAAATCCCCATGAACAATGCTGTGGGATTTGTGCAGCCCTCTGAAACTGTCCCCCTTAGTGTATGTGAGAGCATTAACTCCTCATGGATGAATGTGTTATTGACTCTGAGTAAACAGCTCTTTTTAAAGACTCTACAAAGTGTTATTGGCCAATAATACACAGTAAATAGACAAAGAATTACACTGTGACAGTTAGAACAAAAGAGAGAAAGAGAAGGGTACAGATAATGAATCATTAATGATCAGGAGTTGTGAGTTGCCTGAGGGAGGTAAGTGGGGGGGCTAAAACTCCTCCATGTGGTAGGGACATCAGGGTGGCTGTGGGGAACGCTAAAAGACGGTTTCTTTTTCATCTAAATGTGGCTGCCTCCTGATATTGTCAGAACCAGAGCGTCTGTCCAAAGGCTCTAACCATAGTCTTATGCTATGAGCTTATTTGAAATGCAATTTAACAGAAATTGCTGAATTTAACAGAAAAGAGGAGGGAATATCCTTCATCTTTTAAATGATATAAAAAATCAGAAACTAATTAACTTTCACTCAGCATATTAGAAATTTCCTGATTTGCCTTAACAGAAAATCCCAGATGTTCAAAGGCAGTTGACACTTTCTTAAACACAAAGATTAGCTCAAAACCCAATAGTCTGATTTCTGTAGGAAAAAAAAAATTCTTCAGCTAACTGGCTACCCATTTGTGACTATATGAGTGACTATAACTGAGCCACCCATAAGGAAGAGAGAGTCTGAAATTACTGTATTTGTAAGTAGTGGAGATTAAGGCAATAATCACAGAAACTAGTGTACCTACTCTTAGTTTTGCTTTGGCTATGCGGATGTGAGTTTTCCGTATTGCTAAGCAGAGTCTACAGGAAAAGATGCACTCTGACAATTACTGTGCTGGGAACAATGCTTTCCCGCTGCTTTTAAAGGTTCCACGTCAAAGGGAACGTGACCCCTCAAATGTAACCAGACGTGGCGTGGAGATACAGACTCCACCGAGACAAACATACAGCACCGGCAGGACAGCAACACATGGTAGGTTAGAGATGGAGAACTGTACTGGCTTTCTGGATTATCTATAAATTAAATTATAGATAGCCCTGTGCTGCACGGTCAGTGATTCACTGGTGGAATATACAGGATAATCTAAGTCTAATCTGCAGTGTTTTTATGACAGTTTTAAAAAACTTCTTAAAAATGGGGGAGGGAATAAGGGGAAAAGTGGGATCCTCCATATGTGTTTGAGTATACAGAACTAGATAGACGTGTGCATATACAGAAATATATATAAAAGATCAAATTGTCTTATTTGTGACCCAATGCGGGTCTCTTGCCTTTAATCTACAGTTGCTCTTGGGCTGTAGTTCCCAATAGCAGATTCAACAAAACCTTGTGTAACTCCCAACAGGTCCCATATATAGATTTAATTATTTACAATTTCATTCTGTGCATAGCTTTAAAATTTTAAATCTAGCCAGTTTGAGTCGTGTGCAGAAAAGGAGTATGTGCCCATTTTAAAGGCAAAAGTACACTGTTTTCCTTGTCTAGGAATTCAGATGTGTAAGGGATGTTTTTGAGACTCTCCTCAAAATAATTCATTTTTTTTAAGCTGAGAAAAAAGTTAAGGACAAGAGTAAGCAAGTGAATGTGTGAGTTTGAAAGGCAGCAGATGCACGCTCTGCAATGGAGGCACTGTCTCAGCCACGTCTGATAACCAGCCACATTTACTGTTACGAAAGGGGCACGTGGGGACTCACTAATGGTTCTTGAGCCTGGCCGGAAGAGCTGCTGAGGAAAAACCATATATGCACGGGCTGGAAAATGAAGAGAAAATTGTTAATTGGTCAAGTGAGGACGCTTCCTCCAGCATTGCAAGTGCAATCCCTTTCTGCTCCTCATCGTTACCCCTCCCCCTCTGCCTTTGAGCGCTTCCGAATCAACTTTGCAACTCCTAACTTCTGCTAAAACTCAGAAAATAGGCGGCACAAGGCGCCGCAGGTGACCTCCTTCGAGCAGCCGGGGAGGGGGCATTTTCCTGGCAGGCTTTCAGGTTCGGCGCCGGCGGCGTGCCGCTTCTCCTCCCCGTCCTGAAAGGGGAAACGTCCTTGGCCGTTTTGGGTTGCCGCCTCTCCTCCTCAGCGCCGGCCCCAGGCTGCGGTGTCAGCAGCAGTGATATGGAGGAGCAGCGGGGAGAGCAAAGAACAAGTGACATCTTTGACTCACCGGCTGCCCCTGCGCTGCTGTGCTGAGTCCAGGGCTTTTCCTGGCCCGCCGCTTCTTCGCTGGCCGGGCTACTGCCCTGCGCCATGCCGCTCCGGCGAGAGGCCTCTGCGCCGCACCGCGGCCTGAGGCTGTTCAGTTGTCGTGTTGGTTAATTAAGGCTGGCTGCCTAGGAAGGCCCATCTGTTCCCAGGTAAATTGTGTTGCTATTTTTTCCCTTTGGCAGGCGCACAAAAAGCTCCCATCGGTTCTTCCAAAGGATGGACGGGTAGTCTCGTGTGCCGGAGCTCGCATTCCTTCTCCGCTTTCCTGGAGGCACAACAGCCAACATGGAGTCACACTGAGACCGCCATGTGTTGGTATAAAAGACGGGGTAACACCCTCCCCAATGGCTGCATGCTGAACGCTTGCAAAACATCCGCTCCTCTTGCTCCACTTCTGGCAGCTCCCGTGTCCTTTGCTTTCTCTGATGTCTCCTCCGGCTGCAGCTATACGGGCACCTCCTTATGATAACCCTGGTCCCTCATCTGCTATAGGTGTCCTTGAGTGCCCCAGAGAGGGACGTGGGAAGGGATATGTTTACCTGGTGTGCAAGTGCGATGGTGAGCTCGGCACCTCGCACATATTCACACACGGGTCACTGTTTCCACAAGAACTACGGGTTTATCTTTGCAGCACCCACCCTGGCGTGTAAAGTACTGCGCTTTCCTCCATTTCGGGGGCCAGGAATTGAGGCGCTATAAATAGGGGCAGATAAACAACTTGCCCCAAATCTGTGGCGTGTGATCCCGGTCTTCCCAAAGCCTGGAAAATGCCTGTGTTCCCTATAGCTACCTTTGCTGTTGCTCTGCTTACATGATGGGGACGTTGGAGGAGATGATAACTGTCGCGGACAACTGAGCACTCGTCAGCTGCACTTTAAGAGAGCCTTGGCAAGGCCACAGTGTGTCCGTGTTTCCCCTCTAAGCCCCTTCCTCCCCTCCCAGCTGTGACTGCTGTTAGCAGCACTTACCAGTGAAGAAGAGGGACTTTATGGGGGAACAGACTGGGGACTCGGTGATACTAAATAATGACTCTAATGCAACAAGTCCTTATTTAAAAATCAACTTTATGATAAGTACCCAGATATTTGGGGTTGTTCCAGCAGTAATTTAACCAAATTAATAAGGGGGAGCTAAGATGAGCAATCTAAGTGGTACAGAAATTGGACAGGAGTGTGGGGACTGACTGCTCTTCACTCCTCCAGTGCGAGGTGGGAGTGCTGGGACAGGGACAGTTGCAGCATGGTTACCCTGTGTCAGGGGAACATGGCCACCCCAGGAGACAGGGAGGTAAAATAAAAGAAGTTTTAACATTTTGAAAGCAGTTAGCTTTATTTCATCCCGTGTTTGACAGTCTTGCCTGGGACTCGTCAACCTACTGCTTGGCAACACAGCTCCTGGCCAGAATGCTTAAGAATGTGCTGTAATAGGGGAGCTTTTAGTTGTTTTTAATTTCTTAAAATTGATTTTCATTCTGAGTGAAAGGTAGGATAACATGTGAGGGCACTTCTGTCGGTCCCCAGATTGAGCTGGAGATAAGAATTTCCCCACAGAAAGCAAGTACATCAAAGGAGCAAATTTGGAAGAACTTTACTAAGACTCCTAAGTAGGGAGTGCTGTAAACAGAGGAAAATGCAACACAAATATTGCACGGAAGGAAAAATACATAGTATTGCACTTATACAGCTAACCAAAAGAAAACACCTCAGTTCTAAAACTTTTAGTAGCATTGAGACAGGACCAGCCCTGTATGGGTAATGCTTCCCAAAACTCCTGGGACTGTGCTCTGAACAGGGCAGGTCTTGTTGCATCTGCACTTAAAAACATCAGCTCAAGTTAAGTGTCAGAATAACTCTGTCTCCAGCAGAGTTCTTCCCACAAAGTGAACACAAAGCTGCATTTCCGTAGTTGCGGTGAGTGGAGTGTGACTGGTGAAACAAGCTCCAACTAGCTTGAGCTTGCTCTTTGTGGTTAAGTGTGAGGGGTTACGCAGGTCCCAAGTCTTCTGGCTTCCCCTGTGACACCAAATATGTTAGGTTTTAAAGCATGGCTTATAAACCATTTGTTTCTACAGAACATCCAGCAGCTTTCTAGAAGGTCTGTAGATGCACATCAACCACCTGTGGTTTTATTTGCGTGTATCCTCTGCTTGCTATTCGGAGGAGAGGCCATTGCTTTGACCTGTCTTGTGCAGCACCTCATGCAGCGTGGTGCTGGTCCGTGCCTGTGCTTGGAGGTGCTGCTTAGGTCCTGATAAAAGCTCTGCCATGAGGAGCCCCTTAGGCGTGGGATAACTCTGCCCAGCGCAGGCTTGTTGCCACAGTGGGAAAGTGCAGGGATCAGAGCGTGGCCCCAAGGTTGTCCTTGCCTTGGAGGGGTGTGAACAGTAACCAGCCCCATCTGTCAGGAGAGCCATGAAGGCACTGCCCTGAGCCTGCCCTTACCAATGCTGTTGCAGCCTCGTTTCTCTGTCCCACCACCTACCTCAGGAGTGGGTGGGGGCACGGTGAGGAGGAGGACTCTGATTCTGTCTTTCCCAAAAATACCCTTTTGCATCCACCCACACTACAAGCTGCTCCTGCAGGAGAGGGTGAGAACTGGCTCCTTGTGTCCTCAGACAGCTGGATCCTCCCCTTTTCTTTATGAAAATAATAGTAATAATAATCCCGCTAGAAGAGATCTGAGCTGGCACATTTTTTGTTGCAGCGAGGACCGCTAACTATTTGCACACCAAGGATGGGAAAAGTCATTGGGCTGGCCTGCGGTAGCTTGATAAGCCACCACAGGAAGGCCACAGCTCACCATTTGCCATATTTCCCATCAAAAGATGCACATGTTGCTTCTCATGGGCAATGTGGTTCTGGTTGATGGTGTTGTAACACAATTCATGGAAGTAACATGAGGTAGAGAGCTTATGGGGAAAGATGAGACCTATGGAGAAGAACAGATCAACAAGTTAATGCAGTTGGGTATTACAAACTTGTGTAAGCCTCAAGCCCTGATATACCATCCTCCTGGGGTGCCAGGCTGCACAGATTCTCTCTGCAGGTTCAGTGGTGTCAGCTTTGTGGTCTTGCTGTGTGACAGACCGGGTGGTTTACGCTCAAAAAGGAGGGTGTAAGTTGTATGTTGCTGAGGCAGTCCGGGACGTAGCTGGAAGTATCATGTACTCTTTGTAAGACATGTTTGGCTTTTGTGAGCTACATCCACAATCTCGGCATCCTCACCTTTCTCCTGGAGAGCCACTGGCGAGCTTAGGTTTTGCAGTTTCCTCGTCCTTTCTCTGCCACAAAAGATAAAATGCTTTTATTGAAACATCCCCTGTCTGATACGCAGCATGTCAGAGTGATGAGCAAAACAGGTGTTAAACTGAGACAGAGGGCTAAGAAAGCAAAACATTCCTAGTCTAGTTAGGAAAAGATTTGAGTCTGAAATGCATTTGCTCAAAAATAGAACAATTGATTATTTTTTTATTTTATTTTTTTTTAAGAAGAGAGACTCTGGGGCAGCACAGCTTTAGGGCTAATGTAGCTGAACATTTTCTGCGATTGGTTTCTTTCTCCCTGTGAATAGGTTGGAAATGAAAGACAACAATTCTGTCGGAGGTGTTCGGATCACACTGGCAACAATCAGCACATGTTTTGAATGAATAAAATAAGGACATTCTTGCCAAGTAGTTTCACAAATGCTCAAATATAGTCAAACAAAGACTTAATCTGGGCTCAAAGACACGTATCTCAGCAGATGTGTGTAAACTAAATCAAATCCCCTGGGAACAGTACTTAGGAGTTATTCTTAGGCGTTGGAAGGACAAGGATGGTCCATCTGTGAATTTATTACAGGAGATGAGAAGCATCATATGAAAGTCATTGCTGGACTGGAGGACAACATGGTTGATTTTTCAGGAAGTTTAGAGGTCATTCCTAAAATCTCTGTTTAATTAAAATAGAATCCCTCAGAATCGGAATAGAATATAACATGTGAAGACTCTCATTTACTGAGGTGTGGCCGGTTAGTAGGAAGGCAGGTAATTTTGCTACAGGATTCAGTGGGGCCAGGATTTTGCACAGTGATTGGAGCGATACCGAAGTTTTTGCTGACTCTTTTGATGTTTCCTCACTTGTCAGAACAAATTTCTTGAACTGGAAGGAACATAAATGTTTTAGGAATTTATGATTTAAAATAGTATGCAAGGATTCTGGTGCAAAGATACCAGTTCTGTGGCAGCTTGTTACAGTTACACACCATTAAGAGAGCCAAACGGGAACAGTGAGTTCTTGAAAAGCATAATACAGCCCTTCAGCTTAAACCTCTTGAAGAACACATCCCCACGAGGCCTTAGCTCCTCTCTCCCTGTAGCTGAGCTTACTGAAATAGATGGGCTCTGCCACATGCAGAATTCAAAGCTGTAGGAGTGACCTGGTGAGAAGCAGATACTGAAGCTGAGAGGCCCTTCTACTTTCCTGGTAGCTCCAATATAAATGATGCAGTGGATTGCAGCTGGGTGAGCGTGGCCCGGATAAAACATACTGTCCTTCGAAGAAGAATACCCCAATCCACGAAAGGTCTTACAGACCCAAATTCAACACTTTAATTTTACTCTGGGTTCTCAGCCGTTGGCAAGTGCGAATCTGAAGGCATTGGAACTACTCCTGTGGAAATTTATCTTGTACTGCAAACAATCCTTCCCTTCAGCCTGCAAGCAAACAAGCTTCGTTCTCAAAAAAAAAAAAAAAATCTCTGCAATAGTATCTTGTTGTGGATAGTGTGGCAGCTTGTTTTTGGAAAAGACAGATTAAAAGATGTTGGATTTCAGTCTTACTATGGGAAACTGCAGCTTTGAACAGGTTTTTGTGTTATCTGGCTGGAACATTTCTTGTGCTCTGCAGTGGTCTGAGCACTGAATGGTGCAGACCTCTCAGATTTTGCAGGTGATTTTTTTCTTTTTCCATGCAAGGTGTCAGATATGAAAACGAAATAAGAAAATACCTGGAACAGCAGGCTGTAGCAGTTAAAAATCCTCTTAGACCTGAAGCTTTTTTAGAAACATCTGAAAGGAAATAGTTTGAAATAGTGCGTCCTTCTGTATCTACAAACCATGGGTTTCCTGGGAGAATGAAGGAACTATGAAATGCTTTACACATGTCAGAGGAGCTCTGCACAGCATGCAAATGTGAATCACAACATAATTTTAATCTGATTGCTAAGAGAGAGTGAAAATGGTTTTGTTGCTATAATGCCAGGGTGTTGCCTTTGGAGGCTAAATCAGTACAAAGAATTCAGGTAGAGATTTGGTAAAAAAAAATGAAAACAGAAGATCCATCCCAAACAAACCAGACAGACAACCATCGCCACCCACAGACAGTGGCAACTGAATTACAGTTTGCTAACTGAAAGAGGTCAGCAAGGCTGGAGTGAAACTCAGCGTGTGAATGGTTTGAATAAAAAAATATCTGAAAGGAAGCACTATGAGGTTAGAATGCACTCAGTTTGTGAAAGTCAGACCCACAGGAAGATTTGCATGTCGCAAAAACATGTTGCAAACAGCTGCATGAACTCCAGCAAGACAATCCCAACCGCCTGCATGGGGCTGAAAGCATCAGCCCAGCACACGTGATGTGAGCAACAGCTCCAAAAGCACAGGTGGATTCTCCACTGGAAGCATGAATGACATGACTACTGAGGATGAACGAGCTGCCGACCTGAGAGCAAAGAGGGTCATGTAAACTTTCCTCATGTAAAGTTGGACTTTGGTGCCCAGGCACTCATCAGTGTGAGTGAGTGGAGTTTAGCTTGTGCTGGTGCACTCGTCCTCACAAAGGTGCATAAACTGCCTGAAAACATCTGTGAAACCATGTAACCCTTAATGGTGCTCAGTCTGAACAGAAGATCCATTCCCTGGTTATGTGGAAAAGAAGTACTAAAACCAGTTTACATATTTACAGTTAGCTGTCACCTACAAATTATTGGGATGATTTTTGAGAGACCCATTCATCTGTGTGTTTGCTTCTAGGAAATGTCTTCATGGGCTATTATTCAGTTTCCATCCTCAATATGTATACCGGGTAATTTCATGTTTCTTCAGTCCTTATTGTTAAAGAGCAGTGATTTCAAGAAGTTCAAACTTTTGCGTGCACTCATTCAGTCTGACGCTTCTTTGCTGTATGTGGAATATGAATCTGAAAGCAAGCAGTTGTGGGTGTTAAAAACAGAAATGTGGTGAGAGCAAAGCAGGCTCTGCCAGAGTGCCATGTTAAAATCTGATCCTCGGAAGGGTTCAGCATTTTCCACTCCTGCTGTCCTTACATCTGTAGAATGTGAAGATCCAGCTGGATCTCTACTAGTTTCTGTGCTACAGCTACCATTTCTGTCCTTCCTGAGTTTTTAGGCTGTGAATATTTTTCTTTTTCCCAAAAAAATAACATTTGAGCAGACAGAACTGCTTTCCCCATTCCTTTTCTACACCAGAGTTTAAGGTTAGGTGGAGGAAAGGTTGAAGGTGACCTTCCGCATTTGAAATCAGTGCTGAATTTAATTGCCAAAGTTCAGCCTTCCCTCGCCATCTGGAAGCTGTAGCATCACTGCAAAATGTGGATTGGTGTCAGGAAAATACTAGCAACCTTTACAGTAATGTCTGATTTCTCCTTCCAATGCACACCCCTGCTTAGCTTTTGTGCAGCAATTATGAGTGGATGACTTCAACAGTTTGTAAATATTTTTAAAGTTTTGAATATTTTTAAATATTCATAGCCATATTCCTGAGGGGATAATGCCAGCTTACACCACTTGAGGATTTACCCTCAAGGAGACGTCTGAATTACACTTTGCAGTAATAAAAGAACACAATCAAAACTTCCAACAAAACTTTCAACTGTGTTTAATTATAGAATCATTTATGTTGGAAAAGACTGTTAAGATCATTGAGTCCAACTGTAAACCTAACACTGTCAAGTCCACCACTAAACCATGTCCCTTAGAAAAAACCCTGGATGCCTTTTTCTCTCAAAAGGTGTTTGCTAGTGGTGAAAGTGAGGCAAGGTCTTCAATTAACCTGCTAATATATCTAGCTTGCTTTCTTCATCACAGGGTCTCTCTGCAGTTCTCTATTTTCATGAGCACAGCTGACAACTGCGGGTACCTGCCATTCTCTCCAAAGTGTCTCACCAAATAGGCTGGAGACCAACCTGAGTAGAGGGTGGGCAGCCTGCGCCGCCTGAAGCTCAGGCGCCAGTTGCTCCCATGGGCTCCCAAACTTACAGTCGTAGATGGTCAGGGTGCCGCCTAACCTTGGAGCTGCCTTGATGTCTGCTTCGAAGTGTGCCTAGCAACGCGCTGATCCGGATGATGCTGTCCCCAAATCTCAGTGCTCAGGCTGACACGTTGAGCTCACACTCATGAATCTGTCATTCACTACCAGTCTTGCTTCCTAGCCATGGTTCAGGCGGCTTCCTCAGAGCATAGCTACTGTTTTCCTTGCAAATGTTGTTTTTCTAGTAGCCAGCAATTTGGTTTAACTTCCACTTGCGCCCAAAGGAATTTGAACCTGGGTCTTCCCCACTGTGATGAATGCCCTCAGGACTATACTGTAAGGCCTTCCAAGACTAGGGCTAGATATGTGAAAGGAAAAGTGGGCATTAATAGATTTTGTTAGAGAAGGCTGGCAGTGGTTTGAACGTGTATTCTGGTAGAAACAAGTATCTGAATCTCCGTTTCTTGTTGTGACAAGTGCTTAGCGCATGAACATCATGAATACGGCCCTCTGAAAATAACAGGAATTTAGTAACTTGGGGTCCCAGGTGAATAGCATCTACTGCACCTTGTAAAAGACCAGACTTAGGCATTCCGGGGAGGAAAAGAAATAATGCAAACTATTTAAAGCTTAAGCAGAGCAGGGAGAGTTATCCTAGTTTCTCCTGTCCCAAATGTTGTAACTCCACCGAGAAAACACCCTTCCCTCCCCCTGCCAATGTGTGAGCGTGTGTGTTGCGCAGAGCAGGCCATCGTCTGCAGAGAAGACTGTGCAGGACGTGGCAGCGCCCGGTGGCTTGAGCTTGCACTTGGCGGCCAGAAGAGGTTCATCCCCATCCCTTTCACTGGAAACGGAAATGTCTCAGGGTGTCTTGGGTCGGGATGGAGTGTTCTGGGTAAGGGACCATCATTGCTGCCCTTGGCTTTATCTGTGGGTGGGCTGTAATTCAGGCAGCTCTAATTCGGGGAGGTGGAGTTGTCCTCCCTCCAGACTGACAGTGGGTACCGCTGGACATGAGAGAGGCAGGGCTAATGTCCCAGGTCTTCCCTTAGGATGTCCTATTCACTGACTTTAGAGCTGTGAACAGGATTTCTAGTGACAACTCTTTCCATAACATGTTTAAAACTGTTTAGGTGCTTGACTGCTGTTTGCATTCTTACTGACAACCTACTTAATTGCCTCTTCAGTGTAGGAGTGGTAGCATTTGCCTTAAACATCTGTTATGCTGGTGAATTACCAAAGATCAAGCTTCCTTTTCTTTCTACACTTTCCCTGCCCGTGGAGAATGGGAATTTAGCTCAGTGTCCCTTAATCATTCTTAGACTGCTGTCCTCAATAATCTAGCAGGAGAAAGAAGCAAAAATTAGCAGCATACTTGATTCTGCCTGCTCTCGACTGTAATTCTTCAGCATCAGAATAATTTTTAAACAGAGAAAGGAGTAGGAGAAGCTAAGACTGTGGGAGCAGTTACTTTATATTGAAGGAAGTATTTTTATTTTGAAAAAGTCTTTTCAGATCACTGTCAAAGAAAGAATCTCCAAATTGTCCACAGTATTTTACTCAGAGAAATACTCGTGACCGGGACAGAAGTTTTGCTGTCGTGCATAAAGGAAGACTTGAAGGAAGCTCTGCTATGCTTTGTGCTTTTTTGTTGTTGTTTCCATTTAGGTAAAAGCAGTAATCAAGACTAATTAAACTTTTCTCCAAGGCAGAGGCTCAGGAGTCAGCGCTGTCTGCAGCCAAGCCGCAGGGACCGAGTTACACACAGTGCAGCGCTGTTTTTCTCGCAGGAGGGCTGTACCAGTTGCACATGGACTGATGCTCTTGACCAAGCCCAGGAGCGCTCAGCGCACACTGAGCTGGGCAGTGCCGGCACCTGCCTCCTGGGAGGCTCGTCCCCTGCTTTTAGGTCTAGCACTTTCTCATTATAGTGCCAATTTTATTACTGCTTTGAAACTCTCATTGTTGAAGACAAAATTATTTTCTGTCAAAGGGATTCCTGCCTGTGGTCCCAGGGCCGTCTTTAAGGGATGAACGGGAAGTGATGTGTCATAGCAGCAATCAGCGGGGGGGGCTTGATGAAGTACGATGGCTTTGTTTTCTCGCTAGATGGAAAGATACCTGGGCCTGATCCCGCAAATTCTTCTTGTGACACTGAAACAGCAGGATCGGGCCCTTTCCCTTCCTCGCCAAAGAGGTGGGAAGAAGGCATTTATCGTGCTCGTGATAAAGACTTACTGCCCTGCCATATCAGGGATTTCTGTGTCGTCTTGTGCATACACCTGCTATGTGGGAAGCTGGCCTGAAGAAAGTGGTGTTAGCTATCACTATTTGTAGGATGCGCAGAATGCCATCTATCTGGTTTGATTAAGACTACGCTGCTGCAGAGCAGCACAGATGATTTCTTTTTTAATAAAAAGAGGTTTTAAGGTGATTATCATCAGCAGCTCTCCCAGAGAGAGCCTTTTCCCTGCTTGAGAGTTTTTAGCCTGACTTCCCCCGTGCAAAGAGGTTGCTCGCTACGACGCTTCGCCGGCTTCACTTTACAGCTCGGGGAGCCAGCAGACCTTTTCCCAGCCTTCCCCGTGCGCTGGGCGTCCTGCGGCGCCGCGACTGGCGCACGTCGACATCTGAAGCCCCGCGCCGGAGCACGGGGCTGGGGCTGGCTGCAGCCCGGCCAGAAGGCTGCGAGGGGCCGAGCGTAAACAGAGGCAGCTGGTCACACAGCATGGTGTGGCGGGCCCACGAAACGTGGCAGATGCAGCTTCAGCTGTTATTGGGTACAGAGCATCAGCCTCCAAGCCTGGGTCACATGAAGGACCTGCTTTCACTGTGACAGTACGGTGTCAAACTGCCATTCGTCTTCTGAAGTCTGCCACATCTCCGGAGCGGCAAAGCCCCAGCCTCCGGTTCACAGGCCAGGGGACAAAAAGATCATGTATATCAAGGATTATGCATTTCCACTAAGCTCTGCAGTTACGGGAGAGTTCTGCTTTTGGAGTTTAAGACTTCACTCAAAGCTCTTTTTTAAAAAAAAAAAGATAATAACCACTACCGAGTTAGTGCATACGAAGCATGGCTTATTCTTGCTGATATGAGCTCTGCGATATAGCAGAAAAGAAATCAAAGTGAACTAATGCTCTCTACATCTAGCACTCTCTTAGTACATCACTTTATTAATTTCTTTTAAGAAAATATATTCTGTAAGGTGATCAAAATATTTTAGAGAGACCTGTTAGTGTTCTGGAAAACCTGCCAGAATTTCAGGCAGCAGAGTGATGCTAACAATCAGTGGCACCTCACTCAGTTCTGCACTGTCTGTTACAGAGACACTTCATCCTGCTGAATTCCTTTCTTGCATTTCTGTCGCCTGTAGAACGCAAACTGAGCTAAAACTCTTTGTGGCTATCAGTGTAACACAGCAAAATTCAGATTTGTTATGACATAATATTTATTGTTTTGTGACATGCAGGATATACAGATTACCCATAGAGACTTTTGAGTTGCTTATTGCTGTACCTAAGCACCATGCTGCAGAGTTAAACATTTTAGGAAAGTCTTGGAATTATAGAAACAGTTTTTGACTTCATCATTTTAAAACCTTCTCCTGTAGTAGTTAATCGAGAGGCTTAAAAACATCCCAGTAGAGTCTTTTTGACGCTGTGTTTGTACCAGAGGATAGTATACAGTGAGCACACTCTTCAGGCACAAAATGATACATCCATTTCTATCCTAAAAAAAAATTAAAATGTTTCTAAAAATAAAATCTCTTTCTTTTCCTTTGTCAGGGTAATCTTTAACTGAGTAAACAAAACCACAAAAAGAAAATAGAGAGAAATCCTAGGCACGGCATCAAGAAAAAGCATTGTGATGGGCCAGCTTTAGGTCTGCAACTTAAAAGGCAATTTCTTTAGATCTTTTGCATTCAAGGGACTGCGGTTCTATTTACCGAGGGATCAGTGGCGGGCATTTGTGAATCAGTATGAATTGAAGCCTGAAGAAGCATTGCTTCATTGCTGGTATGGGTGTCTATAGAAACAGATGTAAAAAGAAAAAGAAAAAAAAGGCTAATATAGTACGATGTTCAAAGACTATCCAGTAAGAGATATTCTCGTTCAGCCCCGACCTTTTCTGAAAACCTGGGCTCGCGTGAGCCAGGGAAGCTTGCACTGTGGCTGTACAACCAGGGTCTGTCACAGGGATTACTTCTTAATCCTGCATGCACAAAATGAAGCACTGAAATTGCTTGTATTTTGATGCCTAAATAAAAGCTGTCTGATTTTTCAAGGTGCAGGGGCGGGGGCTTATGTAACACTCCATTTTACCTTAGCACATCTGGAAATCAAGCTGCTGTTTGAGATCACCAGCACAGTTCATTCTTACTTAACTAGTGTGTTGTAAGCCACCACATCAACTGGAGTTATGGCTTAAGAGCATCACTCCTCTTCTGCAGATCATATCCTTGACTGTTCTTGTTTTCCTCCCTGATTATCATCTAGGAAATGTGGGGGCTTTGTTAGTAAAATGAGCCAGCAGAATTGATTTTTAGAATTCGTCTGCACTTCACTGCAAAATAAAAAGACAAGAAGTAAAACTTGTGAGAGAGCCCAAGCACCATTTCTAAAATCCCTTGCAATTTTGCCTTGCTGTACTTCCACCCTGAGCTGGTTGCATAGACTGCTTGATGCAGTCTTGGAAAAAGACCCGCTCTGCCAGAGAGGGATTTGTCCTATCTTAAGGCAGGGGCTTGAGACGCGTGGGGCGGTTCATGCTCCAGTGGTGCCCAGTTCTTCCACTGACTGTGGAGGACAACTGCAGCCAGGGTAGATGCTGAAGCATCAAGAGGCTCAAGTAAGGTGAGATGCCCCCATCTCTAGGACTGCCAGCTGCCCTGAAGGTCGGTGGCTCACAGTAGTTTTTTGCCCTGAATCGTTCACTGAATTTTGCATATAGGAGCCTGCCTAGCTTGTAACGTCCTGGCTGGGTTTTATCAGAAGATTTAATTGAGGTTGGAAGGGTTTCAGGAGGTCTCTGGTCCAACCCCTACCCCAAGCAGGGCTGGCTATGGGATCAAACTGGGCTGCTCGTGGCTTTGCTCAGGTAGGTCTCGAAACCCAAGGATGAACCCTGCACAACCTCACTGGTCAATGGCTTCACCCAGCAAAAGATGGCCAAGGGCAGGAGGGAAGGAGTGGTGGGGGTGTATGGAGTGCCCTGAAGTCTGCGGGCAGCACCTGGATGCCATCTAGCAGCAGGGAGCAGAGGCTTGGGAAAACGAGTCTGAAGGAGAAAATTGTATTGCAGGGTATGCTGCCACGGGAAGGTTATTCCTGAGAGACCAATTGTCTCACCATTGCTTTAATGTCTGTTTTGTGGGAGAACTCCCTTGTTTTCCGAGCTGCAGAGTCTCCATGGAGAATCCTGAACCAGGATCCAGGGAAAACCCTGAGCCCAGGCACAGGGGTTGCTGGTGGAAAGAAATCGATCCCAATGGGTGGAGGGGGCCTTGCGGGATCATTATGAGGTGGTCCCAGTTTCAGTGCATTCAGTATGGATCTCAAAGACTGACACTGTGCCGCAGCTCAGTATCAGATGGCAAAGTCTATCAATGATTAAATCAGGTTTTCACATCATCAGAATATACTCCCTTGCATTTACAGATGTAGCTCAGAAATAGCCTGGGTTTTACAATATCTGTGTATTCTTTAAAAAAAATAAATCCCAGAACACATTCACAGTATGTCTGGAAATATCTTACCAAGTGGTACAGGAAAACTCTCACAACTAATGACACAAATGTGCCGTGCACAGAAAAACTCATGAATTTTGCCCTGTTTTTCTTTTTGACATTATTTACTATTCTAATTTATCTGGTTTTCTCTTTGGCATTATTTACTGTTGTAATTTACCTGCTTTTTTAAGGCTATTGTAGCTTTCTATCTGCTTTTTTAAGACCACCGCTCCTCAGGACAGGGAACTGTTTTGCAGTGTGTGGACAGCCTGCATATTTAAGAGGTCTGTGGAAACCAGGAGCTTCCCGCTTACACTGCCAGATCCTCCAAGATTAAAGACTGCATCCGTTTTGTATTTGCTCAGAGCAAAATGCCCAGCAGCACCGGTTTATGCATAAACGCTGGAGATGTCAAAAACATAGCAGGTCAATTTGTCCACTCCCTCTCACAGCCTCATCCCTCCGGAATACCTTTTTCTTCGTGCTTTGTCCTGTCTCGTCCTAGCAAGTGATGGGACTTCTGCTGTGGGATTTACGCTGTAGATTAATGAGCTGCAAAACTTCACATATGTTTAAATCATTGTACTTGCTCCCCCCCCCGCCCTCCCCAGTTTATATCTCCGTCGTCAATAAGGCGGTGGAGAGGCGAGCGCCAGTCTATTTATCAAGCCACCTTACCGGCGAGATGCGGCTCAACTTAGCGCCTGACATGATAATAAACATCAAAGCTTTAGCACCTGATGTTAGCACAAGGTGCCTTTCCTCTCGAAACATCTGGTCCCCTGACAAATTGCTACACTCGCCACCGCTCGCCGCACCGCCGTTCCCTCCATCACGGGAGAGCCCTGCCCGGTGCGTGCTGCTACGGGTCTGTTCTCAAGTTGTTGCGGCGCGCCGGCCGTATGATGACAATTAGAAGCAGTTAGTGCGCAGATGAGGCTCGCGAGTGGCAGGTGGCGGGAATGGGGCTCAATTAACTAACATGCACAAAATCCTTTGCTAATGAGGCTGGGCCACCCCAGATGAGCAGGAAAGCATGTGTCGCTGACAGCAACAGAGGATTTGAAACTGAGAGGGAGAGAAACCGGTCAACAGGTATCATCGGTGAGCGAATAAGCCTTTCCAGCTCGCTGCGGTCAGATTAAGCGATGGGTTTGCGCGCTGAAAGTCAGAGAAGGAGATAGCTCTTTGCCGGAGAGCTGGGAAGAATTTCATTTCCCCTGACTCTAAATTGGCTGCCGCCTTTTCTCTTCCCTGCGTCCTCCCTATTAACCTGCTCTTTTGTGAGAGCTGCGGCAACGATTACAGTACAATGTAAACTCAAATATCATCCGTCTGTATTGCCAAAATACTGATACGAAAGGCAACGGAGGTAAAAAAAAAAAGGATTAGTTTGCTTGGCTTTTAAAGTAGATAATTTTAAAACAATGCAAAAGCTGTGTTTAGGATGTGCGACTTAAGCCCCTGGTCATTTTACAAGGTACATTCTATTATTTTTCGTCTTTCTATGTTAAGCAGCAGTTTACAACCAGAGAAGACAGTCATAGATAACCCCATAAAGGATTTTTAGTTTTAGCAGGTCAGAAGTCAGCATTTTTCTTTGGACTGAAACTTGCTGTGGAAGCTGTCACTGTGACCATGATACCACTTCTAATCCAAGTCTCCAAATGCTGCCTCCTTTATCACTGCTCATTTTAAAATGGTTTGCGAGGGGATCTGCAGCTATGAATATTTTTGCCTGTGTTGTTTACAGTATCTAAAATTCTGCAACACAGAATTTTCTGCTAAACTTCTGGTTTCCCCAGAAATGTTTTTGAAGAAAAAGGTATTTTTTGTTGTTTGAGTGCCATGGGCAGTGTATAGTGACTTTTTTTCAAAACGTATCTGTAATGTGAATGAGCCTGAGAACACCCAGACATTTCAGATGCAGTGTGACGGACTGATCAGAAGTCCCAGGAAAATGTAGTACTCCATACCCAGAAGCAATGAGGCAAAGCCCAGATGAAGCACAGTCCAGACTGTGAACGCCACTGGACTCCTTCACGGTATTTCTGTACACTGAGGGTCGTATCTGTTTCTCTAACTGTATGTTTTCAAATGACACAGCATGATGAGGCTTGAAGAAAGGAGAATNAAAATGTAGTACTCCATACCCAGAAGCAATGAGGCAAAGCCCAGATGAAGTACAGTCCAGACTGTGAACGCCACTGGAGTCCTTCATGGTATTTCTGTACACTGAGGGTCGTATCTGTTTCTCTATGTTTTCAAATGACACAGCGTGATGAGGCTTGAAGAAAGGAGAACTCTCTTTAAACTCTTTCACTGGAGCAAGTTAAAAGGGAAAAATTTGCTCTTATGCTTGAAGCCGTAACAAAACTTTACACGTTCCATGTAATTCTGAAAAAAAAAATCCCAGAAGGTCTGGCATGATTTTGACTACATTTTACATTGCACGTTGGTATGTTGGTACAATTTGTACCAGTTCTACCTGAGTATGTTTTGCCTTGGTTGCAAGGCGACCTCTTGCATCAGGCAAGAAATACCCTATAGGTTTCTATAGCGTCCAGTCTGAGCAGAAAGTTGTGATTATTGTAATTCCGTTGGAAGTATCAGCTTTGAAAGTGTCTACAAGTTGCTTTGAACAAAATCTCCCGTGCTTTGTTTCTGACTTCCATCTCCCCAGCCTCCACGCAGATACTTCAAGCTGTTGAACTATTAAGAGCTGAACAGCTCCTTCAATCAGCCTTCTGACAATTGGCACGTGGGTTTTTTTTACTGGGAGATAACGGTTAAAGCTTGTACGTCCCTGGGTCAATGTCTGTTACTCTTTACATGGCATGCCATTAAATTATCTTGTGTGGCAAGCTGACTCAGTATAAATATTTCCTCACGACTTTAGGGGATAGTGCGCTCTGGAGTATTTTTTGGCTCAAAGGCCCTTAAGCACTTTTGTTTGTGTGAGGGTTTCATAGGGATGTTAACATTAGTGTCCCCGTTAGGCTTTAACGTAACCAACTCACCCTTGGAAGTGGAAGTCGGGGAGCAGACTTATCGAACCTATTTTTTTCCTTCCTGCCCAGAAGTCGTGTTTGCTGTTTCTGTGGGTTTCAGAGCAGCTGCTGTGTGGGACCCGCTTCTGCATGGGGCGGCACGCGCGGTAGGGCAGTTTGTAAATCTGTGCCCGCTTAAAACAAAATGCTGGACACTTGAGGACCCTGTGAGCATTAAGTAATGTATGAATATGCAGCTCTTTTGTAAATGATAACTTACTGTGAGGAAATGAGAGAGAAATACTTTAAAGACTTTTCACATTCTGCGGACAAAAAAAGGTGACGTACTAATTTTTCCAACCTGCCTGTAGGACCTGTTGCAAAAAGGTGAAATTGATGAAAATGAAAATTGATGAAAAGATGAAAATGAAATTATATAGAATGGTTTTGAAATAAAAACCTTGGACAAGACTCCCTAGATTTTAGATAATCCCAGTATAAAGTAATGTCTTGTGGCCCTAACTTCAGGAGAAAATGGTACTCTTCAATAGACATGTCCTATCTTACCTTTCACCCAAGACCAAGGAGAATATTTTTGTTCAATGTAAAATTAAAATAATGAAGTAACTGTGGGAAAATACTGCAGGATAGACATTGCTGACCGCTGCTTTTGAGAAACAGAGGGAATGAACTCTGAAAGGGAAAACTCCCCCATGGAAACTTTATCACACGTTCGTACTTCGCATGGCAGCTACCTACTGTGTAGGCCCCCGCACAACAAGGACAGTGATGGAGAGCTTTTGTCTGGCTTCGAACAAAGCTTGCTCAGCTGGCCGAAAAGGGGGTGTTTCGTATGGACAGCCGCTGGGGCAAGGGAAAGGCATTGGAGGGGAAAAAAGGCTAAAAAAACATAAATCGGAAAGAACAGTTTCAAGAATGAGCGGGATGAGCAGGTGTCAAGCAAGGAGACAAAAGGGAAAAAACCCTCCAAGATGCCATGTGCGTAGTGGTGCTGGACTGTCACAGGAGCATGGGGTCCTCGACTTGGTGCTGGGCGGTGGCTGGTGGCTGCTCCGCAGAAGGCTACCAGGAAGAAAAGCTTGCTGTGCAGAGGAGGGCTCGGGGCGTGCGGTGCCAAATAATCCAGCTCCCCTCCTCAAGGAAGAAACGCTGCAGGGAGATGACCCACCAAATGGCATCCTTTGCCAGGCACAAATAATTGATGCAAGAAGAAGTAATATCGTACGCCAGTACTGTAAAGGAGCCTTCTCAAAGGAAGTGGGTAACAGAGAGCAGATAATTGCAATATATCGCAATATAACACACAGTGCCATATACTGAAGTGTCTGTACATGTGCTTAATTTCATCTCAAACAGTTCAGAGTTTGTAAATCACCCCCCGCGAGGGTTTAGCCGCACACCTTCCATTTGCACAAACAGAGTGGTGTCCGCATCCCATAGATTGCTTTGCAGTTCCCAGGCCTTTGATATCCTACAGTACAACCCACTGGGATAAAACAAGAATAGTCGGAAGTCATAGCCCTGCCTCTGTTGGATGGGATCTGTTCCTATTTTGACATCCTAAGCTTGAACTATGGAACCTTTCTGGAGGTCAGCATCTTCTTTACAACACGGATTCAATGTCCTTGGTGGGTGGCATATGTGCAGTGGGCCATGAGAAATGTTCATAGTGTTGAGATTAAAATAACCTCCCAGGATAGAAGAAATATAATTCTAATTTATAACCTAACTGTGGAGATTATTAACGCATTCCCCTCTCCACTCACATAGATTTTATTTCTATTCTTCCTCCAACACATCCTGTTAGATAGAGTATTAAACAGAACAAGGCCACACACAATTTATTGGAGAAAAGTGGGGGTTTTGTTAAAAACGCTTTTTGGAGGGAAACTTAGACAGTTCTTTTTAGAGCTATTAGCACCTGGATGGGTTACAGCATGTTTTAGGAAAGAAGAGGGAAGAGGAGAGAAATGTGTACCGCCAGTATGATGGGCTAAAAAGCCAGTGGTGGAAATCAGCATTAAAATCTCCTACTGGATATTAATTCAATATATTATAAGGATGATAATCATGTAGATACTAAAGAGTACCGCTATGTTTTTAGAAGCGGGTGCTTATTGTGCGTAAGCAATTACAGATATCTTTGTTGTGGTGGAGCTGTGCTGATTTACACCAGGTCTGAGCAAGAAGTGAGAAAGCTTGAAAGAGAACACCGGTGAATGGGAGGGGGCATGTATTATAGTGAAGAATCTTAATAAACAGCTGTGTGCGAGGGCAGTATGAAATAAACTTGGCAGAGGGGAATCCAGAAGCTCTTATGAGAGATTGCATCTAAGAGGAAGGCAATTCTGAGAGCTTTATGTTATTTTTTCCGTTGTGAGAACTCAGGTGTGGGTTTCCATTTTGCAGTATAACCTTGTTGAATCTGCGTGATGCACCGGGAACTCAGGTTTTCCATCCTCAGTGTTGTCCCCCTATATACGCAGTGGGCACTGACCTTCCTCACAGAAAAGCTTACCTTCTGCAAAAGGCAAAAAGACGTACACAACTGCAGATTTAAACAGTAAAAGACGAGGACACCATCCCTTCCCCATCCCTTCCTTTACTTTAGAGAGTTGAATACCACCTCGTGAAAACTCTGATGGCAAAGCCTTTGCTTTTGGAGACCTTGATTGTAGGTGAGTGGGAAAAGAGTGCAACATGAGTGAAGCTTACGCACAGCACACTCTGGGGAAGAAAAGAAAAAGAAAAAAAGAAAAAAGAAGTAAAATTTATGGTTGCTTCTGTGCAATGAAAAATCAGTTCACAGAAAGTTTAGGCTCAACTGCACTTCCTGCCTGCGAACGAGCTGTCAAATTATCTTGGTAGGAAGCTGCACCGAGGTATTGTCCTTAATTGCTCTGATAATGCTCCGTTTTGACAGCTGCAATACCTGGTTCAACATTGCTCCTAACAAAAAAGTCAACCATTAAGTATGTTTTCTTAAACAGTGACTGATAAGTTGTTATCTTTCAGCATCTCCAGCTAATTAGACATCATGAGTCAAAGTTAATTTGGTGGAAAACATTTCTCGACTTAATGACATTTATGGGCAATTAGGCACGTTGCAGAAAGGAATACACATTTACATTTCAGCCTATTTCCAGTGCTTAACAAGAACCCACCTCTTTCTCCACTGGAGATTTCTCATTCTCTGAGGAATACCTTCGATGCAGACACCACAGGTCCTCTTGTTTTTCTGGAAACCAGCAATCGCTTGTGTGAAGCAAGCTACCACACAGTAATGAGGCACACACAGAGAAAAAATTAGGTGCTATAAAAGCATTTATGCTCTTTAAGCTCTTGTCTTGTCAGGGCGAGAGTTGTGCTTACACCACAGTAGTAGTATATCGACTGTCTCTGGGAAACGTTCATAGTCTCAACGCCTTTACGCGAAGTTTGACAGAGGATTTGGAAAAGCAACACACAAACTTTTAACCTATCCCACGCTTACTGAAGGAGAAGACAGAACGTAATTTGTTTCTCTCTAGTTGCTGTGGGCTGAGGAAACCCGGGAGGAAAATGAGTAGTGGTCCTTGCTAGTTATGGGTGGGCACGGGCACCCATGTGCCCCCCTCTTGCCCTCAGACAAGGACGTGGCAGAATTTGGGAGGTGCTGCCCAGCTGGCATGGGCAGGGAGCTGGCTTTTGCCTTTGCCACTCAGCGGAAAGCACCCTGTTGAGACCGCTGCCTGCTTCTGATTTTCACAAAAACTTGTAAAAATGTAGAATCTGCTTGTAGTGCCAGTGTCACGTTCAGCTGAAATGGGTCAATGGCTCCAGAGGCCACGTGGGCCGACAAATCCTGGTTATGACAACTCTGTTTCTCAGGAGTTCAGGCTAAACTGTGAAGGAAAAGCAGACTGAGCGTGCAAAGATGTCCTTCAGCTTTGCACCGCCGGCACGAGTCGGTCGCTCTGGACCCAGCCCTGAAGGGCCTGAGAGCTGAGGCCACAACTAGAGACAGGTGAGCAAAGTCTCACATTTTTCTCGCGGAGCAAGAAGCATCTCCAGAGCAAGCTGGAGGGCCACCCTGACAAAACATTTGGCAAAACTGTTTGATGAAGTCAGCGTGGGCAGATGCAGGTGAAAGCACAGTCTTCTAAGCGCTCCCTGCGATTTCAGATAAATGATACCCGCAGGGAACAAACTGAGGTTTTCTGGGGTCTCGCACACCGGGATTAGGTCTGCCCCCATTTTTGCTGGGCCCAGAATTTTGCTCTAAAACCCCATTGTTTTTGGAGCGCGCATTGACTGGACAAGAATAATTCTGGTATATGGCACCTACAGCCAAATGGTGCCATTGTCTAAATTGGTGTTACTATCTGGAAAATTAATTTATTTTAAACTAGATACCTGCAACGGCAAGAAAAAGTCATACCAGACTCTCTGGTATGTTTAGATAGAGATGCTTATCTCTGTTATGTTTAGATAGGACGTGTCTTTCTTTATTCTTTTCTTTATATGTATTTTTTTTCCCCCCCGTGGATCAACGTATACCAAGCCTATGCCGGCCCTTAAGAAACGCGCGATGACGTTAACCGATGTTAAGCGAAGCAAGGCCTCGTGGAACTCCGTGGGCGCGTGGTCCTGGCTGACCAGGAGCCGCTCCCACCCTGGCACCGGGAGGGGGGATGCGTTTGGCCCTGGGAGCCGGGAATCCACCTGGGAGCGCAGGAGGGCATCTGCCGCCTTCAGCTATTTGCTCAGCTTGCTCTACAATTCAGTGTATGCAAATAAGCAGCCCGGCGTTTGTTACACACCACAGCAGCACACTTTACCCGGGGCGGGCTTTATTTACAGGAGCCCAGTATTAAAATTGCAAATGCCACCGCCAATTACCGCTGCCATCCACACCACCCCTTCAGGGCGCTGAATTATTTCTCCTTTCAATTAGCGTGCACGCGGACTAGCGCCTCCTCCTCCTCCTCCTCCTCCTCC
>RSEF01000001.1:128301795-128315120 GCA_003993805.1 Himantopus leucocephalus | reverse complement strand
CTCCTCCTCCTCCTCCTCCTCCTCCTCCTCCTCCTCCTGCTGCAGCGGAGCCGCCGGTTCGGCGGGGGCGAGCGGGACACCTCGGCCGCTCCGTTCCCCCCTTCCCGGGGAACGCGGCCTCCCCCGGGGCCCGGCAGGCGGCGCTGCGGGGCGCGGCGCGGGACGGCGCGCGGGTAGGGCGCGGGGCGGGGCGCGGGGCGTGGCGGGACGGCGCGCGGCGGCTCCTCCCGCTGCCCCGCGGCCCCCCGCGCTGTGTCGGGGGGTGGGCGAGAAGGGAAGGAGGGGGGCTTCTCGCTGCGCACACACACGCGCACACACACACACACACGCCCCACAGCTCACCAGTAACATCTTTGGCTTTCCCAGTTAGTGCCCGAGGCGGGGTGCTGGGGGCGGCAGCGGGAGGGTCCTTCAGGTCTGGAGCCGCCTGCGAGACAGAGGGGCTCCTCACGGCGTCCCGAGCCATACCGGGGAAGCAAGTTGTATTAGCTGGGGCTGGTTGTCAAGCGTAACGGCTCCCTACGCATATTGCATGGTGGTGCCGACACCACCGTTGGTAGCGCCGACGCCACCGTTGGTAGCCACGGCTAAAGATCAAGTGGGTTTTCAGCCGGTTATTCGGTCTGCTGTTGGGCCATGGCATATGCCACAATATAGGAATTTTCCAGGAATGCCCTGAAATCTCTCCTCCCGCTCACTCCTTTGTACGCTTTGTATGGCACCGGGCTGTCGGTCTGGATAACGGAGGGCTTCCCAAAACATTGCTCGAAGCTGCAGAGCGCTGTGCTTCTGCCTCTCCGTCCTCCTGCCAACGCACCTCAGACTCTCCTCTTGCCTTCAGCCCACCTCTTTTTCAGCATTTACTTTTTAGCTCTTCCCCTGCGCTGTGTTCCCCTCCACCCCCGCAGCACGTTCCTCACTCTGCGGGCATTGCCCGGGATGTACAAGTGGAGGCGCCAACTCGGGGTGCCGGGTAGCGGCCATCCCACAAAGGGAGACTTTCATTGAACAAAACGGGGCTGTACCGGGCGCTCCAGCAGCTACGTACGCCCCATCCAGCCTTTCCTGGGCTGTCGCTCCCACATGTCTCAGAGACCTGTTTGATGGCAGCATCACTGAGAGAGAGAAGCCATACGGAGAAAAAGGTTTCGTGCGTCCTCTTTTGTACCCCAAGGAATTAGTCCATTGGGAGTCAAAGAGAATAAACGCACCACTTCATAATTTGGGAACAAAATACAGAACTTGTTGCTTAATGCTGTCTTTTCCATACGCTGTTCAGGAGGGAAGAGGGGATAAAGCCCTGTCCTGCCGGGGACATTTTAACACGTCACAGCGCAAGTAAGAAAAACAGTTATGCAGGCAAAGCATAACCAGTAATTGGGTAAAGCATCCAGTAATGGATGGATGTGCACAAACAGGCATCAAATTTTGGCTTGCTGCGTGATCCCGGGTGAGGCACTGAATCCTGCACTCTTTCTGCCTCTGTTTTCCACCGGTTAAATGCAAATAAGAATTCCCACAGCCGGTGTAAGCCTAAATTCTGTTGGGTTTGGAGACGGCCCATAAACTGCTGTAATGGGGGTTGGATGTTGAGGGATATCAGTTGTTTAGCATAAATAAGTAAGTTTTAATTAGAACAAATTAATTACTTAGGATTGTATTACTTATTTGTGGGCTTGGTGGGATTTTGGCTGCACACAGACGCCGGGGGGGATAGGCTTGTTTTCCAAACCTGGGTAGCTGACAAAGGACCCACACGCCCGGCACCAGAGCTGCATCTTCAGCTTTCTGTCGGGAGGGCAAGGAAAGCGTTGGAGGAGAGCTCCAGCCCCTGCGGCAGCAAATGCTGGGAAAGCAAACTGGACAAAGGGAAGGTAGGATTTCTTCCCAGGGGTAGTTCTGATTTGTCCCTGGCAGTGAAAAAGTTAAAACTCATAGGGTTATTCATGAATTCCGCTTTTTAAAAACATGTCCCATTAAAATGCAGATTTAGTCTTCCATTTGCAAAGAACATAGTTATTTCAAATTCTGTATGGGAATCCTTTTTGTATTTGTATCTTTTGGGTAGAAAGTCCAGCTGCCTCTTGTGAGATTGCACATATCTCTTCAGATGTCAACAAATCATTGAAAAGTGTCAGAAAGGGGGAAATGAAAGATAATTATTCAAACCATGGAGAGCTACTTTGAAAGTGAATAGAATCTGTCAGATAGTCTTTTGAGAACAGCAGTTGGCTGCTTGTATTGGATATATTAAATGGACATATCTAGAGGCAAGTAATGCTGTTTTAGATTCGGATCAGTTTAAGTTGGAGGATTTTTCTGGTCGAGGTAGCTGAAACCACCAGAAATTATTGAGGGGAAATTAGTTGGGAAGGTGTAATGTAGAGTTACAGTCACATACTAAAAGAAATAGAAAGCTCTGGAAATAAAATGCATGCTCTTTTAGCTAAAGGAACAGAAGCTTTACATATTTGCCTATTTTGAGAGTGTAGTGGGATTAAGGACAAGGAGGATTTGACCAAAATGGAAATAAATAGGTTGGTGGCAGTGTAAAGGGGCATATTCCTGAAAGAAACATATCACAAAGAGCTTGGAGAAATCACCGTTATATCTGACTAGTGCAATATTATTAAGAATTTGCTTAGACCATCACTCCTTGCTCTTATGAGCAGCCTCCCGACGCTGGCCCTTGATGCTGCAAAACTTGCCCCTACGAGTAACTTTCTGGATGTCCAGTGGGATCTCCCGCGTCCGAAGTCTGCAAGCCGACCAGAAATTTATCTCCTTTTTTTTCCCCTGAGAAAGTTTAATAGATGATATTTCATAGGGAACAGATTACAGCTCAGCAAAAGGCTTTCTGAAACTGTTGTAAATGCTACTGTACCTCCCAGGACAGATATCGATGTTTTTACTGTAATGCTCCGGTAACGGCGAGCATCCAACAGGTATTCTGGACTATCAGCGAGTGCAGTGGTGAACGAGAGGCCATCTGTGTGAGTTCTGCCATTTAACCACATTGACCCGCATTCGCACGGTGCAACCGCTGTAGCTAAAGAAGATGGAGCAAGTAAAAGGTGCAGAAAGAGGTACCGAAGGTGAATGAGAAATACATGCAGGTGGGAAGCTTGCAGCCAACATCTTTAAGTTTATTTCTTTCAAGTTGTTTTTTTTTTTTTCCTCTCCTTTTTCATTGCGCTGTCTACCTTGTGCTTTTCCCGACTGTGCCAGCCTGTGCTAGGTTGTATGGCAGAAAAACCTACAGCAGCATTACATTACCTGTGCTTTTGTAGTACTTAATCCTCTGGAGAGGAAGACAGACTGTGGAGCAGGAGTGTCTGTCCCAGGCTGGGAATGGCTGGTGCTCCTGCGTGTTTTTTTTTTTTTCTGCTCCAGTCATTCTTCTTTCTCTTGTATGGCACAGAAATGTTTTACCCGTGTCCTGCAGCCCCAGAGGGACTGCCAGTTCTGGCACATCGTAACGGCAGCACTTATTTCTGCTCTCTAGCATGAGATGGGTGCTCCCTGCCTCAGCTTCCATTTCTGCCTTCTTACAGCAATCTAGCTTTCAGCTTTTGCCTCTTGAAACCCCGGCACGTCTGGAAGCCCATCCCATGTGCAGATGCTTGATCATAAGCACAATGACTTCTGTTGTCTGCAAGATATTTTAAAATCCCTCCTGTCACAAACCATCCCATCAGGTCAGGTCACAGTGCCGAACAGATACGAACCAGGACATGATTGTGGCAAGACCTAGATGCTCCAGACAGCCTAATGGAAAATCTAACGGAAGTTTTCAAAGTAGCAATGTTTTTTTGCAAGCCTTGACCATAAATCACAAAACTAGATCTCATTAAAAAGTTTTCATTAGCCTTTTTTTAATTCAACTGAATTTCCTAAATTGTCCAGCAAGAGCGAATTGAAAGTCTATGCCTACAATGAATGTAATCTAATCAGAATGTAAATGTCTTCCAAAAATGGAAGATGACAGGACATTTTTGCAACACCTGGGCCATTTACAGATATGCCCAAGCAAAAAGCTGAGGTCCAGATCTCAGCTCCTCCAAAAGCCAGGAAAGACCAATGATGGGGACTGGGTTTGTGCCACTGTGGATGCTAAGGGTTGCCCTTGGAGAATCTGAAAGCTCTCTTATCTCTTGAGCGTAAGCAGATCGATAATTTTGGTTCAAGTCCTTCTCCTTTAATATTTTCTTTTTTTGGATCCACACGGGTAAAAATGAATTTAGCTTCCAGGTTTCAATACACAGCACCACATGCACGCATACCTAGCGTGGGTTTTGCAGTAGGACTTTGTTGGCTGAGCTACAGTCACCCTCTTTCAATGTTCTGATGTTGTTATTTTTAGCAATGGAACCTTGCAAATGAGCAGAAATAGACTCAGGAGTCCTCAATATTATCTTTGTTTTCACCCTCCCCTTACCTGCAGGAAACATGGGAGACCAGAGGATCAAACTGTCCATTTCCTTGTCCAGCAGGGAAAAAACCCACAGTTGATGTACAAGGGAGCAGAAATGTTCAAGCACTGATCCCCAAAGTACTTACAGCGTGCAGTATTTCTCCGTTTCCTGCATTTTCTCCACAGGCTCAGTCTTCTGGGACCTTGCTAAAGAGCCTTTATGTTAGCCCCTGCCCACTCCAGCCCCTGCAGCAACCTGCACGGCCAACTCCAGCCCCTTGCCATTGGAGAACTGCCTACACAAAAATGGGAGCAACTTAGGTATAGTTTTGCTTAAATTTCTGCTGTGCTGACAAGAACCACTTTCTCAAAGTTATAGGCAACAGTAGCAGCTTATTAAAACACGGTTTTTAAGGAAGGAGGCAAGTTAGGGGTGACCTAACCAGGTTTTCTAGTAGATGGCTCCCCGTCCCTGCCCTCTGCGGGCTGGGGACATGTGCCTGGAGCTGTGCAGTGGCTCCACCAGCTTCCCCTTTGGTTCCTTCCCATACAGGTGTGGGGAGCAGCGACACCAGTGGAGAGCACTGGGCATCTTCACAAGGGACCCCTCTCCCCCGGCTTCCTCCCACCTCCTTGGGAACCAGTTGTGGGGTGAGATGCATCTTCCCTCTTTGGTGGTCAAGGGAGCTGCGGTGGGTCGGGGCGCCCAACCCTTACCCACCTGACACCAGGTGTGATGAATCCCACTGCTTTTATTCCTAACACTGAATGGTTGGAGTTGCAATTTGGGAGAGAGGTAGCTCCATCCCGACTGCTCATTATCTTACAGGAAAGGCAAATTTTACCCTTCCCCTTTCTCTGCTTTACTTGTTTGCATGCAGGTAGCGTGCTACTAGCTGGCTAAATCAACCTATAGTGCACACTTTTCCCTGCCCCGAGTGGGAGAGCTGCTGCCTGCTTTGCCCCCTTTCTGTGGCTGGAAGCTCATGGCAGTGAGGACTGTGAAGGAGAAGGCACTTCTTTTCTTTTTTTTTTTTTTTAATTTATTTTCTTTCTTCTATTCCACTGTCTAAATACATATTTGAACTTCGTTGCAAAGTCATGGCCGATTTTCCCTTTTGGTTATCTCACTATTACTCTACCAACGTGATGGGAGTTACCGCAGATTTAGGCTAACATACAGGGGAGGAGAAGCAGGGCTCGAATCAATCCAGTGTTACAGTTCAAAGGGATTAAAACAAGAGAGAGAAAGAGAGAAAGGGAAGAGCTGAAATGAAAGAAGTTTGAAAGAAACAAAAAAAATGTTGTCTTTGGGGAGCTATGTACTTTCTCCAGGGAGTTTTCCTACTAGATAATCTTTGAGATGGTGGAACAAGGTATTTAAATCTCTGTTTCAATACAGGAAAAGGAAGAAGAAAGCAAAGAGCCAGCAAAAGGAAAAGGTGCCTTTTTTTCTTGCAAAACAATTTACCTCTTAAAAAAAAACCACAACAACTTGCTGTGTCCTACTGATAATTATGCCTTCAGCAAATGGTCTTTTAAATTCAAATGTATTTTTCTGCTGAGAAGACAACACTTGGCCTTGAGTAATCTTCTTTCAACCTGATAATGCTGGGAGTTTGTGCATGCATATATATATATATATGTATAAAGTTGTTGTGTTTGGGATGTATTCGAATGTTTGCTTTTTAGTGGGAACTGTGTCCTTGCCTGTGTAGGTCAACGGACCCAACACCAAGAAAGCATCAATGAAAGCTCCCTGCTGGTCCGGATCGGTGGCACTGGCACCGAGCCTCAAGACCAAAGCTTCTGCAGTATTTTTCAGGGTACTTTTACGGGCTTCAAGGAAGCTTGCAGGATTTTTAATGCCAGGTGTTGTGTGGCTGAGAGGCCTGGGTCTGGAAACCTACGTGGGTAACAGAAATGCCATGCCAAAAATGCGGCACTGTTTAATGATCTGTGTAGGAGAAGTTTAATCCTTTGGGTGCGAGGTTTATAATTCCACAGCGGATTAAGAGCCTTTGCCATTGAAAACTCTATGTTGGTGACTGATTTTTTTTATCTAACCTGGATTTGGGCCTGCAAACTGTATTTTCATATGAAAAGATAGAGTTGGGGTATTCAGGTGTTCAAGCTAAGCACGCTAATACAAAGGCACTTTATGGCTGAGGCGAAAAAAAAAGTGGGTAAAAAGACTTTCTGCTAAATTGAAAAGAGGGTTTTGAATCGGTCCCGAATTTAGTTCCAAAGAGCCAAGATAGAACTGGGCGAGATAGTCTGCTCCTGATATTATTTTCAGTTCACTATAATAACAGTTCTGATGCTACAAATTAGCTGCAAAGAAAAGCCCGCTTGACCTGTGCGAGGAGAGCGTGCTTTTCCAGACAGGTGCTATCACTGTTAAGAAAAAAAGAGCCTTTCCGTGCCTAGCAGAAGGCTTGCTTTTCCTTTCTGGCCATCCCAAATTTATCAAAGTTATTACAGCGCAGCCGTTCACTGGCAAAGGTCCCCTCTCCATTTCCATCCCTTCCGACCACCTTTTGCTTTCAGTGCCCGTGGGTCTGATCCTGCCCCTGCGGCGGCGGCGGTGCCCCAGCGAGAGGAACGGCACCCAGCGCTTGTGTCAGGCCGAGGGGACGTGCGTGCTGGCTAGCATGCACCGCGGCGAGGATGCCCTTTGGGCCGCCTGCCTGTCAGAGCGCCTTCCAGCCACGCAGACATTCATCTCAATAAAACGGGCGTTCGGCTGGCTGCAGCCGTTCGTGTTACTGCGAAAGTGTTCCCACAAAGTCTGTCAGTACCCACACATCGGTAGCATTGTCCCCGTAAAAGGATTATCCTCTTTAATTAGATCTATCGTCCCCTTTTACGAACATTTCTCTAAGAGATACAGTGGTAGGAGCGCCATACCGGCAGAGATAAATTGCTTCCTTTGAGAGAGCGACGTTTCAGCCATTGAGACGGGCCCTTTGCCGGGGTCCTTGTTTTGCCCCATGAAGCCGCCATTCAGGTACGGCGGGGATGAGGGCGCCTTGTTCAAGCTCAGAAAATGTTTGTGAGGCCGTGGCAGACTTGGACTTTCCAACTGGCACCGAGGAGAAAGAGACGCTTGTTTCCCCGCTATTGGAGGGGGGGAGAAGGAAAAAAAAAAAATAAAAAAAGAAGGGGGCCAGTGCAGGTGGTGCTCCATCAGTAAAACGCTGTTGGAAGAAAAGCTTGCAGGTGCTGGCTCTGAAAATGGACGGGTGCTTCCTGGGCCCGGGGCGAGCTGAAGAGGACTGCCAAGGCCAGACAGAACCGCTCTGTTGCCTTAAGAGTGCATAAAAAAAGATGTTTCAATGCTGTCGTCGGATCTGGGTGGTTTGCCACGGAGGACAAAAAGTCTCCTGTAAAATTGGATTTAAATAGTCCTATCTCACTTGTGCTCTGGGTGACCAGATTCAATTGTGCCGGTGTCCCCTCTGCAGTATGATATCATAGCTTCAGAGGAAGGCTTTATTTAGAGGTCACATTAGTTTGTCCTGTGGATGTAATCATTTTTTGTGTCACGGACAATGTTTTACTGTGAAGATATGGGCCAGATGGCTCAGCCACTTGCAGTTCGGAGTTAAACAGGCTCTTTATTGTGGGTGAATAAACAGAACCTATTGTCCCCTGCTCGTGAAACTCTAGTGTCCACCGCCGGGTAAAGATGAAGTATGAAATTTTCACGGCTGAGGGAAGAATATGTAAAACAACAAGTAAAAGGGGTGTGGGCTTCCAAAACATATCCTCATTGTCCCTTCTGTTTTGTTTTTTTTTCTCTTGGTAAATACCCGTGAGGTATTTCCATGCCTTGCCATTGTCCGATGTTGCTAAGCGCTCGGGTCCCCATCGTCCTCTGCCCCCAGCCCGGCGAGCATCTTCCACCACAACTGCCCTCACGGTGGGGCCGTGGGGCTGGGGAGCATCACCCCAGGATTTCCTGCTCATAGCCCCCTGTACAGGTGTGGTGTCTGGGCAGGTAGATCATTGCCAAGTCCGTCTCCAGTTACTTATTGGTTTATATCCCCAAAAGCTCCCCCTTGGCCGTGACTCTCCCGTGAGCTGGTAGCACACGGAGCTCTGGCCAGCAAGTGAGTAGAGAAAAAGATATTTCCCTCCAGAGCAAAGATGTCAAATTCATTTTTTTCCCCCATTTGTCCCCCCCTCCCAGGCCCGGCACAGTAATTCAGAGGGTTTTTTTCCTAAAGAAAACATACATTTTTCTATTTAAACTCAGCCCATCCATAGTTTCCTACATGGCAATGTCAGAAGTATTTCTTTCCTCTCTCTAATTGCAACCAAAGCCAACCTTGACTGGCAAGGAGAAAGTCCCTGACAGGTTTGGGTTCAGTCCAGACCTTCTCAGAGAGTCTGTCAGCCAACTGTTTGACAGTATGCAAATGTATGCAAATGGGGGGACACTGGCCGAACACCTGCAGAAAGTGTCCATCCCCACTCCCGCTATGCTCTACCTCCTCCGCACGTGGGGCTTTGAAATGCTGCTTCGTCTCCCTCTGTCAGTTTATTACGCGTTCGTCAGCAGAACGTGGGGCTGGTGAAAACCGCGCTCTTTGTCCTGCCGGGCGGCAGAGCCCCATGTGGAAGGGCCAGTGCCAGGAATGGTGCGATGGCTTCCGTCCAGCCCTTGTGAATCCTCCTTTCTGTCTTTCAGGACCTTCCCTTCAGCATCCCAACCCTTTTGGGGTTGCCCGTGTCAAGGAAGGCCTTCTGTTTTCCTGGGAGTAAAGACATCATGTCGGTGGAGTCTCAGCCAAACAAAAAGGCTCTTTCTCGCCAGCAGCTGGAGCACAGGGCTGCGAGGGGCTGTGCATGTGCCGCATGAAAACCTGCGTCCAACTCCAACCGGTGAGGGAGGGAGGGAGGAAGGAAGGGAGGAAGGAAGGAAGGAGAGGCACCTTGAATAAAGCAAAGTTGCCGGCTGCGTACTGGCTGCCGAAGAGAAATGCCGGCTGCCGCAGCCATCGGGAGCAGCTGCGGGTCTCCTGTGTGTCCCCATGGAACAGCCCCTGGAGAGCTGAGGGGTCCGGTGGGGTCTGGCGGGGTGCTCCATGTGCATGGGGGACACTGGGTGTTTTGCTCCCCTAAGTCTATGCAATGGGAAGGAGAGGGAGGAGGGCATTTTGGAGCGCTCTTTAAATAGAGAAGGGCTGCAAATTTGGGAAAGTTTGGGACATTCAGCCTGAATCCAGACCTGGGATGGGAAAATCACTGGGTTTTGAGAACATGCTGGTTGGATCAAAGACAAATTCCACACCAACTTCTAGTCAAAGGGGGGCGTGAGCCCTTCCAAATCATGTGTAGCAGCTTCAGTTTCTGATAGCCAGTGGTGACTGGGTGATGGGTCTGAAGACCACATGGAGACATGGCCCTCCAGCTCCCAGAGAGCTCACTGCTGAGACTGGACCACAACGCAAAACAGCTCTGACTGCTGTCGGGGCAGCAGGCACCTTCCTCTGATCCACAGCCTCAATTAAAAATTGCTAGCCTGATACCAATGCTGGGCCTCCCACATGCGTCTCACTCTATCATACGCAACTGCATGGCTATAAAGTCATAATCCACGGGTGCTGACCATGTGGCAAGTTGTGGCTAAAAAACACGTGCACCATAAGCCCAACTTTACACCACAGCGGTGGTTAAATCAGGGCTCCTGAGGCTGCCTGGAGACAGCTTTGATGGTGGAGGTAAGATCTGGACTTCACTCAGTTGCTTGCGTTTGGAGAATCCAGGTCATGCTGGACTTGAAACCCATGCGGTAACACGTTGGTATATATTTCAGAACGTGCTGAGCTTTGAGGATGAAAGTCCTGCCTTCAGACTGCCAAAATACGAGAAACACCCCTCAAGCTTGTGATACCCGTGGCTTTGGAAATGCAGGCAGGTTTCTGCTGAAAGCCAGGTGGACTTAAAGTGGTTGGTAATTGTTCCTAGGGCTTTTTCTTTGGCTGGGGATGAATAAGAAATGAGCTGTTGTGCAGGGACGGGGATGGACAGTTAGTAGAGTGCCTACCAGAGCTCCCCTGGCACCAGCTTTGTCATCCTCCCCCCTGGAATGGGACGCTCAGAGAAACCTGCTCTAATTCTCACTGCACCATATGGAAATCAGTTCACGCTTTCTCTGGAGAGAGAAAATAAGTGCTCTTACTTTCTGGTTTTTGGTTTTGGTTTTTTTTTTTTTTTCTTTTTTACATTTCAGAGCCCAAGGTAGCTTCATTTAGCAGCTTTAGTGTCCTTTCATTGCTGCTGCTTGCAGGGTTGTGGTCACTCAGGCAGCAGTAACTTTGAAAAAATGACCCGTCTACACCCAAACAATAACAGAATCCCCCTTTTTATGTTGGCAACGCCCACCGCTTTCTCTTCGCTTCAAGACTCCCCACGTAGATGCAACTGTTTGACCAGCCTTCTTCTGAACAACTTAATTAAGCAAAAGAAAAAGTGTCAGTTTCTGCCAACCTCACAAAAACAGAGCTGTGGGGGTAAAAAGGGGACGCGGCATCAGCCTGCATTCCTCAACGGGCTAACGAAGGGAGACCCTCGCTTTGCAGCGCTGCCAGGCATAGCCCGGGTTATCGCGACATACTGCTTCACCTGCTGCTCCGGCTGTGATGGGAGCTGTGGATACCCATGTCCCACAGGTGCCGAGGTGCCCTGGGAAGCGCCAGGCGCTTGGCACAGCCAGAGGCACACGTGTGTGCCCCTTCCCGTCGGAGCCAGCCTGCGAGATCAAGGAGTTTTCTAAACTGCACGAAGAGGGGACCCCATTTTTTCCTCTCAGGGCCGGGTGTGGGCTTAGCAGACCAGACCACTCATGCTCCCTGTGTAGCTCTGGAGGCTCCTGAATTTCCCTGAGCATACGCTGAGAGCCTGGTGGGTGCGTGTTGCCCACGTGGATCTGCGGCTATTGCAAAACCTCCCTTCCCCAAGCAAAAATGCCAGAAGAGGATAGCGTTTATTTCTTTTCCTTCACAGACCGGATCTGCTCCGTGAGCATTGCAGCATCCCCTTCTCAGGCTGGTGAGACTGCTCCGTACCCAGCCAGCTGCTCTCTGTCCAAGGAAAGGGATGAGGCTCTTACCTCGAGTGCTTCAAGGGCCTGAGCTTTCATTGCTTTTTTTCCGAGGGCAAAAAGTTGCTCTTAACCAAGGAGGGAACGATGGAGCAGAACTGTCTCCTTGAGTTATGGTCTCCCCTTCTGTCTTTATCTCCATTAAAAGAGCATAAATTCATTTTAGGCTACAGTTCTGCAAAGGTCGGGGGCTGCTCTGACTGTGCGCAGCGCGCCTACCGCCTCTGAAATCAATGGGCCGGCTGTTCACCCCGCACAAGCAGAGCGCGCATGTGGGTCTTTGAAGGGCCACGGCTTTATCTGGCAGAGAGTTAGGCTTGGGTTGTTTCTTTTCAGATAAACACCCTGGTTTGCTTGCGCGCTGCCCTATTCTCTCCCACCCCAGCCACCTCTTGTCTTTACTCGTAGCTGTCAGGCAGGAGTCTGTGTACTTCTGAGCAGTTCTCTGGTCCTCAAACTAGACCGATAGTTTTTTAAATAATAAAAATTAATAAAGCAAAATGGGTCTCCAAGCCCTTAAGTGCTTTGCTGTATTTTCTTGGGCTCTTCCAGTCCTGACATACCCTCTCATTTAAGAATAAAGGAAGGCAGCCATCAGAAGTTACATTCCCAAAGCACCGTGATCTCTCGTAAAGGAAGGTGTTTTATCCCCTTTTGAATTCTGAGATGGGAACAAACATGGCAAATGCTGGGCCAGGCTTTGCTGGGTGGGACTGCAAACGCCAGGGCAAAGCCCCGCTCCAGATGTGAGCCAGCGCCAGCACAGACCTCAAACGCCGTCCTCAGCTGCGGCATCTTGAGACCTGCAAAACTCCCTCATGCCGGCAGATGCACACGCACACACACGAACACTAATACATACATAAATACACACATAAAACACGCACACAGAGTAACTGGTGGCATTGTAACTGCGGTGCTTGGGACGCAGCGGCAGGCGGTGGCAGCCTGCAACACCTGGCAAATAAAACTGACTTTGGGGTGCAAGCGCACACTGTTTTTCACCCAATTACACAGCTGTGAGGTGCGGAGGGAACTTTTTACGGTGGGCACTGGTGCAGACGAGGCCGCTGCCCTGTGGAAAGCGGCGGAGTCCACCAGCGCGAGTTGTGCCAGCTTTTCACGGCGTTATGAGGTTAAAGCAAAGGGGCGTTTGCTGGCCAGCAGGCCGGCGTTGCCTGTGAAATGACAACTGCTCCAATATTAAAGGGTAAAGAAGTGAGAAACCTTTTTTTGCAGCCTCCGACTGTTTCTTTCTCTCGACACAACGGTACAGGAGCGGCAGCCTTTATTGTGATTAATATCTGGGAAGCTTCTTAACAAGGCTTAGCTTGATAGGTGGCTCTTGTTGGAGGAAATTTATGGCCTGGTACTTCCTCAGTGAGACTTCCCACGTTGAATTGTTGAACATTACTGACCCTGATGCCCAACACGAGGGGGTGGGGATTTACACAGATGTCTGGTAACTGTGGAAGGTGCAAAAATCCAGAAGAACAACCTGCATTACATCCATTGGAAGCGGCTGGTTAACAGAGGTCAGGGGGAGGCCCGAGCCAGTGTGTGAGCCTCAGTGTTTTGGTGCAGTTTGTTTTTTGATTAGTGCAGTTCATGACCGGGCCATCCCACCTGAATAACAATCAGTGTGATTCACAGCGGGCCAGGAGAGGGCAGGGACGCCCGCCGCGCCGCCCATATGGAGCCCAGCCCTGGGAAGTGCAGAACCTTCCCAAACCCAGATGGTTCGGCTTGACGGCTTTGGCAAGGCACCAGCAATAACCTGTGACGATATGAAATCATCAA
>RSEF01000001.1:128279086-128301695 GCA_003993805.1 Himantopus leucocephalus | reverse complement strand
TCCGACTGTATGTACAGAAACAAAGACATATGGGAAAGGGAGCGCGGCTGTGGATTAATGAACATGCATGAAATGGAGATCGGCTGCCGCTTAACGATGCAGTCATTAAAAACTAGTGTCTGTGCGCGCTTTTCTTTTTTTATTTTTTTTTTTATTGTGTGGGATTTTTTTGTTTTGTTTTGTTTTTATCTGACACTGTATTTGCCTTCATAAAGAAAAAGGCGAGCAGATGGGAGGGCAAGGCTGGGCTGCTGGTGGCAGGAGGTTGTGAGCATCGGTCCTCCCCTGCAGGCGGAGGTAAAGCGTTTGGGAGCGGCACGGGGAGACGGTGCCTGAAACCTCACTGCTGCCGTTCCCGCTGCTTGCGGGGGAAGATCTCCACTTGCGACGACTGGTTCCCGTCAACGCGGGCAGTCTGGATTTCTCAGGGTAAATGAGATAACTGCAATCAGCAGCAGCTGGAAGAGCCCAAGCAACACCTCAGAAATAAATAAAATTAAGTCCTGGCCGCTGGTGGTCATTGAGCATCTGGCTGGTTTTGGGCAGGGCATGGGTGGGATGCAGCTGGGAGGTGCTGGCTGCTCAGGGTGGGAAGGGCGGGTGCCATGCTGGGTCGGCCAAGGTTTATAAGTGCCTCCACAGAAGCCTGTGGACGGGATTTGGTTTGCTGCCAGCAGCCAGGAGACCCTGCGGTGGGGGGACAGAGAGGAGCCTTTTGACCAGCTGGTTTCAGAAAGACATGTAGACCCCGGAGCAGGAGGGCTGGGGTTTAATAAACAAAGTGGCTCCAGGAATGGGGTAAATTTTATCTCAAAGGCTGCTTGTTCGGGACAGTGTATGAAACAGGAGGAGAGGAAGCACTGCTGAGAAGCCACCAGCCTGAAGACCTCCTGCTCTGCCTCCTTCATTCGCCCACCCCCTCCCAAAGGGCAGTGCTTTCTTCCCCCCACAGCTCCCTCATTGCTCTGTGCTTAAAAACTCAGGCTCTGGATATTAGCAATAAAGCTGAGACCTGTGCGTAGCCTGTGTTGACTACCACTGTCCTTCAGGGTAGAGTATAACATATAAGTGGGATTTGGTGTATTATTATTTTTAAAATAGTTCCTCCCCTCAAAACCATTGAATTCATAATCCCAAGTTTCCAAACATACAAGATGAGAGATGCTTGGCCAAAGAACTAGAAGAAATCATTTACACAAATAGCTTGTACAGCGTCCTTTGAATGTTGTGCTCTAAATCTTTTTAGTCTCATGAGTATTCATAGTGTTTTTCAAATAATTTGAAAGCGATTTCTAAATGAAGGCTAGAATATCCCTTTTAAACTTCTAAGTGCCGTTGTTTTTTCTTTGATCACCTCTATACATTCCATATTCCAGCACCCTTCTCTCTGCTGCATATTCATGTCCTCGGCATAATTTAAAGGCATACTTGCATGTTTGACAGTGATAAATAAAACTCATCCATCATATAGTAGAACCTCTGGGGAAAATTAAATATCCCCAGTTTCAGTGCCGTTACTGTCTGCATGATTATGAACCTGATCCGAAGCTCGTTGAACCAGTGGCAGTATTTAATGAGCTGGCAGAATATTTATTCTTGGTTAAAAAGAAAGAAAACCTATACAAGAAAACCCATACAACTTCTTTTCGGCAGTTACAGACAGTGGGATGCTGCAAACCTTACTGCTTACTGCCCATCTTGCTAACCAAACATTGTGATTTCTTCTGGGTGCAACCTTGGTACATCTACAGAAGAAGATGGATGGAGGATCAGGTCTGTGCTCTGGTTCAGCACACTGCCCACCTTCTTACCTTGAAAAGTGTGAATTTTGTTTGCTTGTGGGATATAAACATTATGTTTTTCCATGCCTTTTCAGCAGTGTGAAGCCATTACAGCAGCTCGCTCCACCTCATGGAGCTGGCTGGAAGGGTGTCTGCCTCGAGGAGACCCATGTGCTCATCCTCGAGAATGCTGTTGCTTCTCAAAAATGTAAATATCAGGCACTTTACCACCTGCCCTCCGTATTCCAGAAGCGATGTTGGTACCAGTCCTCGCAGGAGCTCTCTGATGTGGCAAAGCATCGTTAGATCTGTATTACTGAGGGAGAAGCAAAGGCGAAGGAAACCTGCACCAGGCCCAAACATGCGTGTCAGGTTAGCCGGGATGGGGACGTGGGCTCACCCCGGCTCTGGTTCTCCTTCACAGGCTGGTCCATCTGAAATTTCGGGGCGTATAGGATGGATTCCCATGCTAGCCTTGGCACAGGCTGGCTGTGTGGTGAAGCACTGAGTCCTGCCTGGCTGCTCAGCCCAAAAGCCAGCAGGTTGTTTGCGGTCAGGGTTTATGTGGGGAGGAGGGAGGCACCAGTTTGGGATGGGAAAGGTTTTATGGGCCTGTTCTCCCAGCTGCCAAAACTACCCCAGCAACCACCTGCACCAGCAGGAGAAGGAGGCCTCGAAATCAAGTTGGTGACTCGATGGTGGGATGCTGGGATGCTTTTTTCTTGGATCCTGCCCATCCTCACATCCCAGCCTGGACAGACTGAAGAAAAGACACACCTTTCTGGGGCTGGAGCTGGATTGAAGCAACACCACGAGTCAGGGTGGGAGAGAAACACGGGGCAGGATTTCTCTCACGTCCTTCAGGGCTCCCGTGTCCCCTCGTCCATCCTAAGGCAGGAGTAGGGAAGGGTGAGTGCCTCTGCACCACTCTCGTAAGTGCAAAAAAGAGACAGGGCAGAGGGTTTGGACCAGGCAGTTAATTTTTGGATGGTTAAAAGCAGGTGTGATGGCTACCCAACCTTCATGATCATCTGAGGGAAGATGCTGTGCAGGAAGAAGACCTCATGGCTGCTCAGCGAAGGCCCGAGGCAGCAGCGAAGGGCTGGAGGAGCTGAGGTGGGATGCAGGGGAGGGCACAGCACAACCGCATTTAGCCGTGCATTGCCAAGCCACCAGCCAGAGGGCAGGTAGTGGCACAATCACGTAAATCATGGCCAATGCTCCTAGGAAATTTACAGCTGACCAGTGAAAAATGAAACGGCCTGACCTTTCGCTTCGGGCTACAATGGCTGTGCCGCCGCCGGCCCCACTCCCCTCCGGACCACTGGAGAGCCAGTTGCTATAGCTGTGACATTCCCACCACAGTTGCCTGAGAAACGTGCCGAAGCCCCTGGCCGACACCTCCCGCTCTCAGCATCCCCCCCTCCGGCACTCGAGATGCTTTATGTGCCGATCCCAGTGTCCGAAGGCGCAGGCGGAGGTTAAGACCTTGTCCCGTATTCTGTCCCTACTTAGCAGGATCCCTCTTCAATGCTCTCACCCGGAGCAGGAGATGATCATGTTTAGTGACCTGTCACACCAGTACTTCAGGCTTTTGTTCTGGGAAATTGGCCTTCCTCTTTTCGATGTGAGAGGATTTGGGCTGTGTCATTAGAGCCATCAGCCTGCCAAGGTTAAGGGAGCAAGGAGAGAAAGCTGTTTCTCCATGAGCAGCGGCGGGTCTGAAATGTCTCACCTCCTTTGAAGCAGAGGTTCCTATCCCAGCGGCATTAAAGCGGCCCCGGGACGGGAGGCAGAGGGTTCTGCCGCTCACGCTGTGTGGTGGGTGCCCGGGCAGAAAACGAGCTGCTCCCTAATCTTCATGAGCATATTGCAAACCTTCACCTCGAGAGTTACCGCTTTGGTATCTTGGTGTCTGAAAAAGAAAAGGAAAAAAAAAATATCTTCATCTGCCAGCCAGAGCTGTAGACTCTGTTTGTCCCTTACTTAGATGTCCCCTTGGCAAATTTTATCTGGAAGGCTGATGGGAGAAGGACCAGGGATTTTAGGTCTCCCCTCCTAGAGAGCTCGTTTTAAAGGCACTGGGGCCTCTCCTCCTATTCCCAGGAGCAATATCAAAACAGACCCTGTAAAAATCTGCTGAGTGAACTGTGGCATCTTGAGGAACCTGGCAGTAAGATTTGCCCCGGCCATCCTGTGCCAGGGAGGGTGCTGTAACCCCCCCAGTAAACCTAATGCCTGGAGAGGAGCCATGCAGCGTGGGAGGTGGTCTCCTCTGCCTGCTCAGTGTGGGAGATGGGAAGCTGCCCTCTGCATGGCTTTGCCTTCTCCTGCCATGGTCTGGACCTCGCCAGAGACAGGTACCTCCTTGACACGACCGTCTCCTTGGGGTTAGATCCAGGGTGGGTTGTACTCAATGGGGTGGTAAGAGGTGAGGGAAGTGGTTGTGTCTCTGCCATCCGCCTCCTAGGAGCACTGTGCTTTTCTTAGTGCCGTTGTGCCAGCAGTGCACCACTGCCCACAGCTGGCTGGGAAAAAAAAAAATGGGTTTTTCTGAAATACCTTCTCCCTCCTGGTCTGTTTTGTCCCCTTTCCTTTTACAGCCAGTCTTTGGAGTTTCAGACTGTGAAGGTTTTTGCTGGCTGCGTTGCCAGCTCTGGCTCAGCAGCTCCCCTGGACTTTATCTGGGGGGTCTGTGGGTGGGAGCACTGAGGAGCAGGGATCTGGGTGACCTGAGCCTAGGGATGTGGCCAAGGATGCAGAGCAGGGCTTGGGCAGGGTCTCCAAGGGGGGACCCTGTACAGAAGTACATGGAGCTTTGGAGGACAAGACTCCAGAGGAGCCACCCTGGGGGGGGCTGATCATGGCCATGGTTTTTGGGTCCTTGGCCACCAGTGTCACTGATATCGCTGTGTACTGAGGGAAGATATTTTCTCCATTACTTTCTCAATTCACATCCCCAGGGAAGAGAGCCTGTGGGCCTGGGTAGCAAGCAAGCACAGCATGGTGGTCTCAGCGTTTTTGGGATGGAGCTGGACTCCAGGCTCTGTGCAGTGAGGATGGCCTTGGATGCCTTGCACTGAGGGAGCAACCTGCCTGAGGGGACCTTTGAAGCTTCAAAGTGTCTTCCTGAAGATTCAACCCATGTGAGGTTGGTTGGAGCCTGCATGAGCGCTTCTGCCAAGCTGCTGCTTCTCTCCCTGTGAGCTGCATTGGGTCGGCATGGAGCACAGATGTTTTAGACTTCGGAGTTATCTCGTTGATCTCAATTTCATTGATCGTGACTCAATGGCTCCTTATCCTTTTTCTCCAGCTTCTTCCTACTGAGAGTGCTCTATGTCAATGCGATCCAACTCCAAAGAGCTGTTGCTATTCCAGGCACCTACTCCCGTGTTCAATACCTGTTTGTATCACAGGCGATGTAGTGTTACAACACTGCTGCTCTGCCAGCAAGTCGCAGGGTAGTTTTGTATACATAGGAAGGCTTATGCCCATGTTTCAGGTTCAGACAAAAGGCTGAGCTTGCTTCCACATAGCGACCGTGAAATAAGCTGGAACGGGAATTTATAGTACTTTGGCTCCACTGCAGTAACCCTCCATGGTAAATTTAGGCAACTTTCTTTTCAGTGGAAGAGTGGACTTGTATCCAGGTTGCTGGTGCCTGATGTGCACCAGGGTTGAACCCCAGGGAAAGCAAGCTGTGCAAAACTGTCAAAAATGAGTGGGGTTTCAACATGGAGACTCTCATCCAAGCCTTGAGCGTTGCATATGCTCTGTCTTGATCTCCAGCCCAGCCAAATTGAGACCAACCCTGGGCAGGCAGACCTGTTACCCCAAGGACACCAGGTCCAGCAGGTCTTGCTGCTCTCTGCTGGCTTGGTGGCGGAGGTACCTGCAGGCAGCTTTGGATGGCGAGCCAGGTCCAGCAAAAGCTTTGTAACTCAACGAGCAAAGCAGGTTGAGCGCTGGCAGCATCGGGCCCCACTGTGCAGCTTTCAGTGGTCCGTTTCTGGGTGAAGAATAAAACCTGGGGCTGGGGAGTGGTGGCCCCACACATCCTCGTTTATGGCTTTGTAAAAGAAATGGGATGTTCCCAGACAGCGGGACCCTGGCGTGGGAGCCCTGGGAGGAGGAAGGAAGGGAAGCGCACGCAACGTCAGGTGTCACACTCGGACCTGCAGCGTGCGACACCTCCCTGGGCCGGCAAAAATGGGTAGGTCGGGACAGCAGCTTTTTGTTGCAATCTGATTACAGCCTTTCTGTTCTTGCTGACCCTTTGCTGTGGGTTGTTTTTTTGTTTTGTTTTGTTGTTTTTTGTGGATTTTTTTTTTACTTGAAAGAATTAAAAAGTACAGCTTCCATGAATAAATATAACTCTTAGCTCCATCTTATTAACTAAAAGCAATTTAGGGCTAAATACAGTGAATGTTAACAAAAAGCCAAGAATAGAAAATTGTTTAAGTGGCCAAAGAAACTTTCTCCCATTGTGATGCAAGCCAAGCTATGCCAGCTATATGTAAATGTATGCAGTAGGCTCTGTGCATGTGTCCACTTTGAAGTTGCCATCTGAATTTAATTCTGCCTTTGTGATTAAATCAGGCCATTACGTTTAATCTCACTTAATAGTAAGAAACGCTCTTTGTTGTTTTCTATAGGCAACATATTCTGCCCCTAACATATACAGCTTGGCATTCACACTTTACTATTAATCCCCGATGGCTGATAATTGCTTCATCTCCAAGTTCTCTGTCCAATTCACAAGGGAACTGATTGCAACTATTCTTCCCCTATACATTAATGCACTGTTTTGGTCTTACTTCTTTGGCTCAGTGAACCCTATCAAGCTGTCCACATTTTCTGGGCATGTGGGCGTATTGTAAGTTGTTAAATTAAATTCTGCGCTGACCCCCTAAACACCAGAATCTATTAGCGCTGCAAGTTAGCTGATTGACAAGTGGGGCTACTTTTCCACTCAAAAACCTGACATAAAAAAAACCCCAGCTTAAATAAGGCTGAATATTTTGTTTCAAGTGAAAGTCTGAGGTCTTCTGCCTGCTGTCTTTCTACTTACAATTTCATTACTCCAGCAGGATCAATTGTATTATTACCGTGGTATGGTTTCATTGATCTTACATATGTCAGTCAGGAAATTTCTTTGGAAAAAAGACCAAGTAGCTGGAAGTTGTCTTTAGTTTGCTTGAATCTGGAAGCCCATGCATATTTTTTTTCCAAGTATATTCAATTCAGAGANTTTTTTTTTTTTTCCCTTCCCAGAAGATGGCCCTAATTCATAATTACTGAATTATGCCCAAGGAGCCTCAGGCTGTCATTATTTTGCTAGAAATGTAAAAAAAAAAATCCAGTGCCGGGACACCAATTGAAAGAAACACTCAAACTCCCCAGGAACAAATACCAGCAGTTTGGGTTTCCTTTCCTTTACCAAAAGCCTGCATTTAAACAGAGCCCTAGGTTTTTCCATCACAGAAGAAACAGACTGATATAGTGAAAAACACATAAACGGCGTCTTACCTATTTCCACTGCTAGCAGTGTTATAATACCTTCCATAGCTGCTGAGCAGGGACTGCAACTACATGTTATTAGATGAGTGACTGTCACAAGTTATTCACATTTAGAAGCATGTGTTGACTGTATTAAATAGATCTTCTTAAATTGTCATCCAAAGTACTGATTTGAAGTACTGATTTGGGCCATGTGGACAGTGAGAAAATCTGAAATTTAATAGCAATGACCGGCTTTTCTTAAAGCTCACAGGTACGGAAAGGCTAAAATCCATCATGCATCACAGCAGTAGTTAACTGCTAACCAACATGGGTTTAGAGGACATGGCTGCAGATTGTCATCTGTAGTTACAGAATCATAAAAAATTGAGGTGGGAAGGGACCTCGGGAGGTCTGTGGTCGGACCTCCTGCTCTAAGCCGGGCTAACTTTGAAGTTTTACAGGGTGCTCAGGGTTTTGCTGATTTTGGTCCACTACCTCTTGTCCTTTTGCTGCGTGCCTCTGAGATGAGTCTGGCTCCATCTTTTCCGTAGCCTCCAGGTAGGCAGCGGGAGACTGTTATTAGTCTCTCCTCAGGCCTTCCTTGTCCAGGCTAAACAAATCTAGTTCCCTGTCCCATAAGGATTAATTTTCTCTCTGGCCGTATAAAAGCATCCACAAGCACTGAATGTGGCTTTGTCAGTCACAACAGAGTCAAGTAGCAACTGTATTCAGGCGGCACACAGCCCTGCCTCTTCTACACCATACGTGGTCACCTTGCCACCATTGAGACATCCTCAAACCTCAATGAGCTCCTTCATGGATGAAGGGAAAATGCTGTCACTGAATGGGATGAGCAAAATGATGGTTAGAGTGATGGGTAGACAAAACCAAACAGAAAATTTTGCTGCTCCAATGAAATTTCCCTATGTGCGTTCACAGCTGGAGTTGGGGAGCCTCCTTGGTCTCCTCACACGTACATTTCCTAACCTGCATTCAGGGCAGGTTTTTCACAATGGCCAAGCTACAAGGTATTTTCCTGACCTGGCAGATGCCACTGAAAGAAAAGAGAACGTTATTTTTGTCCTGTTAACATTGAAGTAACTTGAAAAACACCACTCTGAGCCCCAGGCAACCAGAAGTCAGAGGCTATTGCACAAATCCCTCAGGCTTTGAACATTAGCTAAGGTTAAAAACCTGCTTGCGCTAATTTGTGATCTCTCTATAATCAATTCCTAATGGAAGTGCTGTAAAAAAAATCCCAATAAATGCTAGCATAAAAAAATCACATAGCTCAATGTAAGTGTTTTGTAATCTCCTTCCATAAGTCTAAAAGTTTTCAGGGTTGGAAGATAATCTGAGCCTCCTCTTTTAATTTCTTTCCTTTTCTCTTTACTTATAGACCTTCACTTCAGAATCAAATGCTTTATTTGCTTCACGTACATTTTTCCCCCATTTTGTTGTTTGTTCAGGGTGGCTACAGTGAGGCTGGTGTCAATTGATCAGAGCGAAATCATTGTGATTTATGAGCCACTTCTAGAAAGGACAAAGCCAGTGTGACGCGGCGGGCCATAAATTTTTGTCTATATCAAGCACAAACAGAAGAAGGTCTTTTTTTTTTTAAATGTAGATGCAGCTCCAAAAGCTGTAGCTTGTATTTCTGCCATCATCTCCCAGAATCTCCTATGATTCCTGCAGTTTAGAGCCAGCTATGTACTGTATTTCCATAACCAGGAGCACACATATGCTCTGGAGTTGAATGATTTATTCAGAGTGAACCTTCCCAGTGATTTTCAATAGTCCCCTCCAAATCAGCGTCTCTAAAACACTGCACAGATGCTTTTTATTTTTATCCCGTTTCAGCCGCCTCTTTTGCGAGTAGTTGCATGACTCCTGTGGGGCATTTTAATTAATTAATTTACATTGCTAGGTTGCCTCACACTGGCTTGGACAAAAGTCACTTTATTTACTTTATAAAACGATCGTGTCGTGCCGCACACTGTAATCTTGCCATAGGCAAGGAAATGGCTACGTGGGGGCTGGGGACTCTGCTCTTAAAGCAGGAATCCGACCCTGTGAGAGTAAAGGATTTTGTCCTGGTGGTTTCCAAGGGCCACTCTAAGGAAAACTGGTAGGGAATGAGATTAATGCTCTAATTAAAGGAATGGGAAAGAGACCTGCTAGTTTTGTCTAAGAAGTGATTTGTATCGCAATGAAGCCTTCAGAACTCCCACAGCCCCCAAATGGTGAATGCTATTTAATAAATCAATAATGTCTTATTAAGTTATCTATCCATCCATCCATCCATCCATCCAGGTAATTATATAAGTTTATTGGCATTTTCTCTGAACTGTGCCACAGCATTAGACTTACTTACATTACTTTGGATCAGACAGAGCATCAGAGCTAGACTTGGGAAGGATGGATTATGTTTTGAGTTGTTTTTTCATTTTCCGTCAGAAATGACTCAGGTTAAATGTCAACAAGAAGCTGTGTGGATGCTGGTGATTTGGGAGACACCCATACAAAATCGATGTAGAGGTTTGTTTCGAAACAACCATAAAAAGTTGCTCCATGTGCTGTTGGTGCTGACCCAAGTAAGAGAGCTTACAATGAAGAGTGTACCAGTGCACAACCGGTAGCAACGGAGTCCCAAATAAATTAAAAATTAATCATATTTATCCCCCCTGTGTTTAAAGACTAATTTAGGTTTTGAACTTCTCCCAGGCTGTCCAGCAGCTGCTTTGGATTTGTTCTTAGCATGAAACGGGGAACGGATGGCAATCCCTGGCCCAAGCTATTTCAGATATCTGCTTTAAGTGCTCTTTCTTACCCACTGCCTCATTTGTAGGAATACAGAAAAAAAAAAAATACCAATTTTAAAAGGACTTTGAAATCCCTGCATGCAAAGCATGCAACAATTTCGTCTTGCTGCTATTCTTATTAACAAATGTTTGCAACCTTTTCATAATAAAAAGCATTGGTAATTCCATTGCAAAAGCAGAGAAGAGAGAACTGTAACAAATAGCGCCTGTCGATGCAAAAACCCGAGCAGGAGCACAACGGCAAGAAAGAGGCTTCTAGTAAGTTGGGCTTTGAAGAGCTGCCTTTCATTTACGTTCAGAGCCTGTGTTCCTGGAGTCTTTTACTCCTATTGCAGCAAAAGCCTTCAGGTCAACTCCAAAGACTTTTTTATTCCTAGAAGTACTGTAATGTCTGCACAACCCTGAAAGCACATGGAGCTTTCCGAGTGCCCGGCGATGTCCTGCCCATATCAATGGTGCCGGCGAGCGCGCCCAGGCAGGCGGTGAATGCTTGGCAAGCCTTTCCCTGAAGTTGTTCCAGCTGCCCAACCTGCATCTCGGATCCTGCCACCACCCAAGTCGTACAATAACCATCTGGACCAGCCTTGAAGTTTCATTCACTGCATGGGACAAAGTCACCGCTCCTTTTTCCCTAAACGCTGGCCGCGCCAGCAGCAGGGACGACGCGCTGATTTATTTGCTCTCCAAGCTGTTCTCGGAGGATGCGTCCTTTCTCGCCAGCACTCCAGTACTGTCTGTATTTAGCCTGATGGATCCAAACGCAGAAGGCCACCCGGCTCTCCCTGCCACCTTCCCCGGGCAGGTCGCAGCCGTGTCACCCGCACGCTTTGCCTGCCAAGTACGACAGCTGGTTATGGGATGCCTGCGGGCTGACAAAAATAAGGCGTTGCACCTTTAGCAGTTACACAGCACTGATATTTATTATATAATTATTAAGTATTACAGAGTTGAGGCTGCCGGGCTAGCCACTGACAGAAGGAGGGTGGGAGGCAGGAATGACGGTGCGGTGGGGTGGTGGATTTTTTTTCTGCTGTGACTGTACGATTCCCCTTGAAGGGTTCGCACGGGCGAAGCGCTGCGGAGTCACAACCCCGCGGCGAAAGGCCAGGCAGGCACGCAGGGAGCCCCAAAGAAGCCGCCCCGGCCCCGCAGCGCCCTAAAACCCCGCTCCGTCGGGCGCCGCCGCGGGCCCTTTAAATCCCGGGCGCGCCCCCTCCCCTCGGCGCCGCCGCTGGCCAATGGGAGGGCGGGCGCGGCGGGGAGCGGGCGCCCATTGGCTGGGGCGCAGCGGGGAGAGGGGCGCGGGCGGCGGGCTGGGGAGGAGGCGGGGTGGAGGGGCCGGGGCCGGGGCCGGGGCCGGGGCCGGGCGGAGGGTGCGGGTGTGCCGGCAGGCAGAGCCCGTGGCTGCTCTGGAGCACGGTGGCCAAGTGAAAGGGTGGCCGGAGGTGTTCCAGGCGAGAGACGCGCACGGGCGGGGTCGTGACGGGTTCTTCCCTGCGGCTCGGGGCTGAGGGTTGGAAGGAACGGGAGATCATTCCGTGTCCGGCGGCGGTTTGGGCTCGTAACGGACAAAAAATCCTTCTGAGAAGCCAAGGTGTTGCTGGTGGGGCTGAGAAAAGAGCCGCAGCTGAATGCTGAAAAACCCAGGGGCGAGAGGCTGTCGTGTGTCCNCCCCCCCCCCCGCCCACCCCCACCCCCGGCATCCCTTCCCCGTTTCCAAAAATCCCTGACACGCGGCAAATCGGAGACTCCTGCCCCAAAAGCGCCTTCGGTCTTTTTGCCCCGTGGCGGTGCTTTGCTGCTGGGTGAAGTGGGCGACACCCGCGAAGGCACCGCCACTTGGGTCCGGCTGGGAGGAGGCGGAGGGAGAGCGGGAACGGGCAGAGGGAGGGCGCGCCCCGGGCTCCAGGGAGCCGCGCTTCCAGCGTTCGGGACGTGCTTTGAAAACAGTCACATCCTCCACCTTCTCCCGGGGCTCCTCAACAAAACCTGCGCAGAAATTTAGCGCAGAGGAAGAAAACAAACAAAACAAACCAAACAAAACCCCCCCAAACTAAGAAGCGTCCTGCGGACGGCGGAAAACACCAGGAGAATCTCTCCCCAAGAAGCTGCCGGGACTGAAGTTCCCAAGGATGCTCTTTTTCGGAACAAACTGTCCATCGCATGGGCAAACTTCCCTTTGACAGGAAAAGAAGGGCATCGGGGTGGGTGGAGGACCTTGTAGAGAGCCAACTCTTCCCTGTGGGAGTCCCTGGCCAGACGGAGTGGTATCGTGGTGAAAAGGGGATCCTTTTCCTCCTTCTACCAAGTGAAGCCAGAGACAGGGGGAGAACAAACCGGGTTTGTTCACCTGCCCAGGGAGGTGGTGGATTCTCCATCCCTGGAGGTGTTTAAAAAAAGGGTAGACGTGGTACTTGGGGATATGGTTTAGATGTGGTTTTGTCAGGTTAGGTTAATGGTTGGACTTGATGATCTGAAAGGTCCCTTCCAACCTTAATGATTCTATGATTCTGTGATTCTATGAACTAAGTTTATAGGGCTTTCCTCATCCTCTTTCCCTGTTTCTCTGTTTCACACGTTGTTCAGAAGCACTTTTCTGGTGGCAGCAACCTGAGGGTCCCAGGCAGGGGTGTGCACATGATTTTGCCTTTGACCCAGGTCCCTGGGCACACACACACGATTTTGCTTTCTCCTTCTCCTTCTCCTTCTCCTTCTCCTTCTCCTTCTCCTTCTCCTTCTCCTTCTCCTTCTCCAAGGAGCACATACAGGAGCACATATACTGCTCGGTATAATGCACCAGGCTCAAAGCTGAAAAATTACTGCTTAGACTTCTGCTCCCTCACAGGGTTGGTTGGTTTTTTTTTTTCTTCTAGACGGGTATTTTTCATCTCCCCCCAAAAAAGTGCATTAAAATCCAACAGGTTTGAGTTATTGTTGCAAGAGTTCAATCCTGGTCACCGCCATCCCTCCCCCTTCTTTGCACTTCCCAGATCCCCAAGAGGAAAAGAAAGAATGAATGAAAGAGAGAAAAACCCTCAAAAAAGAAAGCAGGGGTCTCCTCTCAGACTCTCACGCTTGCAGGCTAGCTCCTGGCACGCTTATAGGCATGGCACACAGCCTCTTCTGTCGGCGCAGACTTGGCAAACCTGGGCCAGGGCTGGCCTTACTCATTGTGTTCAAGTCACCTTCTTGATTACAGCAAAAAAGGCGTTTGTGGTGGGTGACCGAATTGGCCACCCTACTAGACAGAAGGCAGAAGGAGAAAAAAATAGGAAAGAAACGGGCAAATTAGTGTTGCGGGGAGAGGGGAGAACGACACCCAGGGGAGGAAGCGATACCGGCTGCCTCCTATTTATAAGTCAGCTCTTGCCTGGCGCTTTCTGGATGCTCATAAAGCTGTGATACAGTCTGGCTGCCCTGCTCCCTCCCTGGCGGGGCCTGCCACCAGGGAGACCTGCTGAGGGGTCCCGCTGCCTTTGGGAGAGCCGCTCCGGTCATACAGGCCACAGAAGTGGCTCTGGGGCCCCTCTCACCACACCGGGACCACTGCAGGGGCTGTGGCACCCACACTTCTGTGGGTATTGCACACACACTCTAATACATAAGTTCAAGCCTTTCATTTATGCTATATTGGGGAAGAGATGGATATTCAGCACATCACCAGGACAGGCGTGTACGTGAGCTAACACACCCTGTGGGGGTAGTAAAGAGGGTGATGTATGTGGTAGCCATGGCAAATTCTTGTTTTTTTCTCTTGTTTTCATATTAATAATCCATTTTCAAAATGCAGGCAGATGGGGACAGTACTTGTGCAAAGGAGGCATTGAAAGTCATTTCTGATTCAAACACAGTTATTGTTTCTGTGAAAATGCGGCTACTGAAAAAGCAAACTCAAGGCTCGGTTGCAAATAATCCTGTTGAGTGAATATTTATATTTTGCTGCAGAGCTCAGAGCTTCTTGGGATGTGTTATTAAAAAATACACAAGAATAAGAGAAGTACAAATACATCACCTTCTAACAGTTGGCGGTACTCTGTTAGCACAGAACACCTTATTGCAAAATCTATAATTACCCACAATTTTAACTCACTGAAAATAAATGAGGGAAAAAAAAGTTAGAAGCGTTTTTTTTCTTTGTCAAACAGCTTGAAATAAGCAATCAAATGCTCACATTAATGATGTTACATGATAGAACCTGTGTGCAAAATAATATCTAGCCTTCCACAAAATAAAGTCGTGCCAGCGAGCTGTGAAATCACACACGCTAGTGTATAAAATCCCTTTCAAAGCCTTGGCTTTCCTCACGAGAGCAAGAAATATTCTTGGAGGCTTTCTGAAGTCAGCAGCCGAAGCCAAACGCTATAGAGGGCTTACACCGATACAATCCAAAAGGACAATTTGCTTGGAAGCCTGTGGCTAATTTCGAACACAATGCCCGATGTCATGGTCAGTTGTGCTGCAGAAAGTTGGCAGCTTGGCTCAGCCTCTCCCTCGGCCCGAAAAGATGCTGAGCGTTTTCTGGCCGAGGCCGTGCCGCTTATTGGATGTCCCAGACGGCTTCAAACGAGCCCTTTCATAGCGACACACGGCCAAGTGCGGGCAAAGAAATGAAGGGAGAGACAAAGGTGGCTCTGAAGTCATTTCCCCGCGCTGAAGCCAGCCATCCGGTTTCGCTCCTTCCCCATTGAGGGGGCAGAAAGCGGCAGGAAGAGCGGGGCTGAAAGGGAACAAACCGGCCGAATGGGCTGGCGGGGAGGCAGCCAGGGCTGGGGCCGCGCCGGCCGAAACTCCCATTCTCCCTGCCCAGAAAGGGATGAATGATTAATTATAGGCATCCAAAAGGTAATAGATGTGGCGGGCCGGTGTCCTGCAGCCAAGTTCCTAGAGCACCTGCGAAAACAGGAGGCGCCGGGAGACAAAGCCGCTCTCCCCCTTTATGGAGAGCACAGAGGGGTACTGTTCCCCCCTTCACCTGGTCCACTTTCTGCTGGCACGACCTCCTTGCAGCGCGGGCGATTTCCAGATTTCCATCTCCGCTTGCTGTATGTAGGAAGCAAATCCCCTCCGTCCCCGTCCACAAAGAAAGGAAACAGGACGATCCCAGATGCCTAAAGGGAACGGAGTGGGGAGAGGTCTGGGATCTGGCCCTGAGGCCAGAGGATGCAAATCTAAGATGTCAACTCTTTTCATCTTTGCGTAGCCTGACAGCCGGTGCACGAGGCCACTGCACGCGTAGGTACTAGAGGCGGGATTTTCAGAGTAACCTGGAGAGAATCAGACACTCAGATCCCACTGCAATTAAATGGAGACTGTCTGTTCGGCTCCCTTAGGCGCCTTTGAAAATCCCAGCCTGCCCTATGGATTCAGCAAAGCACAGAAGAACCTGCTAAACTGAAACACAAGTTGTAGGTGGAAAGGAGTAAGTGCTAAATTAGGATAAAAACATCCTTCTTTGTTTCTCTGGTTGTTTTTTGGCAGCAAGCTGATAAGTTTGAAAAATACGATTTAACCAGCCTCGGGCCCTGTGGGACGATGCTGTGAGTCCTCTCGCTGCATCCCGTCTTCCCACTGCTGCTCCAGCTCCCAGCCCCTCTCCCCGTTCCCACCCTCCTCCTGGGATAGAGCTGCACTTTTTTTGTGCCTCAGCAAAATTCGGTTTTGCTTAAACTTGGGAGAAACTTTGAACCAGACCTTCACCACCAGTGAGCACAAGGACTGACCCACACCACCCACCCCCAGCTCCAGCCTGGTGTGGACTAAATGCCTGGGGAAGGGGGGGAGCTGAAACCCCACTTTCTGTGCTGCGTGGCTTGTGGTCATCACCTGTCCTGCGCTGCTGGCCATGCTGGGATTCCTGCCACTTCAGGCAAAACAATCTTTTCAGCAGTAGGTCTTGACTATGTTTTTTTCTGCAGGATTCAGAGACGGGAACACGTGCTGGAAGGGGATGCTCGAACAGGCGGCTTTGAGCCCAGATCTGTGGCTCTGCACAAGGCATCGCCTCACCAGGGGTCAGAGGCGTAAGTGGCTTAGGTGGCCACAGTGGAGATCAAGACAGGTGCGTGGGACCTAAAGGCTTGTCTACAACAGCAAGTTGGTGCGGTGTAAGGAGTTCACGTGGCAGATCAGTATGCCATACCTCCAGTGCTGCACGTTGCAGCTCTGATTTTGTGTGAGCTTCCCAGTAGAGACAGCGCCCGCAAGTCAGCATAATGAAGAACCTTAGGTCCTCGAGGCACCTTGTTAAATAGCATTTAGCTATCTAAGTTGCTTAGGTTTTGCATGCTGTGTGGAATGATGCCCAAATTCCCCTATACATCTGTCCCATACGTGATCATTCGGTGGTGTGGGGAAGCGAAGCCCTTTTGCGAATCCCACTGGAGGAATAATGTGGAGAAGCAAGGCAGGCACCACAGCCTTTGCCTTAGAAAATGGTCAATAAAATGATTCCTGTGCCTGTTTGGCAAGGAAGATTTGGCAGAACAGGGAAAGCAAACACACCGAACTGTGGGAACGGCCAGCCTCATGTTGCTGTAAATGACACTGTAATTGTTTCCTTTTTATAATTTCCCTCCCTCCCTTTCCATTAGACAACGTGTTAATGCTCACGGAGATGCAGTGTCCTCATGGCAAGGCCAAGGTACGTTTGGATACGAGAGATGCTGGTGCGATGGAAAAGCTGCTTGTCTGGCCTGGCCCAACCTGCCTTCACCAAACACATACTGCCAAAAAAGCCTTTGAAGAAAGCAAGCGAAGGCATCAGTACAACCAGCAAGCCTGACTTACTTCTTTGCAAGTAAAGTTACGCAAAACAGATCTCACTCACAAATGTTTTCAAGTAATCGTCTCAAAAAATGACATAAAAATTACTCTGAATTTAAAAAATTGTTTTATGCCTTGGGTGGGGTGTATAGCGAGTGCATATAGGTGCAGGGAGAGGAGGCATGCACACACCCGGCACGGCACAGACTGTGCGGTGGCATCGGCGGGAAGCACAGTGCCCGCTTCTGGCTCTCCCCAGCGGCACGACAGCCGCGGAGAGCCACGCGTGTGTGCCGATGGTATTGCGGGACGGCACCGAGCCCTCCGCCGTAGGGCGCCAGGGTTCAGCGGTGACAGATGTTGTATGCTAATGCCGGGGTGAGAGTCACCCGGGGCAGACACGGCCGCCAGAGAGGCTCCTTGGTGGCACGGCATGAAAGAGCTGTCCTCGTCCTCGTGTGCAGGAGCGGCAGCGCGGCCACGGCCTTCTCCTTGGCCGCCGGTGGATCCCCTCTCGCAGGAAGCGCGCGGGAGCTTGCTGAAGCGAGCCGGGTGCTCTCGCAGCTCGCTTTTTCCAGATGGTTGACGTGCACGGCAAACAATAGCCGGGACGGCATGGCAGGGCGCACCGCCGAAACCTCCCCCTGCATACAGAGCAGTGCGGGGCCCGTAATTAGCGGCCCTGCTCATGTCAGGCTGAGACCGTTCCCATAAAGATGAATTCCCTCCCTGTTGCTCTGGGGGGGATGTTCAGCCAAGGGCAGGCCGGACGGTCCCGGGACGGGAGGCGGTGGGGATTAGCTCGCAGTCTGGCCCGCCTCGCACCAGCCTTTGTGAGGATAAACAGAACAGTTTTGTTTCCTTAAAGAGCAAACCTGGAAGAAGCATGTTCTGGCCTCTCGATAGAGGTGTCTGGAGTATTAGGCATTCTGGGTGCGCGTGTGTGCGCGCATGTGATCAGGGAACAAAAAATACAAATAAAAAGCCTCTAACTGTTCCGCCGCTGCCTTTGCGCGCTGACACATGCGGCATCCCCCGAGCAGCTATTTGCTTGCGCTGCTTCTAATCTAGTCTTTTCAGCTACTCCTAATTTAAAGGGACTAAAATGGCATAAAAGTTATGAGTGTCAAAACCTTCACTTGGCTCCTTGCGCGCTCGGCTTCCCAGAGCTGCCTGATCCACAGCGTCGTCTTCACCTCACGTGGCCCACGACCATGCCCGGAGAGCAGAGGCCAGTGAGGAGAGCAAGGTCTAATTTTCACCAGTAACCTTGAAGCTGGGACGTTGGCTGGACCCTGCCTTTGCCACTGCCTCAAGCATCACCCCAGCTTCAAGGTCACTGCTGAAAATTTGTGCTGGAGGAACATGAGAAAAGCTTTTGACTGGGCTGAGGACACCAGGTAGTTCCTTGTCCTTGTCCTTCTGGCCACACCACTGACCAGAGGCAAAAAGGGGGACACTAGAATTGAAGTCCCAGTGACAAAACCCATCTACCCTCCAGGTGCTGGAGTGGTGCTCCTCCCAGTGCAGAAGTGTCCATGGTTTCTGTGAAATACGGGTCCACAGCTGGGGCCTTGTGGAGCTCCTCTGGACTGTGGGGTTTCTGCACCCCCTGCTTTGGAAAGATCGCGCGTGTGTGTGTAGAACTACGCTTCACAAGAGACCTTCAAAGTGCTGTTGCTTTTCTCCTCTTTAAAATAATACAGAAGTATTATTTTAATAATAAAACTAGAAGTCCTGCCATGAACTCGGTTGAACAACATCCACCTTGGAAAAGCGTTTGTCAAACGTGGTATTTCCAGGACGGTCACTGCTAGCGGGGTTTTCTCCCTCTTTCATTGCCTGGCACTGCTGGGACGACAAAAATGCAAGCTGCTGCCAGCAGCTGTGACTGTGGGGTGGGCAGAGATGCCCGGCTGCCGTGGGGGACCTNTTCCAGGACGGTCACTGCTAGCGGGGTTTTCTCCCTCTTTCATTACCTGGCACTGCTGGGACGATAAAAATGCAAGCTGCTGCCAGCAGCCAGGCTGGAAACTCTCCCTTAGTCGGCCTGTGGCAGCTCTTGTGTGGCTCAGCTGTGACCATGGGGTGGGCAGAGATGCCCGGCTGCCGTGGGGGACCTGCTCCCTCCATGGGAGCAAAGGGCAGCCAGATGCTGGGCTAATGGGGTGCACTGCAACAGCACTGAGAAATTGCTGAGAAAATTGCACAACTTGGTTTTATTTCTCCCTGCCCCAAGCTGCTGTATCCAGACTATGAGTTTCTGCTGCAGGTGAGCCGGTCATTAATTCCCACCAATTATCCCATCCAGTTTCCCCAGCCAGGCACCCGAGCTGGGTTACCTTGCACGATGAAGGGGGGGGGTGGGGCTGATATCCCTCCCCACCCACCTCCCAGTCCGTAAGGTCTTGTTCTGATCTGATATGAAGGCGTGGGCGGAAAGGCTTGGCATGGTCTGCTTTCAGATGAAGCACCCAACATACGGTGCCACAGAAAATGAAGCTGCTGAGAAGCTTGAAGGAGAATGTAGGGCTGGATTTTTGCAGGCTTGTAGCCAAATTGGGTGTGCCACCTGGGTGTTTTGGTGTGGTTGTGCTGCCTTTGTGGACTACACAGTGAAGGCAAAGACTACTTTTCCTGTAGGATTTAATGGTATCTGCAGATGTCCAGATGCTTGGACAGTACACGGGGAAATACCATACTCTCCACGCTCTGTCCTCATACCCTTTTCTCTAAACCTCGATCACTGCCTCCGGTCAGAGATCCCGAACTAACTGATCTGACTCACTGTCAGACATTCTCATCTTCTTAAATCCCTTCATTTTGCCAAAAGTTATTATTTAGCTTTTCTCATGAGGGAAAACGTAGGCAAGAGGTGGGGGCCGAGCACATGTAACAGGTGATGCCAGCTCGCCGGTGGTCCTCAGAGTCCTGGGATTTGGAAACCGGAGCGCATCACTGTCTCACTCTGGGTTCGCAAGCTGAAAGGACGCGGCAGCGCGGTGGCCTCTCTGCAGCTACTGCTTGCCCAAGCTTCCACCAGTGGGCTTTTTCTTTTTAATTTTGGGTCACCTTCAACCAGCCCCACACCCTGTATGAAATAAGTGTCGCTGGAGCCGCGAAGGAGAAAGCGAGCAAAGGCAGCGCCTGAGAAACCCCGATTCACGTCTGCAAAGCGATTGTGCTGCTCTTGGCAGTTGCAGGTGACAACCCTAACGAGTGCCCAGGAGCAGATGAGAAGTTTATGGGCTGTTAATAAACTGTAACCAATCGGTGAATGCCGGCGGGTTGTGTTCAAGCTGTTTGGGGCCACAGGTCCTTGGGAGAGCTTGCACTTGCTCTGCCTTTATTTCAACGTAGCAGAAACATGAAAGCATGTGGCAGACTCTTGATGTTTGTTACAGTGAATAGACATATGTCCCTCACACTAGCATGTAGAATATCTAATTAAGTCACACAATGATAGCTTATACCCAGGGGCAGTTGCAAACAAGACGCTGTCACACTCTTAAGAACACAAACAAAATGAAAATTGCCTCTTTATACATTATAATGAATATGTTTTCAATACATTAAAAGTTCATTTACTAACAGACTCTGTAAGACAGGGTGGATTTCTGCTAATATAATTTCATTTTTTTTCAGAAGGATCGGTTTGTATGGTTAGGATTAGGGACAGGTTTGTTAATGAAACTCCCGAGAATTTTTCCCCAATAGACCTGAAAGAAGAAATGAAATCTTAATTGTGTGTTTATTGTGTTGTCTCAAGCAAATCCTGCTCTTCAGAGCCCCACCTCGGGAGCGGCTTCTCCCTTCTGCAGGATACGTATGCCGTGGATTTGAGTCTCCCTTTCTCCCGCCTCCGCTCTTGCATATTTACAGGCAAGAGATGGTCACCGTGAAGCTGGACGGCTTCAGGGGTTATCTCCCACTTCCGGGTGGGGGACAACAGATGCTGAGGTCTGTATGATGGGATAGTGCTGGAAGAGCACCCAGGGGTAAGCCCTGATCTGGGTACAGCTTTTCCTGTGAGCATCCCAGATGGGTGATGCTTCCTTCCTCCCCGCCCCATGGCTACAAAACACTTTAAGCAGAGTAAAAGCCGCCTGGGGCATTGCAGCCCGTTCCTCTTCCCACCAGAGCGCTCCATTCCCATTAAGGCATTTTGGCGCTTTTTCTACGTGGGAATAATTAAATGGTGCAACACCTGCGTGGGCAAAGTCTGCAAGTGGGGAGGGCTGTGCGATTTGGGGTGATTCCCGCAGACCTCCCCCAGGCCTTGGTTAGGCAGTACTAAGCCATTCCCGGCATGCCGGTGACATGTGACAGACATGCTTGGGGAAAGCCCATCACTTCCATGTCTACCTTCAGCATAACCAAGAGCCAGGAAAAAAAGAGTCAGTCCCTGGGAGGCTTCTTCCCTTCTCTAACCCCGTCAAATCATCCCTGAAAAAGATGAGCAAGCTGGGGGGGGCTGCTCTGCTGGGGTGTGCTGCCAAGCCTTGGGTAGGAGCTGCCCACTGTATGGTCCCCAGGTCACCCCAGGCTGTCCTTCCAGTGCACAGACCTGCTTAACACGGAACACGATGCCTTGTAGTGTAGCCGGGATATTTTACAGGAGACAGGTGGTTCCCTGAGCCATCTTCAGGCACTGACACAGGGGCTGGCTTTCAGAGGACGCCTGCTTAAGGCTCACACAAGCTTGACTTCAGGTGGCTTGAGCTGGCCATCCTGGAAAGTCAGGAGCAGACAGGAAGGGTCCCAAGAGGTTAAATCCCACCTCGCAGCACCTCTGGCCTCAGTGCCTGACAGAGACACAGCCCCCGTGGGAAAACCAGTCCCAACCCCCAGTGAGCACAGGGGAAGGGGCTGCAGTTACGCAGCCTCCCCTCTGACATCTCCTGTCTCTAGAGCCCTTCCATTTTTTTTTTTCTTAACGCAGTTCATTCCCCCCGCCTCCCCACCTATGTTTTTTTGCCCACCGTGGCTGGCGTTCTGACTAGGAAAAAGATTTCCTCCCTCCCTTCTGGGACACTACCTCCAGGCAAGGCTCCCTCACCCCCCTCTTTGTGCGCCTTTTGTGCTGGGTGCACCCTGCTCCTCGCAGCGCTGCGGAGAGCCACCAGCTCGCCCGCTTTCCCCTATCGCTGAGAAGCTGGGGCTGGCAAGGGAAAACGCTGGCTTCTGCCTGGCTCTTGGGATCACCGGGATTTCCCAGGTTTGGGATGGGGAATGGGTTCGACATGGGGAACGGGTTCTTGCAGTCCGGCTGCGCTCAGCTCCCTGCGCTGCCCCTCACGGGGGAAATCTCCTTTCTGTGTCGCTTGAGCAGCATTAAAGAGTTGAATTATTTCTGCTGGGGGAAAGGAGCGGAGGGTGCGGAGAGAGCAACTTGGTGGGCTGTTCAGCACAGCCCCAAACGAAGGCTGAGCACCGGAGGGGGGTGGCTGAATTCGCACCTTGGTGGGTTCTCTCTCCCACAGAGCACGCTGACGGCGTTTGCTGCCTGAGCTCCGCTCTTTGGAAAGAGTCTGTAGCGAGTCTGTAGCCTTCCTACCCCTACAGTACGTACGTCTCCGGACTCCTTTCCCTTAGGCACAGCAAGCCAAACCCTGCTTGACTCCCTCAGGAGGAACAAAACAAGCTCCCCCGCTTCCGAAACTCTGCTAATTTCCTAGTCAAAAGGGTTTTTCTTATAAAAGTGACGAGCACCATGACTGCTTTTGTAAAAAAAAAAAAAAA
>RSEF01000001.1:128233497-128249478 GCA_003993805.1 Himantopus leucocephalus | reverse complement strand
ATTAGGTTCCTCTCTGCCCAACTCTCCAGCCTGTCCAGGTCCTCTCCAGCCTGTCTTCAGATATAAAGCCATCATATGCCCTCAGTCTCACCAAAGACCCTTACAATGACTCCGGTTCTTCATCAGCCATTGCCATGGGAAATGGCAACATTTCCACGCTCTGCGCCATTTCCTGCACCCCAAGCAGGTGCATCTGACAAGTCATGTCTGCCCAGTAAAAATCAAGGAAGCCTGGCCCCAGGAACGCAGCATGTACTAGAAGAAATATTATGGTCACAAAGCCTAAATGGGAGATGCCTCATTTCCTCTGGAAAACATGCCCCTAACATTAAGCTTTTGGAAGTCTGGTCTGATCTTCCAGAAGTTGTGTCCTCTGCCTCAATGTTATGGACACCAAGGGGACTGCCTTACCTCTTGATCCTAAAAGGCAGGAGGGGTGTTCATGTTCCTTGATATGGACAAAGCAGATTTACTAAGACAATGGTGAGAGAAAGGTGCTGTTTTGGCACCTTGTGCTAACTACTCCAGGTCCGAGGCAGGAGAATTTGTGGAGGCTTAGCCTCTCCCCTCGTGCTGCTGCTGGTACCCTGAAATGTCACTGAATTGCTGGATCCTTACAGCTGTACAAGCCTGTGTACACAGCCATACTGTAAAAGTTGAATCAATCTAAAAACCCCCAAACGTCAATTCCTGAACCTTAGGAAGCAAATTCTGAATTTGGTGTCCGGTTGGGACAGCTGATGGGCTTCCCATGTAGGAGGAGAACCTGGCAAAAACTCTAAACTGCCTTTTCCAGGAAACAAGCTTGTTCTACAAGTCAATGTATTCCTCATTCTTCTTTGTTTATAGAGACCAAGTTGTCAAGCAGGGAGATCTTACAAAGGTTGTGAAGGGATTTCGGAGCATTCCCTGTCAAAGGTATAAAGCCTGTCCCAAAAGCTCAGGGCTTGGCTATCTGGAAAAGAGNATCTGGAAAAGAGGTGTTCAGCACACAGCCAGATTTCAAAGATTTATGTGGCTAGTAGAGGACAAAACCCCAGGTAGCTGAGAGAAAGCCTTGTTGGCAGTTCAGGTGAAATATTTCAAAGATGTTGTTGGCAGCTTGGTTTTGCCTGGGAACTGCAAACCTACTGCAGAAGCTTCTTTTTCCCTGCTTATAGTGATAAACAACACACGGGGATGTTGACCAGTTTGGTGTATACAAGAAGTGTGAGGTGTGTCCTGCCTCAATTAGGATCTTGCTGGCATAAGAAATAGAGGCTGGGTGCCCGTTCGCACATCCACGTGCTGTGGGTTCCAGATGGCTGCTGGTTTGACTAAACAGAGGGGAAACATCTGGAGCATTGTATCAGGGAAACCAGTCATCGTGTGATGGGTGGTTGGATTGGGTTGAGTATCCAGCAATTGCTCTGGCTGCAGGGCATGGGCAGCAGGAGGAGGGCAGAGTTGGAGGTGAGAGGAGGTAAAGTGCCACCAGGCAGAAGGAAGGGGGAAGTCTCCCCACAAGCTTGGAGGTCACCCTGGGGGCACCCACGCTGCAGATGGAGAGCCCCCCTGGCAGTGGCGAGTTTGTGGGCTACTGGAAGGGCACCCCTCTGGGAGGCAGCAGGCATGTCCCAGGGCCACACTGGCTGTTCTTCCAGGGACCATCTCACATAGGAGAAACGACCCTGTGTCCTTGGTGTCCAGGAGCCTCACCTGGCACTGACTAGATGATCACCTTTTAATAACGCCGCAAAGCTTATATTGATTTTCCAGGCTGTAATCACAAGGAATATTTTAGCCATTATGGAGCAAAGCCTTGGTTTGCTTATTTAATTTCAGCAGGCAGACAATTCCCAGCAGATCTGGAAAACTTGACATGTGTCATTCTTTGAGCTGACACAGAATACCCCCAAAAATGGAGTGGTTTCACCTCTGCATTAATGTCTGTGTCTCATAGACTGACACTCACTGGAACAAGCAAAGATCAGCTCACGGAACAAGTCTAGGCAGCCGACAGCCCTAGCGCTATGCTTAAAGCCCTTTTTATTCTGCATACGACCCAGTAGCATTCACCTAAAACACAAAACAAAACCAGGAAAGCAGATATGTTAAGAATAACGCTTCTACCTAGCTGGGAGATGGGCAGAGCACAAGCTGGAGAAGGGTAGGGGGAGACTGCAGTATCTCTGAGCACCTCCAGCCGGGAGAGGGCGAACCCAGCGCTGGTGCCGGGATGCTCTGATCCCGGAGGCTGTAGCTGAGCCCTTCGGTACAGACCAAGCACCCACATATCTAAAAGGAAAGGTTTGAGCAGAATTGATACACTCTTACTCCTGGACTGTTTTGCAGTATTAAATCTCAGGAAGAGAGTAAGCATGATCCGTACATACAGGTTTTACATACCAGGCAAGCTGCTTTGGTGCGGGAGGTGTTAATGAAGTGCCACCAAACAGGATGAAGCAGCAGGGGCGTGGCTGATGGCTCCCATGTGCCTTTCCTCCAAGTTACCTCCTCTCCCTGGCCCAGTGCCGCATCGGGGCAGCACTGATGCCTTCATGACCAAACTAGCCCCACTTATCTTAAATACTCTCATGCCGAGAGCCAACCTCAACAGTGTATCCTAAAAGGAAGGAGCTGTAGACTTTCTGTCCCATTTCAGACCCAATGATGCACTCCTTCTTTTTAGAGTCTGCCTGTGTTTTGTCAAGCTGCTGTCTGTGAGAGAAGAGAGCCTGTTTCCTCAACTCACAAAAGCCTTGGCTCTTCTCTCCTGGCCTTCACAAGCTGGAGGTACAGGGACCAGGGGGTGCACAACGGAGTGAGGGGTTCAGCATTTCTCCCAGGTCAGAGTCACCAGCAGGAGCAGCGGGAAGAGACTGCCAGCCTCTTCTGGTAGTAGCCCATAAACTGAGGGCGACATCAATAGTAGGGCAAGGACGGCAGACAAGCTGTGGCACAGGACACAGATTAGGCTGACCCCTAAAGCCATGTGTTTTCCCACAGGAGGCATTTCAGAGCAACCATTCGTTTTCCCAGCACACGTCTGCAGCAGGAGCCAGGCCAGAGCACCATGCCAGCTCTCCTTTGCTGGCAACATAGGTACAGCATGTGGTTTGCCAACACCAGCCCTACGTCAGCTGGCAGAATACATGCCGGGGCCTCTGCTACCTGGGCTCTGGCTGTCTTCTGCACCGCTGCTGATACATCCTTTGGGAGCCTCATGCAGAGGGTGAGTCCAGGAAAGAGGTAAAGTCCACTGACAGTCATGACTGAGGTGGTGTGACCAGGTCTCACCTTGGACCCTGAAGGGATGGGCCTCCACAGAAGCAAGTCCCCTGAGTCCTCCAGAAAGGCTTCAGTTCCAGTAGGTCTGGGCTACAAAAAAAAGGACTCTTACACTAACACGAAAAATACACCCTTACCCCAAAAGCAAGACTTGTGAAAAGATGTAGTATTCACTTTTTTTGAATTCTGCCCCCCCGCAGGCACACATATAGATGCAAGAATTGTCCTTTCAGTAGAAATAGTGTCTTGGTGCCTTCAGAGCCTAACACAAATTAAACCCTCTGAAGTATCGTCTTGATTTCAGGAGATTTACTCCGTCTTTTCACCTGTGTTCTCCATCCAGCCCCCTCAACTCGCACCCATTTCACCAGATGTCTTCTCTTTCTGACATTATAAGGCCCTATTTATTTTTGTTCCTACTTTCACAAATGTTACTGTTTGAACGGGTACATTTTGCATAGATGTCTGCTCAAGCTGAATGCTTGGAAAACACCAAACTGAGTGGTTAGGACATTTACAGAAATATAATTAAATGGAGAAGCACAACAAAACCAAATTTTTCTGTGCAAATGTTATTTTTTGACATTTCCTAAACACAGAGGGGTAGGGTTTTTCACAGGAAAATCTGAATGATCTGAATCTAGCAAAATGGCTGTTTGTTGGGGAAATGTATATCACTGCCTTTTCAAAAACGCAGCCAAATCCGGAGAAATTATAACAAAATTATAATAATGAGAGTTTTGCACATGCTCAGTAAAGCCTTTGTCAGTTTTATCATCTTCATTCCCTAAAAACTCTGTTGGTTTTGGGTATGGTCCAAAGCCAACTATGAATTTTGATACATTTGCAGAGAAAAATCTCTGCAGTTACAATTTTGTTTTGGCTGATGGGGGAATTTTTGACTTGGATTCAACACCTGCAGGAGAACACTGTCTTCTCTGCTACCAGTGACCCACAGGAGGGAGCCTGCCTGGCTTAACATCAAGAGCATGAGAATTAGCCTGCTCGAAGGTGAGGAAGGAGCATAACCAGACAAGGAAACTGGGATGGAGACTTGGAAATGGGCTGAGAGGAGAGAAAAAAATGGGTTTGGGAGCCAGAGCAGAGAGACATAGGGCTTGGGCCAGGGACCCCCGCATGGCGAGACCAGAAATGATGAGGGTTGGAACACAGAACATAGATGAGGGTAGGTGCGGCAAAAGCAGGGACATGAAGCCAGAGGTCTGGAAGAGACTGGGTTTGGGGAGAAGGCAGGCGGGAGGGACAGGCCAGGACAAGTCTTGCCTGAGGATGGACGGGGTGAAGAATTTGCCTTAATAAGAAATGTGATGATGCTCAGAGATGCAAAGCGTCTCAGGTGCAGTTGGTATCGGTGGTGGTGAGGTGCTTTGGGCTAATGAAATACAGGTAATGCCAGAATACCATAAAACAATAAAGCCCCCCCAGTTAGTTGCTGCTTTTAACTGTTACCCTGTGCCTCAGCTCACTCCAGCAATACCTTCTCTCTCCCTTGGTCTGCCGTACTTTACACAGGAGTGGTGGAGGTAAATACTCGTGGGGCACTCTGACAGTGCTGCGCTCATTGAAAAACCCACGAGGACACAGATAATTCTCCGCAGAGCAGAGCTGGAACAATGTATAGTAAATAAGATGCACAGCTACACACCAGACTGATGAGAAGCTAAATACTGAAAGCTGCTCTCTAAATTAGCGTAATCAATGTTGAGTAAGGAGAAGGTCCTTGGGAACGTGTGAAACTTACACACCCCAAAGAAAACAGGGGTGCCTGGGCACCTTCCCTCGTGTCGTGCCATGTCTGCTGGATAAGGAGGGTCCCTGAGGGGCCATGGTGGGGGTCCCAGTCCTCTACCTCCACAGGCAGGAAAGTACCCACCAGTGCTCGCTTAGGTCAAGGCAGGGAAGCAATGACGGACATCACCTTCAAACCCTGGGATAGGGGTTGTGAAAGGAAACTTTTGGAAGGAATTATGGTGGCGAAAATTTTGACCCCAGCAGGCAGCTCTTGTGAGCTCTTGCCAGACACAGGGGAAATTGTCCTTCAATGAAGCTGAAGTCACGGTGGAGAGGACTTGCCTGCAACTTCAGTGAGTGGTTTGTACAATTTTCTTTCTGAAAGTGCTCTTCCTCACATTACCTTTTAGCTTTTCCCTTGTAAGCGTTGATTTCTCAGCTTCAGCTTTATTTCCAGGTCATGTTGGCACTACCCTGCCTCTCACAAACAGTTTGTAACATCTGCATTTGGCATCTTTTTCTTTTTTGGGTGGAATGGGGCTACAGCGCCGTTTGAGGAGGTGAGTGTGCCAGGGAACTATGTGAGCCCATCCCCAGATACCTCTCTGTTCTTTTACACTTCTTGGCCCTTTGCACTACTGTTCTGGGGGGCTTTCCATTGCCCATCTCTCCCTTGGTGCAAGGCCAGATCTGGAAGCACCTTTCAGACCCCATTCTGCCTTTGCCTGTTACAAGCCCTGCTACAAATGTCTCTAAAAATAATCATTTAGCATATTGTCTGCCTTGCAGCATATGGTAAGATGCATGGTACAAATGCAGAGGGCATTTCCTTCTTTCAGTTGCCATTCAGTTTTCTCTGTCTTAAATGGACTATTGTAGGACCAGTACAGGGAGAGCATCCAAAATGATGGAATCATAGAATCATAGAATTGTTGAGGTTGGAAGGGACCTTTAAGATCATCAAGCCCAACCATTAACCTAACCTGACAAAACCCACTTCTAAACTATATTCCCAAGTACCACGTCTACCCTTTTTTTAAACACCTCCAGGGATGGCGAATCCACCACTTTGAGCCTGTGTAAAGCCAGGAGAAATGTACATAGGGCACAGAGTCCAGATTTTCTAAAACACGTGCATCCTGAAGTTTCTGCTGTTTTCCACAAGGCAAATGTGCTGAATCTCAGTCAGATGTGGTGACGGTTGGTGGTGTTTGTCCCCTGTCCAGGAAAGCCCCTGTCCCCCCTGATGCTCGGAGGGCACTGGGAGGAAGAGGAGGGCTGACACTGGAGAGTTTGGTGGAGCGTTTAGCTCAGTGCTGTTCCTCATAATTTTAAAGTGGTTCCTTTTTCAGGGCTGTATTTGCTTCTAAAGCAGCAGTTGTAATTCAGCTGCTGATGTTGAAGATCGCTGCTGCAAATACAAATAGATTTGGTTTTCATCATATCTCGCAGTCTGTAGATATGACGCTCCATCCCTGTTGATCAAGTTCATGCGGTTTAATACATCTCACTTTTCAAAGCCTTGTAGACACAAGAAATGCTTGTGCTTTGACTGGCATTCAATACACATTTTCTTGCCATGTTTGTTTTGCACTCCCAGATTGCTAAGTGTTACTCCTCACCATGTTACACCAGGAAGACGTTTGAGGCTGAAGCGGCCACAGAAACTTCGGTTGCCTTCTCCGGGGTAAAACTGCTTTTTGTCCAGTCCTGAACCTAGACGTAGCTGCAGAAAAGAGGTAGGGGACCCAAACCAGCACAACAGAGTCAGTGACAGGAGTGGATGGCAAACAAAATGTACCTGTGCACTTCAGTGGCGAAGTAAGATAACGTGCACCGATTTAGCCAATGCTTTGTGTACGCAAAATAAATGTGAAAGACACTGGAGGATGGATGAATTTCTCTGGGAAGAAGGTAACAAGTGCTGAAGTGCTACGTTCTCCACTAATGCAGCTCCCTTGACTTTGTTGGAGCTTTACGTTTTGTTAAGTATAGAAGAGGGCTATTCATCTTGCATTTCCCATTCCCTACTTCTTTGACTCAACTCTGCCGCGGAGCTGGAGCTGTGCGCATTTAATCCAGCCGCTGGCCTGTGAGAACCGATCTGTACTCAAGTTTTCGTGCTAATTTAACACTGTCGGGTTAGAATTAGAGTAGTTAAAATGATCCAACCTCAGAAGCCAGACTGATAGGAAGAGACGTGTAAATCTTGCGCAAGCAGTGCCAACGCGGTGTTTAGGCTAGCCCTCAGCTGTGCTCATTTTTTGTAACCATATTGGGGCAAGCCGTGCTGTTTTGTTACTCAGCACTAATCTGACATCTGATGTCTGCCTCGCATCATTGCCTCTGGCACAGCTGGATTCAGCCCAGAAACACCCACCAGACTTGCACCCTTCAGTGCTCCTTTTCCAGCGGTCGGTACCTTATTTGCAGGAGGCCAAAACGGCTGTAAAGAATCAATCATTTGACACGACAGCCCTTTGCACCCACTTTGCACGTGCAGGTACAAGATGCTGAACAAGGTGCAAGCGGTAGGAAATCCCACTGATGCCCATGGGCTTGCCTGCGGCTGAATTTGGCCTGCTCCCGCGGTTAAACTGTAGTAGTCGGTTAGCGGGCTTCCTAAATATTATGGCAGACTTGCATCTGCAAGCCTGCTTGCTGCTGCAGCTGCTTCCACACCTGTCTATTAATAGCCTCCAAATGATCTTTTTTTTTTTTTTTCCCCTGAAAGTTGCTGCTGCAAATTCACTGCGCAGCGCGACTTGATTATCCTAGTTATTAGCGCGAATCTTGAGTTAGACCTTTAAGGAAACACAGCGAGGTATCAGTTGTTAACTTAACACAGCTCTGCAGCTAGGATGAGAGCTAAGGTCGTGACCTTATAATGGTCAACCAGCCTATTAGTTTAGCAATGCGGGACTCAAATGTCATTTCAGCACCGGTCGGATCCTTGAATTTATTACCCAGAAAGCTCCTTACTTGAAAACGATAGGATTTTTTCTACCAGCTGCTAGAAGTCCCCTTTTTAAAAATAATAGCTACAAATCTGCACTTTAAAAGTTATCTCCGCGCTCCTTAAATGGTAGGGTGACCTATGGCGAATGAGTAGGCAGAGCAGGTAGAGCAAATCATTCGAACCTGCCGGCTTCAGAAAAAGGGGAGAAAAGGCAAGATAAAGGAAAAAATGCCAATCAAATTTAAATGATGATCCCATTAAATAATGATTTTCATTCAGACCTTACCTTTCACAGTTTTCACATTTCATGGTTCTGTCTTACAGGAAACAAATTCTGCCTCTTTGTTTCCTCCACCCCCCCACCCCCCCCAATTATTAATTTGTGATATTCTGCGATAATTTTAGTAAAGGGGGGGGGGGGGGGGGNGGGGGGGGAAGAGAGGAAAAAACCTGACCAAAAAAATCTTGCTGTATTCAGTCCCCTGAGAATGTTGGGTCGAGTTTTTTGATCCCTGTTGCTCATTGATTTGAGGGCTGATGTAGTGCAAGGGGTCCCTATTAGTGGCGTCTGTCACTGCTGTAATGTTTTTGTTATTTTTCCTCATTTGTTCGCTCTGACATCATGTCATTACAGAATGGTGCTGTTCAGGCCCTGCCTTGGCTGTTCGTTAGCGTGTGTTTAATGAGCAGCTTAATTGAGCTGTCTACTAGGCCACCTGTCACCCTCCGGACTTATTAACATACTAATGGCCTGACATTGTATTCTCTGACAGGCAACAGGGTTTACTGATTTGATGTCTGGACATGGGGATTTTATGCAGGAATGAGAGAGGATATTGGGAAGGAGGTTTAAAATCGCAAATTAACTCTTTGGTATCTATGTATTTATGGCTTGCTTGTAAAAGTTCAACACAAAGTAGCAGGGGGAAACGGCCCTGCTTAGCAAGCCCGACTTTGTCATTGCAATTGCAGCACGTTTCTTCAGAAGAAAATATGCTTGGTGTAAGAAGAGCAGGCTTTACTTCTATTACAGTATTATTGTTGTTGCTGCTTCAAAGGAGAAATCTTCTTAAGCACAGAGGAAAGTTTTGTGACTAGTCTTTTCTCTACTGTGGCTAAACAAATGAAAGGCAAGAAATTTCCAGTTAAGGGATTTAAGTGCACGACATTGTTCCCACCTTTTAAAGCCAGATGAAGACATTCATCGCCAGTGAACACTGTGCTGAATTGTAAAGGTTCAAAGAAATGGCTTAAGTGCATGCAAGTTTAATAAAAACACTTGTTTTGATTTGGTTGTTTTTTGTTGTTGTTGTTGGTTGTGTTTTTCTCCAGCAGAGGAGAAGCAGACCTTCTGTCACAAGAAAACTCGGGTTACCGAGCAGATAACAGATCCAGATGGGGTGGCTTTAAGTCCAGCACTGCGGTAAATCCATCTCATATGCATACTGCACACCCAGACATGGGGCCATATTTTTGGGTGGTGGACTTTTTTTCTTCCCTGTGGGAAAGACTAGGGCTGGGTGGGGATCACCAGACCTTTGCGCAGGTCCAACCGCTACTTGCCAGCATTCAGAAGGAAAAGAAATCCCACTACGAGCAAACGCAGTGTGAAGACAAACCCTGAGGAGGGTGTTTTCGGCTGCCAGCTGTTTGGTGGTGGGCGACATGACCTTGCATGGGACTCAGCCAAGACCCCGGGCAGCCATCGGGACACAGCCACAGAGAAAACACACAAGGAGTTTTGGTCCCACAGCTGCCCAGCACTGTCCTCATGGGCCCCCACAAATGGGTCAGGACGTGGGGCAGGGAGAAACAGACCACATGGGGCAAGAGTGGTCCCCACAGCCACCGCAGAAGGGCTTGCCCATTCGCTGTGAACCACCTCAACCCACCCCTGAGCAGTTTGATGACTAGCAGCTAGTCATGTTTAAGCATAATANTGACACAAGCAGAGCTAGGCGGGAGGGGTCTTATGAAATACCACCCAGAGGTAATGGGCTTATTTTGGTGCATCTGATTGAAAAACACCCACACAGATCTCCCCAGCCTTAATGGGCCAGCACATGGTGAGTTTTCCAATTTCCCAGACTGTGGACAGTCACAGATTTTAAGATCAAGGTATCTTAGTGATTATATGGCACAGTCCTCTGTAAAGCATCAACCGATCTCTGCTGTGAACCGGCAACTTCTGGCTGAGCCAAGGTGTGTCTCTTTCAGAGTTCCTCATCATCTGAGTGAGATGCAGAGAGCACGCATAAGAAGCAGCTGGCTAGCGCTCAGCTTCAATGAAACTACCCTAAATTGGTCTAGGAGGGCAGCTGACAGTGATTATATTTCCTGTCTTGTGGGGAGGAGGTCATTTTGGTTACTTCTGCCAAAGTTTGCTTTCTGGAGTTTGGTCAGAGTCCCAGGTTGCTTCAAACAACAGCAGTGACCAAAGTAGCTATTTTCCATCTGTCTTTGGCAAAGATAGCTGCTCACTTTCCTCTTGAGTGTGGACGTTACTGATGTGGTCTGTGCTTTTTGCCTCGTCTAGATTAGATTTTGCATTGGGCTCCCTGCAAAATCAATGCAGAAAACAAAGTTAGAATAAAATACATAAGCTTGCTTGCCTCCCAAGCACATCCAGCTGTGCTTTGGAGCTGATTATTCATTGACCTTCAGTTATAATACAGGTGGTAAGTTTGGATTCTCAAAGCTTGAAAAGGCCTGTGGTCTTCCTCCCTGGGAAACCACCTGGAGCCTTCATGGTGCCACGGCAGACACAATGATCAGGGAGCTGCAGGTATGGGGCTGTCCTTTGGGGACTCCCTTGGATTTGGGTTCATGCTGCATCACATCGTGGGAAGAGCCAGATCACATCGAACTGAAAAGGCTCTTACTGCATTCATCACTTCAGAGAGATATCTTAATGGCACAGAGGCTTGTGGGCATAGTTTCTTTGAAAAACATCAGAGAAGAAAGGCTTGCTTTGGCTTCTGTCATGTCTGTTGTATGTATGAGGAAAGAGGGAAGGCTAATATCTGAAGTATCTCTGGTCTCCTCACTTAGATGAGATTTATGAGTACTTAGGATTGTTCTGTGTTACAGAGGCTGAAAAACACATTAATTTATTGTGAGGAGGAGCATGTCCCTGTGAGACCAGACGGGAGGCATTTTCGGTTGTACTAGTTCAATCTAACTAAGCACATGTAGCCTGGGTCTGAAAAGTATTTGCTGGTTACCTCGTTTCATGTAGTTTGGGCAGAAGTCCCACCTATGCCATATTTGATTGCTGTAACGGAGTCTCACACAGGCCATGGACACGTCTACATGCAACCTCATTCACGGTCTTCTGATGGCATCAAATTCTGTACAATTCTGTCACAACACTCCTAGCAGTCTAAACCTGTAGGTTGATTTTATTTACCACTGGTAGTGCTTGGTGGGTGTCTGGATTATGCTGTGGTAGATCTACAGGCAATTTAACGCCTCATGACCAGCCCTCTGTGTGTGCTCGTATTTGTATCCTTCCTTTCATAGATCTAAATCACACATTATGAAGTTAGTGTGAATCAGGTAAGCTCATCAGAGACGCCATGAAACAGGAGGTAAAATAATATACCTGTTGGACTATGTCCCCATGACTTTGGTTTTGCACTGCCAAACAGCAAAATTCAGCTGGACAGGAATCTGCGCAGGCTGGCATGAGTAATAGTGAAAAATCTCACATCATGAAGAAGCAGCAAAAGTCAGCACATGTCAGCAATGCACAAGTTTAAAGAGGAAGGCAAATGAATTTCCTTATTAGTTTCCAATTATTTAGCAAAGAACTTCAGGCCTCACCTCTGAAGCTCCAAATGCTGTATTTTTTGTAAAGCTGCTCATTGTCTGAACAAGGCACTTTTGCACAAAGTGTCCATCTTTAATTTCCATCAGGGTGCCAGTTCCCTTCTGCCTTCTCCTCTCTTCCAGGATGCCCTGTGTGCCGGTAGGCATGGGGGAATATATGGGAATATATGGGGGTCCATCAAAAAGCTCAGAAAGAATTACAGGTTGAATATTAAGGATGGTGTTTAAAACAATACTTTTAAAACTGCATTGAGGACTACATTTATAGAATCAATGACAACAGAAGTTTGTGGCTCCACTTACCCTCTTCATGTGTAGTCGACACTGCCAAAATGGTTCTAGTTGCTACGTTAGGGGGTGCATTAACAACAAAAACTACTCTGCACTGTTGGAAGACTAAGGCTTTAGATTTAAAGCTGCAGAAAATAGTGCTTAACACTACTCAGGTGAGTAGCCTGATCAAATACTCCTTTCTGCTTCACTGAGAACTGCTGTGAGAGCTCAACCAGCATGTTTGCAGGTCACAGCTGGACTGCAGAAGGTCACCAAAGAGTAGAAGATGGACGTGAATACAGCTTTTTGCAGTGCTTGTCCAGGATCCTAACTACAGATTCAGAGCCTTGACTTGGGAACTGCTTTCTGGGCATCATTTATTAATAAAATAAGTATATGCTAGAAATATTTTGGTGTAAATACATACAGAAGGTTGTACATGAAGTACTGAGGAGTTAACTCATCCTAGTTATAATGACATGACAGAAATGTGCTGCCAGCTTGATCTGGAAGACCATTGCACCAATATGGTGAGATTCATCCAGGCTGGTGCTTTCATCAGACAGAAACATGCCCCATCCTTTTATAATAGCTTGGCTTCTTTCATTTCTGCCTAGGGTATTAAAGCTGTTATCAGGAGACTTCTTTGAAGTCAAAGATATCCAGTACTACCACCACTCACGGCTCTGGGCCTGGCCAATGGGCTATGTTGTGAGACGAAGCACCCACCAGCTCCCAGGCTGCCTGACATGGGATTAGGGATCTGACAGCCCTCAAAGTTTTATGATGCCTCTCCCTCCCCATCAAGGTGTCTATAACTCATAGGGTCTGGGCTCCTGACAGATCGGCAGGTGAACACGATGCCCAAAACCTTGGGGATCCTTAAGGCTTCCTTGCCGCGTGCCATGGAGTGGGGAGCCTACAAACCCTGGCAACCATGACTGGGCCTCAAGAAACTGGCACCAGGGCTCACAGGTCCCATGCTGATGGGAAATTTTCATAACAAAACATTTGAATGATTTCACAACTCCCNGCTCACAGGTCCCATGCCGATGGGAAATTTTCATAACAAAACATTTGAATGATTTCACAACTCCCAGAATTTCTCATAGAATATAAATGTCTGTTTCCCTTGGATCCAAAACTGAGGGAATCCAGGGAGACACCCTCTCCTCACTCAAGTTCAATCACTACCTGAGTATGTTTCTTTTTTTCACAGTGTGCATTCTTTTAGGAAATGGTGGGTCCTACTCCAGCAACTACAGAGACAATGTCCTATTATCCTTTTCACTGAAAGAGTAAGCAAGGATTTTGCCTCAACTGAGCCATTGTACTCCATATGTTAGAGATAACCAACTAGGAAACACATACAAAAGCTCTTCTAGCAATACAATGACAGCAAACACCCCAGAACACCTTCTCACACAAACAATGGAATAGGTGGAAGCTTTGATTTCCTGACACTTCAGGATGTATCCAGATGTGCCTTGTTAGCTGAAAACAATAAAAGCCTGGAAATAAGAAGTTAAAGACAAATCTCACGCACACCTTAATTCTTTCATAAAATCACACTCTCTCTCTCCAAAGGGCTTTCCGAGCCCTCTCCAAAGTGACATGTACATTCAGCTCCTTCAAATTTACACAGAAAAAGGAAGTCCTCTTCCTGCTTCATGAGTACTGACAGATTTTCAGCATTGCTTGGCTGACTGTCTCATGCCTTTGGGAGAGGACCAGCCATAGACTGCAAACGCAGGGCTGCGCAGGCAAATGCACTGCCCTGATGACTGGGCCTTCCGTGAAGGGTTTTGAGGCTGTTATTAATAAACATGCTTCTCTTTTTGATGAATACTAATAGGACACAAATTTGCCTTTAAAATTCATGTGTGTGTTTGGACGAGTAATTTTCCTGACTGTGAAAAAGACTTAGTTCTGAAAATGCAGGGTTGGGTTATACAAGTACTCACTCCTTCAACATGGGTTTCACCAACTCTGTTAAGGCTTGTTCAGCCTCTTCAAGGGAATTAAAGGCCAAGCTCATGGCCCTCTTGGGAAAGCAACAGGACACTTTTGTGATCAGGATGCCAGCAGGACCCAGCCTGAGGCCAGAAGCCAAAGTGGTCAAGCTGGAGGTCTTCGCACCACCTCTGTAGTCATCTCTTGCAGTTGCAAGTTTAGTTGTATAAACAATTGAGCTTTTCCTTTAGTGACTGGTCCCATCCCATCCCTTCCAAATATTGCTATTTTTTTCCCCTAAACTTTCAAATTTGAAAATACAAGAGGTACATTCCTTAAGCTCACAGCTGATGAGAAAATGAAACATGTCATTTTAAAACAGACAACATTTCTGTTGAAGGTTTCTCGTTTGCCAAAGCATACATTCCTCATTAAAAGAAATAGAGAAAGCAAGAATGCAAGGAGCCCAAACTTTGTGGCAGTGCAGGTTATCCGTAATGACAGCAAATTAGCTCAGGTAAGTATAAGGCAAGGCTGCAGAGCTGCGTCTTTTTGCTCTTGAAAATAAAGGGGAAAGCACGGAAGCACTGAAGCAAGGGATAAGGTACAGAATATTGTGAATTTGTCCTTTGTCAGTGCTTAATTGGACAAAAAAAAAAGCTGTTTATCTCTGCTGCCATTGAAAATACACATATTAAAATACTTTTATGAAAAGGGAAAAAAGTCTGTTTATGAATTCAATACCACCCTCTTGAATTTGCACTTGAATTAAAAGGACCCCAAAGTCTTCGCCCCTAAAAGCATGGCCACTTACTGTAAGACTAGTTTGAAAGCCCAAGCACAGTGTAGGAGCAACACCTTGGGAGGATGCGCTGGTGCATGAAAACACAGACCCACACTCCCATGGAAGACGGTAAATGAAAGGTGGTAAGAGAGAATGTAAGAGGGACGAGGGGAAAAAATGGACCTATGCCTTAGGGAAGAAAACAGTCCCAGGCCTATTTTACCAGAAAAAAGGCAGCTACACTTATAAACTGCCAGATACCTGCAGCTTGGCAAAAGATGGAGTTGCCAGCTACAAATGGCAGAGGGAGGAGGACTTCCTCACAACCTCCCTCATAATAAAGCCATACTATTCCTGGACAGGAGCAGGCACAGGAGCTTCAGGAGAGCTGTTTTAGCAGCTTGCAAACCTGAGCTGAGCTCAAACCCCACTTTATCTCACACACTCTGTTTTCCACCAGGATCTGCCTTTTCCTTCCTGACGTTGACGGCCACAAGTATTGAACATGCTGGGCAGGATCCTGCACACCCTCCAGATCCTGGTCTAGCAAAGAGAGCAAGTGCCTGTGCAGCCTTTGCAAGGCGGGTCACAGAATTAAAGTCATCTGGCTCACGGTCAGCAAAATAAAACTTGTTCTTGCTTTTAAAAATCAAATCCTGCAGGACTTCAAGGAAATGGTGATGTGGCACCTCTTCTTTCTTACCTATGGAGGAGAAAAGCAGGAGACAGGGTCACAGGCCTGTTGCAGGTATAACAGATGGTAAATTTAATAAAAGAGGGAAGTCATGGTGCTGGTTGCAGGAGAAACAGAGTTCCTCACCATTAAATCTGGGTGATGAGTTTTTGTCAAGCATTTTACGTTCCAAGAAGTAGAGTTGCATTGGATGAAACTATTTGCAAATTTTTAAAAAGTAAATAAACTTCAAGTAGATTTTTTAAAGAAGTCACAGATATCTGAGAACCAATAAAGGTAAGTCCTTTCCATATTTTAGAAAAACAAACAGACAAACAAACATAACCAGTATATGATAAAGTGTGGGAATACAGAGTTGATGTACATACATACTTCTGCTTTTGGATCACCATCCAAAGGTCACCGTCCTGTGCAGCTTTTATGGACAGCCCATATTTCTTTGAATTATGATGACATGGGCTGTCC
>RSEF01000001.1:128197219-128233397 GCA_003993805.1 Himantopus leucocephalus | reverse complement strand
GAAATTGTGTTGGTTGATCAAGATTCCTCTTTATTTATCTGCATTTGTATTATAATGCTTACTATAACACAAAATCAAAGTAATTTGATACAAAAAGCCATTCTGAGTAGTTGAGAACCCAAGAAGAAACAAGAACGTTTAGTTTCAAAAAGACCAAAATGTCCATCTGGCACTACTGGAATTTTCCCTCCTGAAGCAAAACTACAGCAAAATAACCATGGTTGATTTTTGTCACTGGATCGGTATTTGTCAGTTCAGTGATTTTATCATATCAGGTGCAGGATTCAGCGTGTTATTAAGAACTTCAGGTTGCAAAGTACCAATTCACAATCTCCTGTGAGACCAAAGGGCATAATGTGTTTTATAAGGGTCCATAGCGTACTGGTATATGCATATTGTGCACTGCAAACACTTGTTACATTGGTCTGAGGCAGATCCAAGTTTGAGAGGCGTTGGCAGGCTCATTCCAGCACAGGCTCTGCAGCCAGCCTTGTGGCAGGAACTTCACGGTCACCCTATGGGTGGTCTTGGAGTCTACAGGATAGCATCATTTCTGTGTTTTGTAGCAGGATATATTATTGCCGGGGGGCATGCTGACAGTGTAAATGTGTCTGCTAGCTTTTGTTTCTTTCCTAAGCGATACATTATTTTTATTCTTCAGGTTTACCAAGCAGGAACCTATGAAAATCAGAGATGTTATCCTGTCAGTTTGGGCCATAGTTGGTAAAATTAGCAGCAATGAAAGAAATGTCTGTGTGGTTTTCTTAGGGACAAAAATCAAAAATTAGAAAGCGACAATTATGCTAAACCAGAAACTTGTCTGTTATTTCCAAAATAATAATACTTTAAAAAAAGCCCACACATTAGTTAACAGGCTATATTCACAGGATAAGAAGCAACATGAGCAAGAAAATCCCTGAGAAATATTGACTGAAAGTTGGTCCACACATTCCCCCACAGGGAGCAATGTGTTCTTTAGAAACTTGTGCTTATGGGCAGTTAGGAAACGGTGTGTTTCAGAGAGTGTCTGATTATTTCTGTGATCCAGAACCGAGAGTAAAACCCCCCTCCCAGAAAAGACAGTGAAAGTTTTCACCAGAGGCAGCATTTTCCCCTGCATAATTTTAGTATACTGGCTTCTTACTTCGTTTCCTTTTCTGTTGACAACATGGGATCAACCTTGCTGTCTTCTCAAGTCTGTATGAGGCTCAGACGTCACCCTGTGGTTGGGACCACCTCTGCCCTCTCTCTCCCCTGCACAGCCCCAGTTGCCTTCTCTGGGGGGACAACATGGTCAGGACTGTCCAAGTCNCGAGGCTCAGATGTCACCCTGTGGTTGGGACCACCTCTGCCCTCTCTCTCCCCTGAACCTGCCCTCCCCTCTCCCCTGTTGCCTTCTCTGGGGGGACAACATGGTCAGGACTGTCCAAGTCAACCTGTTATCTGTGCTCTGTTGTCCCTTTTTGTCTCAAGGGTTTGTCACACAGCCAGTCTTTTGTCTTGTCTTTTCATTAACTGTTTCTTTTGCCATTGATCTAATCCTCACCCTGATCATTTCCGTGGGGCGCTCCACTGGGTACCTCCATAAGGGCCTTCCATACATAGCTCCTGGGTAATTTTTCACCTCTTCCTTGCATTGTGAAATGCTAGACAGTTTTCACCTGCTTATTGAAACAATATGCTAGACAGCAATCTCCTAGACCGGAATATCCGAAAATTCCCTTAAAAAGAGACTTTAGCAACATCCCTCTTACAAAAGGCTTTTCTGGTTTTGAACAGCCACATCCACCCTCCTGCAGGAACAGGAGTAATGTCCAAAGGATTGCAAGTGGAGCATGTGTCCTCTGATTTATCCTTAATGTTTATCCCTGAGATTCACCATGTTTATGAGGTATTTCCATCAATCCTGCAGTGTCCTAAAGGATCGCTGTTCTTTTCTCCAGGTAAGGCAGTTCATGTTGGTTTATGCTCTGCGTGAAGAACTTCTGCAGAGTCCAAGGGAAAGCTTTTTTCCACGTAATCTTTAAGGTCTCAGTAATGATTGACCTGTGTCAGGCACTTCTGGAGAGCCTGCACAGCTCTTCTGTAACATTCACCAATACACACACACACACACAAAGGACATTTAAGCTCTATTAGAAACACACAGTTTGTGATATATTTAGATAAACCCAGAAATACTTTCCTCCACCTGAACTGCTCACTCCCAGTTTTTCTGCTGTATTTCTAATTTCCAGAAGAGGAAGATGACCCCACTAACCCCAAGAAATGCAAACATATCCTCCCAGCTCTCTTCATGGGAGCCGTGGCTCTGCTCACACCAGCCAGATAATGCTGTATGGGGATTTGCAAACTTGCGCTCAAGTCAACTGAAAGTTTCCTGTTCAGCTCTGGCAAACCAGTTTTCCTCAGAAACGGTTTTGACTAGAAGCCATGCACAAGTAATGCACGTTGTGCAGTCCAGCACTGGTTTGAGACTGGAGACATGATCTGGACATCCAGATGTTGCCACTGGAGAGGAGATGTGGGCTTCTTGGATGGGGGTACATGTGGGTGGATGCTAATCACCATGACAAGCTTGGTTACTAATGGTGGCCTGTGGATAACAGCTGGAAGCATCTGCAAGGGCCGCCTGAAAGACCAAGGAAATTCTTCCTGAGCCTTTTCTCACCTCCAAGTGAAGGAAAACCAGAGCAGAATTGGCACCAAGGACTTCGCTGTGACACCAGAGCAGACCATCATGGCTTGCCAGCAGCTCCCGGGACGCAGTCAGCGGTATAAGTGTCTCTGTCTTGTTGCCTGGCACATTTTGGGCAGAGTTAAGAAAGACAATGCTGGGGGAGGGGGGAGGCAACATCTTTGTGACCTACGGCCCTTTCTGCCCTGTCAAGACAACAGCCAGGGCAAGGGAATGCTTTTAGGCCACCATCCTCTCTGAAACCTCTGGGCAGGATGGCAAAATCTGTCCCAAAGTGCTGCAGTCTCAAATGGACATTTCCAGGTTTCCCGCTCCCTAGGGTTTTTTCAACAACAACGCCACAGTGAGCATCTGGAAGTGTCAGTTTAAATCAGCCAGTTTCTGTGTTTGCTTCAGTGATTCGTTCTGTTCGCAGCAGCGTATTGCACCTGACAGGCAGAGAGCATGTGGGGATCCCTGTTCCCTCACTGCCCACCCCGTGTGCCCCTCCGACACCTCCGTGTCCAGGTATGGGCTGCATCACTCCCCTCATCTCCACTTACCTGAATTGAGAAACGTTTTAACAAAAAATGTAAGAAGTCTTAGTGCCACCTCAGGGGCAGCTATATTCTCTGTATCGCTTTCCACAGTCCCTCCTCCTTTCTGCCTTCCTGGGGACATTGGATGTTGCAGTCTAGCAGTGGGCATGCCAGATGAGATGACACTGCCTCCAGCCTCTGACCTGATGCTTACTGCAGGTGAAAAGATCATTCAAAAAAAATCTATATGATTAGGTGCTGCTGTCACTCATCCTCAGAAATCTTTCCACTTATTTATGGTAGCAGTTGCTGATCTATATGGACGCCCATTTTGAAGATGGTAACTTTATTCTAATAGGTAATTCTACGCCTTCCTGTTCCTGCAAAACAGGCTGAGCTATTTCTAAGGTCATGGCCCAGATCTGTGTCTCTACAATGGACTTTGACTGGGGTCATGCATTTAGTTTTCAGTGTGTCTGCAACTGAATGGACATTACACTGACCCCTGCTAAAGAAGCCAGTATTGAAAATGCTGCCTTCAATAATTAATAGTAACTCATTCTGATCCTCAGGCTGGCCAGTTAAGATAGCAGATGTCAGGAGCAGCTAGGGCAGATGGCCTTGAGCCTTGTCCTGCTCACCAGTTGGACTACACGAAGTATAAGGACTCTTGTTCAAATGTGCTTTCAGTTTCTCTTTTTTTTGCACAAAATAAAACTATCAAGCTGATAATTATTCTTCTAATTCCTGTACCTAGGGAGAAGGAATAGACAAACTCCACCATATTTGGATCTGATTTGGAAGAAGGGATGCAGTAGCAGCATTCTGTGAAGCCCAGGAACTGAAATATGGGTCATGATAACATCATAGCATACAGAAGACAAAAAAGTTTCCCAAACACATTAAATCGAACAGGATAGAAAAGTAAACTGTCATTCTTGCCTCATTCTACCTGGAGAGGGGAAGAGAAAGGAAGCACCACCAATTAGTAATGTTCCCCAAGGTATTTCCTTCTTCAGTCTCATTTTCAGTTGCAAGTTTAAAAGACCGTGAAAACCTGGGGTTATTTTTCCTTCATGATTTCTTTTCCATCAGAACAGCTCCTGAAAATACGGACAGAAGAAAGCATGATGTTTTTCTCCTGTCTAAAAATCAAATCTGTGAACCTTTTCTCTAAGAAGCTGGCAGATTCCCTTTTTTGGAGGCAGCATATCTTAAACGTAGCAGCTGGTTAGCCTTTTCATGAATGTGAAAATACACCCTATCGGTCAAATCACAGCCTTTCAGAAAAGAATAGCTTGCATATGCTTAGCCAGACTTGTTAGGTTTCAGCCAGTGACATCCCTGAAGAAGATGAGGGCAGGCTTCAACACCAGACTGAGCCTGAGTCCTTCTGAAACTAACTCTGGGCAGCAGCAGGACAGCAGAGGACGTCTCTCTCCTGAGGACCTCCCCACTGAAAGCTCACGTAGCCTCAGGATGAAAACCTCAGAGAACTCTGTTTCTCATTTGCCAGGAGGCCATTTCACCTGCTGTTATTTGCTCCATTATCACTGAAGCTCTGAGTTAAGCTTTGCTTATCTAAATGCCTTTGCTGTCCAGATAACAAGTGATGTGTAAACTGGAGCCTGCTCCTCTCCACCAGTGTGCCCCTATAGCCTGCCCTGGCTAGTGGTGGAGTTGTCCTGATGGCTGACGTGGGTCTCTCACAGAGGCAGTATCTAGCTAGTACAGATGCCAGCTAGCTGTGGTGATTTTACAAAAGTCTGGAAATATGAGACATGACTTTTTTTTCTTTTTCAAGAGTTAGTGAGAAGTCTATGCACATCCACATAGCCCTTGTTAAACTACATGGAAACTAAGATTACCCAGCAAAATAATGTACAGCTGGGAAAATAATAGAAATGAATATCATTACCTGCATCTGGTTTGCGGGAAAATTAAGATAAGGCCATAAGCCCTTAATAAGGCTAGGCATTATAAACATAGAGGGGGGAGATTATAAACACACCAAAACCAAGTCTGCATAAAGTGATTTATCATGGGCACAGTATAAGGTACTACCATGCCCTTCCCTCTATGAGACGGCTTAGGGTCTAACAAATGAATGGGGAGCACCAAGCTCCTCGGACACAGAAGTTAAAGGCGACAAGATTTACTACACCCATTCAGCCCCAGACCCACAAAGGAGCCAGCTCTCATTATTTTCAAGGGGGGGGTTATGGTGCTAAATACATCAAGGCCATCTTCCTCACTTTTGAGTGCCTGCCATTGTTGCTATTGAAAGCCACCGGAGGAGTGTCAGCCTCACCCCCATGGCTCTGGCCCTCCACGTGGAGCCCGCGCTGGCTGCAGATGGCAACCAGCAGCGCCCTGTCCCATGAGCAACAAAGGGCCGGGAGAGTTGTGGGGTGGCCACTTAACTTGATTAATGGTCTCCCTCCACTCGTAGGTAGACAACACAATCTTCCTGCCTGTTTCTGGCTGCGCATCAAGCTGCACGGAGAAGCTGTGCTCCTCTATCCTTGCTTCTTGGTCTTGTCTTCCCCTAGTTTGGGGTCAGGTCCTGCCACCTGTTTTATACCATGAGGTACTGGAGCAGGTCGCTTGGAGAAACAGTGGAGCCTTCCCCTTTGGGAAGCTTCAAGGACAGGTTACACAAACCTTTGCATATGATGGATTTTGGAGACCCACAGTTGGAGGGAGGGACATGGGATGAGTAAGTTGACCTGTCCGGACCTCACCTTGCCCTGTGAGGCCATGCCTGCTCTGATCACCCTCATGGAGATGTCCTAACATGTCCTTACAAGCCTTGCTGTAGCTGCTGAGGACACCAGCTCCCAGGACTGCTGTAACTGGTGCCTCACTGCTGCCTGCGTCAGTAGGAAATGGAGTTTTTCAGTGCAGCCAAGAATAGTGCTGATTTAATCCCCACCTGCTTTTCAGGGAGGACAGCAGCTCTTTAGAGGTCCTGTCTGCAGGGTTTATGCAAGTGGCCAGAGTGTTCTGAAGGCTCAATCCCTCATCTTTCTGTTAGCGACAAGAGCCCCATGTCCTCCTAATGGTCCCCAAGGCTACTCATTAGTTGGCGACCCAGCCCTATGCTACGTGAAGGCTCCTCAGGATCCTCACCCAAACAAACCAAGAAAGCATTTCAGAAGTACTTGAAGGAGCAAAAAAAATGAGGCTTACCTGTGTGCACAGCGCAGTTCTGTGCCGGGGATGCTCGCTATTTTTCCAGGTACACTGGCTGGAGGGTGTGTGCGATGCTGTGAAGCAGCTGCAGAAATGCTGTCCTGACCTTCAGAAGCAGAAGTAACACCCAGCTGTGCTGGCAGGACAATGCTGCCTCCTCCTCCTGGCCTCTGCTGCGTGGTGTTGGCAAGATTAGCATGGGAGACAGCCAGTGGAGAGTCCCTAGTGGCTACAATGACAGGCCAGTGCTTGGTGAAAGAGCATTAAGAAGAGCAAACAAGTGAGGCTGAAAAGCAGACTGCATTACAGAGCTTGACCAGGGATCAGGGTGCTTGTTTGTGTCTCCAATGAGGTCTTAAAAGGAAGACCTCATCTACTCTGCGCTGGCATTGGAGGTGTGGTGGCTCCTGACTGAAGGGCTAACTTCTGGTGCAGCTTCAGCTCACAATGGCCTGGGGTCCTGGCTGATTGTTGTTTCCTCTCCTGTATCTCCATTGGATCTGACTGGTATGATTTGTGAATTATTTTGACAGGTCTTTTCAAAGAAGATAAAATGCCAAGGAAAAAAGTGCAATTCGATTATACAATACTATGGTTTTCATATCAGAACTATTTATCCATAGCTGTTAGTGTGTGGCATACACTAGTTACTCTTGAAGGTCTACCATTTGGAAGAAGAATTTGTTTTAATACCACTGATTCAGTCCCTGCTATTTGCAAGAACAATTAATTTCTGTCATGCTGTGTTGGGGCATTGCCAAGAAAAACCTAGATGTGATTGAAGAACTGAGTTCTGGCTTTTATAGTCTCTTTGTACCAGATCGGTACTTTGCTGCTGCAACTAACCCCTGAATATGCCTGTGGCCAGACTCTGAGTACATCTTTTCAATTTGATGATTCAGAATCCAAAAGAAGTCAAATTCCCACGTGCTTTGTTTTCAGATGGCTAGGTTGGCATTACCGGTGTTTGGTTACACTGGAAGCTAGGGCTGCTTTAAAGTTCCTTTCTCCTGTATTTTTTTGTACTAACTCTGATGTTTCTTTCAATTAAACATTTGATTTTGTGGAAAGTATTTTGCCCATTTGCTCGAATCTTTGATGTGTTGAAATGTCTTCGTCAGAAACTGGAGATCTCCTTAAGACTTTTGACCTTGGTAATTATTTTATTTTTGTCAAGTAGATCTTCCAAAGTCATAATTTCCAATAAAAGTCACCCTCACAGTGGCCAGGCTGGTTAATACTGCTAATCATAGGGTTATGCTATAAGGAATTCTTGATAGAAAAAGAAAAGAAACCTCCAATATGTTCAGCAATTTCATCCCTTGCTGAGACAGCCTGGCAAGTGGCTCTTATGCTGGGACGCTGAGCTACAACGGAGCATAAAACCATCAAAGGCAGAGACGCCAAGGGGAGCACAGACACAATCAACTCTCCAATTTCTAGCCATCCCGGCTTCTCAGTTAAGGCAAGTGATTGCCTCCAACAGATCCTTTGCAGAGCTGCCAAGTTATTAGGAGCTGCTCAAGGGAGCCGGAGCGCAGACGGTGTTCCCAGCGGCTGAAACTTTGCCTCAGCTCGGGACCGTTGTCAGCCTGCTTGCCTTGAGGCTGGTGGGACAGAAAGTGAACCTGAGTTACTTTGTGGCTGCCATCTGGTGCCCACATATGAGTGAGTTATCGTCCTCACAGTTTAGTTTTGCGACCCTGTTCTTCCCTCCCTACAGCCAGCCTTTGGTCAGCACCTCTGCGTGAGGATTTCTTTCAGGCGATCTTCTTCCTTCCCTTTCCTCTACCCTCCTGCAGGCAGGTGTTTGCGCTTAGAGGTAGGAAGTGTTTATGGATGCTGCCTGGTCTTTTCATGAGACTGTCCAGATACCTAATAGGGGAGACGACCTCTAAAAATTTTAATATTTAAATTTAATATTACCTTCAGTAGCAAAAAAAAAAAAAAAANAGGCAAATGCATCAGGAGTGGGGAAAAGCTGGAATCCAACAGGGGTATTTGAGATAGTAAGTCAAGTAACAGAGAAGTGATGGTGAAGTCAGTTGTCAATATTTCCCTTCCTGGTTATAATTCTTAGTGCATGGTAGCACTAAGATGGGACACAGTTATACCATGCCACGTACAGACACACAGCTGCAGTGTCCCCGTTTCAAAGAGCTTAAGCCAAATCAGTAAGATGGGCAACTCACTCTGGCAAGGAGAGGGGCTGCAGAAGTGAGCAGCAAAGTCCCCACGTGGGATAAACCAGGCATGAGTGGGACGGCAGGAGGTGAGAGGGCTGCAGTCTCTGCCAGAGCATCCACCGAGAAGGTGGAGTGGGGAGCTTGGGCTTGAGCACCTGATGGTCTGAAAGAAAGAGCTGAAGCAGCAAATTGAGTCTCTGCTCGTAAATGAGTCTTCCATTCAGAAGCTGAAGGGGGAAATAACCTCAGTTTAACACAGTTGATAAGTAATTATTTTCTTGTTCAAACAAAACCACCAACAACAAAATGTACCCAACAAGCTACGTGTGGGAAACCTGCTGGCTACAGTCCTCTCCTGAGGCAGGAAAATGTGATCTCAGTGTTCCTTGGGGTGTGTGGGGGGGTGAGTGCTGCAGCCACTGCGGCTCCTCAGTAAACCTGGGAGCAGCCCTTCCTCCTGCGATGAATCTTATCTTTCTGGTCTTGTACTTGCTTTTAATCTTGGGCAAAACAGGTGAAGCTGGGTCAGATAAGCAGCTTAGGTTACCCCAGCCACTTGTACTTCCTGGTGTCATTGCTATTTGGCAAAATTTAACCCAGGTCTAACTGAGAAAGTTTCTCCCAAACAGGAACACTGGCGTTACCTCATTGCTACTCATTCACCCCTGGGGATGGTACCGAGAAGGACAGAGCCCCTGTCCCATGGAGCAGGCACTCTGAGCAGCATGGTCTACTCCACAAGTAGAAATGTTTCCCCTCCCATTCCCTGGGGGTTGGAGGGGCAGAGATAGTGCCTTGGTGCAAATCAGGACAGGAGAGGGGTTTCCTCAGGGCTCCTCTTGCCCCTGGGTAGGGGGTAAGAAAGAGGTGGAGATGGGAAGGGGGGCTATCGCTGACTTTAGTGATGGGGGTAGCTCCTCAGACACCTTGAACTGAAAGGTGAACACACCAACAGATCAAATTGAAAGGTGATGTTAAAATGCAATGGGATGAGAGGCATTCTCACCGGGATGTGGACCATTCTCACCGCTGAACACAGGACATCTAACCTCGTCTCCCTGCACAGCTCGTGGATAGAGGGAGGTCCTTCAGGGAGTTATTCAGAGCTCCTCAGGGCAAACTGATCCCTCTCACTGAGCAGCACATGTTGCAGGTAACCCAGGTGCTTTCTGCCATGCTTCCTCCCGGCTGTCCATGCTGGAGACGGAGGTGGTGGTACTGCCTCACAGCCACCACCACCGCCTTTAAGGCCTGGCTTCTTTCCACTTAAATCCGTGCCCAGATGCAGTGAGGCTCCCTCGGGGAAAAAGTGCTCAACCCTTGAGGATGGAAAACTGGGTTATGGGAGACACCAGCGGAGGAGAGGGAAGCAGCAGCAGCTCATGCTGCATGGGCAGCGTGGCTGCAGGTGCCCGGCCACCGCCCCGGCACAGCGACTGCAAGCTCCCAGTGATGTTTTCCCAGCAGCATCGCCCTCTCCAGCAGCGCAAGTGGGTCCAGTCCGTCTGAAACGAGATCTTACCAGCCAGCCAGCCCACTGCATGGCTGCTGACCCCCCTCGCTGCCCAAAGAAATTTCCTTTGCAACTGCTCTCTTGCCTGGCTGCTGCGGGGCAGCTGGGAGGGTGGGCTCGAGAAAACACATGCTGAAACCCCCAGACCCGAGCAGCAGCAGAAGCCCTGCTCTGGGCATGCGGAGAGGCTGCCGGCAGCCCCCTGTTAGGAGAACGAGGGGGTTTGTTTTCCTGTTTTGCTTCCAGCAGCCCCACGCAGATTGGCCCCCAGCTCCAGGCCCTGTTGCGCGTTGTCTATCAGGTCTAAATGTTATTAGGCGAGGACAAACCCCTCAGGTAAGCCTCTGCCCAGGCTACAATGGCAGCGTGGAGACAAACTCGGCTCCCGCTGGGCGCGACACGGCCCCCCGGGGAGGGGGACGACCAGGGTCAGCGGTGGGGACGCAGGCGCTGGCAGCCCGGCACTTGCCCCCCATTCGGCGCCGGCGGTCATTGTTGCTTCCCACTGACCAGCTGCCTGCGATCCCCCGACCGAAAGCAAAACGGGTAACACAGCCCCCATTCAGCGGAGATTAAATGCCTGAAATGAGCCACACCTCTGAACAATTGCTTCCTCCAGGAGGACCGGCATTCAATAGCCAGGGAGCCCATTGATCCCCGCCATAAAGGAGGTGGGGGCCCGCAGGAACAAGGTTTCATGCCGCCCCTCGCACCAGCTCTCCGAGCCTCCCTCCTCCGACTGCCCGCTTCGCCCACGTTGCCCCTTGGTCGCGGTCGCCTCCCCAGGCGCAGGCAGCCGTCTTAGAAAATGCTCACGTTCGTCCCGCAAGGCATCGTATTCCTCGCTGATCGCATTAGGACCATCATCTTACAACTCTCCCTCTCTGACAATTAGTTACTATCATTCACACTGTGCAATCAGCTGTGAAATCCTCATTTATGTTAATTTGAATGTGAATGTGCTGCTCAGCAAAATGTTAGATTGCCATGTTTACAAATATACTACAGGTATTTAGAAATTTAGATGATACAAAACATACTGCTTAAGCTACTTGTGATGCCAGTTTAAATAACTTAAGCCTATTTATCAGTTATTTAGCAATTCTTTGCACATACTACTGTTTTTCTTCATGCCACCCCTTGTCACACAAGCAAAAACATGCTTGCTTTTTTAAAAAATACATATATAATCTAATAACTGGTAATCTCAATGACGGAATTTAATTACATGCAACCTCTACACAGGTAGCACAATTTAACCAAAACACGTTTTTCTAATCCATGAAAGCGTCCTTTAAAGCTGGTGCATTTAGAAATAAAGAGGAAAATAACCTCTTTGGCTTAGCGCTAGTAGAAGCTCTATCTTAGAGAACGCAATATGTCCATGTGAAGTCATTTTCCCAAAGCTGTTACAGTATAATAAGCTCAAGAATTAGTTTCAAGTTAAAGTTTATCTCATTATGTGCTCTGACCTGTATGCATCTCACTCTTTCCATCAAAAGCTGATTTCTTCTAATGGTTTTTCTTCAATGCAGTCAGCAGGGTTAGGCCACTTAGCTGCACAAAATCTGCCTCTGATGCAGAAACTCTTCCCCTGGTCCTTCCTGGGAGTGAGTTCAGAGGAGGTCCCACCTTCCACCGCGTGGAAAGCAGGCAGGCTCTCCTCTGGGTAAAGCACTGCCTTTTCATCTGGAACACGGAGGTCAAGGCCACCCCGATTTCCTGGCCAAGGGATTTTGGTGGGTCCAGCTGTCCAAGCACACCCATGCTCATATCACACCAAAATGGGAAGCGGGGTGAGACCAACCTGCTCATAATCCTCCTTTTGGGAAAACAAGTTGTATTGAATTAGTGACGAGTAGGAATTGCATCTCACTCTGGAAACCCTGTTAACTTTCAGTAAAGCTGTAGGTTACCTACCAGGTCCTATGCAGCGATTTGCACACTGGATGCTTCTGCTGCCCTTTGTCCCTGGATAAACAGAGAACAGCAAGTGCCAGCCTTGCCATTAATTTTGATCACTGAATGAATCATCACAGCAGCAGCGTTAGTCTTGCCCTGACACCCTGGAGTCACAGGTGTTATCTGCCACTACTGATCCTCCAGCCCCAAAGCCATCCTGAAGCCTCTGCCCCTGAGAAGAGGGCAATGGGTGAAATTCCCATAGACCATTGCCTGAAACAGAAGTGCTTTTGTAGTCAAGGGAAGCCGCATGCTTGCAGTTTTGGGGATGGCTGGCACTGTTTGTAGCAATACATATGTAAGGATGGCAGGACATTGCAGACGGCTCAGGAAGTTTAATTGCCAGACATATAGTCTGTGTCCTACCTCTCTTCTACCTGAAGTGCATCTCAGCTAGAAGAAAAGGAAGCATCTGAAAAGGAAGATGCTGAGCGTGACAATAGCATGCATGGAGTTGGATTGGGTGGCATGCGTAATGGACCAAGCTTGTGCTCCTGAGGCACAGCAGCTTCTCAGGAGCTGCAGGACAGCTCGGTGGGAAGCGTTATGACAGGTACCACTGGAGCAGATGTTGCCTTGCTGAAGCTGCAGATGCTGAGGGCACACAAGCCAGATGTGAATGGCACAACATAACAGAGAGTTGCCATACATAGGAATAAGGTAGGTGAAGATAAGAAAAACCTCAGGACTTGAGGCCAGAGCCCTCTGAAGCAGAGCAGGGGATGGTGGAAACCATATGGGTGGCCCGGGACACATGCTCTTGGGTTGGTAGTTTTCCCCCAGCCAACCTTCCTTTTTTTTCTTTGCAAACTGGTCTGCAGTGTGTCTGCCATCTAAAATTGAGAATAATCTGTTGATTGCTGCCAGAAGCTGGGATCATCCCATGCCTGAGCCATTGGGAGGGCAAAGGCAGCAGTAGAGAGGCTGAAGAACAAATGACTGCACTGTCAGGAGCAGCGACGCAGGGTAAAGGCTGCTGTCATGTGCTGTCTCCATCCTTCTTGGCCCTGGCCCCAAGGTAAATAAAACCAGCAGTACTCTCTTTACAATTATTCACCTCATTAGCAGGCCACGTTTCAGTCCTGGCTCTGGAGTTACCCGTGAAGTGCTAAGATCCTCCAGTGTCTAACAGAGCATGAAACATGCAGATTGCCCCTGCCTGTACCACCACCTCCGAATCCATGGGTCAGGCTGAAGAGGCATCCCACTTCTATAATACGAGATGGCTTTGATTTTTAATATTTCAGATATATTTCATGCCCTTTTGGCGGAGCCCCCTTTCATTTCTCCTTAGCGAGACCTGTGATCAGCAGGTGAGCGTAACAAATAAAGTTACTTTCTGTCAGACAATCCCTCCTTCAGAGAATCCCTCTGCCAGATTCTCAGCCCAACAATTGGCACTTTTTGTGAAAGCACTGGAAAAAAAATATTTGTTATGTTTATTTGAAAATAGAGCCATCTCCAAGGAAAAAAAATAATTTTTTTAAAAGATGAAAAGTCAGTTGTTCAGACAATCTTCAAAGTGCTCGACTTAATCCGCGGGGGACTCGATTTTGCTTTTCTCAGTGCAGAGTTCTTCCCCCCTTGTTCACACACCTTGAGACAAAGGCTATAGTTAAGACGGCGAAGGGGGAGGGAAGGGGGGGGGGTTTTGTGTGGGATGCGTAGCAAATTTATTCTAGAGACTGCCTGAAATAGGCTTCAGAAAATGGATAGAGTGTCTTCTGGAAGAAAAGGCCCCTAAGTAAACTCCACCGCCATTCAGAAGATTTGCTCCGGCACTTAACAAGTGGAGCAGGAAGAAAGAAAAATCTGTTGTCAGGTTTGGGGTGTTTATCAGCTACCCTCTAGACACTTGACCTGATGCCGGGGACCCCCTAATCCGCTGATCTGCATGCGGCGAGCCTTGCAGGATTCAGGCCCACGGCCGCCGCTGCAATGGGCTGGAGCACTTGTCCTAATGCGCTGATCCCGCGGCACATTGTGTGCCACTCACCTTCTCCCGCCTCCCGCCTCCCCCCACGCCGCTCCCCCCAAATTTAATTCTACTCACAAATTGTGAAATAAGTTGTTTGGGCTGGATTTGTCGAGTGAATTGTCCTCCTAATGAAACAGTCTGGTCATTATACAGTTGTCGAAGGAAGATTTAGCTCTCCCATACCCCAAGACCCATGCAGGTTAACGTTTTGCGACGGACGGTTGACAAAGGAATGAATAGCCCAACGCTGTCAAATCAGGCTTACAAACAGCTTGGCATACAAACAGTTACTGCTTGTGTGCATGTGGATTTAGGGTCCCCGCTCTCTTAATGGCACAGATTTGTAAGTACAAATCACTCAGTCTTCAAACTGTTTGCAAAGGGAAGAAAATGACCAAAAATTAGTTTGCTTTAGGAGCTGTTTCCTCCCCTCGCCACCATTAAAAAAAGAAAAAGAAAAGGTGGAGCGGGGAAGCACCTACTCCTACATTTGGCAAGGGGCAACCTCCTCGGGCAACCTGGTTTTGCCCCTGAGCTGCTTCTCCCCTTTTTCTTGCCAAAGTAGTAAGAAAGACTGATCAAATTAATTCTCAAATCTTGGGGATTTGCAGCATTCATTTCAATGATTTTTAATACCTGCTGATTAAAACTGTTTGCAGTATTTTTACATTGTTAATTGCATTAATCATTAACTATAATTATTTAGATTTATGAACTCTTTTGTTCAGCAGCTACGCGTGAACTAGATGAAAACAGCTTGATTTTCATGAGGTAGGGTGACTTATTTTGCCTAATGAATTGAACTACGCAGAAATCCCAGAGCAAGAGTAGACTGTGGAAAATTTTTACCAGGTGATTTATCACCAGAGGGACACTTTAAATCTGGATCAGTTTTATTAAATCTGCCAGGCGTTTATTAAAGCTGGAGCAGGAATAATAGCTGTCTGCAATATCACATAATGACCATCATTCTGCAAAGCCCCAAAATAGCCAGCTGAATATGGTTTTCAAATAACAAACAAGGATAATCTCAAGACGTGTTTGAAATAACTTGTGAGCGTCGGCCTCATCTGACACGGGTTTCACTTGCAAGGACGTTGGTTTAAAAAACTCCTTCCCTGCAGAAATGTAGCGGCAGGGCTGGGGGTTAGGCTTGGATTCCCCACCATGGCTTCTTGCTCCCTTGAAATTTGGAGGAACTGAAAGCCGCATCCCCGGTGGTGTGCAGGGGTAAGCTGGGGCCTTGGCTGTCTCCCATCGGATGTCCCTGGGGGATGACCCCACAGGTATAGTGCACTCCCCTCACATCACATTGTGGGGGTGTTACTGTGACTACACGGGACAACGGGGACAGCTTTTTTCCGACAGCCCTGGGAAATTGCTGTGAAAGCCATAGAGGCATCAGTACAAAACCTCTGCCACATCCCTGTTACTCCGATAGCTGAGGCTGGAGGCTGCGGTGCTCAGCCCCACTCTCACGAGACCTGTACTGGTGTGGGATTTCAGGGCTATTGGCAAGATTATCCCCTTTGACATGGGCTTTATTTGCAGTGGATGTGATTTCCTTCATTAGAAACAGGCTCAGGAGGGATGTGGTTCTCCCCTCTTCTGCTCACAGGGCCATTCATCCTGCCGGGCAGCCACTGCCCTGCTCTGCAGGGCACCAAAGATGGCAAAGGGATCTCTTCAGTTGAGACAACGGCCTCTTGCTTTTGCGGGAGAGTGATAAGGCAGGGGCAATGCTTGGTGTACACTGCAAGCCCATGTGCCTCTGGGTCAGACAGAACCTTTTTTCAGGTGACAAGGAATTTTTGGTTTGCTTTTTCAAGTCAGTTTGAGGATGATAAGCTAGTGGTGCAGATAACAGCAGACATCCTTTAGGCTGGGTCAGGATTCACGTGGTGTATCTCCCACTGCATCCATCGCTGCCAGCTTGTTCTGCAGGGCTGCTCTGCCAAGACTCCTGGCCAACCTGAAGCCGTGGGGCTGCCATGGTCTTGCAGCTGAAGCCTGAGCTTGCAAGCCATGCTCAGCCACACGGCTCCAAACTGGGCACCTCTGGAGTCTGTTACAGGGCAAAATCTTCCCTCTCTGGAAAAGCTGGTCTCCTTCTTCCCTGACTATAGAGGGAGCCTGGAGAATGCCTTCAGACTCCATGCCTAGCTCAGATGGCTGAAGGCAGGTGAGATAAATCTCATACCCTGACATATCCTGACGAGACTGCAAAGATCTGCGTTACAGCTGCCACTGCTGTCGGTCCATGAGAGGACAGAGATGAGGAGGTCTGTTCCTGAATCCCCTGAAATGGAGAAAGCATCTGGTAGTTCCCCAGCTCCCAGCTAGCACCACACCAGGAGGAAGGACACAGACACCTTTGGTAGCATCTGCAGTCCTTCTCTCCTGGCTCTTGCCCACCTGGCCACGTCCCTGAGCCTGGACCCAGCCCACCACCAGACATCACTTATTTGAAAGCTGACATGGGTGCATCCAGACTGCACAGCTGTGATTGCAGGGTAGAGGCCTCCCAACATGGACCAGCCGTGTAGTGGGACATGGGGACCAGATGGAAGGGCAGCAGAGATGGAGGTGAGAGTGTCCAAAATGAATACAGCAAAAAGAGTAAAGAATGGGAAAAAGTTTACTGATGCCCTTTGGTGAAAATCTGGAGGTGTGACAGATTGTTGGAGTTTGTAGTGGGTTAGGAAAGGAGCTTTTGCACTTTGGAAAGGACAGAAGGCAGTGTCTCCATGGATGTCTGATAGAAGAACTACAGATTTAGTGGAGTTGTAATACCATTTTGGATGGAAGTATTTTAATAAAATTATAGTGTTATTGACAACTACAAATCTGTTGAAAAATAAAGAGGAATGCACTTTGCTAAAGTATTGCAAACAAGTTCTGCCCCCCCACTTTTTAAAATCTTTGGTGGCAGTTGCAGTTACACAGAATTTCTGAGAATCAGAGCACAGTGTCTAAAATTATGCTAGCTGACAATGAGCCCTCCCTTCCCCAGCTTGTGGGCCCTTCAGAAAACACAGGGCTGAGAGGCTTGCCAGCTGAAAGAGCACAGCTCAGCCTTCGGACACCTGGTCATCCTTTCACATACTGTGGAGGGTAGAAGTTACACGTATCCCAGCTTTTGTAGAGACACTGAAGGGCAAATAGCATTGTGTAGGCGGTTTTGTTTTGCCTAGTATCACATCAACGAGAGAAGGCCAAGTTCGTTTCATGTATGAGAAGGAACAGGGCACCAAAGCAGCCTGGTAACACGGAGTCACAGCAACATTTTGGAAGAATTTTCCATGTCAGTGTTGTTGAGCCTTTCATCTTTTAATTTAAAGCATTCACATCCTCTTGATGTAAATTACCTTCTTATTTGTAGGCTCCCCGAGATCATGAGGCATCACTACCAGCATATGTACTGCTTATGCACGGTACTACTAAAACAGTTGTGAACTGTGTTGCCATTAAAAATGGAAAGACGATACAACCCAGTGTGGCTATGTTATGTTTATTAGTATGAGGAAGAAGGGAAAATAGGAATTTTTATTCAGCTGCAGCTAAAGGTCCATGCACAGGAGTTCAACAGTAAGATTTTTAAAATTCAAAACATAAGAATAAGCGGCACTTCATTGCAGAGTTGAAAGATAATTGTGCAATTAACTGTATGAGGTCAATAATGCCAGAGCTGGATGCTTCTGACAGATAGGGATAATCAATTCAGCCTCTGTATGAAAGGCTTGGAGGTAGCAATGGAAAAATAACATAGCACAAATGTTTCAGTGTTATAATGAACACCAGACAAATCATTATTGACTTTTTTTTTTTTTACTTATTTTAAGTGCTAGCACACAAGTATCTTCTTTGATTAAATGTAACTTAGAATTTTGCTTTAAGTTCAGTGTCTGTCCTGATCTAAGCGAGGACATTAATTTAGCAATGTAGCAAAGTCTTCTCATTGCCATTTCAGTGTCTGCACAGGTAACCGCCATGAAAATTGCCAGCAGTCCTGGTTTGTTGCGGAGGGGAAGGGGACCACCTGGGCTGTCCTCATGTTGGTAGGCATCCAGACTTGGGTGCATCAGAAATCATTTAAAAATCAGGCACTGTGTGTGCATACATTCACGGCCCTGGAGGCAGAACGAGCTCCAGAGCAGCCCTGGGCAGGGATCGGTGATCACAAATTCAGGGGGAAAGAAATGTGGAGCCATGAGGTTTTGGCTATGGTCAGTGATGTCTCTTTCCTGCTCAGGTTTCCCTGTGTAATCTGTCCTCATGCCATTGTTCCAGGCAGAGGGCCTTACAGTTTCTTACCTAAAGGCAGAAATGTGGACTGGAAGCACTGTCAGCCTTCTCCCAGGCTTGGTATTTACCATTCAATGTTGTGACTTGCTTGTACTCACCCCGTTAAGCTGTTGTCGCAGCAGGGGGATCCTTTCACAGACTAAATTGTGTCCCAAAAGCCTCCTGGGAGGATGCTAATGAATGACGAGGAGCAACATTGCTGTCCGCGCCTGTGCCGTGGGCCCACACACACACCAGAGTGGCGTGGGCTCGGCCGGCCTGGCACTTGCCAACACCAGAGCCATGGGGCAAGCGGGCACAATGATGGCAGTGACATGGTGACACCAGGGGAAAAACGAAGCCCTTTCTATCCTCACGGTTAAAGCCTGATGCTGCACATCTTGCTGTGACCTCCTCCATGTGCCTTCTGTGCCCCAGAGAAGTGGGAGAGGAGCAGCCTTGTCGCCAGAGGCAGTGGAGGACGGCGCCTCGCAAGGCATCCCCTCCACCTGCAGCGCCGCGATTTGGCCATTAAAACAAACCTCGGCCTGCAAAACAATTCAACTTCAAGTGATTAAAGGGATTAATTTGGTGATGCTGCAATCAGAGTGAGAGCACGTGATTCATTATTCATCAATTAGGGGTCTCATCCGCACACGGCTGATTAGGGTCCATCATTGCCTCAAATTAAGCACGAAAAAGATGTTTTAAAGCAACCATATGGTTCTACTTCAGAAGCAGTTAGCTTACAAATTGAGCGCATTGACTAGTCATAACTATTGATGGATGAGGGAAGAGTGCACCGTATTTATTTAGAGAGTTCCCCCCCCACTTTTGCTGTTTTTTTTTTTAATGTGATCTAATGAATAAGCAGAGTCAGCTTTAATTGCCGTCTTGCTCTCAGATGAAAAAGAGAACCTCCAAAAGACCCTTTTCCTCCTCCCTCCCTGCACCACTTGCTGGAAAAAAAAGACCAGGGCAGATGATTTTTCCCCCCTGAACCGAAGGCAAAACCTCAGCTTTCCTTTTTCTTTAGTTGGTGGCGCAAGGTCAAATTTAACCATCACGCTGCAGCCAAGCACGAGTGAGGCTTTACACACATGTCAAGAGAGAGATGGAATTTTTGGCTGCAGTTGGGATGGCTATAGGGGGCTGGATGGGTGCGGAGGGATGCAGTGAGATGCTCTTCTGGGTGACAGGAGCGGTTGTGCAGAGCTGCCACCTGCAATGGCCTCATGGCTAAAGGAGGAGGGAGGGGATGGAAATGGCAGCATACAAACAGCTTCTTGGTGGAGAGGGGGGCCAGTGCGATTGCTGTGGTGTGATAGTCAGCGTGTCTGGCAATTATAGAATCATAGAATAGTTTAGATTGGAAGGGACCTTGAAGATCATCTAGTTCCAACCCCCCTGCCATGGGCAGCGACACCTCCCACTAGAGCAGGTTGCTCAAAGCCCCATCCAGCCTGGCCTTGAACACCTCCAGGGATGGGGCAGCCACAGCTTCTGTGGGCAACCTGCTCCAGTGTCTCACCACCCTCACAGTGAAAAATTCTTCCTGATATCTCATCTAAATCTACCCTCTTCCAGTTTGAAGCCATTCCCCCTCGTCCTATCACTACATGCCCTTGTAAAAAGTCCTTCCCCAGCTCTCCTGTAGGCCCCCTTTAGATACTGGAAGGCCACTATATTATGTCAAGAAAGATAATTGTACTGGCTCAGGAGAGCCCAGAGCTTCCCCCTTGCTGGTCCACACAAACATGTTTGTAATTTGGGGGACACCACCCACAGCCAGCTCGAGTCAAAGGGAGATTCCTGCTGACTTCACCAGGTGCTGGATCAGGCCCTTAATCACCAATATAGCTGAGGGGGGATGCCAAAATATGTGAGAAGAGGCTCCTACACAGCTTTCTAACATCAGACTATTAGGGTTAGATGAAGTTTTCTAATTATAAATACCAATACTTTTCTTCTTTTTGTAGTAGTTTGCTATTTTCAGTAGAATTATAACCTATTGTTCTTCCTAAGGAACAATATAAATAAAGGAGGAGAATCATTCTGACTGTCAGTCTTTAGGACAGACACTTAATTTCTTATTTGTTTGTACCCAGCTAAAAAAAAAGGCAAGGAACTCTGTTTGCATGCATTTCTGCCTCTTGTTTTGACGATTTAGTGTGCATTGCCAGGCTGCTCTGGGGCTGCAGTCACCCACCTGGAACCCAGGGCCATGTACATGCAGCTTGGACAGAAAATGACACTCCATGTCAAGTTAACATATAGCCAAACATATACAAAAAAGGTAAAAAACCTTACCCTTGAAATAAAGCCTTTTGTAATTCTTTAAACAAACTGTAGTGACATGATATTTTATATTTGTTTGAGCTGATATCTGTTTGGATTTTGCTCCCTGGAAGTTGTCAACATTTCAACTTCTTGTTCAGAAGTGGAAAATTATTTAAATTGGTGGCAATTCTTGAGGTTTGGGTGAACTGCAATACATCCAGGTCTACTTCAATTCAGTGGCTTTGTGCCCTGGTTGTTTAATTACAAAACAGAAACTAATGTGGATTCTCTGATTGTCTTCTCTCTCTTTTCTTTTTTCTTTTTAAATCACGGCATGTCCAGCAGCCAGGAATTGATCTGTGTTAAAAAAGTTTCTTTATGGGATCCCCATGAGTAGAATAGGAACCAAAATCCTTAAACAGTAGGCAAATATTTTCCTTCTATCTACATGAAATGCAGATTTACGTTGGTTTTGCAAATAACAGTGGATCACATTTTCCTGTGCGATTTTCATTTCTTTTTGAATCCAAAGTATACACTGCAATTAATTGCTTCCTCCTGAAGCTTTAAATAAAACGTGGGTTCAAATAAAAAATGGCATCCATTAAATTTAATTAATTTCTCATGCAGCTGGCCTGGTAAAGGGGCACCTGCTAATTGAGAGCAGTTTCTAAACTGTAGATTAGCGAGACTACTCCTGTCGGTCCGAGGAAAGGCATTAATATTTTTCCCTTGTACACAAGCACTGTGGAAATTGCCATGTGTAAAACTTATTTCAGGCATTTTATGTGAAAGCCGAGTTTGAGGAGAGGATCTTGCTGACAGGTGCCCAGCCCGGTCTCTCTGACTGTCCTATGCAATGGGCACAGTGCAGGTAGCAGCATGGAAGCTTAGCGGGAAGCCGTCCAAAAGGTAAAAAGCCCCCTGTCTTGGCATCCTTGTCCCTCCCCTGGGTTCGCCAATGATGCTCCATCATTGGTTTTGTAAAATGGCTTCTTGGCTTCTGGGAGTTAGTGTTTAGCCATCAACCTCATTTACTCCAGACTACCTATTTTGGAGCCCACTCACTGCCACTACCAGATAGAACGACGTGAAAAAGGAGCACAGCTTTCTCTGTCACTCCAGGTCCCCCTTTCACAGACAGCCGGATCTCCTCCTTGCCGCATCAAGCTCCGTCTGGGAAATGGCTCAGTGAGGAAGGAGTTTGCTCGGCTGATCCCGCCAGATGATTGCTCCAGACACCAGCAGCTTCAGCACTCCAAACTCTTCCAAAATCAGCTGGGTCCCTCTGCAGCTTTGTATTGCTAAGAGTAGCTGTGAGGAGGGTAATATATGGAATTCATAGCATCAGGGGCTGTTTTTTCATTCAGTGCTCCAGTTGGGAAGAGAAAGATATTAAATGAAGAAAGAAAACAGTAAGTTTAAGACAGCATCAAAATATGTACAAGTTTAGGACAGCAACAATACAATGAATTTTAAACATAAAATGGCCAACTTGCTCCGATATGAGAATCCCTAAGCATTTGAATTTCCCCACTTTTACGGCTTAATTTTGCAACCTTGTCACTAACAGTGGTGATATTGTCTCATTCCCTTGTTTTCATTTTACTGATGAAGAGAAATAGGAGAAAGGCTGGAGAGGAAAAGATACTCAACTGCTTTCATAGCATGTCTTTCTTTGGTATATCTTTCAGCCTTTACACCATTAAACTGTTACGGGAATTTTTAAGCTAACTTCCAACACACGCACCCCACTGTGAATGGTGCATCTCTCTCCATTCTGGTTTAAACGATCCGGAGCTTTATAAGTATGAAATAATTTTTCCTTGATCTTGTATCACTTCACAGGTAAGGGAAGTAAAAATAAGTAAGGCTGATCATAACCGTGATTCTGCATGCAGCATTGCCATCTGAAAGTAAAGGAAAACCCTCCCCTCAAAGAAGTTCTGAGCAGGCTTTCTTTAAGGTTTCCCAAAATGGCCTCTTCCAGCTGAGATCAAACAGGAAGCTTTAGCACAAAGGAATTTCTCTGAAAAGCTACTCAACAGGAAAGGGGGATCAGAGTGGAAACTACGTTCGTTAGTTATTACTGTGTTTGCTACCAGAAACTGGATAATAAAAATACAGGACTGACTTTGTTTTGCAAGAATCACTCCATGACCTTCAGTCTGTGCTGGTGCCTGTAACAAACAGAAAGACGGAAAACGTCTTCTGTATTTTCCTTCTTCTTAAAATACATAATTAGAAAGGGTTTGGCTTTTGGCTTTCAGTTCTCTTTATGAGTGTTTAAACACTCCAAAGCTTCTTGAATAAAACTGGCAAGATAGGGCAGGAAGCTTTAATCTTCTTGAGGCTGGCCACTGGAGAGGGAGCACCACAATGAGCTGGTCAGGAGGGTGATGTTGGGATAGAGGATAGTTAAAGAAGTCAAGGCAAAAATGCAGAAAACCAATTTAAAATGGAGTAAACTTATCTGCTCCTTTCTCTCCTCCTCCTCCAAATGGAGCAATCTGGCTCACTCTCCCTTTTTTGTTGATTCATTTGGGGTGGGGATGGGGGAGAATAGATGGTCTGATGTTATCTGAAATAGGTGGTCATCCTCCAACAGCTGTAATGAACTAAAAAGCTTGTTATTTAAACACTGATGTTCTTTATCATTGTGATTTGCTGCGGTTTTAAGTCACGCTTTGTGCTGACAGTAGACCTTTTGCGGGATCTGCTTTTAACTAGTGATGGAAATGTAGTTTACTCCTATGAAATGTCTGCAGCCGATACAGCCACTGAGGCAGCGTGGGACATCCACATGGCTAAGCAAGGGCATGAGGAGCCACCATGGTGGGGGAAGCACGCTGCCCAAGAAGAGTCCTCAGGCCACGAGTCAGTCTGCAGATGTGTGGGAGACGGGAAGAGCATGTCAACACTGGAAGAAAGGAAAATGTTAGGCCAGGTCAGAAATATCTGTGGTCTTTGCAGGATGTGCATATGCAGTCTTCCCTTCAGTGAGTGAGACTGATCAACTGCATCAGCTGATATTACAAAATTACGCTATGTATTAGAACTACGTCAATGCAAAAGCAGACATTGCTTCAAAAGCCAAAGTTACCAGGGCTGTTGGAAACAGTGTGGTGGGAAATGTGTGCAGTTATCTGGTCAACATAGACCAGCTGCTGAAGGCATAGGGACAACTGTTGCTGGGTCAGGCCTGGGCTTTCGAGGCATTCTCCTGATTTATTCCTCTGGCTCCCAAGTACTGCAAGGCTGTTGGCTGCTTGGGACATACAAGACCTTGTCTGCTTGTCAAAAGATTTAGCACAAAATATGCTGATACTTAGTATTTGTGAAACTAACAGAAACATGACACAATTTGGGATATGTATGTCAGCTATTGAAATTTGTTTTCAAATGAGGTAACTATTTTTTGCGTAGAATTAGTTTATTGAACAGCTACTATGTTCACTGAATTCATGACAAACTTGGAAGGTAACTCTGGCTACACTTGAATGAAAGGTTTGCAACATCAAAAATCAAGGCTATTAGGCTTTGACAAACATCACTCCCGAGCTTACGCATAAAGTCGATGCTTTTGGTAAAACACTGCCCCTGCTGATGGTACTTGCAAGGAATACGTTGTTTGCTTGACTACTTTTGAAATCAAATGGCAGCAGTTTGGAAAATCATGCCAGGTGGTGAAACATGCTTTTTTAACATTTTGAGTGATGATGCAAAAATTCCTCTGGTATAATAATGGATTCACTCCCAGTTTGGGGATAAACCGTACCACTGATGCAGAGACACCTGAGCTAGTTAGTGCTCATGCTGAGTTAATCAGGGTCCAACAGGAGTTACTGTTTTCCAGACAACTTGGATGTTGGCATTGTATTCCTGGAGCCAGGCAAAGAGGGGAGCACCACGGAGAGACACCTGAATTAGCGCCACATGATCAGCTCTGGTGGCATCAGGGCTGCCAAGGAGTCTCAGCTAATTAGTCCTTTTGGGCCAGAACTTGCTCTGTGTGGTGCTATTTTGCTAATTTGGATACCAATTTTAACCCCTTGTACCATATTCCTTAGAGCATCTCATCTTTCATTTTTGTTCAAAGCAAATCTCTCCTCTACTTGCTGAGACCATGAATGTTAGTAGAAACTGTACTTTAATATTTTAATTTAAAAGCAAAGTATTTTGCCAGTTGTATCACACCATTAAATGATCTCAGGCCTAACTGTATTATGAATGGACACAAATCACACTAAACATTACTGCTACCCAACCATGAAAATGATGCAAAACTAATCCGAGTAATATCAACACAAAAAACCACAGTCAGCATGGAAATGGACATTTCCTTTGGGTATTATTTATACAGCCATTTATAGAGTCCCATTTTTCTTTGCTGAGTGAGCACCTGTCCTCAAGGTTCTTATCATATTCGCCATCTTTTTTGCTCTGCAAATCCCACTCTTCAAGGCTCACTGACCCATTTTGTCCTGTCCTCTCCCTCTCTCCCTCCCAAGGGCAGCTTCTCTGCCCAGGCAGATTGAGCATCAGCCTCTCACCACCCCTGTGCCCCTTCCCATCCACCCAAGCCCCTTCTGTAACAGGGGCTTTTTAGAAGTGATGTGTCCTTTTGCCCATCAGGGCAGCAGGTCTCCCTACCTTGGAGGTGCTACCAGGTAATAGGGAAACACCTTTCATACAGACAAAAGACCAAGGACTGGAAAGGACTGATGCAGAGAGAAACAATGCACGAAATGCCCATTTTACCAGAAGGCAATGTTTCTGTTAACAGACCCATGAAACCATATGAACTGTGTTTCATTTAGTTAGTCTTTACGCTGTCTCTGCTGGACCGCAACTAATCCTCTTTAGCCGAGCAACTTCAAAGTCTTTGATTAGATACCCATTGCAAGCATACCACAGCTGCCTCTTTTCCTCCGGTTACCTGCTGGCAAAAGCGGCAAGAAAAGGTGTTATCGGCAAGCGTCTGATCTGGTGCTTCGGGTCAGCCCTCAGGTTTTCCCCTCCTGGACACAGAGTGTTGCTCCCCAGCAGGCAAACGCCCAGGCTGACCAGGTCTGAGTTACCAAAGCTGACCTCTCGCCATCTCATTTGGGAGGGAGCAGGGGGAGGGTGGTGGCGAGGTGGGAGGGCAAAACCAGCAGGTCAGACCCTGCAAACCCCCCTCTCCAATGTCAGCAGCCCCCGCAGCACCGATTCCAGGAGAGGACGTACAGCAACGTGTGCATCCCGTGGAAGTGCTGCATGCCAATTTATATGCATTTATGTATTGAGAGACTGAAAAATGCCACTGTGCTGGGACTGAATTCTGCAATACAGAGGCACCCGTTTAGAGGTTATTTTTATAAAAGTCAAGGATTAGAGTTCCTCATGAGCAATCACGCTCAACTCTCCATAGGACGCCCATGGCAGTTATACATGCTGGCCCAAGGCAATACTCATTCTGGATCTCTGCATTTCAGTATGGTTTTCAACCTCNCAAACTTCACTGCGATATAGCCTCTCCTTACACCAGAAAAATACACAAAACTACAGCAGCACATAGTCTGCTTCCCCAGGAAATTGTAGTCTGCTTTCCACCAGTGAAACTCCAGCCCCAAACAGTGCCTGGTAACACCTTGGTACATACTTGGTCAACTGATAAGAAAAATAAGAAAGCCTACAACAGAGAAAAGATCGTTTTTTCTTGAAGACTTTGATATTGTTGCAACTACTACACTGCTGTACTTATAGAGATGGATGTCTCTCGGCTGTCCTTTCAGTTGTCCCTCATCCAGTCTGTATAAGTAAACAACAGCAATGCCTCTCAGGCAGGATCCAACAGTAGATCTAATACAACATAAAAGCCCTATGTATATAACTATTTTTTGAGGTTCCTAGTTAGCTTTCATATTATTATTATTATTATTATTATTATTATTATTATTATTATTATGTGGAGGCCAGAATATTAATAAGAGGTCAGGAATTGGTTGCGGCTCAACCATAAAAATCTCAAGGCGATGGCTCCAGAGCCGGTATGCCCGCAGCATGGGCCTTGTTTTGCAGCACCTCTGACAAACACGCCTTGATGCATGTGCCAGATTTACACACCTGGGAATAAAAATCCCTGTGCGAGGCAGTAATCCCACATCAGCCGTTTCCTGGCAGTCTGACACAGGGCGAAAACCAGACTCTACTCCCAACACTCGGTGCTGTGAAGGCATGCACTAAACAATAAGAGATGATAACAATCAGAATATTTTGTCTTCTTATGCAGAGATTCATTACAAATTGGCTTGCTCCTAGGGGTGAGAAGTTTTGGGGACAACATGAGACCTGACCGAGATCTCCACTTGACTCATTTCACCCTTGTTCGGGCTTGAAGCATTTCTTTTCCTGCTTCTTTTCTAAATAGGCGGGAGAAAACAAGGGTGGGAGAGGAGACAAATGGGACACCTGTAGTGTTCGGGTCTCTGCAGTACAGCCGCTGAGGGGGGGCAGCAGGAGGGATCTAAGGTAGGGAAAAGCCCCAGGGATGGACTGGGGTGTTTCTTCCAGGGAAGAAAGGAAGCCTCGAGCCCAAGCTAAGAGCAGTTTGCTGCCCAGACTGCCAAGGCACTTCAATTTCTGCTTGGTGTGTGTGGGCAGTAGCAGGCAGGCTTTCATGACAGGTTTGTGCCTTCAGGACTGTTCAATGTTTGCTCCCTACCATTTTGCAAAGGACACTATTTGTTACAATTTACATTTAAGATTCAATTAAAATTCCTCAAAATTTAAGAAGTAAAGCACATAAAATGTTTTTGTGGAAAGATCTCTCTTTGGGAACAATATGCCCATCTCTCTCCTCTTCTCCAGCAGCACCCCCAGCCCTAATATTTGAATGGTTTCCAGGCATGAAGTGATTTATCCTTACAACATACCCATGAAACCGGGAAATGCCAGCAAACCCATTCTGAAGGGCAGGGAAGACCGCGAGATGTGCAAGGGTTAGATTTACCACGCAGCATCCTTGATGTGTGGCATACGCTTTGTGCACCCCAACCCACCAAAGTCAACTTCATCCCACTGGTGGTACCACTGCACCCCCTGAGGACTGGGGTCCACGGAGCTAAGACAGTTTATATCTCTGCATTTTTTGCATTAACTACTTGCAGCCATGCTCTTACCCTGGTAACCCACAGGAGAAGGAAGGAAGCTTTCTGCTCCCTCAGAGAAGGGACATTTGTTTCGCATTTACTGCTGGGTAATAGCCCACTTGCAAACAAATTGCCATGAAGTAGCTGTTGTACTGCATGTTAGTGGCCCAGGTTGATTTACAGCAAATTGTCCATCTGTCAATATCTCTAGAATAGACCCCTCTCTCCAGGCTGTAATATTCATGTCTAGTTAGCGCAGCACTTCTGAATTTAGGAGCTGAGACCACACTTGAAATACAATGTCGTTCAGCAGTTAAATCACAAAAAGCGCTCGCTCTGTAAATAGTGGCATTATCAGAAAAGTTTGGGGCTGCTGATTTAGTGCTAGCTAGAGCTCAGTTCCCTGTAGAGGATCACAAAAGGGGATTGCCACAAAAATAATTAAAAAAAAAAAAAAGGTAGAAAAAAACAAAAGCAAACCTAAAAGCCAAATCTTTTGCTCTGGTCTAGATAGAAGTGTTTTGTTCTGGTTTTAGGTACTTTGGTTTTATAAAATAAAACAGAAGTAAATTTAATAAGAGAAATGCCCAAGTAATACACATCTGAAATCTCCCATTATAAACGATAAACACTTCTGGCTGGTTTTCCCAGCGAGTTCACAACTGGGTAAGCCTGGCATAAGCTTATGACATTTAGTGCATGTCCTAAGGGTGCATTTTTTGCTTTCCATTTGCTCCATTTCAGGAACTTCTAGAACTAGATAATTATTTGTCGCATTTATATACTCCAACAGCGGTTCCTGCAAGCACCATGCGGAATCGCTGCTGTGCCCCAGTGCCCTGGCTGCCAGGCAGGTCTGTGGCAAATGTCTTAGGGTCCCGGCTATGCTTCAAGCACAGTGTTCAGAAACCAGCACCTCATTACTTTTACGGCATCTTGTGTACTTTCATGCCACAGTGACAAGGGGAGAAACACTGACCGTAGCATTTCATAACCTGAAGATGAGCACGAGGGACGTGCAGTGAGATTTGTACGGGAGTATTTGGGGGAACCATCTGGGATTCTCTGAGGCTGGTAGGGGCTGCTGATCCCTGCAATGCTGGCTGTGAACCAATCCTGCTCACGTTTCACAGCAGAAGAATGGGAACTAACTGCTAATGTTCAGTTTCGCCCGAAAAATAATCAAGTGTCAATCACCGGCTGAATATAAGAGAGCTAGTGGCAGCAGGGAGGTTGCTCTTCCTACCATATGTCTTTTCTCTTGCTTTGGATCCACGGTGGCATTTGTGAAGTGTCAGTACTCGATTCTTTCCATTACCTGGTTTTAATTAACCCCCTAAAGCCCCTTTGTGCTGCTGGTGATATCAGCTGGGGCTCTGAATAGAAGCCACCCCTGTCAAAAAATTTTGGAACAAGCTCCTCTTGAAAGGGCCCAATGAGCCGGGGGGCTGTTTCCTCCTTAATCCCACATTTAATAGCACGAGCTGGGGACAATAGGCAGCTTCTCCAGCTTTTTGCCGCTTGATTCCGTTTGACATATCCAGCCCTCTTTTGTCCCCCTGGTGAGGACACGCCACCTCCGCGTGCTCTGCACGGGACGCCCTCCCTGAGTGTCACCGAGATGAAACGGCCCAGGGCAGCCTCTGCCTCCGGACCCGCGCTGCCAGCTCCATCACTGCCCGCAAAACTACCTACTGGCAGGGAGGGCTCTGGCCAGCAGAGCAAAAAAGCCTGGATGCCACCAGTTTTGGTTGGTCTTTTTGGTTTTTTCCCCCTTATATTCCTATAAGGATGTGTTTCCATCAAAGAATTCAAGGATTATAAGATTTCGCCATGGCAACATGCTATTATAAATGCAAATGTAACACTGGAAAAGGGGGAAGCCTTTATTTCTCATAATTAGATGACAAAATGGTGTAACATTGCAATTTTCCACATACTTTGTAACCACAAAAATCATCCTCTCCTCTGTCATCAGTTTTTCTGAAGAGCTATTTTTCTTCAAAAAGAGCTTTTGGATGGACATGGTGGAAGAAAGAAAATTTTTTAATTTTATTTTATTTTATTTGAGTGGTGAGATTGACACTTCACCTGAACAGTGGTTGCTGCTGTTTTGGGCAGGCATTTGCTATCCAAAAGGATGAGTAAAAGATCAGTGTGATCACCAGTCTGGGAGCCACATTTTAAATCAGGAGACTTCACAAGCAGAAGCCATTCTGCCTGTGACCTTTCATTTGTATTTACAGCACCAGAGCTGATCACATGTTCATTAGATATTTCTTCAAATGCCTGCTGCATGTAGAATAAGTGGACTAATTAGGTTTAGTTTTGAAAAAGAAAAGTCTTAGCACGTGTATAGTTGGCTAAGTGTAGAACACTGAGCAGCACATTGTACAGAGAACACCTGTTAGCATCTTTTTTTCACTTGTCCGTCAGTATTTATCTTCTTCACTTATGCAAAAAAACCTTGAAGAGTAACACAAAAACATGCAATGACCAGCCTCAGTGTCAGATTACTCCTACGTCAGGAAAAGAAGTTTGAATTATAGCATATACTAATCTAATCTACTTTTCACATAGAAGAAAAAATAAAAACCAAAACACCATAAAGGCACTGGCCTAGTGCTGGCCCAAATTTCCACGTGTAAACAGCAACGTGTGGGGACTCCACTTTCAGGTGGTGCGCCCAGGACTTTCTTAAACAGATCTTGTTTTCACAGTAACGAGTCTTTCCAGGAAATCACAGTGTCTTAGGACTAGTTACCAAAGATAAAAACAAAAATTAGTAATAACTCCTCTAATTTGTCTGTCTACCATCCAATCAGACTTTTTTCCCCAGCTATTCATACAGCCCTCTTTCAAGGTCCCTTTAAAAATAAATTTCTTTAATGATGCCTACAAACCCTCATCCTGCCCTCCTAGGATTTTTTGCTAATTTGATGAAGACCACACACATAAAATCAAATGCTTTTGTCATTTGTTTCTCATTGTACCCACTTTCTAAAAGAAAGCATCGCCTGCGTTGTCTGATCATAAACATTGGAGTTCGCAATCTGGCGTCTTTCCAAATGTTCATTTTTCAGGGTAGCATTTTAGATAATTGTTGAGCTTCATGGTAACTATCAATTATATGACTCGCTGGAAGCACTAGCACACTTTTCTGTGTCCTCATATACCTTATGGTCTATTATTGGACTGGCTTTAAATCTCTTTGTGGTTTTAGTCCTCACCAACTCAAGTAAAGCAGGATTTCATCCTGTGACTTTGACATTTGTAAGAATACCCAGTGGTAAAACAAGTTCTCTTGAAAGTGGTATTATTAAAAGCTGCATCAATTGTTATACATCATCAAGAGTTATTAAGCCTTATTCCAATGGCATATAGAAATATCATATGGTACGTACTTCCAGCCACACGAGTATGGCTTGTGATCTCAGTTCTCAAGCTAAGCAGTGTTTACTCTAGTAACTATTTCCAGCACAAGCAAATGCAGAAGCATCACCCATCTAGGTGCCAGAGGCCAAATCCTTCAGGGCTATGACATCAATTCACTCAACACCTAACCCTTAGATGCCTGGGTCCTGACATAAAATCCTCACTGCTCAGTGAGGCACCCAAACTTCCTACGTGCTGAAAGAGGTTTCGGTCGGGGACGGAATGCGATTCACCGCAGCCAGCCTGCCCAAGCCAGCCAGTAACCTGTGCTGAAAAGGTATGTCTGAAACACAAGCTTCATGCACTTGACTCGAGCAATCCCGTATGCATTTGCACCACGCCGAAACAGGCTGTCCTGGCACTTGCATGTTGGCCAACTTAATTGTATCACATAACCCCGGACCGCACTATTCCTGTTCTTCTTCTTTCAGTGTTGTTAATATAAGGCAACTCGATGACATTGACTCCTTCATCTCCCTCCTGACCTGACTGACCAAGGACACAGCTGCTGTCAGGCAGACAGCGCCCTTTTTGCCAAAGAAGGGGCTCACTTTGCGGTCATTTGTACCTGCTGTCTGCAGAGGGTCAAATATTGTCTGCAGGCCCCTCAAATACTTATTTGTCTCCTCTTTCTCTTTTTCCTTTGCTGTCCTTGACCTCCTGCAATGCCTAGGATGCCCCACTAGCCTTAAGACCAGACCATAAGATATACTTCATCCCAGAGTAGCTGTTTTCCTTGCGATGATGGACCCCGCTCCCTAAGCTCTTCTCTCGCCCTCTGTAACGCCCCTGACATCCCTGTGAAATCTCCCCGTTGGTGCCCCATTGCCCAGGCATTGTCTTGCTGGAGAGGCCAGAAGTGCTGGTGAGGGGAAATCAAAGTGCAGAGCCCCCAAGGCAGTTTAGCCACGGCAGGCACTCAGGAAGGTTCAAGCAGAAAAGGATAAGGCAATGAAATATGTGGTCAGCAGTGGTCTCAAACCATAAGTATTCCAAAAGTCTGCAGGCATCACAATATGAAGTTAACTAGCTTTCTCATGATTTCAGAGAAATAACTTCAGCTGTGCCAGCTTGCCGAGTAAAAATGTAAGGGGCTGTTGCCTCTCGAAAGATGACAATCTAAGATAATATATAGCAACCTAAAGAGATTTATATGAATACAGTTATGTATATACTTCCTAGGAAATAATTTGAAAGAATTAACAAATTTGAACACCTTCCTAACTAAAATTTCTCACATTTCTTCCCAAATCCTGTTTTAGAGATCATCCCTATTACTGTGTTGGGATCTATCCCTGCTAAGTAAACAGGGAAAAGATGAGATTCCATCCTAGAAAGGAGAAGTCTTCAAAACCCCATGAAATTAATCTCAAGGAATGAAATGGAAAAGTTGTTTTCATATCAATAACTGAGCTGATGAAGTCTGTATGAAGTTCAAAGAATTTATATGACATTAGAGTAGCAACAGCATTGGGAGTCATATGTGTCTCCACACTTGACTCCAGCAATTGTAATAAAGTCTGTGTCATGTTTAGTCTTGAGACTTTTTTCAGGGATTTTTAGTTATTTTTACTCTCCACAGACTGCATGAATAAAATTTCATGTTTGTAAAATGTTTGTATTCATTTAGTGTGGTTTCTTCATTCTGTAAAATGAATTGTTCTGCAGAACTGGTCAGCTGTTGCCCTCTGACTTCCAGGAGTAAAGCACAGAGATGAGGTAGAAAGCTTCCTGCTTGCTGAAGATCCACCTGCTCTATGAAACATGTTGGTTTTCACATCCTCAGTCTTTATTTGAGCACCTCATTTTTTGTTCTGGGTGGATTTGTACCAGAAGCCTGGTAGGCAGGAGGCTTATTAAAAGTGCTGAGGTGAAAGCTAGCCCACTGATCAGATTTGTTTAGTTGGGTATCAATGCTGGAAGTACATTTGGGATCCAATGAACAGTAATAGACCTGAGTCTGTTACTCTAAGTATGTAAAAATGGTCACATCCAGAAAAAATGACAATCAAGAACAAACTCCAGGCCTTTGCCTCCAGTGTTTGCTGCTGGATATGTCGTAGGAGCAGACAGAGACCAGAGGAGATGAAGCTTGCCAGAGGCTCTGCTTCACTGAGTGTTTAACACCTCTTTCTTCTGCCTGCTCTTTCAAAACCTTATTACACAAAGTTAAGGAAAGCCCTTTTGCCTTCTGTAAAAGGATAAGGATTGAGTGGAAGTTTGCTGGTACCGAGTTCATTCAGCCACACTCGCCTCGTCTGATACAGAGCCCTGAATGATGTCTGAACAAATTGTTCGGTAGGACTGGGATATTAAAAGCTCTACTGTAAGGCTTCTTTCCTTCATTTTGTGAAAGGAGCTATCCTTTTCACTGGATGGTGCCTTGTTTTGTGATGGTTAGTGAATATGGGAAAAGCAATTAATCTGGAGGATCCTAAATAGGGATATTTTACATAGGAAACAAGAAGCACTTCTCCACAGCAAGAAATAAATGTGCTCTATTTAAATGACATTGCTACCTTGGGTAATGAGATAAAGGTGTGACACAAAAGGAAGGACACATTATAGAAATCCTGCATGATACTTGGTGCAAGTATACCACATCAACATTTAAAAATGATTAGACGCTGATCATCAGTAAAGATACGATTGTTTCCAGTGTTCCACTTCAAACACGGAAACATACTAAAAGGAAACTCAGAGCATCAGTAATGAGATTTATTACTCTAGAGGTGAACTTGGGGCACTTTAGGAAAACTGAGAAAGGATGAGCAGACATGGCCTCAAAAAACTGGCAGATAAGTGTATGTAAGAGTGACACAGTTTTGGTCTTTAAGCCTGTTTTTGATCAGGTTTTTTTGTAAGGAATTTTAATGGCAATGAACACTATGTGCTTTCTACTAGCATCACTGCCTCTGAGGGGCCATGAATTTTCCCATGAGCGTATGGTGAAAATCCAGTCAGGAATATCTTTCTCTTTCTTAAACCAACTTCTTAATTCCAATGAAATCGATGAGTCTTAAGCACCTTCTGCTTTCTTTTCCTGACCAAGACTTAACACCCTTCCACTGCATCTTTAATATAAATACTGCTTTTATTTTCATTCCTTGTTACTTTCAAGCATACAAACCAAGCCAGCATTTTCCCTGAACCAGGCTTGTAGGAGAGTAATTCCAAAGGCTCAGGCAGGAAGACAGGTAACAGGATTCCCTCCTTCCACCCACCCCCCATAAAAATTACCCTTGCCCAGACTTAATATGTAAGCTCTCCCCAGCTTCACAAACCTCCCTGTTCCTTGGGGAAAACAAAAAAAAAAAAAAGGAGAGAGGAAGGAAGGAAAAGATACCTGATCAGCAGTGCAGCCTAATGGCCAACAAAATGCACATCNACCTGATCAGCAGTGCAGCCTAATGGCCAACAAAATGCACATCCCGGGCGGTTTGAAAGAAGGAGTCGCTCCGAGTACCAAGGTCCCACCAGCTCTTTGCCCTTGGCTGTGGGAATGGCAGCTGGGCACCTGGAGAGGGGTATTGCTCAGGAACCCCTCGCAGCATTTAGCTCAAAAGAGCACATCTGATCCCAGGCAAGGCACCCCTGCCAGAGCTGGGACAGCCACAGACGTCAGTGGCTCAGTAGCCTGGGCACAAATCTCCCAGCAGTGCTTACCGCCACTGCTCCTGTCCTGTTCCCCCCATGTCCAGGGAGGCTCCGGCGAGGGTCGGCCCCCAGAAAGGCCAGCATTTGCCCTGGGCTCCCCCAGTATCTGTTCTCATTGACACAAGGCCCCTCCAGTGCCTCCTGGTTTGGGATGACAAAAAGCCTGCAGCAGGGAACCGGAGCCGCCTGGGGACAGCAGAGAGGGCTGAAGGGAAATCCCAAGCACAGCCAGAACAAGGAAAACTCAAGCCATCTCCAGTTTCTCCCCAGCCAGCCATCTGTGTCCCCTCCTGCCCAGGGGGGCCGAGCTGGAGGAGAGCAGCGATGGTTGCCCTGTGCTCCTGGGGGTCTTCCGCCTGCGCGGGGGCTGCTTCCACCGGCGTGGAGCATGGCAGGGGGTAGCCGTGCCACGAAGCCATGTCCCTCACCGCCTGCTGTGTGAGCAAAAGAAGTTTCTGCATTGCGAACAACCCAGCAACGCCGCTGGGTGTGTGAGATACACACCTCTTCCATTTAATGTGTGATACGGATTCGGGGTCGTTACCGCTACGCCATGTCGGCCCCACTCCCACGGCGCCGCCCGGGACGGGGGCGCGGAGGACCCCTCTCCCGCTGCCGGCCTCCGCCCCCTCCCGCTCCCGCGGCGGCCACACAGAGCTGCCGCAGCGGAGAGCGCCCCCTGGCGGCCGGGCGGGCCCTGCGGGGCAGGCCGCTCTCCCGGGGCCCCGCCGGCGGCGGGAGAGGCAACACCGCCCCCCGGTGGCTGCCGGTCGCCGCTTCGCCGGCCGTGTCGCCCACCCCCGGGGGGAGGCGTACAAGCGTTAAAACGCGCGCGGGGGTTCGTTTCGCTGCCCGCCTTGGGCAGGTGAGTTTTGGGCTGCGTTTTCCCAGCGTTTTTCGGCTGCTGTTGCGTGTTGCCCTGGAACGCCCCAGCAGTGAAAATGAGCTCTGCAAACCCCAGCCTGGCTAGGGGATTTTGGAAAAAAGTAACTTCTGGTTGCTTCCCCCCCACCCCCAGCTTTGCTCTCACATCTGTGTGTTGTTTACATAAAAGCCAAATCCCTCCTGCAGCACTGGAAATCCCTCGATCGCCGCTAACTCCTTAATTTGCTGCCCGGGTCCTCCCAACGTCTGCCCCCTCAGTTCAGCAGGCTTTCCCCACCGCAGGTACAGGATCCCGCTTGCCCTCACCCGGGGGCAGCTCGGCTAAAAGCCAGCTGCAAACCGAAATTTGGCCGTGTCGTGGTTTGGGCCGAACCGGCCACTCAGGGGGAACGACAGATGCTGTCCCCTCTGAAGAGAGGCAGGAGAGAGAGAGAGAGACTTATGAGTTTAGAAG
>RSEF01000001.1:128149303-128197119 GCA_003993805.1 Himantopus leucocephalus | reverse complement strand
TGTCTGCACAATATGCTGTTAATTTCAGTAGTCAGAAGAGGCTTAGCTAAAAAGTGAAGCTACTGAACAAAAAATTGGTTCTGTTTTACCTCAAACCAGGACAGGCAGCGTGCTTTCTGCCCTCTGTCCTTCCCCCTTCCTCCTCACACACCCCCGATACAGCTCAGCACAGCGGCAGGGCAACCCCAGAGACCTGCCTGCAGCACCTGAGCTTCTCCTGCCCCTCCAGTGCTTTTGGACTGTCACGATAAGCTGGCGATCTGCTTCCCTGAAGATCAAACAGGTTGTTGATTACGAGACGGTGGTTTGTTGTTAGCTATGTTTATCGTTGGAGAATTGACTCAGAGACAGCCTGAGGGGGCAGCTGGTGCACTCAGAAGAAGAGGAATAAAAAGAAAAGGTTGATGGGATGGGAAATCCAGCCTCTACCTCAATCGTACACCGGCTCAGTTTCATGGACCTGCTACAGGTTGCATCTCTCTGAGGAACAGTGGGGCCCAGCCCCTCTCCTCCCCTCAGAGACCAGTGGCTCCAGCTGGCAGATGAGAGCTTCTTGCTGTCAAAGGACATGGAGAAATGGCACAGTTGGCCTGGCACGGCACTGAACACCAGCAGTCCGATTTTCTTAACGATCTCTAAGCTGCTGCATTCCATGAGAGTTGGGGAGAGCTGAGCTTTACCGGGACTCTGTACCCAGCTGCTCAGCTGCAATGACGTTCACAAAGCCAAGATGAGTAGAGCCCCACGTCAGGCGAAATCTAGGCATAACCACCAAGCACTGAGTGGTGCCATACGTGAAATCAGCTGGAGGTTTTAGTCCTGCTGTTAGTGGATGATACAACAAAAGCTCCACAACGAAAACTACAGCCATAACTGACAGCACAGTTTCTCTGGGGATTGTTGGATGTGACCAACTCCCAGCCAAGAAGAAAGCCATGACATATAGCTCCAAAACCAAACAATATTGCAGTCACTCTGTGTCATATAAGCCCAGACCTAGATACCCCATATTAGTGCCAGCAGAATAATAATGGCTGAGGCCTGTGCTGCTCAGGTTTTTCAAACAACACTAAAATAATATATTTTTTTTCTATGGCATGCAATGAGAAAATTCAATTAAGTGCCATGCAGAATTATACTCCTCAAAATCACCTGTTGGATTGGATGAAGTCAGTATAAGGTCTTCAAAGCAAGTGTTTTTAACAGGAGTAGATTTATTTTTGTTAAGACCCTTTTGTACTGTAAAATTGCTTGTACTGTACGTAGAGCAGTAGGAGCAAGCATGGCCATGCTCGAGAAAGAACATTATGTCAAGTGGGCACCACATTTTGGGCTAGGCACATTATTTTGGCTTCCTTCTGAGAAGAAACCAAAGTAAAGTCCTCTGAAATGATCTGGCTGTCAGTACAGCTAGCTTCTTACTTTGTTTTTCATTGGGTTTCTCAAGCTTTAGCTGGAGAGAAGATCTCGCTTGTGTGTACACAGTCCTTGGCCTGTGGGTTCAGATGAGCGCTGGTTGCTGCCAAGTGTGGAAGTGGAGTTTTGGTGTTTGCTTAGAAATGTTTATCCAAAGTGAGGTTTTGGTGTTTGTTTAGAAATGTTTATTCCCTGACAGCAGGACAAAACATTCAGCTCACTTTGTGGATGATACTGAACAGTGACGACCAACCCTAATGGTCAACCCTTGTCAACTCAGAAGCAAGCATCGATTTATCACGCCCAATCATCATTCAATTCACATGGTTTTAATCCTGCTGGCACATGTATATACACAACATATGGGTTTATTATTACTTCATGTCAGCATACGGGATATACTGTTCCATACTGTAGGATGTATGCTGTGTTCCATAAAACCTCTTTGCTACTTAGCCTTTTGCAGAATTGCTGCTTATTTTTATTGACCTAGGGCTGTAGCATTTGTGATGCATTATAGGATTTCTCTTCACACTCACAGGAGAAGAATGCGCAGGACAAGGGGAAAATGCACCCCAGTCTCAAGCCTTCACTAGAGGAACACTGAAACTCAGAATAATTTCCCAATTCAAGAAGCTATATATATGCACACATATGGACATATGCAGATCAGCTAACAGGTGTGTTTCTTTTCCTTCAAAGACAAATGGCAAAAGGTATCAGTCATCTTATGCAAGTGCTTTTGTAGCAGTCCACTTTGCACACAGATGGGAACATGTTACCATTGCCCGTGATGACATCCTGCGAGATGCCGGACATAAGCAGGAGCACAGCCGGACAAAAGCCACTTGGCTCATTTATGAGTCCATAAAACAGAGCTGAACCCAGGCAAGGCTGATATCCACCCCTCAGCCTGGCTCTGAACCCATTAGAGGTTTAGAGTCTGATCCTGCAGTGTTGTGAGACCTGAAATTACAGGGATGGGAGTGCCTGGCATTGCAGAGACTGGTCCTCGGGGAAGTAACTTACCGAATAAGAGAAGAAGACATTGCTGTCTAATGGACTGTGGTACTATGGGGACTGGCGGTTGCTTGTGGTAGCCTCTTGCCTGAGCAGAGAGGTACCCACAGGTAGAAAAGAGGGCACACTCCTGCTGCGGTGACCCTACTAGATGCAGGGAGTCAGAGGGAAAAGGCTTAAGGAAGGCTAAAGGCTGGGCTGGATTTCAGTCATCATCTTGGCAATGTCAAGTCTAGAAACTTGGCTTAGGAGCACAAGGTGACAGAGCTGTTTGTTCTAGAAAAGGGAATACTCAAAATGACCATTTTAAAATTTATTTTTAAAATATGTAGTCCCCCGAGAATGAGGGGAAAAAACAATTTATTTGCAGGTTATATACTCGGGAAAACTTTCTAATGCTAAGTGTGATTAAATACCAAAACAAGTTAAACAGGAAGGCATTGGGATCTCTTTAAGTGGAGAATTTAAAAAGATGATCTGAAGTTGCTTTACAGCCTAGGGAATGGAGTATACAAGGTCTCCAGACCTCTTCAAGCAGTGCCTTTCTGGGTTTCTGTGACTAATTTTAATGTGTCTAGGAGAGGGTCAGCTAACCTGTCCACAGCTAGAGGACAGCAATGTGGGCAGTGTCTGTGGAGCAGGAAGGTACAACTGAACCAATGGACTCTTGACCAGTTGTTTTTTGTGTTTTAGTTTTTACGTAGTTCAGAGACTTAGTTGGAATAGTGACACTTTTCTCCCGTGTGGGCTGAAAAGGCTTGTCGACAAGGATTATACTCCAGGCAGACATGAAGGAAAAGGTGCGGCCATTTAAATGGCAGAGCCCCCCAGTTTCCCCTCCACTCCACTGCGTGACTTCAGGAGCTCTCCTCCTGGGTCCCTGGATCTTTCTGGACCCTTCAGGGCGGGGACCTCCTCTCAGTTTGTACAGCAGCTTGTATAGATAGCAGTATGACGTTAGCTGGGCTCAGAAGACGTTACTCCAATTCAGATATTAATAACTGGTACTAATAGATGTTGGAGACCCGGCTTGTGCTCTGTGGCAGCCCATGGATGGGCTGCATGCCACAGGATGGCAGCCGTGCACCTTGCACCGAGCCATCCTGCAGACACCATCTCTCCACCTCCCTCTCCCCCTGCCGCATAAGCAGCTCGGAAACAGGCTCTCTTGAGGGAAACCACAGACTTTGAAAGCTGCCTCCCCTGTGTAACTACAGCCGGGTACTGAAATCTCACTTCGTAGAAATTCTCAGCATTTTTAGCATAGACCTGAAGCTACCAGCAGTTTGTTTCAGCGTGTCTTCCAAATGCTTGGGTTTGACAATTAACATTTCCAGAGCTGAAGCTATACAGCAACATGCGGCAAACAAATGCTGTGCTGAGCTCAAAGACCGGGGTGAATAGTTCGACACCAAACAAACCAAACTGGGGAGATGAGTCGATATGCTCAAGGGCAGAGGTGTCACTCAGAGTGACCTCAACAGGCTGCAAGAAAGGCTGACAGGAACCTCAAGAAATTCAACAAATTACCAAATCCTGCACCTGGGGAGGAATAGCCCCTTGCAATGGTAAGGCCTGGGGACTGACTAGCTGGGGACAGCTCTTCAGAAAAGGCCCTGGGGGTCAGCAAGCTGAGCATGGGCCAGCAGCCTGCCCCAGCAGCAGAGAGGGCCATCAGCACTCTGGGCTGTTTGAACAGGAGCATAGCCAGCAGATCAAGGGAAGGGATTGTCCCCATTTACTCGGTGTTTGTTAGACTGCATCTGGAGTAATGCAGTTGTGGGATTCGCTGTGCAAGAAAGGCATCAATAAACTGGAGCAAGGTCAGGAGAGGGCCACCAGGATGGTTAAGGCTGGACCACTTGTCCTGTGAGAAGAGGCAGAGGGAATGGGGCTTGTTCAGCCTTGACAAAAGAAGGCTGTGGGAGGACCTAAGAGCCACCTCCCCATATCTACCGGGAAGTCATTAAAAAGATAGAGCTAGGCTTGTTACTGGGTGCACAATGGGGGAAAAAAAAGATACAGTGGGAAATACAGGAGGATCCAACTTGATATAAGGGAAAAAAATTCTCAAACACTGGAACAGGCTCCCCAGAGGTGTTGTGCAAGCTCCATCCTTGGAGGTTTTCAAGATCTAACTGGAGAAAGCCCTGAGGAGCCTGTTCTGATGCTAGAGCAGGACGTGCTCTGGGCAAGAGGTTTGACCAGAGATCTCCTGAGGGCCCTTCCAACTGAGTGACTCTGGGATTCTGTGAAACTGCCTACCTGACAGTATCCTCCTGAGCAGTAATGGCTGAAGAGCTGGAGATGCAAAAGCTGGCTCTGTACCTCATTGCCTGCATAGCTGTGTGTGAAGAAGATAAGCAAGCTTTTTCAAAATGTCAAAAATCATGCATGCAGACACAAGTGTGTGAGACATAAATGAGTCCTGACCAGAGCTTCCCATTGCTCCGACCTATAATGTGAAGTTGCAACATCAACCTCTATGCAAGTGAAGTCTAATAAACACATTGTCCTCAAGTTCTTAGCAGCAAGATGAAATCACTTGTAAGACTGTGTGCCTCATCCTGTTTTCCTTGATCATCAAACTATTACATACAATACAAAACTTCTTTAGAAATCACTAGACCAGAAAAGAAAAACCCACCTATTTCACAGTTAGCATGAATGGCATGCACATTTTGTGGTATATATGAAAGCAGCAAACAATAACCATGATGAAAATCTAATAACCTTTAATAAATCATGTTTTTACAATTGACAGCATCTTATATTTTCACAGTGAGGTACATCAATGGAAAGACTTTTCTTTCCTTGTGCTACAACACGGCAGTAGCAACATAAGTAAGCAATGTGGTGTGTCAAGGTGGCACAGCAAGAAGCTGGCAGTAACTCAACTTCAAACTCTGTCTCCATTTGCCCCAGGGACAGCTCAGCCCTGCACAAAGGAAGGATGAGTCAGCCTCAAAAACCTATCATTTTCTTCTATATTGCTTGTGCCAGATGATAATATCTTGCAAGAAAAGGTTCCAGTCCGGTTAAGGGAAGACTCTTTATTGGTTTACCCTTTTCTCATGTTTTGTGCTGTTGAATGACAAGGGCAAATAGTGCTCACTTTTGAGGATGTTCATTCAAAGTTCCTCCAAACCTGTTGGTAACAGGTCCTTGGAATTGGAGGTGCATACAGGTGTCAAACCCGGTTCACTCAGTTTCCATAGCTGGGCTATCAAGCTGCCTGCCAGCCAGACTCTCTCTTAAATTCCTTGACAACACCCAATGGACCCAAAGGAAGACTGAAATTACCAGAAATAAAGGCACTTTGTGTTAGCCCTAAAGGAAAACATAAAGTTAGCAATGGTTTGAATCAAAGAGGGAATGAAGGTCTTCCCCTATTAGATGCATCCAAGAAGGGCAAAATGGATTTAAAGTGGAGTTTATCCTGAAATACAACAGACTTTCTGATAAGTGTATGCAGCATCAAATTTGCCACCACCTTACACGTGATATAAGTAAGGCAAAATGTCTCTTGTTGTGTAACATTAACAACAGTGAAGTACTCTAGTGAACAGATTCTATGTGCTCCTCATATTTGCCTAATGCCCAGCTGATGCATTTATTACAAAACAAGGTTTCCCAGAGCACCTCTCATTCGGGAGCTGAATGGGCATCTTGGGAATTCAGGCATCTGAACGGAATTCTGATGGGCACAGAGTGAAATACTGCTCCTTCAATTCTGAATAAGGGCAAGAGGGGACTGAAGTCTCTCACGCACCATCTCTTCCAGAGAAAAAAAAGTACAGACACAAATCCCAAATTCACAAATCAGACAATTTGCCTGAAATATCAATAGTATAATTGGTTGGATTTTTCCCTTTGCATTTCCATATCTAACATGTCTTGTAAATGAGTAGGTGGTGCTTGAATCACAGCAGCATTTTAGTATCTAAGTTCCATTGGTTTCAGTGACAATAAAATGCCCAAATACTTCTCTGAATTGGGCCTAAATGACACTCCAATTCCTGGCTTTGGCCAAATGCCCTTGCTGAGGTAACAGCATCAGCAGTTCCCAGAGGGCTCTTGGGCATGTAAAGGCCAGGTGTTGTCTTTGAAAAAGCAGCAAATATCTTTTCATTTGAATCACACCAATTCTTACTCTTCATTCCCCACGGGTGCTTGTCAGAGTACCTTTGCCCCGCAGCATATTGCCTCATGGGTTTTTTTAGGATGCTCCCGCTGCATTCCCTTGTGAAGCTGCTTATGACTGGCCTGTCCTTACAAAAAAATCTCGCTGATTATTCAGTCTAGCTAGTACCAGGCTAGCTGTAGAGATTCCAGCTTCCAGTAGGTACTCTCTTGAGGTAACAGCATTGTAAAACATGCCACAAAGATGTTGTTTTCCATGCTGGNTATTGTAAAACATGCGACAAAGATGTTGTTTTCCATGCTGGGTCATCGAGAAGCATCCACAGCATTTGAGCCATTGCTGAGAGTTGCATTTCTCTCAACCTCTGCTAAGGTTGAGCCTCTGCTGGGCTGTGAAATGAAAATTTCCGGTTACTCCATCCAGTTGGGTGAGTAGGCTTTCAAACAGGACCTGTTTTTTTTCTGTTTTAAACCTACACACAAAGCCCGTGGGAAACGGGCGGAGCAGAATCCATCCCATGGGGATGTTCATGGCCCTCCTCAAACAGAGGGCCAGCACAGTGCCAAGAGGGGAGCACAGCATGCCGGAGGTCCCAATCTCCCTCCCTGTGTACGAGGCTGGCCATCCCCCTGCCAACACGGGTCACCAGCTCCCACCGCTCGGCTACACATCGGCTCCCCTCCTAGAGCAAGCCAGGAGGCCATCGGTCACCTCTGAGCATTTCCAGGCGAGCTCTTTGTGTACGATGGGGCACCCGGCGGCGTGCGAGCAGAGGTAATAAAGACAGGTAGAGATCCCGCCGCAGTGGCGTAAATGATCGGGGTAGACCTTGGACCGCTCTCCCCGTTGTCAGGGGAACGGCATGGGTTGCTGGCCTGCGAAAACATAAAAGAGCAGCAGTGAGTGGGAGAGGAGGCACTGCCGCCTGCCCCGCAGGCTGACCCCACTCCCAGCCGCCGCTGAGCATCCCTGCCTCCACAAGCTCGGCCAAGCGGGAAGCCGGGCGGTGACGAACCCATCCATTGGCATTCGGAGAAAGAGTAAGTTGCTGTCTTTGTTTCGGCTCTAAAGGGGGGGTGGGTAAATAACTGAGGAACGTTTAATAGCTTGTATTTTTATAAATAAGGCCATTTCTTTTCCAGCACAATTATTTCCTTGCCAGTAACTCTGTTCCTGGCAGGTATTTACTTTCAGATTTGTTGTTTTATAATCATGGTGAAATAACAGATTCTGCAAAGTTTGTCCTTCCTATGTTGCAATTGTTTATCAGCTGTATCTGTATGCCTTAGCTAATAATTAATAGCTCTATGAATAATAACGACAAAGCAAGGTAGAATGATTTTGCTCCATGTTGCAAGTACTTCTTTAGGCAAATTTTTAAAGTTGACAGAAGTGTTGGTGGGAATTATTCCAGCTGACAGGAGTTGAGTCATTTTATTCAGCTAAAACTGCCTTGAGAAGAGTACTGGAAGAGGAGGATCAGGGAAAAAGCAGCTAAGACCTGTGTTTTATTCTGCCCTTTAATTTACCTGTGTTTTAGACCTGTATTTTATTCTGCCATTTAATTTATAAACCAAGCCAGTGACACAGTAAGGACAGAACAAAGTGAATACATTATCTCTATATAGCTCTGGAGTCTCAATGGCAATGACAACATCTGAGTGAGTGAACGGGAGCCGAGATACCCGGCACCAGGAGGCCCTACTCCAGAGTTTCAGTCTCCAGCTGCTTAGTCACCATTAACTTTTCATAACAGCTCTCTATCATGCAGCTTTCTCCTCTCACATCTTTTTTTTTCTTAATTTAGCATTCGAACAATAGAAAATAATGTGTTAAAGTACGCTTTTCATGCCATTTTCATTCATGAAGTAAGCATTATGTTTTGGGCTTGGCAAATCTTTAATTTAGTGTAATGCTTAACTTGGACTTTTATCCAGGTCAAGTTAGGAAGAGCACTGGGAAATAATAGCAAAAAGTTTCAGTCAAGCTTTCTTGCCTAAAGTTCATTCAGTGTAAGTAGCCTTGCTTCAGGGAGTAGTTGGTTTGATGTAAAAAAAAATGAGAATTTTAAAAAGTGGTTTTAAAATAATTTTAGTACCGCAGTGTTCAAGTACTGAGTTTGAGCCACCAAGGATAACTCTGGTTTTCAGGCAGTGCCCACCACCCATCCTTGGGACACCTGATTTCCCAGAAGGTGTCCCTTCCTGAGGACAGATGAATAAACAGGGATTTGATTGTGCATACCTTACAATTACACAGGTACTTATTGTGATGCACTTGTGCACTCGTGAGCATACAAATTCATGCTTTATACATGTGTATACACTTTTTTTTTTTGAACACTCAGACTTTAAATCACAGGAAGCACAACCCCCTAACATTGTAGCATACACACATTCAGTGCATTTGGAGTCAGCACCAGTACTGAAGGAAATTGTATTTGCTAAGGCTTCTCTTTTACAAAAATAAATAAAATTAGCCTGTTGGAAGGCAAAAGGCTAGATCGTTCAAGAAGCGAAGGAGGAAGTTATTGCAAAGTACTAATCTATAATTTAGAGTAGAAGTAAGATCTTTTCACAGTGTAACATATAACTGGGGTTTCTCTTTAACACAAAGTCAAGGGATGGTTTTGTATTCCTTATACCTTTTTGGTACAGGGCTCTCTCATAAGCGTCAGGACAAGAGTTCAAGCCGCTAGCGCTTCCGTTATTTGAAAGCTGCAGAAGGCACTGAAGAGAAATATCAAACAGTCAACAGACTGGAATAGCTGCCTGGTTAGATAGCAACTTGTTTTTCTATAATGCCTTCCCTCTCAGACTCTTAAAGCACTTCATAACCACTGAATAGAAAACTGGGACTTGTAGTCATAGGTTGTACTAGCAGGCAGGATTGAGACACACTGCCACAATGGCACTGCTAGAAATAAAATTCTGGTTTTCCATTTCATTAGATCAGATTTATGCCACTGATTTCAATCTGGTTACACAGGTGTAATGACAAATCCTGCCTACGGTGCTCGAGTGGGTAAGGTATGTTTGATCTGCTTTGTAAAGCTGTGCACGACAGTGCTCTCCTCCCGAGTTGGTAAAGCTTTATACTACTGTCTTCCCACTTTTCATTTATGTAAATGCTTACCCTGGTGCAATTCAAAGGTGAATACCCAGATCAGTGTGTGTGTCAACTTTCCTGGGCAGCACGTACTGTGCACACCTCCAAGCTGGAATAGCTCCAGGTCTGTTCTGGCAAAGCAAATCCTGCCACTCATCTTGGTCCCTCGCTCTTTATTAGGAAAAGTGCAGACTGCATGTGTGAAGCGGGGCATGAAAATGAAGGCCTTACACCTGCATCCTTGCTACTCTCTCAAGGTTGGGAATAATCAGGCTGTGACCTGCCGAGGGTGACCTTCATCCAGGGGAAAAAGGGAGGTATCACCACTCCCAATTCTTCCTCCTTTCCCTTGAGTTTTCTCCTATTAATCTGCCTTCTGCAGTTACATGTCACAATCTTCCCCGCTGCAATGTTTGCCTCCGGTATGGATAGAAGTTTTACATGGGATGGATAGGCTTGATGATTTTGCAGAGGTGTTTTTCGATGAATTGTCTGTCCTGGAACCTGTGTACACCTGAATACCAAAATACCCATACGGGAACATTTTTAAAGGTCTCTGTGTTGTTCAAGTTCAATGAAATAGAATTGCCTATTTTATCTTGCATTTTTATCATTGCTGGGAAGGAATTTGTTCCGCTACACTTGACAGCACCACCGCTACAGCACTGGCGGCTCAGCCTAATGACAGCAGCCCAGGCTTTTGCCACACAGGAAAATGCAAATACAATTTTCAAGCTATTGATAACGAGCACGGCTCACACTGCAGCCTGAAAGTCTGTAGAACATCAGCTTTTATCACAAAGTTATTTTCCTACATTTATCTGTGGAGTAACTAAATAAATATGGCAACTGTTTAAACAAAGAGACAGAAAACAAAATACCTTTCCCTCTGCTATCGGCCCACTTAGGGAACTCCTAGAACTCCCACAGAGTAAAAAGGTCAAATCAAGCATTTTGTTTCCCTCAAGGCTTGAGCCTCCCTAGGGCTTTCTGGTCAGATAATGTAGCTGCTCTGAAGTGAAGACTCAGACTAGACTTATTATGGGACTGACTCTTTGCATTTTACATAACCCTTTACATTTTCCCGTAATCTTGTATTTTAACACCTGCTTAGTTCAGTAGATGTTAAAAGCTAACTTCACCCTTTCTCATGTGCATATCTCCCTGCAAACCAGATACGTTATTTTTTTCAGTTATAATTTAACAATAAAAGTGCTTTTTTTCCAGAAGATCTGATAGGCTTTTAAGCAAATTGTTAGCATTATCTTTGAGGAGAAAAAAGAAGAGTTCAGTTTACTTTTTCAAATGCCAAAGAAATTGTACTTCAAAAACCTCCCGTTAGTCACGATGCACACACAGCACAGCCACCCAACGGTAGCCCTGTGCAGTCTTTAAAAAACCCTTTCTCAACAAACATTTTACAGGTTAGACAGGTATTAAATGTGATCAAAAGAGGAGAATCATAGAATAGTCTAGGTTGGAAGGGACCTTTAAGATCATCAAGTCCAACCATCAACCTAACACTGCCAAAACCACCACTACCAGCACCACATCTACCCATCTTTTAAATACCACCAGGGACGGCGACTCCACCACGTACCTGGGCAGCCTGTTCCAATGTTTGATAACCCTTTCAGTGAAGAAAGAGTACACAGATGAAAGCAAGCCTGGGGTGTGCTTTGTTCCTTAGAGTAACGGGAGCTTGACTGTGCCCCTCTTCCCCCTGCCTCCCTTTTGAGGTTTCTGCAGGGCAGAAGAGTAATGCGTCAGCCCCGTTGAGATCAGCCCCGTTAAGCTGCTGTACCTACCTCCTTGCTGCCACCTTCACTCTGGAATGCAGTGTATTTTTTGACACATCCCTCCCATACCTGCATGCAAACAGGAAAAGAAAGAGGCAGTCTTCATAGTTCTTCTAAACGCTTTTGGTGTTGCCCAGCCTTTCATGCTATTTTGATCTAAATTGGGTGGTTTTGGTATTCATCCTGTGTACATTACTCAAGCTGCACAAGATTATATGGATTTAAGCTCCTCTTTGCTTAATACAGCACTTTCACATAGGCACATGTTAACACAAGTGATCAATGAGGGGTTTTAATTAGGTTTTTTTCTGAATAGAGAATGGAAGAAAGCACCCTGTGAAGAAATTAATTGTATAGGCTTGGAACTTCCATTGAATAGGATTAACTTTCCTTGAGACAGTAGCATTCTCACACAACAGTCAAAGGCTTTTTATTGCTTTTTTGCAGTTTTCTTAATACACAGATCTGCAATTAGCAAAAAAAAAAAAAAAAANACGATCAAAGCAAATTCAGAAACCTGAAATGACACTATTACTAAATAAGCATTGAAAATCTCCTTTAGCTATCAAAACCTGCGAAGGAAAAGGAGTGAGGATGGAATCTTGCGCTAGAAAACTTTTGGGATAACATGCCATAAAACAGAGGTTTCAATGCTGGAAAGAGGATACACATCTAAAAACACGCATAGCTGAAGCAATCAAACTGCAATCATTTTCTGCTGATATCTATGTCTAGTCTGATTTTCACTTGAAAGGCCCCCCACTCAGGACAAAAATGAACAAATGGTTTGCTAGATTTCGATTGCTCAAAAATGTTTTTTCAGAAGCAGGTTATTGCTATTGGAAGCAAGCAAAATTTTCCTAAAATCACTAGGATTTTTGTTTGCTGCTAAGCAGAGAATGCAGCTGCTTCTTCTCCCTATCGCAGAGATCCCAGCGGCTGCCTTCCCCCTCCCCAGGCCCGCGCTGCGGGCTGGAGGCACTCTGAGGCAGCTGCTGGGATCTTGTTTTTCTCCAGTTTTTGCACCAAAGGAAAAAGTCATTATTGAACAACTAATATTGGATTGGACACAAACCACACAAATCAGGAGCAAAAGCAGAAGCAGAATGGGTGGCTCTTCTAGAGAAATGCTGTTCCTTTTCTCTTACTTTCTGTCAAGACATGCTTGCAAAGTTAGCAAAAAAACTGCCCCAGAACCTCAGTTTTGTCCCCTTTCTGTATGTTCTACCCTACTAAAAAGCTTCCTGATTTGTTGAGGAAGGCTTCCTGCTCCTTCCTTTTCCTTCATTCCATCTCTGGGCTGCACTTGCTTCTCCTCCACCCAGCCCCTTATCACCACCTTTCCCCCTTCTTCCCTCTACAGCTGCCTCTTTCACCCGCAGCTACCTCCTTGTTCCACCATGCAGGCTGCTGGGGTTTCCTCCTCATCCACCTGCATCTGCTGAGTCTGTGCTCTGGGGTTTAGGTACTGTGTCCAGGTACTCCTAGACATGCTTTACTATAGACTTATTTAGTTGTTACGGAATTGCTCTCAGTGCTTACAGCTGACCTTTCTTGCCTGTTCTCTGAGTACTCAGCTAGATGGAGCTGGTTACAACAAAAAGTCCTCCAATTTGTGATGATGCAGGAGCTTCCCCTCAGTGTCAAGGAAGACTTTTCTACAGGAGCCTACAAGGAAAACTGGATGGTAGCTTTGGACTTCAGGAAGCTTAAATGCCAGATGAAAATCATGAAGATGATACCAATCACCAAAGTCTTCCTGATGATTAACATCTTCAGGCCAATTAAGAATCTCTTGATCTTGAACATATCCCACTTCCACCTCCCCATTTCCCAGAAAGCCCTTGCAGCGGCAGAGTTTCTATCAGTATGCTTTTTATAATTGCTGAATCTTTGCCTTCTGATACCTGAACTGAGGTATCTCTTCAATTCATAGAAACCAAAACCCACACTTCAAAACCTTTCTGAGGTGTTTTAATGCTGTGATTGGCAGGTAACCACTGGGGACACACCGTCAGCTGCTTGGAGGAGAACTGGGTCAACTATCAGTAATTCCCATGGGGCAGTGGTACTCTACCACTGCTCAGTGAAGTTGGGTGACTGCTTACCCAGCCATAAGAAAAAGCAGCCATATGAAAAGACCCCTGGGGCAATACAGTCTAACTACTATTCAAGCCACTCAGTCGTTCTCATACACTTATTTAATTTCTCACTTAATTCTCAAACACCAAATGCTTACCACATTGTGACTCTGGACAGCAAGGTGGTGTGGGGGGCATGACTCAGCAGCTATTTATCTACTAGTTTTACTCACCTCTTGTTTTTTCCACTTCTAATTGTATTTCCAAAACCGGACTATGTAAAGATGGCAAGGGAAAGAAAGTAGGCTTTACCTCCAATTTACCTGTGCAGGGGGGGGATTTGTTGAAAGTTGCAGCTGTAAGAAAAACTGACTGCTAACTGGATAAAAGGAAAAGTGGCAACCACAGCGTGTAATTTTAAAACACTGTGTAATTGTTAGCTGACTGCACGAGAGCAACTTAGAAAAAGTATCAGTGCAGTTGGGTGAGGGGCATGTTATTATATCCCACCTGTGCCTCATCTGAAACATGGTTGTTTGGGATGTTTTTAGAATACCATCATGAAGAAACCATGTTGTTAGAATAAACCATCATCTGTTTGGACAAATTATTTCTTTGCTGCATTGGACAAGGAGATGAACCCAAGGTGGTACTACTTCTGCTAGAGGTCATCTTGCAGCCTGGTAGAGCTCTAGATTCTTTTACTCCAAAGTTTAAGCCAAACCTTCAGCAACAGCACAAGACTCCTACAGCGCATACCACATTTAGGCTACAGAGCCATTCTGTGTTTTAATCAAAATGTATTTATCAATCAGCTCACTGCACCTGGTTAATGAACAAGTTCAATCACTTCTGGTATGAAAACGTGTTACCATTTTTATTACTCCAGCCACTTTCAAGAACTGATGAACATTGGGTATAAGGTTGGGCAGGAATAGCTGTCTAAAACAGCTGAATTAAACAATTACATGGAAGTAAAATGCAGACCAGCTCCTTCTTAGCTTAAGCTTCTGTAGGCAAAGGAGTTATTCTTTGCACCAGAACAGATACATAAAAGTGGGTGGGTTTTAGTTCCCCATCTGTGAGGGAAGCGCACTCATAATTTGCCACGTTCAGATTTGAAATACCATTCTTGTTTCTTGAGTTCAGCAATCTTCTAGTATAAACTGGAAAGCTGAAAAATGCTTATATGTTTTTTATAGGACTGCTATACCTGCTATGCTATGTTATGCAAAGAAATATCAAATGGCGTATGGAAACAAGTTGTAAAATCCATTGAGTCAGGTGGATGAATCTTTAAATAGCTATAGATTTTAAAAGTTTTAAGTAGAAACGACACCTATAGATATTTTCTTCATAATTGAATGATAAGCCTCCTTTTGCCAAAGTTGGTAGCATAGTAGAAAAGTAAGACATAGACTGAGTCTGTTGGGTTGTTTTATTACTGAAATGCTGTCTCCTAGCCATAATCAAGGAATAAGGCTGCAGAACTAGTCAAACACATGCATATTAAATGCATATGATGAAACCATTGCCTAGTCTCTGAATATGTACTGACTATATTGGAAGTCTAGCTAAGCTTGATTTGAAAATTAGGGAAGAAAAGGTGGCATATCCACCAATTTTCCTGAGAAGATTGTATGGAAATTCGTGACATTTAGAATGATCTGATGCATTCTTTGGGTTCTATAGGTTATATCTAAAAGTATTTTAGTGAGCTTAATGGATAACTTATCTCTCTTAAGGGGAGTGGGTAATGCTCAGAGAGAGAGCATGGTGAAAAGATGTATTCCACAGCCCAAATTCTCCATTTTTCTGAAGATGCTCCATCATTCTTTGTAAATTTGGAGATGATGGAGAACACAGACCCACAATAGGCATAAGAATCACCCCATATCTTCTTTTAGCTTAATGGCAATATTACAACAAAGGGCATTTGTATATCTCCAAGAGCCCTACTGAAGGCATCTTTGCATTACAGGCAATTCAAAATATAAGGAACCTCTGCAAAGGAGGAAAATTTTTGAAAATAGCTCTGTTTGTTAGCTTTTGCAACTTCAAAAGTACTCCCTGAGAGACAAAAGCTTTATTCTTTGTGTGGCTCTGCATGACATCAACACACTAGGTGGAAAAAAAAAACCAAACCCAAAACAAACATTAACAATTCTGTGTTTCAGTTCTTTCAATGATTAAACTCAGATCACCTCAACCATTTTGCTTCACAATAACAAGACGTCATCCTGCAGGTGCATACATTCCGGCCCTGGCCCTGTTTTTCAGACCCATGCTCTTCTTTGATCCTCTTCCTTTTCCCCTTATCTTCTACCCTGGCAAAGTCCTGTCCCTCAACTGCCTTGTCTGCGACTTTTGCTTCACATTCTTCTTTACCGTCCTTACTGAAACTCAGACTCTTCTGAGCCACTCCTAGAGAAGACAAGCTAAAGACCTCTCCCCAGACTTTTAGTGAAAAGAACTTCTTGCTGAGTTGTGACCCCCTCCCTCCTAACTGCCTTCACAGCAGTAATAATTCAAAAAGATACAACTCAGAGTCATCAGGTTAGTGCAGTTAAGTTTTATCTATGCTTTACTTTGCTTCTTCCTTGCAAGACAGCTCCCCCCACCCCTAAAAATTAAAGCAAACTTCTTTCCAAGCCTTAAGCAGTGCAGACAGTGAAGTAATTTGATTAAGAGCCACATAATGCACGTTTTTCTGTAGATAATTGGTAGCTTAAGTAAAGGTGCATTGCAGGTGACTTTGACACTTCATGGACAGACAACCTGCAACATATATTTCACTGCTTGCATATCACTCACCAAAGCCACACAGAAACTAAATGCTGAGAACAGGATTGATAGGAATGTTTCTGCATTGCAGGGAGCAGAAGAGGATAGCAAGTATTTCTGGAGATAACATTTCCTGGAATGCCGAGATTTAGAATTTTGTTTGTATTTTGATGGACGAAGCCCAAATGCTATCAGCTAAGCTCAACTTGAAAGAGAATATTCTTTGGTTGGCTGCAAGACAGTAGAGAACTAAAGGATCTCCACTCTTCAGGTACTGGAAAAAATAATCAAAAGAAATCAAGAGTTAAAACCAATGAGGATGCATCAAAGTATTTTATTCTAATGTTTTATGACTATTAAGTCCTCACATGTTATATGGAAAAAGCAGTATCACCCCTTTTGATGCAGGTGGGAGTCTGAAAAGCAGAACTGCCGAGTCTTCAATTAAAATCTCTTTTACTTAGTTCAAACTCATATTGTTAACATTGTCTAGGAATTCTTCTTGCAAATATTACCTTCAAACCAGATAAATCCAAATAATTTCACTGAGTTGGGAAACAGTGGTGATATTACAGATTTCTAATTTACCACAACTGCTAGCCACGGTTAAGGGCTGAGAAAATAAGCACAGTGTGGATGTTTAGTAATAGGATTTTCATTGCGATGCATGATTAGATGCTTACATACTGGAGACCAAATTAATCTAGCATTAATGATACCAGAACAGCTACAGCTTGGATGAGTCTGACCTTTGAAGTTAAACTTTAGCTAACAGTTGGACTGGTATTTCTGGTATGTTCCACAACATGGATTAAATATTTGATTTAAGCATTACAATGTCTGTATCCTCCATTTAGGAAAGCAACATACTAAATTCAGGGAGTACATACAGAATTAAATCACATTTGAGTCAGTTTGCATACATTTACACTATATAGGTCTTGTGTAAGAATGGCCATAATCTGTCAGACCAAAGATCCTTCTAGTCAAGTAGCAAAATCCATGTGCAGCCGTAAGAAGGTGCGTAGGAGAGATTCTGAATAGGACAAGAACACGTGATACTGCTGTAACTTTCTTTGCCTCCAGCTATTTTCAGCACGGGGCCTTCTGTAGCCAGGTGTGGTGCCTGCGTACATGATAATGGCAGTGGACAGTGGACTTCTCCTCACTGAACTTATCCAGTCCTGTCTTGGATTTTGAAAACTTTCTGCACCCCCCAACATCCTTTGCTAAGGATCAACAAGACAGCTGTGACCCTACTGGTATTATTTGGGATGTCTTGCTCTTGTTCTTGGAAGAAGCAGTGAAAAACTGATCTTTCCCCACCATCCCCACATTTTTAGTGCTGTTATAGTTCGTCACCATATCCTGCCTCAACCGTCTCTTTTCTCACCTAGAGTCCTACTTTACCTAGTCCCACATTACTTAATAGGGAAGCCCTTCCATATCTCATCACCCTTGTTGCTCTTCTCTGAACTCGAGTCCTCTGACAGCCTTTCTGAAATGGTGAGATCTGAACTGCACACAATAGGCAAGTGTCAGCAAACAAGTGACTTATGCAGTAGCTCAATGGCACTGTCTCTTTTTTTCCATCTTTTTCCTATTACATCTTAACAATGTAATTACTTTTCAACTGCTGTTAAGCAATGAGCTGATGTTTTCATGCAACTGTCTACCACAAGCTAAAGATCTCATTCCTGGAAAAGATCTGGTGGTAATGTCTGGCCCAGCATCCACCATTTCTTATGTGCAGATTTTTCTCCCATGTGCACATAACTTTCCCTTTTCTTCCTTTTCCCATGGATGGCAAAGTCCTGGTCAATTATGAACCCTCACAGTTTCTACAGATTCACTGACAGGAGACTGAACTTGAAAGACAAAAGGAGAACTAGAGGACTATATCATGTATAAGTAAGAAATATGGAAAGTAGGACACACACTATTCTGTCAAGATGCAGTTTTGTGGGGTTTTTTTTAATTTAGTATTAGTCAAAGGATGCTCTCACTTGAATTTTCAGCAGGAACTGAGTTTAAACTGAGCTTGAGACACTGGAACAGGTTGCCCAGAGAAGCTGTGGAAGCTCCATCCCTGGAAGTGTTCAAGGCCAGGCTGGATGGGGCTTTCAGCAACCCGCTCTAGTGGGAGGTGTCCCTGCCCATGGCAGAGGAGTTGGAACTAGATGATCTTTAAGGTCCCCTCCAACCCAAACCATTCTATGATTCTATAATTCTAAAACATTTAGATCTAAATCACATACCTGGTAAACTACCATGTATATGATAGTGCTAATGACTAAGAGAACTTTAGTGTGTTCCTAAAGACACTCTCCTTTAATTGTCTGTTAAATGACCATGAAGTTTATAGTAGAAGATTCCACTGTCTAATGATGGAAGATTGAATAATAGACAAAACAACTTGTGTTTTTATTACAAATACTATCATTTTCCTGCTTATCTGGTATGTTTCTCCAAAACTGTAGGTGTATTGCCAGGTTTTTTGAGATGCTGGAGACATGCACTCCAGACATGGATCAATCTTTTCACATGCTAAGGACCGAATTCTGCCCAGTGCACACCCTACTGCTGCCTTCACTAGGACCTGACATCTTTGGTCAAAACTTGGCTCTAATGTATCTTGGTGCTTCAAAACAATTACAGTCAAATCAGACAAACTTTCCAACACCTTATAATTTGTGTTGAGAAATGACATTCTGCATCGTTGCTTGTACCATCATCTAATAACATGCCAGGAGAACCCAGATGCTCACTCTAAGATCCAACCCTGCTCTGCAAACCAAAGGGGTGGTAGCTGAGAATCCAAGAGTCCCCACCAATAAGCACGCGTGAAGGTGCTGCTTTGCTTTGCCAAGTTCAATGAAGGGAGGCAGAGCAACCAACGAAGCCAGGATCTATCCTATGCTAGTTGCTGTGCAGAGACACAGCAACAGATAGTCCTTGGTCCCCAAAACTTACAGGCTAAGGCTGGGGTAGATGTAGCTTCATATGGATCAAAAGCAGGTTTTATCGGCATACTACATAGCTCAGGATATGCGCTGAATCCAGCAGTGCTTCTGCCTTTAGCCACCCTTTCTTTTTTTCCCTTTGCCCAGTATATCCCACACTCAGTTTAAAGGGAAGGTTATCACAACCCTTACTTCGCAATTCCAGTGTAAAACAAAATGCTTGTCTTTAGCCCTTCTGAGACTGCCTAACTCAGTGAAGTGGAGAACAGGTTCATTCGTCACCCCTATCTGTTGGGAAGCGGACAGAGAAAGCAGAAAGCAGAAACGAGCAGGAGGAGTCCTGCCTTTACCTTCACACTGGGCAGGCTGAGAAGCTGCCTGGAGAGAGAAGGGGGTGTCCAAGATGTCCCATAAGCAGATGAAACCATTTAGAGCAAAAGAAGAGCAAAAGAAGAATCCCAAACACGAGTCACAATTCACTTCTCTGAATCAGTGTAGCTGTGCTTCCCCTCTAACACAGGGCAACCTGCAAAACTGCAGTATGGTTCTGAATAGATGAGACAGATAATGAATGGGAAAAACAAAGTAATATTAATGATTGAGTGGTCTTTAGTATAATAAAGAAATTGTTTTTCCTCGGTAGGTAAAGCCAAGTGATATAATTCACTGAGTAAAAGGAGGAGACACTTGGCAGCTTGGCACCAGTACTAATGAAGCCAATAGCCTTCTCTGCTTTCTCCTTTTGGCTGGCTCTCATTTTGGCTGGCTTCCTTGGCATACACATCACTGGCAGTTTCGTGAGAAGTCAGAAGAACCATACGCTAATTTTCACCAAGGAAAACACAATTCGCAACTGCAGCTGCTTGGTGGATATCCGTGATTGTGATTACTGCCTGGCAAACTTGATGTGCAATTGCAAAACAGTGCTGCCTTCTACCATGGAAAAAACTACCTACAATAGCCACCTGACCATTTGGTTCACAGACACCTCTGTGCTGGAGATGCTCCTCAACTTCACGAGGGTATGGGATTTGAAGCTGTCCTTCTGTGGCACCACTCCTCTCCCAACAGAATACTTGGCCATCTGGGGACTTCGAAAGCTGCGGGTAAACAAGGTCAAGGGACGATTTCCAGAGCAAAGTGTAACCATCTCCAGCAGCAGCAACAACGAAAAAGAAGACTTGTTTGCGGTGCACAACAAAGACAGGCAAATGCTTGTATATATTTCTTTTCTGGATACCTCGCTTTTCAATGGATATTCTTTGCTGAAGTCATACAGTGTGGAAAACGTCTCTAGTATCATGGAGCACTTTCCCAGCCTGCTCTACTCAGATGTTTTCTCAACCTCACATAACCAGAGCTACGTTGTAACATTCATTTACTGAGTTATTTAACATATTCAGTAGTCAGAGGCATGGCAAACTGCTAAGAAAGAGATGTGGTTTCTTTAAGTCTGTCTGGTTTGGCCAGGAGGAGCTGTTATGGGATGGACAGTTCTGACTGTGAGAGCACTCTACAATGAGGTGCTTAAAGTAAGACAGACTCATTGGACTAATTCATGCTTTCTTAAAGAACAATGAAAATGTGAAACGACTGTTTTAGAAAGCATTGGTACAAATTCTTTTTATATATTGTAAGCTAAGAATTGAAATCTGCAGATAAATTTTGTTTTAAGGTTGTGCCTCAGACAGAAAAAGACATAGCCATATACCTCCAGTTGTAGAAGAATCTGAGCCTCCTGGAGAAGCACTCAGGTTAGATGGCAGCTCAGGAGGTCTCCAGTCCAACCCCCTGCCCCAAGCAGGGCCACCTCTGGGATCAGACCAGGCAGCTCAAGGTTTTCTGCATTTGGGTCCTGAAAACCCCCATGGACAGAGCCTGCACAAGCTCATTGGGCAACCTGCTCCACTGCCTGCCTGTCCTCATGGGGAAACTTTTTTTTTTTATGTATTAACCCCAGCCTTCCCTTCTCCAGGCTGGGCAAGCCCAGTTCCCCCACACTTTTCTCAGTCACATGCACCAGCCCCTGACCATCTTGGTGGCTCTCCCCTGGACCACTTTATTTGATCCATATCCTTCTTGTACTGGCGAGGGGGGGGGGCAAAACTGCATGCAATACTCTGCAGTACGCTAGTAAGTGCTGGGACAAGGGGAATAATCCCATAATCCCTTCCCTCCATCTACTGGCTATGTCCCTGTCGATACAGCCCACTGCCGTCAGGTTCAAGGGCTGTGAGCTTGTTACAGGCTACTCAAACTGGGAGCGCTGAGCTGTCCTTGCCCTCTGGTACTTGGTCAGAGCTGGGAACCCTCTGCTCGGGCTGAGTGACGCAGCCTCTTACGAAAGCAGGGACGGGCAATGCAGGCAGCCTCCAGCCTCAGCGCACAACCGAAGGTGTGTTTGGGGGGTGACCAGGAAGCTGTGTTCTCTGCGAAGCCACAGCACACATCATGGGAAAGCACTGGGCAAGAGGCCACCTGACAGGTGAAACACCATGCTCACGAGGACATTTTTCCCAGGGAAAGGGAAATGTGTCTCTTGCACATTGAGTGTGCCGACGCCTTGAGTTTCCGCAAATGCAGGGAACTTGACTTCATCTTTTGTGATAATGGCAAGCTCTGCTCATGTTGTCCACTGTAAGAAAGGAGAAAGACCCTATCCAATAACTCTCATCTCTTAAGGGAGGCGAGGCTTCTCGCAGACATGTAGCAAACAATTTTTGGACATGTTGCGTGAGGATTGCCATCCCCTGAAAAACATACATCAGGACTAATTATATGGCCCAAAGTCTGCTCCTTGCCCATGTCTGCAGGATTTGCATTCTATGAGATAGGATTAAGGCCAGGATCCACCTATATAGTACAATAAAGGTTTTGGAATAGCAAGTCCTAACAGTCTTGCATTGGCAGCAAAGGATTACATGAAATTGGGATAAAATATGTGTACTGAAGGGAATGGCTATCGAGATTCGGAGGAACCAATGAATTTGCTGCAACGACTTTAAACAAAGACTTTTTCTATAACTGTAATCAATGATGCAGCAGTTTTCCTAGAAAGCAAAACAATTTTTCAGAATGCTTAAATAGATGCACACCTTCCATTACTGTGAGCTTTTCCACTGAAATCAACAATGCGATAAATATTGAATTAATGGAGTCTATTTGCAATTGCAAATTAACAGATTTAAGCACATGGGTGTTTGAAGGCTGGGGATTGAACTCGATTTAACTCAAGCAGAGAACTATTAAATCAGCTGTTGTATAAAGACACTGTTTCCTTTGTCAGCACCTTGGCAACAAACCATAAGCCTTCTCCCCAAATCACAAATATTTCTAGTGATACCCCTCATGATTGTGTCACAGGTTACAAAACGGTTAGGAGCTGGAGCTGGGCTGACAGAGGTTGGCAGCGGGAGGTATGTGTGTGTTCCGAGCATGTTACATGCCTTGAAGGTATTACAGACACAGGCAAATAATTCATATTGCCTGCCCAGGAATCCCATGCTCCCACTGTCTGTGCAAGAGTACTAACCTTGCCCTCACAAAGTGGCTAGTCACTAATCCTGTACGGGATAGTGTTGTAAAAAAAAAAAAAAAAAAAAGACCTGGCACACACAAATGTATTGCTTTCTAAGCATTACCAACCCTCTCTTTAAAATCTGGGAAAATCAAACCGAAATGAGCTTCAGCGAATTCACTAACTGAGGCTCTGCTGCCCTCTAGTAAAAAATGTGCTGAATAACACAGTACTTCCACATGGCCATGGCAGCAGCGGTTGGCTGCTGCTACTGTTCAACATTCACACGTGCAGCAGTAACCGAGAATCTATGTATTCTGGCCTTGTTGGTAAGAAACCATGAGATTAATAAATCCATAGGCTTTCTAACACTGCTAATTACAGTTTCAGTTACTTTTGCCACTGTAGTGTTCTGAATAAGGCTGACATAAAAGACCTTTTGTTTCTCTGCCCAAGTAAGCATGGCAGAGATTTTCCTGAAATCTGGTAAAAATCCTCCTCTCAATTACATGCGCAGCAGAAATCCACAGCACCAATATTGCAGCGATCTTTTCAACTCCCCTGTTCTTCTCCAGCAGATACCAAGAACCTGATTCTCCCAATTTCAATTTTATATGTCTTTGCCATATGAAAGTACTGCATTAGAAGCTTGCAGAATTTCTGCAGAGCAATGCACTCAAAACATGTACCACAGACATTGTGAGTTTTATTAGTTCTGTTGGTGAAGGTTTCTTTTGTTTGCATGTAAACTACACACAGCGGTATATTAAGGATCAACCTGCATAAATAACTATGTGATTTCATGAATGTTTTAAATCCCAGTGTAAGACACTCACACTTAACCACGCTCAACACCCTATGGTATTTCGTATTTATAGCAATTAATATTCGTATGCACAATGGTTTCATTCTCCATGTATCAGGTTTAACCTGTATTTGCCAGCCTTTAACCTGGATGCATGATTATTGGGTATGTCAAGGAATGGAAACTGAGGTGATTTTTTTGTATCAGTAAAAAAAAATGGAAATAAGCGCTGTAAATTTAGTTTCCCTTCCCACTAGTAATTCTGGTGTGACTTTGGGAAGTCGATACAGATTGAGAACAGCATTGAGAATGCAATGAGTTCTACAGGAGATAGTGCTGTGCAGCCGCAGTGCGAGTCTGCTGGAGGCCAGCCAGGCCGCCACCATCTCCTCCCGGGCAGACTCCCAAGGGAGCTGGCAAAGAGGGGCTGCACGGGACTCCGGCCCTCCTGATATGGTGGGAAGGCTGAAAAGAGGTCCCTCCAAGCCCCAACACTCCTACTTAGGAGAGACGGGTCTTTAAAAAGCTGGGCGACCTTCTGGCACCTGCCACCAAACTCGCAGGTTTTTTTTCAGGCAACACAGCAGCCACTGAGTCCGGCTCGACCGGATTCTGAGGGTGTCCCCAGCCTAGACGACACCGATCCCCAAAGGGCCCTACACATGAAAGGCGCTACTGTTTACCACGAGGGAAGAGCACCACCACATTACGTCTCCCCGCCTCCCCTCCACGCCAGACGCCAGGATTTCCTCAGGGAGGGCGTGGGCTTTCCGGCAGCCGGGGAGTGAGACCCGGCTGAGGCGCGCACGCTGGCCGCTGACGCCTCTCCCACGCTGCCGGTGGAAAACAAGCCCCCAGCGGCGGAGATGGGGAGGCGGAGGCGGAGGCTCGGAGCCCCACCTTGCCCCGAGGGAACACCAGCCACGACATCCTCCTCTCCCCTTTCCCCCCAGCCATGGCACGCTCCCACAGAGACCGCGCGCAGCTCAACCCCCCGCTCCCCATCTCGACACAAGATGGCGGCAGCGGCGGCCGCCGGGAAAGGAAGGGGAGGGGGGGCCGCGAGGCGGGCCGCTCTAGCCCCTGCTCTCTACGCTCCCCGCCGCGTACGCTCTATCCTCCATCCCCGCCGCCTCTCTATGGTCGGGCGGCCGCTCGACGCTGGCGGGCGAGCGGCGGCGGGCGGCGAGCGCCAGGGGGCGCTGTGGCCGCCGGCGCGGCGGCTATCATGCTCGGGGAGCCGGGCCTGGGCCGCGGCGCGGGCTGGCGGGAGCGGGAGGCGCCGGGCGCCGGTGCCGGAGCGGCGCGGCGCAGCGCAGCGGGTCGTCGGTGCCCGGCGGGATGTTCCGCAAGGCGCGGAGGGTGAACGTGCGGAAGCGGAACGACTCGGAGGAGGAGGACGAGGAGCGCGACGAGGAGCCGCCTCAGGAGCCGGCGCCGGCGGCCGGGGCCGGGGGGGAAGGGCCCGGTGAGGCCTCCATGGCGCTGGCGGCGGGCTCCGGGCTCCTGCCGCTGCCGGCCGGCTGCGTGCCCCTCGCCCTGCCCGGCAGCCCCGCCGCCTTCGCCTGCGCCGCGGGCTACGGCGCTGCTCTCGGCTTGGGGCTGGGCCTGATGGGAGGCGACAGGGCAGGCCTGGGGGCTCTGCCGGCGCCCGCCCTCCTGCCCCCCCCACCGCCGCCGCCGCCGCAGCAGCAGCAGGGCAACGGGCTGCCGGGGGCCGGGCGGCCCAAGGAGAAGAAGCGGCAGCGGGAGAACAAAGAGGTGCCGCGGGCCAGCCTGCTCAGCTTCCAGGACGAGGAGGAGGGTGAGGCGGCCGGGGGAGAGCGGGGGGGTGGGGGGCGCTGCCCGCCCGCGGGCACCGGGGCCGCGCCGCCTTCGGGAGGGACGCGAGCCGGTGGGCCTGCACAGAGCCTCCCGCCCGTCGTGCCCCCGAGAGAGCCGGGAGCCTTTATTTATTTTTTTAAGGCAGTCGCGTTGCCCAGTGTGCCGTGAGGGTGACGAGGGGTCGCGTAAGATCGGGAGAGCCCGAAGGGGGGGGACAGGGGTGCACGGGCAGGGAGCGCCCCATCGGCGGCCGCCTTCGGCCCCGGGCCCGGCCCGGCCCGGCTCCCCGCGGGGCCGGCGTGCCTCCAGCAGCGGGGTGGTGTCCCGCGGGTTTAATTCCGGTTTCGCGGGGTAGGTGGCCTCTGCTTCTGTATGGCGGGTGTCTGGTTCTGGCGCCCGTGTTGCGCTCGCTGCAGCTGGGTGCGTTGCTGGTCGGGGCGCAGGCTTTAGCCTGACCTGGGTCTGTGTGGTACCTGGTATTAGACCCAGAGCCTGTGCAGCCCCCCTCCCCCGCCACCACCACCCCCCGAACCTGTAGCGCTGTTTGAGGGGCGCCTTTCCTGCGGCTTTGAGTGGAGCTCGCCATCATCTGATGTGGCCGGTGTTCGCAGGTCATGTCGGACTGCCTGTTGTCCTAGCACACTCCCATGTGAAGCTACTGGTGTTTTGTTGCAGAGTTAGTTCATCCAGCCATCCACGAGGTTTATTAGATTAACCTTCACAAATAGTGGAAAAAGTGGTTGAGCAGTTACTGGACATCAGCTTTTGGAAAAATAGCGTAGTGTGTTTGTGCAGTGCTTCAGATAATAATTCTGCTGGATTCCATAATGCTGCACTCATTAATTGGTCCGTTCACACTCAGATAATCTGATTATGGATAATAGTTATTATGTATTAAAAATTATCAAAAAACAATCAAAAACCACTCTTCCAACTCTAAAGTTCATTGCATCCCAGACGTTCAGGGTGAATAAAATGAGGAGCTTATTTTTGTGATACCTTTTGTTGGCAGGAGAGTTAGTATGTATTTTGAATTTTCTTAGAAGAAATTCTCTTGTAATCACTGGAACTTGGATTCTAAGACTGGTGATTTGAAATCTTGACAGAGATACTGGGAACGTGGAATTACGCAATAGACTTAAAAAAAACCCAAACCCAATGAATACTTGTGGATTTCCTATATCAAATTTTGGTTTTCTTTCTATGCTATTTAGTTCTTTAATTTATAGCATACCTTTGGTAGATTGTAGTGCTGCAGGCATCTGAACTGGTAGTACAATCAAAACCAGCCATTCCCTTACTGATTAATTGTGTGTATGTGTGGCTGTGAAAAGACTGTTGACACAAAACTTTGGGGCTTCAAGTTGTTTTCTTCCAAATTTGTGGTCACAGTGAAGGATCAGCTGTTTTTTCTTTGTTTTGTTTTGGGGTTTTTTTTAAGGAATACTACAGTCAGATAAAAGCAGGCCATGTGTGTACACTTTTGTGTAACTTCTGCCTTGCTTTTCTGTGACCATGCTGTGAGTGGGATGAATACACTTGAAAATGAACGCAAAAAGATGAGGTAGACATGAGTCCACATGAGAGGATATGGGACTGGTTTTATTGCAATAGTGCAAACATAAAGTCACATTACATCGTGTTGTTAGTGACATTTATTAAATTCTAGGTACAAAATTAAGAGATGTAATAGGTAAGCATACATTTTGGCAGCTCTAATGTAATGTTTTCCAACTTTTCTTTTAAAGAAACTGAAGAAGTTTTTAAAGTGAAGAAGTCAAGTTACAGCAAAAAGATTGTAAAACAATTGAAGAAAGAATACAAAGAAGATCTTGAAAAATCAAAAGTTAGAACAGAGGTCAATTCTCCAACAGATGGTAACTGCAAAACTAAGAGTAACTTTTCTAATGGCAAAGATTAAGTATTGTAAATACAAACTAGTTGTTTTCAAGATTAATTGTTAGTCTTTTTAGAGGATTTACCATTTAGAACTGAAGTAAAGTATGCATTTAATGTGTTCATTTGAACCTTACAAATGCCATTCTGAAGCTAGTAGAGACTTCTTTGATTCCCATGTGGAAATTAATGTAGAAGGATGAAACTATTCAGCTATATATACAGTTTTCAGTAGACGTCAGTAGTTTCTGTATTTCAGCTCTGTTTGTCAGATGAGTTTCTTCCCATTGAATTAGGAAGGAATTAAATTAGTTTAGAACTGTGTCTGGTGCTTATCTGTCAGGATGTGTCCTTGTAACGCATCTTCTCAAAAAGGAAGATTTTGGGGTGAGCAGAGTGTTGTTCTTTGTTATTAAGTAAATTATTCAATAGCTGCCTGTTTCAGGGCTTGGACCTTAGAGCACTTGATGATTAAGACGACAGGATGAAAGTGTTGGAGCAGAAGTGTGCAGTCCTCCAAAGCTTGGAATGGAGCCTGGGATTTCACTTTCATTGTACTTTTGCTGTTGGTTTTTGGGAAGCTCACTGCTTCATTCATACGCTTCATTCAAAGCATAATGATTCCTTTTCCAGTTAGGTTTTTGTGTAATAACCTACAACGCTATGAGCACAAGCTGAGAGGCTTATGATCTGAAGATTGCAATGGTATAGCATATATATATATGAGTTGAACATGGTCCCATGCAGAAAATTGCCCTTCCTTAAGTTAATTAAATTAGTCTTTTAAAAATCTTAAAGATTTTTAAAAGGCTTTGTCTGTGTTTAAAAAACCCACAAATTCTGTCTTCTTAGAGTCATTTCTCTGGCTAATGTTCAGGTGATCTGTGGAAACCTGGATCTTCTTGCTTCTGTCACAAAGATCCTTAAAAAATTGCATTTTGCACATGGCTAGTGTGTGCTTATTTTCCGTTTGCCTGGTTTGCAGTCTCTTGTTGTTGATTTGGTGGACTGATTTGAGGTCTTCCAAAGACCTCATGGCTGCTGCTGAGTCAGGAGCCTGGATTCTCTAAACAAATGCTGAAGTCTAAAAACTCAGATATGTGCATCTTGGATCGGATAGCGGGATTTAACATGCATTTTTTTACAAGGTATTTGTACCTGCTGCCTGTATCTGTACGTTACCTACCTAATGTAGCATAACATTGCACCCAGCCCAAGAGGAAAATGAAAGGATTCTTTTGAAACAAGTCTGTTCTTGTGGAAAGATTTGTTGTAAAACAGGCAATGCTTTCTAATTGCATACGTAAGAGGATATGTGAAGGTTGCACATATGATCGTAATTATTGCGTTCCCTCACTTTTTTAATACTTGGCAATATGTAGAATGTTTAGTGGTTGTTGGGGTGTCTGCTTTGTCAAATTTTATTTTGAGAGGATGTCAGTGACTTAATCACAATTAAGAAGGTGTATTTTACTAGATCTCGAACAATAACATCAATTAACATTTTCATTTGATTTTTAGTTTTCGTTGTTAGACCTTAAGTCTTAGGTTAGATCTTAGGGTTAGACCTTCCGCGTTATCTTTATAAAAAGAGTAAAACATGGGCTTTGTTGTCTTACCAGTGGAACCACCACTAGAAAAGACAGGACAGATTAAGGATATAGGTCAAGAAGATGGAACTGCAAACAGTGAGCATGGTGAGGAAGAAATGGAAGTTGAAAGTGAGAAGGAAGAAGAAAAACCAAAAGCTGGTGGGGCTTTTTCAAGTGCTCTGTCATCACTGAATGTTCTCCGCCCAGGTTGGTTATTGTAATATGTCTGATATGTTAAGAAATGCTTTAGCCAGCAATTACAGCAGACTAATATATTTGAGAGATTAGGAAATATTTTCCAGCAATATATCCAGGATCTGATAATTCAGGAAACTGCTATTTTCCGAAGCTGTTTAAAATTTACACGAAAAATGTTTTACTACAGAATGCTTCACCTTGATGTCAAAAGCAAGAGTTTGTCTCTCAAAGTGATGACAAACTGTAAGAAAATCTAGATTTAGAATAGCTGACTTTACATGAATTTTAACTGCTTTTGATTCAGGTTCTGTCTGAAGATGAATGTCTCACCTTGCAGACCTGTAACTATCTCAAATGTTTTCCTATCTCGTTTTGTCTAATGAGGTTCTAATCAGGCCCTGAGGCCAAAGAAATCAGTCTGAGAAAGTATTTTTGAAACTAGTTTACTAATTGTTAGCTAACTTGTGGGCAGCCTGCTCCCCAAATAGAAGATGGATCTCCTGGGTCCACAGACTTGGCTGTATTTCAAGGGAAAAAGAATTTCCTAGCCAACTCCCAAATCATTTTTCCTTTTAGGGTTAATTGCAAGGTGGTGCAATATGTATGTTATTGCATCTTTAAAGATATTGCTGGCTTGAATAGAGTAACTCATGTCAAGTATAAAGAGAATCTGAAATTTAACCTTTTGTCTGTGCCTAATCAAAGTAGTGGTAAAAATTATTCATGTTTCAAAAAGTTGATTTTGATGGACCATTCTTTATGTGATTTATTTAAGTTGCATTAATTTTGTGTTAGGGATTTTAGATTTTTTTTAATTAGGTCTGCTTTTCCTGTTTCCCCTTGATTGTACGGTCTTCTCATGTTAGCTTTGTCTGGTTTGGTGTCCTCTTAATCTCTGAACTGTCATCATCTGTTGAAATAGCCGACATGTTTTGTTCCCCCCGAATAAGAAGGGTTGGGAGCAATGTCAGGACAGGAAGTGACAAAGTCAAGAACCTCGTTTTCTTCCTCCCTTTGGAATAGTCAGCTCCTGTAAAGGGCTTCCTCTTCTTTGGGAGTATTTCCCATAGGAACATCAGGCTCCTGCTCTTATGGCATATGAGCTGCTGGAAGCAGAGCCAGACTTTTTGGGAAAGAGCCAAGCTTTGAGGGTTTCTGGTCAGAAGGTTTGCATGTGCAGCTTATAAGTTGCTTGCAGTTATTTCTGTGAGTATGGATTATTTTTTTTTTCCCCTCGCACATTTTTTTTCTATTTGCAAAGATGATTTGGTAGGGCGGCAGAGATGAGTAATAAGAAGTCACAATACCTGTTTTGTTGCAGTGGTTGTTTAACGGTGCAAACATCTGTCTCTAGGAGAAATTCCAGATGCTGCTTTTATTCATGCCGCTAGGAAAAAGCGTCAAATGGCTCGTGAACTTGGAGACTTTACCCCCGTTGACAGTGAACCAGGTAAAAGCCGCCTTGTTCGAGAAGATGAAAATGATGCCAGTGATGATGAAGATGATGACGAGAAGAGGAGGATAGTTTTTACAGTGAAGGAAAAATCCCAAAGGCAAAAGATTGCTGAGGAAATAGGTAAAACCATTTTAGAAGGACAGCTGATAAACATTCACACTGTTTTCACTACAAGTGCTCCCATTCAACATTTTTAAACAGTACATTTTTCAGACAGGCATGAATCTGGAGTTAGATTCCATTGCTAAGGAAAAGTACTGCATAATGGAATCTGCTTATAAAATTTTGAGCACAAACTATGTTCCTGTGTTTGGAAGAACACAACTCAACTGAATCTGGTAGAAACTTAGACTAAGGATCAATTACTACTGTTCCTGTACTTTGTTTTTTAGAAGTATGTACTTGTGAAAAGAAAAACCATTAGTTCTTTGGTATAGCATTCTTCTTGCTGACAAGCAGGTAAAATAACCTTTTGGAAGAGGAGAGTTAGTACGATGTATAGGATTTTAACATTGGAGGTATTTACCAGCAGTTAATGCAGATTTACCCATTGAATTTTTAAGTGGAACCTCTGTGATACTAATTCAGGCTAGCATCCTTAATTCCTCAGGAAGAGGAAAGGAGGGTGCACTCTGTTCCCACTGAAGCATGGTCTCTCAGGCTTTTGAATTCATACCCCTTACTATGAATACATTATCTTCTTTTTGTTACCTGTCTCTTTTACTCATATTAAGGTATTGAGGGAAGCGATGATGAAGCACTGGTGGCAGGAGAGCAAGATGAAGAACTCAGTAGATGGGAGCAAGAACAGATACGGAAAGGAATCAACATACCTCAGGCATGTATTTAGTTTTGAACTCTTTTTGGTTTGTTTCTGCTTATATTGGCTAAATCTACTACAAACTTGAATAGTTTACAGAAGGCTGTTTCGTCTGAGAAGTTCAGTGTGTAACTTCTGATATTCTTTAAAGAGAAATGAGGGGTCAGATTTTAAGTGTCTGGTGGTATCCGATTAGTCTCTCTGTTCTTGGTATAACTGACTGATTGTGGTGCTGTTAACCAGCATTTATTTGCAGCTTAAAGCAGAGCTAGATTAATGCCACTTTGAAGAGACCTCTGTTTTTGTTATCATTCCATTTGTAGGGTCTGTATAAACAGTGTGTGTTTCTTTGCTGTTTCTGTATCTTGTGTTGCAGCATAGAGTTGGAATTTGTAGCAGGTTGTACCATATGTTGTTTTTGCATTCATAGTGAAGTTGCCACTCAGATTAAGAGGATAGTTTGGGGTTTTTTAAAAACATTTCATCAAAATCACAACCAAACACACTGACTCTAAAAACCTACGTCATTCTATTAAATAGTCTTAGCAAAATTTAGTATAGTCACAAACACGTGGTTATTGTGGGAGTTATAGGCTGGTTAAAATTGTCATGTAATAGCTTCGTTTTAAGTATAAATATTTAGAATGATAATAATACTAAGAGTTTGTCCATTTAAGACAGTGCTTTGGAGGGCATTTGTTTCTTCCACCTTAGGTGTTGGGAGTTCTACACTTAAATCCACTTGATAATTATGTTTTGTAAATGTATCTGCCTACATTTTTCACTTTATAACATTTGAGATGTGAAAGAAAATAAATTTCTCACTTCTTTAATATAGTACAATTGCATTTCTTCTTCCACTAGGTTCAACCAAGTCAGCCTGCTGAAGTGAATAATCTGTACTACCAGAACACTTACCAGACACTGTCTTATGGTTCATCATATGGCATTCCATACACTTATGCTGCGTATGGATCATCAGAAACCAAGTCTCAAAAAACAGATAATACAGTTCCTTTCAAAACTCCCAGTAATGAGATGACTCCTGTTACTATTGATTTGGTAAAGAAACAGCTTAAAGACAGGTAGGACAGACCATCTTTTTAGACTTAAAGACCTGTCCCCTAGCTTTCTGTTCCTCAGGCGTCTTTTAGTCTCGGTGAGCAAACACAGAGTTTCATCGCTGGAAAAGTACTGACTGGCACATCAATTAAAAACAAAAAAAAAAGGCAAACAAAAAAAAAGCTCAAAGTGAAGATGACATTGACACTTTGTTCGAAAATCTCCTTGGATTGCTTCTCTGGAAGTGAAGCTTTAAATATGAGGCCATTGATCTTGTCGAAGACAGGTCTGAGTTACATCTTCTGGACACTGCGCAGTCTTATAGTCAAGAATTGAAAGGCCAGTGGGGTGTTTAGCTTGTCAAGTTGCATTCATTTAAACTGTGAATCAGATCTTTTTCCCCTTCAGTAGATAAAGAATTTAAATTTTAGTGCATACAGGGTTTTTCTGATTTAAACACTGTAATCTGCTTGTCAGGTACGCAAAAGGTCCTACTGACTGAGCAACCCAATTGCAGTGAGAAATCATTTCTAATGAACAACTTGCACTTTACATGTCTTCAAAATTGGTTTGTATGCCCCTTGTAGTGTTGCAGCCTTTGACAGTGAGTCATGTTAATAGAGGAATAAGACTGCTTTGTATAAGCTGTAGTTCTTTCCCCACCCTGTCCCCACCAAAACTTTTCCTCACAGTTTTATTTTAGGGCCAGCTTTGCACTATTCTAAGGGCTATCAACTCCTGTAAAAATTTGTGGGTGTGGGCAGTACAATGCATTCAACGTAGTCTTAGCAAATTAATTTAAACCATTAGCCTCACTATTTATGTAGAGAGGGGAGAAAGCGACAAATGAAAGTTAGAGAATATGTCTTTGCGGTATTTCCCATATATAGACTCGGTACTTGCACTGTCTGTATAATATCTCAACAGTCTGAAATATATAGACTTTTGGATGTAAATTTGCTATTTATCCGTTGCCCTTCAGGTTGGACTCTATGAAAGAATTGCACAAAGCTAATCGGCAGCAATATGAGAAACATCAGCAAAGCCGAGAGGACTCTACCAAGGCAATTGAAAGATTAGAAGGGTCTTCTGGGGGTATTGGTGAACAGTATAAGTTTTTGCAAGAAATGCGAGGGTATGTCCAAGACTTGCTTGAGTGTTTCAGTGAAAAGGTAAGGATGCAAAAACATTCATCTCTTTTCAAAAAAAAAAAAAAAAAAAAAAAAAAAAAAAAANTTTCGAAAAAAAAAAAAAAACCCTGAGAACATATTCTTCTAAAGGTTTGGTTATTCAAGGGTTGAAAAGATAACTTTTCATCATGCTAAGTTGGTTATCAAAAACCTCTCTTTCACAGCGTAAGAGATCACTGACTTTAGATTGCCTAAAAACACTTCTAGATTATATGTCTTTAGGATTTTGTTAGATACGCTGGCATTTCAACTTTACTCAGATGCTGCTTTTTACTTGTGTTGGATATCAGGTTAACAAAAATAAGGGCTGAATTACAACATTGCTAGTTTCTGGAATGCTTTATGAACACAGTAACAAAAACTTGTGTTTTGTGTGTTATTATAAACTTCCTTCTGCTAGGCAGTTTCACATACTTGGTATTGCTCTACTGTCCGAAGGAGAAAAGTTTTAAAATTAGTGTAGCTGTCTGAAGACACCCAAACTTAAAAATATACTTCTTTCATGTAGTGTGATACTTATGTTTATGTTGAACTTGAAAACTTAGTCTTTCTTTCTTGTTATTCATTATGCTTTAATTACTTTGTTGTAAATATAACAGGAGCTCCTGAATATATCTGTATATTTATTTAAATATATATGTATAACACATACTCAGGAGCTGTAAAATTCAGGTAGCAGTACATAGGCTATTTCTTCATTGTCTTCTGACTTGAATACAATAGTATATTACCTTCTTAATATATTAGCTGTCAGAATTACTTGAGTAATTGAAGCTATTGCTTACCTAGCTTGTTAGGTGTGGGAGAGGAATATAAAAGCATTCTGGTTGCTAATCGGTTAGACATTAATTTTGCAGCATTAGTGGTATTGGGAGAGTCCCGTCTTCAGTCCTGTAAGTGGGAGAGTAACTATGTCATGAACAAACCCAGGAAGTGTGGACCAGTTAATTCGCCTAGCTAATTGCCTAGTTACAATAGATAGTGCTCACTGAAGAAGCGGTATTCCTGACTCTGTATCGGCATTAGCCGTTGAAGTGTAGTAAAGATACTTTCCTTTGCAGCTTTCTCAGTGCTGGTTGCCCAGATGCCTAAATTCTTACTTAAAGATAACTTTTTATATTCTTTCTCTGAGATAAATTTTGTATTTCAGAAGACAAGCTAAATACCCATATCTCTATTCAGCATTTGCTTTCTAAACACCTCGTGTTAAATTTCTTTTGCGATAACTGTAAGCCATGTCTGGAGGTTCTCTTTGATAGCCCATGCTGTCTTGTTCAAATATTTTCTTTAAAAAAATTATTCTAGAATGCACCATTCTGAGTATAAACCAAGCCCTTTAGTCTCCCAGATTTTGTATAAACCAAGAGAGCTTACTGGTAACTAATAGCGTAACAAGTTCAGTTCATAGGAAGGTTATTCACCTATCTAGTTATACTAGTAAATAAATCTACTCCAGCCATTATACAGCAGATTAGCTGCTGGTAATTTAACAAACGGGCTTGTTAAAGTTGCTTTCTTAGAATATACCTTTGCTTTCCTGGTAGTTGGTCTTTTAAGGATTCTGCACCTCGGCACCTTCCTCCCCATACCCCACCTGCCATGACAGTCCATTGAACTTTTAAGATGTGATTTTTATCACCTCATGCTTCTTAGGGGCATTCACAGAATTTTGCTGTTTTCAGTTGGAGGCTGCTGAAGTTCCTGTATGTGCAATGAGTTGCAAAATTAGGAGGTGACGCCGCCAGTTTAACAGGAGCATTACATTTATTATGATGTCCTACATATTCCTCAGTTCTTTGGCCAGATAATCTGTACTGTCAAACTACTATCAAATTCAAAACCAGCAGCCCACAGGACACTGCAAGGTTTTATGAAAAGGAGGATGGGGGAGGGGACAAAACAAAGTAATAAAATCAGTATCAGTTTTTATTTAAATGAAATAAGAAGAGTTTACTGTCCTGCTGCATTTGTTATCTTTTGAGTGTAGAGATAAATTACTTTCAGCTTTTTCTAGAACCTGTGTCCCTGAGTATTTCATATTTAAAGTGTGTGTGTGTTTATAATATATAATGTATGTAGTTGTCATGATTATAATATACATAACCATATAAAATGTGTATCCATATGGGTAATAACAATATTGAGTGTGTATATATATACACACATATCCTAAATATGTCTAAAGCTAGGTCCCTCCCTGTCCTTTCAAATATGATGCTTTGATGCTTTCTCTATTTTATTAGGACTAGTCATAGTTATTAGTCAAATTCACATTGGTACTGATCTGAATGAGAAGGTGGTTTGCTGAAGAAGCACTTACGGGTTCACAATATACTTGTCCACTCCAAAAGAGTCCATTCCCTTAGAGTTTTCTTGTACATCTCTTGCCTTAGTTTTGGAGAACAAAAAATTAGACTTTCTTCCCACTACCATCTTATTTCTGCACCTATTCACCATGCTCAAACCTTTGTGACCCCCAACCAAGCAAAATCATTTTGTTTGTATTCTATTTTGAAGAGATTCTGTATGTTAGAAACACTTTGCCTATTGGTAAAGTGCAGTGGAGAGTATAATGAGGTAGCTACTACACAAATTCTAGAAACAAGCAATAGAAATGTCAAATTCTCTATGATTTTTTTCTTTTCCCCTATAAATGATAAAACCAATGGAGTGGAAGATGCTTGCATGACTTCCTTCACAAGTAATTAATGTCAAAATTATGCTTTCTGAGAAGGCTAGAAAGTGCTAATGGTGTCTTTACATTTTGAATGTAGGAATATGCAAGGGATACAGAAAGCTTAAATTGTTCCAAGCCTATCTTTGACAGCACAGTTAAGTGAACCTTTCTTTTACCTGCAGAAGCAAGTTCTCAAAACACACTGTGTGTGTCAGAGGAGGGGGACTGTAGGTTAAAATTATCCTTGTCATCTAAACGTTCAGAGAGCTTTCCGCTTTTCCTCTTACACTGTTCACAGTGAAAGTGAAGGAAGAAAACCCAGAACACTGAATATAAGGTATTGACTAAGCAAAACGCAATGAATGAAAGCTCTGACTTTATAGTAGTCAGTGAAATTGTCAGTCACTCATTAACCACAGTATTGATTATAGAAGAACAATGGCTTCTAAGTCTCTTGCATTTTAAATAGGAAGTTTTTTGAGTGGATTCATATTTCTGAATACATAGCTGGGGTTTTTTAATCCTGAGGCAATTATAGAAAGAACCTCTATAGATGCTTTAAAAAATTTTCCTTTAAGTTTTCAATTTTGGAATTCCCTTTTTATATGCCAAACTGCAGTAAAACTAGTATATTTTTATAATTATTTCTGTCTTCAAAATTGTCTTAAATTCAGATTATACACTTCCAGCGCTGGGATATTCCCTCCTCCTATTTCTCTCTATTGTCTTTTTTTCTAAAAGAAAGTTGTTCCTGTTTTGAGTTGGTGCAGAGTTGCTTTCATTTTAATCCCCGTATCCCAGTTTATACCACAAAGAGCTAGTGTTTCTTTCCTTGTAATATCTCATAGATTCATAGAATGGTTAGAGTTGAAAGGGACCTTGAAGATCATCTAGCTGTGTGTCGTTCTCAGATAGCTGAAATGGCCCTGCAGCTGTAATCTCTTAATCTTATATTTTACTGGAGGAGGTTCTCTAAAAGCTGTTGAGTCACGTTCTAAATTACATCAGGAAACAAGTTCTGATTTTATCTTTTATTTTGAAAAAAACTTTAATCCTGGGTGGTAGGCAGCAATGAAATATTTGAGCTAAAAGGCTGGAAGACTTGGACTAAGCATATGTCATGGAGGTAAGGAGAATATGGCTTAAGTGTTTATGCCAAAAGGACTTGCCTTTCCAAATTAAGAGATTGTGAAAAGTTCTCATTTGCATTTGAATATTTATGATAATCTAATCTTAACTTGTCCCAGGAAATGAATTTTTGCAGAAGTGAGCAGTGAATCTGCTATTTAATGTCAGGAAATTCCTAGTTGTTACAATATCATCTATTTTTGTTATAGTTGCTACTGAAAATTTAGTCTACTAAAAAAAAAAAAAAGTGTTAGGTCTGATCTGACTTAAGTCTGTATCATTCAAAGGTTATACTTAATGCATAACTTATTAAAATTGTACAATTTTAATGATAGGCTACAGTTGTTGGTGTAATATGTTTATACACTGTTTTATTGCATTTCAGTAATAATATTTCAGCATATGCTAATAAGAGTTATAGCAAAACTATACCTGCTGGCTTCAGGAGGTTAGATTCATGCTTTTGTTTTTTCACTGTATACAGTCAAGTTATTTTCTCATTGAAGTGTAGACTACTACTACATTCTTGTTTAAAGACAGAGAGGAAACAGTGAGGTCTGAGAATTGTAAGCACTGTAACACACTTGGTACAAGAGTACTTGAAATAACATTTCACACTCTCTGGTTGTCTTACTGTGTAGACTCATTCAATCAACAAGTTATTTTCAGAATGCTGTTTCTACAGTTGAAAGCTGTCAATGTTAGATGCATGCATGTTCTTCACATTGAAATACTTACTGGTCGAAATGAAATGGGTAAAAGGAAACAGTTTGTGCTGCTAAAAGTACAGTGACAGGATTATGCTTCGGAATAGTATGGTGCCCCAGAAACTAAGCACCTAAAGAATTTGATATTACGTAGTGTGTTATATTTTTGCAGGTGCCTCTGATTAACGAGCTTGAATCCGCAATGCACCAGCTGTACAAACAGCGAGCTTCCCGCCTTGTCCAAAGACGACAAGATGATATTAAAGATGAATCTTCGGAGTTTTCAAGCCATTCAAGTCAGTCCATCTTGAAGGTTTTTATTATTCATTAAACAACCTTGTTTACTTAGTATGGCTTAATTTAAATGTAAATGTTTAAAGTATGACTGTCTTAAACTTTATCCTTACTCTTGAGATAGGTAGAAGCAAGTTTAGATTAAAAGTACTCTAATCTGTTTTGTTTTAAACTCAAAGCCACTCTAACTCGTGACTTTATCTCTCCTTTCTGTTGCTCTTAACTGTATTTTCTCTTTCCTAGCACTGAGAATGTATGCACGGTGGCAGTGGTAGTAGTGGTAGCATGTCACTCCCAATTTTCCTTTTATGTCAGGACTCTTTTTTTTTTTTTTTTTTTTTTTTTTTTTNTCCCTGAATCTATAAATTTCCTGTAACATCTACAGTTAACTCTGTACGAAGCCATGAAGCGCTGGGCTACAGTTGACTTCTATCTAATGCTCTATTTTGTAGGCAGCATAAGTATTTCATTTCAGACACTTAACTGGTAAAGCTAAGGAACTGGAAAATACTGGTGCCATTGTTAAAATTCATACCAATACAAAGTGACCCTATATGAAATACAGCTTAAAATTAGCCAGTTAAAATACCTGCTGCTTACTGTGAATGTGTGGATGGGGGATTCTCACTGAAGAGTTTTCTTGTGGTGATTACTCTTCAGCATGTAAAACTCTACAAAAGTACAAATGTTAACTTGGATGGAAATATGCATTTCTTGGAGGAGGTTTTATTCAGCATGTTAAATGATGGGTAAAATATCATATCAATACGAGTTTTCTTTCTGCTTTTGAGAGCTTCCCATTTTTAAAAATTATTTTCTTGTCTGTCCTATTGCTGGCCTAAAATTCTATAATAAAAGCAATTTCCTATTCTGTCACAGTGTGTCCAGAGAGATAAGTTTTATTAATACCATTAGACAGAACTTACTAAGGGTGATAAAGCATTAGGGCATCAGAGTTGGCCATCCCCTTACAGTGTGGTTAGCGTACATACTCCTTTTAGGACTTTATTTGGACCCCCAGGCATCACGTGTAGGTCTTACAGTTTTACCATGAAAATTCTGTTGTGAGAACTAGAAACCTAATGTACTAGAAACAGATTTCCTAGAAGAAGCTTAGAGTGGATTATTTTAGACTGGAATTTAATGGTGGGATGGGAATAGTTGTCATTGTCAAGGCTGGGTTTTAGAGAGACATCTTATTTAGTATCTGGGAGTCTTCAGAATAAATTTCACTGTGTCTAGAAATAGTTCAGTTCTGTCCCTCAGATTATCACAGAAACAAGGAACTGATGCCAGCCTTTGATTTGATGTGTGTTGCAGACATAGACAATCTGCTTTTCTTCATACAGTTTCAGAACACTAAAGGGCTAGAAGTGAATTTAAGTGTGTCTGCCAACTTTTGTTTTATTTCTGCACGAAGACAAGTAGCTCAGCTTTGAGTAACATTTTAAAATATTGGACAAATGGTGGTTTTGTCTGTATGTTAAGGCTCTTAAGAATTCTGGTAGAGAATTGGATTACTGACATAGAACATCATTAATATTTTTAATGATGGATTTGTAAAAAGATTTAGATAGAGCATGTAAACTTACTCCTGAAATTTGGGTAGGCTTTTGTTTAAATTTTGATGTTTATGTTTTACTGGGTGGACTTGAGCACTGGCTAACATTCAATCCACTTTTAAAAGTTTATCTGAAAAGGATGAACTGGAGACACTCTTGGGTCTGCCTGCTGGTTGCTGATCAGCTTTACTGGTTAGCTGTGTTGTTTTGTATGATCAGGAACATCTATAATGAATCACGGCTTAAAAAGAGAAGGGAAAATGATTTATTTTCCTGTAGATTTTGATGCGGTTTAAACTTTAGGCAATCTAAAGCATATAAACTTAGAAAACACTATGACCGGAACTCTGAAATAACACGTATTCCTGCTCCGGTCACTCTTCTCTGCCTTTCTTTTGTTCATTTTCTTTTCGGAAGATACATGGTGAACATGTTTATGTAAGGAGCACTTTTTATCTTGAAACATTCAATTTAAGCAATTTCTATTAAAACTGTTGACTTTTGTATCATTGGGCACTGTTGTGAGAGGGACAAGAGTGAAGTACGGTGAAAACTATTTGACATTTTAGTGGAGATTTTTCCAAACTCCGATACTTCCTCTTTTAACCTCTACACTTGCAAATTCAGGCTTCTGGGTGCACCTTTTCAAAAACTTCGACTTTCTAGTTCAAATTACGCTTAGTTTATAGTAGGTAAAAGGCTCTTATGAAACTGCCTACAACACATTTATGCAATCACAGATAAGCATTTTAATTTTCATCAATGGAATTTTACAGATAAAGCACTGATGGCACCAAATCTTGAATCTTTTGGACGAGACAGAGTGATCTATCAAGAACAAGTAAAGCGTCGGACTGCAGAAAGAGAAGCTAGAAGGTAGGGTACTGAGATTTCTTGTCCATTAGGAGTCTTTGCCTGCTTGCAGAATACAATTGCCTGTGTGATGTACTAACGTAAGTAGCAATGTTTGCTCCTTTCCTGCAAAGGGAAGAAAACACTTAAGCTGGTATGCTGGGCAGGGGTATTTTTATATATCCCAACTTAGCATGCAGGTGTACAAAACAAGGCACCATTATGTGATACAGATTTAAAAATCACTAAAATAAAGCATAGTAAACCCATTCTGTATCTATATGGTCTCTGCTGTTTTCTCTTCCTTCCATTGTTTGAGGCAGCAACATAGAGGATTGTTTGAGGTGGTGACATAGTGAAAGTTTTTTTCAACCTGGGTTTCCTTGCATTAAAAATTATGACAAGCTTAGGCAGTTCTGTTCATGGGGTGGGGGCAGGGGGGGAAGTAATAGCTGTTTTTATACTGCCAATCACTTTCAGAGCTCGTCGTAGACAAGCAAGAGAGCAAACTGGGAAGATGGCAGATCACCTTGAAGGCCTCTCCAGCGATGATGAGGAAACTTCAACGGATATTACAAACTTCAACATGGAGCGAGGTTAGAAAAGCTACTGAAGCTTTATCTAACAAAGTATAGAACATTTGGCCAAAAAAAAAAAATATTCAAATGCAGCCCTGTCCATATATTTCACCATATTTTGGAGAAAGTTTGGAAACTGTTCCTTGCTGAATCATCAATGTGACCAAAACAGTCTCTTTCACTAACCTGTTGTGCAGCTTGGAGCTAACTAAATACTCCATCCTTAGTGAGATTCTTTTTATTTAATTCAAACATTCTTTTGCTAACTTTGCTAAGTTGAATGATCTAGATTAAAAATTCAGTGTGGCTGAATTGCTCTTTGTAACTTGGCACTTTAATGTGTATGAAAACCCTTTGTAGGAGTTTCATCAGTTTCTGAGTAAGCATACTATTTCTAAAGTTTTTTTTTCTTGTAATTCATAGCTCTCATGTTAGTCCAGAATCAGCAGTGAGCTATATGGAACAGAGGAATGCACTTTGGACCTGCTAACTTTATTTGTAGCATCTCTTATTGATCCCAGTGTGAAAAGTCATATGTTTATACGACATAATCTCATGTTCCAATAGCTGTGTCTCTACCTGCTGTGTGTACTAGTTATGTTAGTTGTGTGCAGGTTACTACTCTAACTGAACATTTAAAACCATGGCTGCAGCAAAAATGACTGATTAAAATGAAACTAACCCTGGGAAGTAGTAAATATGAAGGGAAAACAATATATAGAGAAGAAGTTTTGGACTGTATAGAATATAAGTACTGTAAATACAAAAAAAAAAAAAGGAAGGTGCTAAGGGATTGTAATGGTTGCCCAGCACTAACAGCTGTGTTACGTTCAACAGTTTAGTATGTTGTCTGCCAGAATCTGCTCTGTCTGAAGGGCTGATTCAATTGGCTGATCTGAGATGCCCTCCTGTACTTGCACTTGGATAAGCAAAGTTGTAGAATAATTTGGGTTGGAAGGGACCTGGAGATCAGCTGTTCCAAATGCCCATGCAGAACAAGGTCATCTTTGAAGTTAGATCCATCACTGTTCTCTTACCTGTAGGAACACAGCCCAATTCATCGCTAGTCCAATGTCTGGTAACAGACAATCATTGTATGAAATGTTTAAAGCAAGACCTGTGATAAAACAGTGTATCAGAGAGTACTCATGTTTTTATTGCTCTGTATATTTGAGGTAGAAGTAAGAGAACATTTAAAGGTGATGTTTTTATGGTTCTGTTCATAGGAGTTAGCTGAGGCCAGTAAGCATCAAAGTCTGTCTTGAAAGAGGTATTATTAAGGTGATTAACTTACTACTATTTTTCTCCCCTACCAGATCGTATATTGAAAGAATCCAGCAAAGTTTTTGAAGATGTTTTGGAAAGCTTTTACTCAATTGATTGTATTAAGTCACAGTTTGAAGCTTGGCGCTCAAAGTATTTTGCTTCTTACAAAGATGCTTATATTGGCCTCTGTTTACCGAAGCTGTTTAACCCTTTAATCAGACTTCAGCTGCTGATCTGGACTCCTTTGGAGGTAAGGTCCCGTGCAAGCAACTTCTGTGTAAGCTTCTGTATAGTGGTTCTTTCGCACTTCTGCAGAGTGAAGTGACTTGTGCCTTTGATGCGTGCTTCTCGTAAATGTGTGTTCTAGGCATGAAGTTTAAAATGGGCACCTTTCTTGGTGTGAAGCTTTTTTCTAGACTCCGTGTTGCCAGCAGGCCAAAGTTCAATTCAGCCCATGCCAGTACCTTCTTAGTGAGTGGTGTAGACCAAAAAGCCAAACAGCTTCTTAAATAACATATTTAGGTTTTAAAATACTTAAGAGAAAATTGTGATTCTAGAGATGTTGTTTCTTAAGAAGTGGAACGAAGAAGCTTGGGTTTATGTTGATTTACAGCCTATGTTATGTATGTATCTTTCACCTACACTTTCAGACCCTGTAGAACTCTGACTGTCAATTTCCAAGTCTTCCTCATAGTACTCATTGCCCAGTTATTAGGTAGGGAACATGGGAAAAGCAGGACAGCGTTGTTGCAGCCCAGTATCCCGGCCCATGTTCATTGTCCAGCCTGTGTATGTGTGCTGACGTGAGTAGCCAGCAGGACAAACAGTTCAAGTAGCTTTTGACTCCCACTCTCTTCTTCCTACCAGTGAAAGCTCTTGTAAGGTACTTCTGCTGCAGTCAGGTGCTTATTTTCACAGTATTGGTACGAACCTGCTTTTTTCTGCCATATTGGCTTTTACTGGGGAATGGGAGTGGGTCAAGGCACAGAGTAAGTGCAATTGCATAAGCTTGGGTTTTTTTAGGAAACTAGGCTAATAAGGCAGATTGTCTTCTCCCCTTTCAAAATTTCACTAATCTACAGCACCGTCTGCAGATGTGTCAGCCTATCTCACTAATAACTGAATCTCTCCTTCTTTCAGAAGTTTTTTTTTCTTGACGACTGAGAGAATATTTGTTGAAGGGGATCTTCTGTTGCCTCTGCTCTGATTGCAGAGGAAGGGAAGCAAGAGTCGAGCTTCAGAGAGCATTTGGAGTATTTAATTTGAATAAATGAGGGAAAATCTATGAAAGGTGTCCTCACTAAATTTGAAACTGTTCTTGTAAATTCTCCCTTCCCCCATGCTATTTTTATGTGAGTTCCCAGGCTGGCAAAACAAAACTTGAATTAGTTGGAGAGATGGTACAGAATTCTCAAATCTAATTGTTTTCACTACTCTGTGTTTTCATTTTAGAAGTTAGAATCTGTAGGGTAACAGCTGCCAAAAAAAAGCAGTCTTACTTCCATTGGTTTCACTTTCGTTAGATCTAGTGATTGCATGGTTGTAGAATGAATTGGTTCATTTCACTGATTTATGGAAGATTGACCTTGCTCCCCATCCTTTCTCAGGTTTTAGTTGGGTTGCGTTGTCCATATATACGCTAATCTGACTGTGATGGCACAATTAGTAGTGTCCAGGCAAAGAGACAGAATGTTTTCTTCATTTCTCAGGAATCAAGCTTGCCTATGTTTCTGAAGGAAATAACATCACTGTCTCAGAAGTAGGTGAGCCAAAGCAGGAGGTGAAGTAATTTGCCCATCCTTGTGCCAGATTAAGATTCTATTTGGTCTTAAGGCAGTATATCTTGGGATTTTTTTTATTATTTCCAGTGCAGATGAGTCCCTGACACACAGACAGAAAAGGACTAGATTTTCGAGTTGTTATTGTGCTCAATTGCTGCTTACCCTGCCTGCTTAGCGCACTTGGTAGGCTGTTTTAAAGTAGTTTTGTTCTGGTTTGTGAGTGTGTCATACTTGCATATATAATACTTCTTTTTTTTTTTTTTTTTAATGTGTTGTCTTCAAATCTCTGTTTAGAAATCTAACCTCAATTCTTTTTATTATTAGGGCAAGTGTCGAGATTTTGAGACTATGTTGTGGTTTGAATCCTTGCTGTTTTATGGCTGTGAAGAACAGGAGCAAGTGAAAGATGATGCTGATATTTCACTATTGCCTACCATTGTAGAGAGAGTTGTTCTTCCTAAATTAACAGGTATAGTCTTAGAAAGAAAACGGGGGAAAGAGGGGTGTGTGGAAGCTGGTGCTTGTTTATGCTTTCAGATTTTACTGTCTTGTAAATTATTGTCTGACTGTCTTAGTACCTGTATTTGAGTATTTGCAAAGTGGAGTAATTCTTTAATCTCTTACAGTGATTTCTGAAAATATATGGGATCCTTTTTCTACAACACAAACATCTAGAATGGTAGCAATTGTACAGAAATTAGTAGATGGATATCCTTCAGTGGTGAATGCAGAAAACAAAAATACACAAGTAAGTTGTTTTTTCTGAAATGTCTTGGATAAGTTAAGGAATTTGAATGTATTTTTAATACACTGTATTGGAAAACACAGCATGCTTAGTGAGGAGCAAGAAATAGAATTTTGCAACTATATGATGCTCTGCAGCCTAGCTACGGAGAGTCAAGTACGGTGATAAATTAGGAGGAGGAACTCAGTGAAGTATCCCCAAAATAGATGCTAGAGCTAAAAAGAGATACTGAATGTACCAAGACTTGTCATCTGCAGTTTTGCTTTAAGGGTCAGCTACGAATAGTCAGGCTTTTCTTTTTTAGATCTTTGTAACCTTTTCACAAATGTATTGTCTTGAAATTTGGTTGTTTTACTTATCTTCTATGAACACGAGAACTGATGTGGTGAGTTCAGGTGTTGTAGCTAATGCAGTATATGCATCACCTTTAGAATAATGGGAGATAGGCCAAAGTGCATGTGTATGGGGAAGTTAGCACAATACTAAAAATGACAAAAGTCCTGACCTCATAGTAGCTAATTGTGTAGCCAAGCTTAACGATGAAGTAATTCCATTGCCTTCAGTTTTTATTGAAAGAATCAAATTTCAGCTCTGTTAATTGTTATAGGCTTCTCTAAGACTTTATTAATGTGTGCTAAAGTATGTATGCCTATTTTACTATTAGGGTCACAGATGTTCTTTGTTGCTTTGAAAATCAGTTTCTGAGTGGTTAACTACTAAGCAGTGGTTTGGACACTTTTTAAAGAAAACTTGTCTGTTTCAGATGCTTTTAAAGGCATTGTTGCTAAGAATGAGGAGAACACTAGATGATGATGTATTCATGCCCTTATACCCAAAAAAGTAAGTTTGCTTTCAACTGTGGTGTTAGACCTTTATTAGCAAGTTGGTGTCTTCTGTCCGTAGTTGATGGGTTTTTTCCCAGTATGGTTCACTGGCTGGATACAGGAGATCTTTCATTACCGTGCTGTAAGGATTTAGCAGAGACAAGCAGGATGGAAGGGAATATTTATAGATATGAACTGTGTGTGGGAAGGAGGAAGCCAGCAAACTCCAGACAGAGGTGGTCTTGGTTGCTCATTAAAGAAATCTCTTACTTTCCAGCATCTTAGAAAACAAGAACTCTGGTCCATATTTGTTTTTCCAACGTCAGTTTTGGTCCTCTGTTAAGGTAAGTCAGTAAATACATCTGGTAAATCTTTGGTCTAGACAGTGTAGCAATAAAACCCTCTTCAAACTTGTGGAAAATGGTAGATGAAAATTGCTTCAACTTTAGTTGAAAGAACTCTAAATTAGGATTCTTAGTCTTTGATAATGCACTGTGCCCTCTTCAAAAGATTGCCGAGTGAAAGCACCATCATTTTAACTTGGGCATTGTGGGTTTACTCGGCATATTCAGCCCATTTTTCTTAATGTCATTGTGCTTGTCAGAATAAAATATGATGCTTTTATTTCACTGATATGGAATGAGAGAGCTTGGTTGGGGTTTTTTTTATATATATATAGTGTGAGAATCTTCATAAAAATAACTTGGCCCTTTTGGAAAGCTCACTGCTATTTGTAAAGTATAAGAGCATTTGTAATCTTGGTTTAATTGAAACGATAAAGAGTGTGACAGAAAAAAATCTATGTGTGTGGAATGTGCGGTGTAGAGTTTGCAAGGGTCCGTAAGAAGCTATGATTGATGTAGTTCATTTCCAATAAAAGGCTGTGAAGAAAATTAACTCCCAACTAAACAGGAAAATAAAGTATGAACCTGCTGATCTCCATGATCACGCAAACAGAACTCTTATCTGGAATTTTCTATTTAAATTGCAGCAGTGAGGGAGACTGTATTCTGAATAGGTTTGCAATCACTTAGTTTACTTCAAATGTTTGGCACTGAATTGTTTCACTTTGCAATAAAGGTCAACTTCTTAAATGCTGTCTAGAGCAAAAAAATGCACACACATCATTTATTAAAATGCTGTTGTTAAAAGTGAAACAGGTCACTTGTTTAGGGCTTGTGTCTCTAAGAGTGAGACTGACTGCTTCTGCCAATATCTATCAGAGCCCAGGCAGTTTAGAACTATGCATGCTGTTACCACTGTCTTATTTTAGGGAAGCATTAAAAATACAGCTCTCTTGCGCTAGCAAGTCAGTTATAGCATCACAGACAAGCAGAAATAGAAGCTGGGAGACAAGCGCTGGCTTACTGTTTCCTGATGATCTGTGTCAACAGTAAACTGTTGGCTGCCTTCGTTTGTACAAGGCTGGCAGCAATTCTCCACAGGCCATACGCCAGTGGGGAATAACAGCTGTACAGTTGGCTTAGCCAGCACTCCCCCGTGACACTTTCTGTGTCTCTTGTGTCACCGTGCCTTGGAAATAAGGGTATGCTGACAGCGTAGCTGGGGATTTCATCGACAGTGGGGGCTGTGAATTTGCCCCCTTGCAGCATATGCTTGGCTTGACATTGACATCAAATTCTGAGAACAAGGTGGCTTAAAACTTTAATTCTTGTTTTCTGATCTCTTGTGCAAAACAAGAGCAGAGTTGGGGGGGGGGGGGGGGT
>RSEF01000001.1:128134224-128149289 GCA_003993805.1 Himantopus leucocephalus | reverse complement strand
TGTGTGAGAATTCGTAACGCTCTAAGCTGGTACTTTATGGATTCTGAATAGTTTTGAAACTTAACAGAAGGCATATTTCCACTGCTCACCTTGGCCATCCTGTTGCATTTGAAGAGGCACTAGGGTGTTTGATCAACTTCCTCGTTTCAGTACATTTTCAGATAATTATTTTCCCTGTGTTGTATTTTCAGTTATTAGGAAACTTTCTCCAGTGGTATGGAATCCTTTCAAATAAAACTCTCCAGGAGCTGTCAATAGATGGTCTGCTAAATAGATACATTCTTATGGCTTTTCAAAACTCTGAGTATGGAGAGGACAGCATTAAGAAAGCTCAAAGCGTAAGTAAAAGCAAACAATGTTTTAAATCACTTGAAATTTGTGAGTTAAGGAAAAACGTAGTTAAAACTTGAGGTTACCTATAAAGTCTTGTCTTTGATATATCAATATTGTAATGTCAGTGAAAAAAAAAATATTTTTTTTTTTTTTTATTACACAATCTAAAGAAAGAAGCTTCTCTGGCTTATACTTGTATATAGTTTAGGTATGGTATAGGTTTCAGTGTTTTACTGCCTGAATTTTGGATCACTCCCGCTGCCTGGTTTCACTCAGTTGGACCTTGTCACTGCAGTCTTATCTGGTAGACTTTGCACATCGTGATAGATAGCTTTTAAAATTTTGTTACATTTTGTTTAACTTTCTTTTTCCTGTTTTGTCTAGGTAATTGCTTGCTTTCCTAAACAGTGGTTCACTAATCTAAAAGGAGACAAGACTATTTCTCAGTTAGAAAACTTCTGTAGATACCTTGTTCATCTGGCCGATACAATTTATAGAAACAGCATTGGTTGCTCTGATGTAGAGAAGAGAAATGCAAGGTAACTTACTCTGAGTTAATGCAATTCTTGCAATGCAAATCTTGTGCTTTGTGTTATTTTGCTGATGCACGCAAACGTGGGTAAATAGCTCCATACTGCTACATGTCATTTGAAACAATTTTGAATTCAAACTTAAAAAATATTATGGTATGGTAGATGGGGAGATTTTTAAGGTGTGTGTGAAGACAGCAACTGCTGGAAATCTTGAAACATTCGTAATGCATTTTGCATTACAGCTAAGTGTCCCTGATTCTGGCAAGTTTTGTAGTTAGTGGGTTTGGACTTTTCCACCTTGTGAGCCTGTGGCAGATTCTTGCATAATGACTTCTAAATTACAAATTGTGCTTTTGTATACAGTACAGAAGTTCTGGCTTTATTTACACAGCCAACTAGATGAACCTGTTTTCCTCTAGAGCGAAGAGTCATTTTATTTGTATCTGATAACCAACATAATTAAAAGTTTGGGCTAGATGCGTAAATGTTACTGCTGGCCAAGTAACCTGAAATGCTATGGGTGTATGATTTTAACAATGCTAAACTTAAAAACCAAATTGTTGCACAGATACACAGGAATATAACAAGATGGGAGGATGTTTTACTCCTGTGCTGTTGCATGAGAAGGAGAGGTTTCAAGGTCAACAGTTCAGTTGTTCCAGCAAACCTGAAACTTGGAAAGATGAACCCTTGCTAACTGCATTAGTCATTCTTGATAGTTGAACTTGCTTGAGCCATTGTTGAGTTACTCTTCAATTATTGAGGCTCTCTGGGGGATTAGATGATTCTCCCTTTTTGATCTTATGCATAGCACTAAAACATAGAGACAGAAATTTCCCTTAAACCATAGCAGAAAAATCTGGGTTAAGAGGTGGGGTTTTTTTTCTGGTATCAGTATTTTTTACAGTTAACATGTTGGTTATTAGATACTTTTCTGCCTTTAGAGTAGCTTTTGGCTGTGGCACATGAATCGTCTCATTTTCAGGGAACACCAAGCTTTGTGCCACACTGGGTTGTGCTCAAACAACTTTTTATCCACTCTCAGGTTATGCCTTGGAACTTTGTGTCCAAAGTATAATAGCAGTGTCACATACCAATTTAAATTTCCCTGTGATTCAGATTCAAAGTAGACTCATTACTCCTTCTTTTCTAAAACCAAAACGCATAGCCTAGCATGATACTGGAATTGAAATGAAGGAGTTGAGAGAGAATCCAGTAGAGATTAAACTTCTCTTTTGGTAGCCTGTTTCTAAATTTGAAGGAACTTTCTTTACCAGCTGAAATGATAACGTGGTAAAACCTTGTATTGGAAGAGAAACATCCAATTAATCCTTTTTTCATAGTGAGTTCTAATTTAATTTCTATCTTCTGTCCTCCTGCTTTTTCCTGGCATTTAACAAATCTGTTGCTGTTGCCCCCACTAAGCACATAAAATAAGTCTGCTGCAGAAATATTAGTTTTTATAACCAAAGAATGTCACGTCTTTTCATATAAAACCTAGTTGTTTGAAACAAAACCGCATTAATTTCTGCTGAGAGGGAAGTGTGTCTTTACCTATGTCTGTTGGTGCTAGTTTTCCAGATGTTGGATGCTTTTTCACAGGTCAACTAGGTACATTTTTAAGATTAATTTTGAACTAGTACTTTTTGTGAGACTGGTCTAAATTTCATGTCCATCCTCCTAGCAAGATAGCAAAATTGTTCTTGACAGCTGAAGAAGTACAGTCCTCCTAGCAGTTTGTTCCCTCTAAGCTTCCTAGATTTACCTGAATTGTAATGCAGTTCATTGGCAGCAAGCTTCATACCCTTTTAGGGCATGCATTAAAGCATACTTGCCGCCTTGGTTTTATTTTGGGGGTTTTTTTGGCTTACGCATTAGTTACCAAGAGAGCTGTGACTCATTGCACAGTACCATAAGTAATCCAAGACTTTTTCTTGAGATTATTCTGCATCTAGTATTAAACCATATTGTATGATTAATTCCTACTCCCAAAATACATTTTTCAATTTCACTACAAAGCTGATAACCAACTCATTTCATCAGACAAAGCAAGTGGAGGAGAGGATGATGTGAAATTACCTGAAACTGATTTGCTATATGGATTCATAATGTAGTCTTCTGTTGATATATTAATACTTGTATATGAATGTTCCATTCCTGTATTGACTTCTCCTTTCTCTTTTTCAGGGAGCATATAAAGCAGATCATAAAGCTTCTAGCAAGTATCCGAGCGCTGGATCACGCTGTGACAGTTGCGAATGATCACAACGTAAAAGAGTTAAAGATTTTAATAGAAGGAAAATAGACTTTTCCGTCAACTCATTTTGAGCTTTAAAACCATTCCTGATGTGTAATTTATGTACATATGTAAAGTTTCTTAAACTGTAAAGTATTGATCTTTGTTTTAATACAAAGTGCATTCTTATATACAGCATCCTGAAAAAAAAAAAAATTGACTTCTTTGAAAACAAAAATGGAATCCCAAGATTGTCATCTTTCCAGAAATCAGATTTTCCTTAAAGTTTCTCAAAATCTTGTTTACAAAAATACTTTGTACCCATGATTAGTAGTCATCTACTCCTGTTAATTGTTCCATGGTTAACTGGAATGTGTAAAATATATTATGTGTAATACAATGTATGCATATATTTATACCACCATGTTGCTTTCACACTGGATGTAGAGATCTTGTACTGTTGGAATAAGCTTTTCATTTGCTAAAAAATACTTATTTTGACAGTAAAATGATCCTAGTGTTGGTCAAAAGGGCTGGCAAAACATTAAATAGGTGAATATCATTTGAGCTAAAGACTAGAGACACTATCAAATGGAACCTGACCTTTAAAAAGCAGCTGTGCTGCACTCAAATTGGAATAGCTAAAAAATTATTTGCGGTCTGACTATGAAATCCTTAAGGCTGTTCTTAAAAGCAAAACAGAAAGGAAAACCCAAGGCAATGCTTAATTACTTTCTTTTTTTGATACAGGCATACAATGAGAAGTTGTGATTATTGCGCAAGTATACGTGGCAGACTTCCTAAGCCCCAGATACCTTTCATTTTGTAGGAGTAATAGTTTACCCATGAACTTTGGACCCTCCTTCCTTGTGCAAGTTGGTTAAATTCACTGTTTGTGGTTTGTTTTTTGGGTTTTTTTTTTCTCTTTTGTAATTTCATACATGGAACCTGTTTCTTCTGGTCGGTATGGCTAAAGATGTCAAGCAAATTGAAGGTGAAGAAAATTCTATATCCTATGATTTGAAGTATTTATATTGTAGTAAATATTCAAATGTTGCACTTCCTACTAAATACCACCTAAGAATAGTCTTGCAAAACAAAGCATTTAATTTAGATGTAAATTAAAAAGAAAACACTTTAAAAATCTGGTGATCTACATTGGAACACTAGTGACTTGATCTTGAGGTCCAAGGCATGGGAACAGCTGTAATAGCCTTGGATTAAGAGCTCTTTCCAGGTGTGCCCTACTTTTGGGGGGAACTGTAGCAATAAATTGGCATACTGAATAACATAAGAAATCATTGTATCTTATGCTCATGTCATGTGGTATAAATGAGTATATTACAAATGTACAATTTGTAACATGCACACTTCATTTGGACACTGAACAGTTGTTTTTTCTGAACTGTTGGGATTGATGGAGTACATTCAGAAATATCTGCTTTTAAAAATTGTTTCAATAAACTGGTCTGTCAAGGAGCTGTCACAGTGCAACTTGGTAAGCTTTATTCCTTTAGGAAGGAATTCCTGAAGGAAATGATATGTCTGCTGGCTGACTTTATTTCAATATGTCAGACAGAAAAAATCATCCTTAGAAGGTGGAATTTTGGAGTGAACAAAACTGTTTACTTTGAAAAAGCAGTAGGATAAACAAAGAGATTATTATTTTTTTTAGGAGGAACTGTACAGAGACTTTTCTGCATCTTAACGCATGCCTGCCTTCTAGTCACAGGATCTCCAGGGGTGAGGATGGGGAGTTCAGACACCGTTTGCACAGTCTACTTTGGCTACTCTTTCTAGAGCCACTGCAGTATAAAGCTCAGTGAAGGGTAACTTCCTGGCTTCAGGATAAAGTCTTTATCACAGGCTTTTATGGTACAACAAAACTACTGCTGGTATTCAGAATAGCTGCTACCCATACGCCTGTGATTTGGGGGAGTGGGTGGTATATTCTGTGGACAGAAAAAAAAAATACGCTTAAGCAGTTTCTCAGACCTGTACTGCTTAGTTAGGCTGGTTGTCCAACAGGATGTTTGCAAATGAATGTAAACGGTTAATATGACTGCAGGGTGAAAATGTGCTTTACTTCTATTTGGGTATTTTAAATGATGGAGTTGCTTCGACTGAAACTGCTGAAACAGTTGCAGAAATTTAGAAGGCCGTCCTCTCTGAATACATTAGCATAAGCGCACATTGTGTAGTGTCAAATTTGTTCAGAATCACTAACAACCTCAAATACCAAAGCTTTTCACTGCTTTTTCTACATCCAGAATTTTGACTGCCATCAAATACTGAAGCCACAAGGTGGCACATTCAAAGATTTCAACACCGGAAAATAAGGAAAATATTTGACTGGGAAGTGTCAGAGTTTGGATTTTCAATGATGAAATTCTTCAAACGCTGAAGGTAATAAAGCTAGAGGGTGCAGGAAGAGGGTTGGAGTCAACTATTCTCTTTTGGTGCCAGGTGCCTCTGTCAAAGAAGGTGGCCCGTTCACAAAAGTTGGTCAACAGTAATCCCTCTGCTCTGAAAGCCCTCTTCAGCTTTGCTCTGCTGTCCACCCGGTCTCCCTGTGGTGGGGTTTGGCTGGGCTAATAAAACAACAGTAACTGGACTTAGTTTTGGAAATCATGGTTATTCACACTCTCTACTGCCTCTCTGGGAAGAATACTCATAATGAGTCATTCCCTCACTCTCTCCCTGGCTGCAGTTCAGGGAGGAGGAAAGCTGTAGGTTCAAGCCATTGCCTACCATCTCAAACTTTGCTTTTCTTATACATATAAAACGCTACAAAATTTAAATGCAGGTTTGTAACTGCTGTTTGAGTAGGCGTGCACACTACTAATGGAGCACCAGACTAGCTGAGCAGGAAAGCTCGGGACACTGATTATTAAAAATACAGACATTTTGCTGCAGTTCGGATTGTGACTAGGACTGTAAGGGAGGGAATGAAGAGAATGTCTTCTTGTAACCTCATTATAAATTGTAGCTACACAGAATCTCTTTTCGAGATAGCCTGTAGTCATTTTCCTAATTAACTGCTGCAGAAGACCAGCTATTCATATTCCGCTTAGCCCGTCTCCCCTCTACTACAATGACGCCATGTGGCTGTGGTGTCTCAGCCCTTGCACGCTTGAGGAGTTTCTCCTTCCTCTCCCCATACAATGTCACCTTTGGAGAACGGTAACACGAAGAAACTTGCAGCAAAGTATGCTCATGGGTGATAAGTAATCTAACTTCTCTTTGGGCGGTGTGGTGCCTTTCCTATGTATAAATGGTTAGAATTGTATAGGCACTTAAAGATTGTATGTAAATAATGTTACCCAATTTTATTTATAAACAAAATAACCACTTCTGCCACTTCACCCCTATCTCACTTATTGACACAAGTTAAATGCTAGGAGCAAAGTGGTCATACTTTATGTAATGGCCTTTAAAGTGTTACACAACTGCTGCTTGGTTGAGGTATTATCTGAGGACAACTGCTTTAACATTATTGTCCCACAGTCTACCACGTGTATCTCACTGTTCACTATCAAAATTAACAAATAATTATAATGTGTTAAGAGACTGATGACCTAGATGATGATGAAATCCCATGTGAGAAGGTACCAACACAGTAAGTGACACAGCAATCTTATTCCTCCTCAGAACTCTACAGGGACTCTTGAGAAAGTCTGATAACCTCTTTAGTAGCGAGAATGGTTTAGGAAAAGGTGTAGAACATGCAAGAAAAAATTGCATGTAAAACTGTCAGTCATTGAGATTTTTCTGAACAGGGTAATATATTACAGAATTATTACAGTTATTTAATTATTATAATTATTATGCAGTTATTTATGATTACAGTTATTACAGAATTACCTTTACCCTAAAGGTCACCAATAGCAAAGGGAAAACCTTGTCCTTTACTACAAAGGAAAACAAAGTGAAATCTGAAATGTGAAATGGAGAAGTTTGAGGAAGAATTGTGCAGATGCAAGGAGCCACGTGATTCCTCTTTCTCCTCCTTTCGGAAACATCTCATTTTCTATAAAAGTTCGCTAATCAGTGGTTCTGCTTTCAGTTCTCACTAAGTTACTCTATGAAAAAGGCATATTTTTTTTTTAGAAAGAACCTTTAGAAAGGGATATGCCCCTGCAGTTTTGATGCAGTGTACAGCTTTGGTAAAATGACTTGGTGAGGTTTATTTTAACAGGCTGAACTGTCCTCTTACGCGTGGTGGTGCTTCAAAGCAGTATCCCTGTCACCTTAGGTTTATTAGTTGCCCAGTGAAAATGAAATGTCCTGTGATCAGTGCCCTAAAAAGACATAACAATACCGGTGATCTGCTCATTAGTTTTACCAGTGAAGTCGCATTCCTGCAAGAGTTGTGGCGCGTACAGTAGAGAGAACTCCGAGGAGGCTTCAAAAATGGTTGTTGCAAGGAGGGAGGATGTTGTGGGTTTTTGAGAAACTCGCACGCAACCAACAGGACGGATCAGAGTTGAGCGGTTTTGCCCTGTGTGCCATACTGCAAACATCAAACTTCGGTAGCCTTACAATTAGTTATTTGATTCAGTCTGTCTGCACCGTGAAATAAGGTAGCATTTTTTGTCCACGAGTACTTAATTTCTGTATATAACTAAAAGTCTTGCCCTAAATATGCAGAAAGAAATGAATGGGGATAAAATAATTGCATGGAGACAAACTTAATAATACAAGGCCCTGCAATTTAGGGCTCTGCTCCAAACAATGACTTAAGCATACGGTTTTGTTCAAATACATGAACTGTCCCACTATCACCACTTACATTACTTTTGTGCTTTATGTGCATAGTTAAATGTTTTCATAGTGCAGAGACCTGGAGTGAAGCACAGATGTACCTCCCACATTTGGCGTAGTATTTTTCTTACACGCTTAAGCCCGAATTTTCATAGCCTTCATTTCATACAAGTTCTTGAGTATTGTCTGTTCACTCTCTTAAGACTTTTGTGATACCTAGCTAACGGGAAACATTAAGTGGGACGTAGGTTGCGTGACGATGGGCTTCACACACCCTGGGGACATGTGGCTTAAAATCATTGCATTGCACTTAAATTACATATTGCCATTTTACCCAAACGCTCCAACCAGGATTAAGACATTCATTGAACTAAAGATACTAAAATCAGAATGTACACACAGGGTTACTACCTCGAGGGGGTAGCAGTTCGGAGAAGAACCTGCGTCTGTAAACAAGGGGTGGATAGAGCAAACAGCTCGAACGATTTAACGAGCACTAGGAGTTTGCAGGAGTAAGGCCTATGGCAAGTGCGAGGACGGATATGCAAACTAAATATCATTTCCAAACTTTCATTTATTTGCTGTCGATGTGCCAATCTAGCGCTGTGCAGCCCCACAGATGGCGGTTTGAACACTTAGCGGGAATGGGTAAAACAGCGGGTGGCCTCGCTGCCAGCGGTGGACGTGCCTGAGCCTGGCAGCCCCGGGCTGATGCTGCCGACACCGCTGAGGCCGAGGGTCGCTTTTCTCCCTGGTTTTTGCCATTGCTGTTTTTCGCACTCCTCCTCCCAATTTTGCAGCAGGATCTGCGAGCCCGGAAACCTTCCCCTTCCCGGCATCCTAATTCTGCCTTTACATCTGTCTGCCCCGTGGCAGACGCAGCGTGGCCCTGGGCTCCCTCACCTTTCTGATCCCAAAGGCAAATGTTGCCTGGGTTGCTGAGAAGCCTTGAGCCAACTTTGCTTTCAGACAGCAAAGAGGCTTTAAACAGGCTTTAAACAGGCTCCGCTCTGAAGCCCAGCAAAGTCCTGGTGGGTCGACCTTGGAGCGCAGCCAGATGCCCACCCAGGTGCTCTCTCACTCCCCTCCCCAACAGGACAGGGTGAGAAAACAGGATGAAAAAAGCTCATGGGTCACAATTAAGATTGGGAGATCGCTTGAAAATTACCATTATGGGAAACAGACTTGACTTGGGGAATTAATTTAATTTATTGCCAATTAAAATAGATTTGGATACCGAGAAACAAAGACAATTAACACAACACCTTCCCCATCTCGCCCCTTCATCCCAGGCTCAACTTCTTCATTCCTGACTCCTCCACCTCCACCTCCTCCCTGAGCTCCACTTGCAACATTTCCATATACTTAAGGTTGGCGAGATTCTGAAATTCAGTTGGCAGGTGGGGAAAAATTACCCAAACCTTTTATTACACAAAATTGAAAAACAAATTAAACTTTATTTGTAATGTGCTTTGCTATATTATGCAGTTTATTACACTGGCAATTAGAATCAAATATTCATTCTCCTTTTCCATTAACTTATAAAGAGCAGTATTTTCTGAAGTTAACAACAGCTTTATCAAAGCTATTGGAGAGCAATACATTTTTCACATTCTCAGCTGATGTAAACCGATACTGGTGGATGAAAAATTGGACATGAGCCAGCAATGCGTGCTTGCAGCCCAGAAAGCCAGCTGTATCTGGGGCCACATAACAAGAAGTGAGGCCAGCAGGTGGAGGAACGTGATTCTCCTGCTCTGCTCCCCTCCGTGAGACCCCACCTGGAGTGCTGCCTCCCGCTCTGGGGTCCCCAGCAGAAGTCAGACATGGACCTGTTAGAGCAGGTCCAGAGGAGGGACACAAAAACAGAGGCCTCCCACTTGGGAAGGCTGGAACACCTCTCCTATGAAGACAGGCTGAGAAAGTTGGAGTTGTTCAGCCTGCAGAAGAAAAGACTCCAGGGAGACCTTACTGCAGCCTTTCAATATATAAAAGGGGCTTATAAGAAAAATGGAGAGAGACTTTTTACCAAGGCCGGTAGTGACAGGACAAGGGGCAATGGTTTTGAACGGAAAGAGGGTAGGTTTAGATTGGACATAAGGAAGGTATCATTTACGATGAGGGTGGGGAAACATTGAAACAGGCTGCCCAGAGATGGGGATGCCGCATCCCTAGAAGTGTTCAAGGTCAGGTTGGACGGGGCTTTAAGCAACGCGATCGAGTGAAAGATGTCCCTGCCCATGGCAGAGACGTTGGATTAGATGATCTCTGAAGGTCACTTACAACCCAAATCATTCTGTGATTCGATGATTCTATGACTATATTTTCAAGTGATGCACTTCTCTGACGTTTTGAAAAGTCACTAAGCAAATAATGGAGTAGTTCATTTTCAACTGCAAAATAATTAGCTATCAGAAAAAAATTATATTGCCCTGAGGCAAAACATACGTGTTCATAAGAAAACAGCCACATTTTATCTATTTTATCTGCTGAAAAAAATGTGAATAAACTTGATATATCAATTGTTTTACACTACAAGTATCTACCATTTTTGCCTTGGGTCTATCTTGTAAACTAACCTTTAAATTGCTGTCCCTGTGTCATGGTTTAACCCCAGCTGGCAGCTAGAACCATGCAGCTGCTTGCTCACTCCCCCCATTTGGATGGGGGAGAGAATCAGATGAATCAGCTTGTGGGTTGAGATAAAGAAGGTTTATTAAGTAAAGCAAAAGCCACACACGCAAGCAAAGCAAAACAAAGAATTCATTCCCTGCTTCCCATGGGCAGTCAGGTGTTCAGCCATCTCCAGGACAGCAGGGCTCCATCACGTGTAACAGTTACTTGGGAAGAAAAACGCCATCACTCTGAACGTCCTCCCCTTCCTTCTTCTTCCCCCAGCTTTATATGCTGAGCGTGACATCACATGGTATGGAATATTTCTTTGGTCAGTTGGGGTCAGCTGTCCCAGCTGTGTCCCCTAACTTCTTGTGCCTCCCCAGTCTACTCACTGGCGGGGCAATATGAGCAGCAGGAGAGGCCTTGACTGCTCAGCAACAACCAAATACACCAGTGCACTGCCAAAAGTATTTCTCACCCCAAATCCAAAACAGCACTAGACCAACTGCTAGTAAAAAAGTTAACTCTATCCCAGCTGAAACCACAACACCCTGTTAGTGATCTTTATGCATGGATAAAACCAGGACACACTAGCTTTGCTTCCACAGCAGTCACATTGTCATGCTTTTATTTTTACATTCTCTATACTAAAAGAGTTTCATGAGTTTCTTTTTGATGCTATGCTAGAGATAGTTCAATTACACGTGAGCGTCTACCATAAGCAAGTGCAAAATAGCATAAGCTGCAAAAAGCTGTTAGCAATTATGCATTCTAGTAATTTCAAAACCCATGAAACTTATCTTTAAATAGACTTCTAAAATATCGTTCTTTTATTTGTCTACAGAACATTTTCACTGGGGTCATCATAATGCGTGGAGGAAGTTGGCCAGCTAAAAATACAAAAAGATGACTTACACTGTATTTTACATCACAAATATTTGCTCTGTGTTCTCTCCCACCAGTGTACTCCACGCAACTGGTACTTAGCCTATGGTAGGTATGTGGGATAAGACCATAAATATCAAAAGATTACATATACAATCTACTATTTCTTTAGAATAGACCAGAGCTATTCAGAGAATACATATCAAACATAACTTTTTGTGCTTCAATATAAAGTTTACAAGAAGCAAAAAAAGTGTTTCAGTTTTTAATTTTTACCCTTTGCAAGGGGAATTATCTTGGATGAGAAGGTAGCTGGAAGAAATGCTACAATCTAAAAATCAACGATGGCCCAGCTCTCATCTCAGGAGGTAGCTATACTTCTCATACTTGCCCTTGCATACTCTTTAGTTCAAACTATAATCTCAGTGAAGAAAGTTTCTCCAGTTTTTCAGATTGTTTTTTCTACTTCAACTCTCCACTTAAACTGCCCTCCTGACCCCAGAGTTATCTGAAGAGCAGCAAAGCCTACTTCCCTCTTGATTTTAGCACGTAGCTCTCAAACCTGCCTTCTGTAATCTCTTCAGCAGCTCGCAATGTATCACCACCACAAAACAGTAAAGCTCCTCAGGTACTCCTCCCCCACTTAGAGCTTGCACAGGCTGAATGGAAATTTCCAAAGAGATGCTTAAGCCTGTCCCTAAAACTTTTGAAGCCTGTCAGGAAGAGGTAGGCTTTAGCCGTGATTCAGTGCTCCCACCCAACCCGAGGCACTCGGTGAGCATCTGCACCAACAACTTCTCTGCCCATTGCACATTTTGCACAGCAGGGTTTTTCAGTGTGCACTACTACTTGTGAGCCTACCTCTAAGATTCTTCTCCCTGCTGCACCTGTAATAAATACACAACCTGGACTGGGGGTGACTGTGTTTTAATATAGCCTCACTGTGCATCCATAGCGCATTTTTCAACTTTGAAGCCTGCAATCCAGCATTGCCATAAAGACAATGCAAAAGGAGAACTTCTTATAAGCGTTCTCTTCTTACTTTTCCTTAACGGGCCAGGTTTCCTCAGACTCTCCGTGACAAGCTTTTCCCTAAGGGGCCAGGTTTCCTCGGGCTGAACTCCGCCCTGACAGCAGGGCTTGCCCAACGCTCGCTGGCTGCTGTGGTTCAGCCTGCCCCTGACAGGGCCTACACGAGGGACGCCGCTCACAGGATCCCGGCTCTGGCAAAGCCTCCCCCCAGCCCACCGTTCGCTGACTCCCGCAGGCCAGCACCTCCCTGCCGGTACCCCGCTGCGATCAACGGCTCTCCCTCTCCCCCGCGGGGCCGCCGGCAATCGCTTCAACGGCCGGCAACCGCTTTAACGGCCGCCCTCGCGCCCCGCCCCCCTTCTCCCACCCGCCTCGCCGCGGCCGCCCCCTCCCGCCCTCTACCAACTTCCGGTGGCGGGAGGCGCAATGCGGAAGGGACGGCGGGGCCGGAGCGGAAGTGAGGTCCCGCCGGCTCCCGCGGCGCGGAGCGGAGCGGCGCAGAGCGGGCGGCCGTTGGCGGCAGGTGGTGCGGCCGGTGAGGGAGGCGCTGGTACCGCTGCGGCTGGGGGATTGGGGAGGGGGGCGGCGGCGGCCGCCGTGGTGGTGGCGGCGGCGGCAGCAGCAGCAGCAGCAGCACCGGGGGACGCCCTGCGGCTGTCAGTGCGCGGCGGAGCCGGCCCGGCTGTCGCCGTTGCGGGGCTCGGGCCGCGGGGGCGCCAGACAAGATGGAGGCTCTGTCAGCGTCGTGGGTGCCGGCGGCACCGGGCTGTGGCGGGCGGCGGTGCGCGCCTGCCCCGGGCGGCAGGTGGTAGCGGGGCGGGGATCTGCTGGCCCGGTGCCGGCGCCGGGACCGTCCCTCGGCCGGGCGGTTCGGCGGCCCCTTTTCTCCTGCCCGGCAAAGGGAGAGGGGGCTTCGGGTGAAGGGCCGGGCCGTGGCCGCTGCTCCCCGGGCGGTGCCGGGCCCGCAGGGGCTGTGCCGGAGGGTGGGGGCCGGCGTGTTCCGTACCGGCGGCGTAAAGTCCGTATCCGCCCTAGAGGTTACGGACACGGAGCTGAAGGGAAGGGAGAGGGCAAAAAAACCCTGCTCCGGGCTTTCAGGAAGACTCTTCCCTCGCTGTAAGTTTCCTGAGCTTAAGCCCTTAAAATTTGGCTGCTCTCGCGTTTGTTTATAGTTTCGTATTGTTTGTTGTTGTTGTTTTTTAATTGCTGTAAAGGAAGATCTTACCTCTGTGGCTTACAGGCAGTTTCACTAGTACAATACTGCAATGTTTCAGTCGTCAGCTACTGCAGGGGAGGGTTTAAATCCAAACAAAACCCTGCTTTCATTTAAAAAAGAAAAACAAGATGGGTTAACGTTTTTGTATGATCATTTAAAACGTCTTAACAGCTTTACCGTTTAAAATATACTGTCCTTTTGTACAAGGTCAAAATCAGTAAAATAGATCTAAAAATTGAAACCTGCCCAGGCTTCTGGTCCTCTGCGTTTGGCATTAGTTTATGATCGTTGCTATTCTTACATATTTGTGGTAGCTAAAGAATCTTATTTTCATTCTTTTTTTTTTCTTTTCGAAGAAGAAATCCTATTTATTAAGTATTGTGAAATAAATTCTCATTGTCTCTCAGAAGGTTTCAAATAAATCCTTTATTTTGAAAGATGTTTCTCTGGGTAATTGTGTTTTTGAAACATTGTTATGTTGTTTTTAGATAGTCCCTATATTTGTTTTGGAACATGAGATAAAACAAGTTTCATGAGGGAGAAAGAGGAGCAGGTCTTTTTTGTTGTTGTTGTTTGGTTTTGTTAAACGTGCAGAATCCCTAGGAAGGGATGCAAGTCAGACCTGCTTTGCAAAAGGTGTCTGGAAGCACAAGGTTTCACTAACATCATCTTGTATTGGACAGGACTGCCTCTGATAAAGGCAAAATGGCTTTCAGTAAAGGATACCGTGTCTATCACAAGCTGGATCCACTTCCATTCAGTGTGATAGTGGAAACCAGAAACAGAGAAGAATGTCTCATGTTTGAATCCGGAGCTGTGGCTGTCCTCTGTAAGTCGATATGTTTTGATAACTACAGTGTAAAAAGCCAGCAGACTTGACATTGTGTAAGCTGTTTATTTATGGAATATAAAGAAGCAACTATTCTGTTTTCTTATTTGCTAACGGAGAAGCTTCTGATTTAATTGAGGGGAAAAAAAAAGGCATTTTCATATCTTCATCTGTTGAGAGAGAATTTTACACATTTAATTACATTTCATCATGCATGTATATTTTCATGTATACTAAATTTTCTTCTTCTAATAGCTTCCAACAACATCTGCATATTTCTTTGGTTCTAAACAACCTCCTTTTGAATACATAACTCATTGAAGAGCTAATTCTCTGTTGTATTTCATAATAAAAAATTCTAAATTCTTAAATGGTATATCATCTTAATTTGTTTTTTATCTTATTTTGTATCATGATTTTTGATGGTTTTTTGATTTTTAGCTTTATTTTGTCCCTGTATTTTTAACCTATCTTGAGACTCTGTATTGATTTGTCTTGTAATAAAATGAGTAATATTTGGAGCAAGGTGTCTTGCATTGCAAAGTTATTTTTACGTTTTCAGTGATAAATGCATTAAATGGTTCCTTTAGATTCTTTTTGTCCCGTTCCCCCCCCCCCCCC
>RSEF01000001.1:128103348-128124929 GCA_003993805.1 Himantopus leucocephalus | reverse complement strand
TAGCTTCTGCAGAAAAAGACACAATCAAGAACACCTACTCCAAAGTAATGGATGCATATGGGCTCTTGGGTGTATTAAGATTAAACCTTGGTGAGTAAAAGATGTAAAACCTTAATTTTTCATTTGGGAAAGAAAATTGTGCTTCTCCTTTAAAACTGCACAGCACAGGATCTTCGCAACAGGAACTCAACTCATTTTTTTTCTTTTTGTTTTTTTTTGTCTTTGTAGAGTAACTTGCAAGTTTGGAGCACTCCCAGAAATAAGGGAGTGGACAAAAATAACTTCCGTTTTCGCAATCCCTGTTATTTGCAGCATAGTTTCTCCTGTTTGGATTTACTTTTCTTCTGTAGAACTTGAGAATGAGTCATTGATGTTGGTTCTTTTTGTACTTTTTTCAGGCAAACTGGGGTCAGATTGTGTGCATTTAAGCATATAAATACATGGACACCACACTCCACAAAGATTCATTCTGTTACCTGTGCTTTTTCTTGTTTTACAGGAGACACATTGTTACATTATCTGGTCCTAGTAACAGGATGCATGTCCGTGGGAAAGATTCAAGACTCTGAAGTTTTTCGAGTTACTTCCACGGAATTTGTATCGTTACGAATTGATTCAACAGATGAGGATCGTATTTCAGAAGTGCGCAAAGTTTTAAACTCAGGAAACTTTTATTTTGCGTGGTCTGCAACTGGTGTCAGTTTAGATCTTAGTCTCAACGCTCACCGCAGCATGCAGGAGCACACCACTGACAATAGGTTTTTCTGGTGAGTTCACAGTGTGTTTTATCAGACAATATATTGACTAGTGCATGCCTGCACGAACTAATCTGTGGCAAGTTTTTATCCTTGTCTTTATCAGCTCTTAAATGTACACCTTTGTACCACAAATGTTGATGATACAGAATAGCATTATTTTAACTTGAAGGACATAAGTGTGTTATTAATGATACAACGTTTCCATGGCCACTTGGAGTTTCTTAATTGGAAAACACAGATTTTTCACTGCTTATGATATTATACTTTGATCTGAACAGTTGTCGTGATGTTGTGTTTCGGCTTTGGTGTGTCTTGATTCTTCATCAGGTGTGTCAATTTTTTAAAATGAATGTGGTAATGGAGCTTTAAAGAAAATAGTAATCTTTTGAACATTCTGGGTTCTAAAATGGTGTGGTGTTTGTATATAGTTTCCAGGTGGGTTTCCAACATATGAAAAGACTTTAAAAATTTTATTACACAGATAATTGTCATGTTGCTGATTTTGTTGAAACAGAGCAGGTAGGCTATGCTACAGTGCACATTGCTTGGCTGCCGAACTTGCTATCTTTTTACGGAATATTTGTGATTAAACTATAGGTTTTCACACAGAGAATTCTTGGTAAAAGGAATACTGCTGTTTCTGCCAATAAGAAGCTTAAATAATGCCAGTGATGCGTATTGTCATGTAAAAAATTCTGCTCCCATGTTTTAAACCTTTGTTAAAAATGGTTTATGTGTCCATGAACCTTGGAAGGGTCCTGAAGACTTGGCAGTATGCTTGTTAGAACAGGTGAAAAGCTACATCTGCCCCCTCTTCTGTCCAGTATACAAGACACCAAACCAGCTCTGGCATGTGTGCTGGTGCTACTCTACTCTGCAACTATTTTCGTCAGATAGAGGAATATGATCAGACTGCTATATAAGACAAAGTATGTATATTAAGACAGAAAGTAAGCTCTAGTCTTCCGAAACACATCTGCCTTGATGTAGGTTTACAGGAGTTACAGGAATGTAGTTGTTTGTCTCTCTCTGCATCTGGGAAAAGATTGGGCTCTCTGTTGGTAATCTCGCGGTATTTCGAGGCTTGAGAAATGATGATGCCTGCTGACCCTGTCCAGATAAGCTTGGCTGATTTTGGTGCCTGTCGTAAAACTTCTTAAGTTACCTGGCNTTTTTTTTTTTTTTTTTTTTTTTTCCAGTAAGAATCAGTCCTTGCAGGAGGTAGATGGAATGTCCCAGATTCCAAGATCTAGAAATGTAAACACTAAATAACAGAAAGTATTCTGCTTATGCACTTCAGTAAGCTTTCTTGGGCTTTTTCTGTTCAAAAGTTCCAGTCTCAGATTGCTCAGGGAAAGGATATTGTCTGCTTTCTCAGTCTCCTATTGTAATGCATCTGTATACTTTTCTGCAAAATGAATGTGTACTTGATTCATGGGATTTGAATCTTCAGTAACGATTGGACTGAAGTGTTTGATACTTTTCATTCTAAAAGTTGGAAGTTTAGAATGAAAAGGCTAAAATTAAAGTGAATAGCTTCAACCTTTGTACCAAATATGTTATTTGCAATTATGGTAGAATTTTCTGGGCGGTGACAAAACCAGCCGTCTTACTAGAGTTTACTTTTCTTTGCTATGCAGAAAACTTTTCTTCCTTTTTATACAAGTGAATGTTTCCGAAGAAGATCAAAAGCCAAGCCCCACTAGAGTGAGGTAAAACAAAAAAACTCACAAAACCCAAACTTCAGTCTTATTTACTTACTGCAGTGCTGATTGGTACTACTTAATGTACAGGTATATCCAAGCTGTGGATCTTTCTTTCATTTGAGCAATAATCGTTACTAGAGAATGGTATGTGCAGTATAATTTCAGCAGTTAGAAGAGGCCTAGCGAAGAAGCAGAGTCACTGACCAAAATTGGTCCTGTTTTACCTTAAACCAGGACAAATGTACAAACACTTAACCCTGAAATTGATATTTACAGAAATTTGAAAATCAGTTGGCTATGAATGTATTCCTGGAAGCTTGTCTGGGCAAGGGATGTGTTATGGTGATGTATAATAGAAATAATCATTGTATATTGACAACAATTTTTTTCTAGCTTTATTTTGTGGTGTTGTGAAATTGACTGGTGCTTTACCCATCACAAAAAGTAATCACGTAATTGGAATTCTGGCTTGCTTTTCCCAGAGTCTGTAATCTTTGGCTTCTTAAAGCAAGGCTGAGTGGAGAAATATAAACAAGCTTGGAGAGTTTTTTTTTTTTTTTTTCTGGGTGAAGAGCAGAGGCTATAAGGGTTATTTTTTTAAGGTCATTAGAATTCATGGCTTCACCCCATATTCTTATTGTGCAAACATTTAAGCTGTTCTCTTGTAAACTTGGCTATTTCAAGTATGTTTAAATAAGAGTTATCATAAAACTATAACATGCATATTTTCCTTTTCTCATTTGTAGTAGTAGGCGTAAAATATAAGAAGTTAGTAGCTGGCTTAATTTGAGCTGTGTTCCAGTTATTTTATTTAATTTTTTTTTCCTGACAGGAATCAGTCGCTGCATTTGCATCTGAAGCACTATGGTGTGAACTGTGATGACTGGTTGTTACGACTCATGTGTGGAGGAGTAGAGATAAGGACAATTTATGCGGCTCACAAGCAGGCAAAGGCTTGTCTTATTTCACGACTAAGCTGTGAACGGGCTGGCACCAGATTTAACGTCCGGGGAACAAATGATGATGGCCATGTTGCTAATTTTGTTGAAACAGAGCAGGTATGTTACGCTAGAGTGCACATTGCTTGGCTGATGAACTCCAGAGAAGCATGTGTGGGGATAATGTTTTGCCCTAAATCAACATATCATAAGTCCAGTCTGTAACCAATAGCTATTGAAATAGTTCCTTTGCTGCTAAATAAGGAATCTAAGTAGGTTACATAATTTGATGATCTTGGTTTTTAGTGTAGCTTAGGGTAAGAGTGTGGATGGGTCTGAGTTTCAATAGCTTAAGAAGCTGTTATCCATCAGCTGAACTGTTGTAGGTGGCAGTACTTCCTTTTAGCCTCCTGAGCTGTAGGTGAGTATGTACTTCTGTCGGCCTGAGCAAATAGTAAAGTAAAAGACCTTAGAAACAAGCAGGAGATTTTTGGCAAATACATGATACCTTGTGGTTCAGGAAAGATAAAAACATTCCTATGGTTACTTAACACAGCTCCTCTGAAAGTTAGTTTTTAAAGCCACTGTAATTCCACTGCATTTGATTGCATATCTTTGCCCTTATTGTACAGGAATGCAAGAAGCTGTTAAATCATTCTTTGCTGGCCTTTCTTTGCTCACACTGTATTCATGTGAGCAGGTATCTTTGGTTGAGTCACTGACTCATTGCAAAGCCTAGGTAGTAGCGTTTTATCCAGGAAGGTTGCTGCTTGTACACATCTGTCATGGTTTAACCCCAGCTGGCAACTAGAACCACACAGCTGCTTGCTCACCCCTTGCTTTTTCCCCCCCCAAGAAGGGTGGCGGAAAGAGGGGACGAAAGGAGGGGAAGGGGAGGAAAAAAAAAAAAAGACCTCATGGGCTGAGATAAAGACAGTTTAATAGAAAAAATAACAGAAAAGGAAAAATAACAATAGTAATAATGACACTGGTCACTCTCCCCACCTGGTGAATTGTCACCGTCCAGAGAAGTGATCGTGGATTCCGGCCCACTGGCTAAACCCTATTTATATACCGAGCATGATGTCTGTGGTATGTAATATTTAATTGGCCATTCCATCATTCTGTCTATTCTTCTATGGGAAGCTGAAAAATTCCTTGAATAGTGTAAGTATCATTTAGCAACAACTAAAAACAATAGATATTATTGACATTCCTTTCACAGCAATCACTAGAAAGAAAATTAACTCTTTCTCAACTGAAACGAGGACAACATCCAATTTCAGGAGTTTAATCAGAACACTTGTTACAGTTGCTCTGTCCAAGTTTCCTGGCATGCTAATACCACTAGATGACTGTGGCATATCATTCCACTTTAAGCTTCCTTTCCTGTATACTTGTATTTTGGATTCTGATACACAAAATCTGTGCAGGTGGTCTGAGTAGGCTGCATTTTTATTTTCTGTGCATTGGTTTACATTTTAACTGTTCCTACAGGAAGGTCTTACCAAGTTTTTTTAAACAAGTTGCTCTTAGCACAGAAGTCGTTCAGGCCCAAATAATAAAAGCTCGCTGTATTTTCTTAGATGATGTGAATCATGATTCTGCAAGGACGCCTGAGAGTGCCAGAGTTTCTTTTACGAATTGCTTAGAGGGGATAGAGAGAAAAGTCTAGAGAATACAATATTTTGGCTTGTAGTATGGAATATGTAAATATATTTTATTTACTGTATGTTTAGCTGAGGCTAAGAAACCTAATACCTTACACTCTGTAATACCTATTAATAATATGCTTTTTTTTTTCTTTAATAGGTCATCTTTTTAGATGACTCTGTGTCATCTTTCATACAGATTCGAGGTTCTGTTCCATTATTTTGGGAACAGCCAGGCCTGCAGGTAAGCAGGAGATAGATTTAATTATACAGATATTTCTTATTCATGTCTTTTTGAACATCTTACAGTAGTGTTTAGGCTCTTCTGTACAATTACCTGTCAGGATGAGGTTATCCTTTGGGAGCAAGTTGGTGCTATTGTTTAATTCACCAAGTGTGCTACTCTGGAGTCTCTGAATGCTGTTTTGCACAAAATTTGAATGTCCATTGCTTTTTAGATGTTTTCTCTTTGAAGTTCTGAGTTTTTCTATTTTAATTTAAATTGCTATTTTAAAATAGGTTATTTAAGGGCACCCAAAGAGAGCGTTTTCATCTGAGTTGTTCTTGAGGATAAGTCTTTTCAAGAAGTCAATATGGATAAAGAGTTACTGTAAAATAATTTCATCCCAGCTTTCTTGAAAGAGGGATTCTATCAGCGACTAGTACTGTGATACAGTTTTTACAGGGAAGATTAAAAAGAGTTCATGCCTCACAGTGACTCAAGGTTCTTTAAACTAGACATTTAAGCATTTTGCAGTGGAACTGCTGAAACATTTCCATGCCTTTTACTCAAAACAAGAAGTAATTAGATGATGTGACTAAGTACATTAAATTAAAAAAGGGTGTTTTAGAAAAAAAGAGGAGGAACTGAAGAAAAGACTATAAAAAAGAATGCACATCTTAGCAAGCAGAATTAATTTTGGAGATTTCATTTAGAAAGTGAAATGACTTTTCAGATCATGTTGAGGATCAAAAGAGGTCTTTGAAGAATGATTAATCAAATGTGTAAAGACAAATAATTTAATGTAATCTTCATGTCATAGGTGGGATCTCATCGTGTCAGAATGTCAAGGGGTTTTGAGGCGAATGCACCAGCTTTTGACAGGTGAAAGAATGTCTTAATTTTTTTGTTAATGCCCTACAAACCTCTGATAAGTGATGCATCAGAGGGGTGGGATATCTTATTCCAAACAAGAGGCTTTGTCTATACAAATGGGTGATTCAGCAAAACAGCGAACTGCCTGGGCAGCTTTTTCAAACTTCTACAGGATTGCTTGTGCCTTTGAGTGCTTTGTTGAAAAGTCTGAAGAAAATTTAAAATAGTGAAATACTTTGTTAAATTGCAAACAAAAATTATAGCATGTTTCAATTGAATAACCTGTATTTGTCAGCTGCTGTATAAAAGTAAAATTTATATTTTGATTTTATTTCTGCCATGACACTTCAGCTTCACAGCCTTATGGTTTTAACTAAATGTATGATGTTAAATTGGTGCTATTATCCTAATTAAATAGCAGTTAGTGGTTGTATGCTATTATTGAGTTACATTGATTTGTTTGGACATGACATAATAAAAGACTTGCGGCAGTTATTAGAGTACCCAGTACACTTCTGCGGTGTCTCAGTCAGTGTTAATTTTCTGCATGCCAGAAAATGAGCGTGGAATTTTTCTTCTGTTAACAGGCATTTCCAAACTCTTAAAAATCTATATGGCAAGCAAATTATTGTAAATTTGCTTGGGGCAAAAGAAGGGGAGCACATGCTTAGCAAAGCCTTTCAGGTGAGTATGACAATTCTCTCACTATGCACATCCTTGGAATTTGCCTGTTTGCGATGAAGCTTTTATATAAACTTTGAAAAGTGAAACAGGTATGCTATGCTTTGGAGCAACTACCACTTGTGGTCAAAATTGTATTTATCGTAAAAGCACTGCTTAAGATACATAACATGGAATGGATTTTAAAAACTCTCTATATAATTAGTGTTTGATTGTGTTCAGATTGGTTACTGAAAAATTGTAACAGCAACATAGCGTTGAGGGATTTTCAGTTATTTTCATATTTCATGCTTATTACTGGTTTATTTATAAAATAAATCTTTTGCACTATAAAATTGGTGAATAAATAAACTATACTTTGTGGTATTTAATACTGTGATGTTTCTTTTAAAAGTATTTCCCTTGGAATTCCTGGATATATTCCTTAATATTTTAAAAAAATAATCACAAATTAATTTATCGATTTAAAAATAAATGCTGCTTCATGATTAAATCAAAATGTTTGTTCAGAAGATGTTAACTGTAAGTAGCCATTTTCATGAACTCCTGCTAGTTAGGTTAAAAATAACTGTCGCATTGTAGTCCATAATTACTGACAATTTCAGAAATTCTTTCAGAAGCCAGAGAACATGTCAATGGCCATCTGTTGTTTGCCTTTCCCTTCTTCCTTTTCCCTTTGTATTATAATGGTTGAGTATCTTAGGCCATTCACTAATACCTTTTCTGTATCCAGCTATCCTGGTAGGAGACATTAGTGCTCCCAGATGCACATCAATCCCCAATGCAGATCAACAGCTTTGCCAACAAAGATTGTGTGAGCACTTCAAGATTTTTTCAGGGAGTGTTAGGGAAAGGTTTGCTCAAGCCACCCTCCACAGCAGCCTAAATAATTTGTCTGTTTTTTTCCAGTAGTAGTTTATGGAGTGTTTAGTCAGTCCCCATTGCTGGCAGGTATATCTAAAATGGTGCCTGTTAGTGAAAGGCATTTTCACTGAATTAACTCTTTGCAAATCGAAGCATTTTAACAGTAGAAGAGGTTGTAGACTGTCTTGGTGACCCCTAGTATATTAAGGAAAAAACTGACTTTGATTGTGACAAGAAAAAGGAAAAACACAGGTGAAGTAATAGTCAGTTCTGAGTGATTTGTTGAACAATAGTGATAAAATGGTTTCATTTTACCTAAGAGAAAAGGTGTAATAAACAAGATAGTTAATTAAACAACTTCAAAAATACTTGTAGCCTCTTATTTAGCTTATACTGCTATATGTTCAGGTATTGGTACATTTATACTTTTTTCTTCTCTTTTTACAATGTCAGAGCCATTTGAAAGCATCTGAACATTCAGCTGATATCAAAATGGTGAACTTCGACTATCATCAAATGGTTAAAGGTGGAAAGGCAGAAAAACTACACAGTGTGCTTAAACCTCAAGTCCAGAAATTCCTAGAGTGTGGATTTTTTTATTTTGATGGAAAGGAAGTTAAAAGGTTTGTGTTTATAACTTCTGGAAATTTCTTCAAATTAAATTATGATTCTGGGATGCTTTTGACCCCTTAGCAAAAAGATAAGAGAAAAAAATGTTACTTCTGTTGTTGTGTTTTTATTGTATCCAAGATGATGCTCAACCACTGAAATATGAGTAACTTACTCTATTAAAATTTTGCCTCATTTGGAATATGGTTTAAAAATTTTAATGGAAAATGTCTCTGAGACATGACTTAATTTCAGCCCTTTGACCTCATGATTTGGGTGAAAATGGGCAATTGTCCTTTTTCATGGGTGCACCCACATGGGATTAAAGAATGAATATTTTTCCATCTTCCTGTATAATATGGTTCATATTTTCCTCGGCGATGGAGCATGCCATTTTCTGTTTGTTGTAAAGGCTGATGTTCAGTGCAATCTTTTTCTAAAACTGTTTGCACCTGGATATCCATTTGAGAGATTTAGTTCTCCACAGAGTATGAATGGAATGCATGTTTTCTGCCCTGCTCTGTACTTCCCAGATCTGCTGTACTTGCGCTTCTCTCCCTATTTCCTCACCCCTCTTCCTAGAGCAAGGGCTGTGCTTATCTCAGCAGGAAAAGGGTGGCAGGGCTAGAAATAGGCAACGTTCCTGCTCTTCTCCCTTCCACAGCCTTCCTCCTTTTAATTAATACCAGAGCAAACTGCTGAGTGAGGTTCTCCATGAGAAACAGAATTGTTGAGTGAGGGGACTGTGCTGCGTGCAGTGAGGTTTCATCTAGTGCAGTGGGAGAGGACAAGAGGGTTCCAGTGCCACTCTGTGCTCTAACCTGGCTGTGGGATTAAATGCCCCAGATCAGGTTTTAGTAGGCCTGAATAAAATTAGATTTAATGGGAGGGTGCTTAGGTCCCATCTCCACCTCAAAACATCACTAACCATTCTCCAAAAAGCTTTAAAAGTGGTGTGACACTTTGTGTTGGGAGAACACCATTTGAACTTGATGGAGATTCAAATAATATTATCACCCATCAAAAAGACCATCAATAGAATGAAAGCAAAATAGGCTGTGACTTGTGATAGCTTGAATCATTGTGTTAATAAAAGATACATTGACAATTTTTTATAAGTTCATGGACCATCTCCTTTGGAGAACGTCAGGGTTTTTCCCTGTTTTTTCACAGATAGCAAGTTACTTTGTATTTCAAATCAAATACAGACATAGTAATGAAAAAAAACAATCTTCAAAGTTCTTCAAAACTTTCTACAATTTATGGTTAGATCTCCAAGTAAATGTCAAGAAGCGTTACTGACTTTATTGGACAAAGTGTGTAGTGAGAATGACTAAAGTAAGGAATAAGTTTGTATCATTGGGAGAGCCATCAGAGCTGGCTATGTACTCATAGCCAGGCAAGAAGACCATGGATGTTGCCTAATATGGTTCTTTTGAGAACGTTATAGCATGAGTTAATGGGCTTCTCTTAAAGAAAGGGGAGCAGTTCAGAGTGCCTGAGGGCCTCAAGCATCTGTCGAGCTAAGGGGGAGAGGCTTATTTTTCATTTTTATTTGGGGAGGAAAGAGAAGGTTTGAAAATTGGTTGAAATTGGCTTTAGTTTTATCACAAATTCTTGTTGCTTTTAGTTTAGTTAAACAAATGCAAGAACTGTCCTAATTTTTTTTTTCCATTTTTGTTTTAACTAAGAGTTATTATTTCCCTCTGATATTCTTGGGAAGTGTGTTAGTTGGATTGTTTGAAAAGAAAGCATAATCCTGCATAACACTTTAACTGAGCAAGCAAGGAGAATTGAGAAAAACTGAAGAAGAAAGACTCATGTTATTTGCAGAAAATGTATTAGCTTTGTATAGTGAACACTGCTGCAAAATTCACTGCTGCTGTTGGAGCTAACCCTCTATTGCTGAGGCATTTACAAACATACTTGCGATGACAGTAACATTGCACTGACAATACCCTGATTTACTATTCTGGTTCAGATCTTGATGTCCCTGTCTTTGTTGATGATATGTGTGTTAAATGAGTTATTTCAGTTGTTTTCTCTCTCTGTATCTCGTTGTCCTTGGCACAGATCTCAAAGCGGTACTGTCAGAACAAACTGCTTGGACTGTCTGGATAGAACAAACAGCGTGCAGGCTTTCTTTGGCTTAGAGGTAGGAAAAACAGTGTCCAGATACGCAACCGCTCCTGATGCTTCTGTAGCAATTAGGCTGTAAAAGTAGCATTACCTTCCCTCTGAAAGATGACTGAAACAGTTTCGTAGATGGCAGTTTGATTTATAGTGTGATACTTTTCTTGTTCCAGATCTTAGTAGTTACTGAAACAGTAGTTGTGTAGTAGTTGTAATTAAACAGCAGTCATGCAGCATTATGAAAAATGTTCATTCTTTTTTAGGTGTCAGTTTCTTACGTCTGTTGAGGGTCAGGCTTGCAATTCTAGAAGATGTTGTAGTGTTGTAGTCAGTCACAAAAACGCTTGCATTCACAGTTACTCTATTAGATGAAGTTCTGCGGCATATAGGATTAGTCATCTTAGTATCTGCCAGCGCTGTGCGTTCATATTTTCACAGCACTGTGCTGTGAATTCTTCATGGGACGATATCATGGTTGAGGCTTTGGCCACGCTCAGGCTGAGTAGTTGGAAATTAACCATGGGATTCAGTCCTCCTGCAGGGTTGTGTTTCAGCATATTGGATTGCTGTTGAAACAAAAGTTCTAGCCTGCAGGCTTATACAGTAGAGCTTGAACACAGGAACCTGATAGGAATTGATGGAGTAAAATAGTACTGACTGGGCTATCAGAGTAGCTCTGAAAAACTGTTGACAGCTCCACTCATCTTAATAAACTAAGTTTGACGCCTAAAGATAAAATACTTAGCATGTTTAAAAAAGAAAAATTATGGGTGCTGTAACGTCAAATTGAGTAAAAGGATTATTCTTTTATTTTCTGAATTTTATTTAATAAAAATGCTCTTGTTTTAGTGTCTATAGGAGGAATTTCTGAGAGAACTGCAAAATCCATTGGCCGTAGAACAAATATTTCTGATTCTGGAATATGTAGTGCTTTGCTGCTGTGTTTACCTAGTGAACACTGTTGCCAGTTCATTGGTGTTTTAGTCAGACAGAATACTGAACTGTTTACCCTCATGCAAATACTCTGAAATTTTTTTTTCTTAACATTCAACATCAGTACATACTGTAGCAGATACAACACAATCTGAGAGATCTAATGCCTTTTTTCTCCATTGTTTCAGCTCTGCATGTACCACAGGGGGGTCACACCTTTTAATTACTAAAATTAAGAGAAATAAACACATCTCTTAGTACCTGCTACTAATTCTGGTGGAATTTAGAATTCTTATTCTTTTCTTTAGTTCACTGTGTGTTGAAAAGAGTGGTGGCATTGTTTGAAAATCTCACATTATGTAGTTTGTATATCCATCCATTCTGTATTGACTTTATCATGGGAGAGACAAATGATTACCTTTCCTGGTCCTGAATCTGTTTGCTGGAGTTTAACAGTTCACTGTAGACAGAAATGCGAGCTTTAAGTAAGCAATTAGGTTCTCTTAAATGAGCCATGAGAAACATTGCCTCTTGTATGTTACTGATAATACAGTAGTTTTCTGTGGCGAAAGAACAAATCTTTATACACTCTTAATGCAGTATAGTACTTACGGCAAACTTAGCTTTGCAGCTCTGTGTTTTCCTTTCTTATCCTTTTAAGAACTGGATTAAATATCATCATTTTATTTTTAGACCAGGTGTGCCAAATTTTTCCTTGGTGAGAGCTAAATTATGATTTCAGCTAAAATATGAGAGCTAAAAGTATAAAACTAATTAATATGAAGGAAAATGGTGAATCCTCATGAGCTGCTTACTTAATTTTAAAATTCTATTTAAATCAGATATTTAAATTCTTACTATCTAACTGTCATGTTAAAAAACATGATAGGTACTTCATATAACAAGTACTGAGCTGTGAATGACCATCTAAACTTACAAGATGAAGCACCCAGTTTCTGAAGCTTCTTTTCTTGTTTATTTCTACTTAATTTTGTCTGCAAGTTTCCTTTTGTAACTTTTGCTAGTTCCCGCCCAACCTTCAGAATTTTGCCTTTATGTCATTTTATGTTCATCATTTTAGACTGTTCCTTCTTGCCATTGGACACCTCAAAGTTTTAAAGATTTTTAAAAGCTCTTGAAAATAGCTTTTTAAATTTAGTTTTATTTTTTGGCATTTATTTTCAGTATTATGTTGGTAGCCACAAACACTAAAAATTTACTTGACTTTTTTAAAATAATCGTGATTCCATAAACCAGGATTTCAAACAAGGTCCAATGTCCCATTCTACATCCATGAGCATAACGCTACATTTAAGTAATGTATTTAAATGTAAAATAATACATTTATATATATTATATGTATACAGTTTAAATGCATTTAATGTAGACTCTGCATCGTGGAAAATTAATTCATGTATATTGATTGTAAGGATAAAGATTGCAGTGTATTATGCATGAAACAGTGAATGACAGAAGCCATTGCTATTTCACTGATCACACAGCTCTGTTACTGCTGCGTTTTATAATAGAGGTCAGTGTGTTTTCTATTCAGCTTTTTTGGGAGGAATATGAATTGCTCTAATTCTAAATTATGTAAGTAGAAAGACTTGAGAACCAAAAATAGCTTACTGTGTAACTAGTGAATTTTTAGATGAAAATATTTACAAATCAACTACATAATTCTTTTCCTATATTACTGCCTATCTTTAAGAGAAAATGAAGTGTTGGTGCTAAAGTTATATGTATGATGCAGCCTTTCAAACATGACATGGTGTCAGTTTGTTCACAATGATACTTATAAACCAAAGATATTTTTTTTTGTGCATATATATTGAAAAATTATGATGTACCTTTTAATAAATACATTTGAAGATTTTTCTTTTGCAAATGTTGTCTTCAACTGTTGCAGATGCTAACAAAACAACTGGAGGTATTAGGATTAGCTGAGAAACCTCAGTTGGTTACTCGCTTTCAGGAAGTTTTCCGATCCATGTGGTCTGTGAATGGTGATTCTGTCAGTAAAATTTATGCTGGAACTGGAGCCCTTGAAGGAAAAGCTAAGGTAAAGTACATTTTATTAAAAACTTTAGCAGTATTCAGTATGGGNTTTGTTGTAATCCTGAAAAAAACCAACCAACCATCAAGAAAAATTAACATGAAAAGGTTGGTTATGTTGATAACCAGATCTTGTTTCAGTACAACCTTTTTCATTCATGCCCATGCTTCCCAGATAACACCATTCTGTAGGAAAGGATGAGGCTCAAAACTTTTGTTTCTTTAGATCATACTTCAGAAAAATGTATATCCAAATCAGCTTTAGTTTCTTTGAATATTTTCATTTTTCTCTGTGTACCTCTGCCTCCTATTGTTTCAGTTTCATTCACTATATCTCCTTTCTTTGAAAATGTGTTTCACTGGATGTTGTTGTTCATGCTTTTAGTGTTTGGTAACAGTGTTAAAATCAAACAAGTTGCGGCTGGGTGGTTTTTGTTTGCATGTTCCTCCAGCTATTTCTTTTTAGTTTTGCAATTACTGAAAAAAACCCAAATTATGTTTCTACCTTGCTTTCTAATGTTGTGAACAACTCCGTATTCATGACAGTGTAATGTTCTGTTTCTCATCAACTTGTTTTGTCTTTGTTGATGCCTGAGTTGTTCAGGTTTTCTGTCTTTTATTTTTCTTCTAACAATGTTGCTTTTCTGTTTCCATAATTCTCTCTCTTATCGGGTGATACCTGTCAAGACAAACACATGTTGAATCATAGCAGTTTTTGCCTTTAGTTCCTTCAAGAATTTCTTCTCATAGCATTCTTTTTATTTAAGAATGCACTGCTTCTCACTGCATATTATGTACCATATACTCATAGTTGACTGTTTTGTTTTTCCATCACTTGTTCATTCAGACCATATCAGGGTCCTTCTCTGCACATGTACAAGGCATTGCAGTAAGCTACATAAAAAAGAAAATAAGTAAAATATACTTGTTTCTTATTCTACCCTTGACTGGTGCATACAAGACTCTTTCATTTGGGAATTGCTTGTATTTTAGTATAGAGTGGAATTTGGTTAAAGATGTTTAGTTTTGTTTTCTTACAAAAATGTCACCCAGACCATCAGGAAAACTACAGTAAGTATTTCATGGGGTGTCTCCCCTTCTGACTTTCTCATTCAACCTTAGTTGTCTCTTTTCCTAAATGAATACTTTTCTGTCGTTCATTTGGCTACTTAGATGTTTTTACTTTGTAAAATGCATTTACTGTATTTACAATTCCTTTTTTAATCTGTAAAATACAGAGTACATTTATTCTGCTGTCTTCGTAATAATACAGAATAGTCAATCCCTGTCCCAGGCACCCCTGCCCTGGTACAACTGTTAATGAGTACCACAGCTCATAAATCAAACACAACATCCCTGATAGAAGTCCATCTTTTCAAAGAAGATCCTTAATACTTGCAAAGCCATACAATAATTGCTGTTCTTGCAATGAAACTTGACCAGGTCACTACTCAATACCTTCTTGATTACTCCGATAATACATTTTAAAATGTAGTTCTTAAGTTGCAATTCTAATTCTCATTTCTCAAATGAAGAGTTTGATATTTGAAATGCTTCCATTTCTTGCTCGTCAGTTTCATTCTTTGAAGTCCAGGAGAACTTAGAAGTAAAAATATGGAGTGTTGGAATAGAAGAAAAAATATTTTAACCTTAAATGTGTTAATGTACACTTCTATACTGAAAAACAGTCCTTTTTAAAGTATTATAATACTTGTTACATCTAACTCCTTACCTACTCTTTCTTTTGCTTTCTCTGGGTTCCTTTCAATTAATTGCCTGATATGTGAATGGTGAGTGTGGTTTTTTGGATCATGTCATAAGTTACACATTTTCTGACAGAAAGGCAGCGGCATCCTATTAAAATCCTTTGCAATAGTATGCTCCCCAACACCTCATCCACATTGTCTCCCAGAAATCATGGTGCACATTTACTACTACTTATCCTTGACAAAAGAGTAGTTTCTTTCTTGTTGTCTGGTACAATTCGTAGAACTAAATGATGCGTTGGTTTTATATTTTTGATAAGCTTTTGCCTTTTTTTATTATGCATGTAAAAGACCTTCATGAACAATGCAAGCTGTGAACTTTGAGTATTTTTTTATAATAATATAATACCATGCAGCATCCCCGATGGATTACAGTCTACGTTTCATGTAAATGTAATAGCATGTGTTTACATACACCTCACAGGCAAAAATACGCATAAGTGCATAAAACACAATAAACCCTGTAATCAAGAAAATGTCTCTGTGTCTGTGAAATCATTGTCAGTGCTGTGTTCGCAGATTAACACTGCTGTTTTTTGAAACAAGTACGAGACTGCATGACATGTTGATTACGTTATCCTTTAGGTGTCTGTCCCACAGAGAATATCTGTAGTAGCACTATATCTCTTGGAGATTCTTGTTTAGTTGAGGTAGTTGGAGACTGTTCTTTTGAAGCACTGTTCAGTCGTGCCACTTGTGTGCAGCGTGTGCAATGACAGTGTCTTCATGTGTATGTAGCTATAGATTAGTATATATGTTCCTGCTGGGATACTGCATGAGACTTGCATGTTATTTAAAAAGTTAAGGGGTCTTAGTAAGTTGAAGCTATCCCTTTTTTAACATGCATATTCAGAACGTGAATTCTGAACTAATATGCTCCTATGTGCGTATACATACATATTCGTGTATCATGACATTTGGACTCAGGTGCTTGCTCATCTCTCACTATTTGGGGGAAAAGCCCAAAATCCTGTATCATGGTCTAAACATAGCACTATATCAATTTAATTTTTGAAGACCAAGGGTTTAGGAGGGAAAAAAAATACTCCCCTCCCTGCAGTATTTTGTTTACTTTAAATGATTTAAACTGGGATAATCTGGTTGTTAGATATGCCTTGAAAGTATTACTGTGTTGTTTAGCATTTTGGGGGGGGGCAAGCACACATAGTACAATAGCCTCAGAAGACTTTATTTAATACTTAAAGAAGGAAATTGCCTTAGATTTTAAAATAATTAATGCAGTTTACAAATATGTTACTGAATATTGCCAATGTTATTGTGAGCAGTGTCCAACATAAAATATTTTATACGTGTTCCTCCCTAACAGGCTGGAAAGCTGAAGGATGGTGCTCGTTCTGTGACCAGAACGATTCAAAATAACTTTTTTGATAGCTCCAAGCAGGAGGCCATTGATGTTTTGTTATTGGGAAATACCCTAAATAGTGATTTAGCAGATAAAGCACGGGCTCTCTTAACCACCAGCAGTTTACGCGGTATGTGTCTTTCAGGATTTTAATCTGTCTGATTACTATTTGGTGTAAGAAAGCTGTATGGAGTCTGTTTTCAAAGCAATATTGGAAAGTATAACTTCTATTTTGTGTTCTGCTGGCTTATTAAAAGATGAAAGTTACTTCTGCTTTACTAATATTACCAAACTAACATGCTGCAGTACTTTCTTTACTGTTTATATTTTGTTGATGTCTGGGGGTGTAATACATAAATATTTGTGGAGCGTATTTGTCAGAACTTTACTATAGATGCATATTAGATATGTTCTGTTCATTTCTTCAAATCCATTTACAGCAGGTGTTAATCATGACAATCATGTGCTGAATTTGGGGAAAAAAAATCCTGATTTATTAAAATATTAGGGGTTTTTATTGTTTGCTAAATGTCTTCCTTAATGTGATCTGTCACATCAGTGAAGAAATTCTCACCATGGTGTTAAAATAGATGGAAAGCATTTATTCTTTTCTCAAGCTTAAGAATGCTGGTATTTATCTTCATTTTGATTTCTAAGGTACTGAGGAACAAAATGGGTTTTGGTAATAGAAGAAAATTTAAGATAACAAGAGCTATCAGCAAATTCCTGATGAATGATTTTCCATCACAAAATGGTTTTTTGTGAGAAGAAGTCTTTCCTAGGAACATGTGCACCATAAAAGCTTGTCAGGCTGTGGGTAAAATTCTACATCAAAATCCGAGAGACTTCAATAAGAAGCTCTGCTTAGGCAGAGTAGCCATGTGGGACTTGGGTGGTCTGGTTACAGGAAGGTGGTTTGTATAATCAGAACAGGGAGCTGAACCACAGCATCCTGCATCCCTCAGCACAGGTGTAGCCTATGTGGTCCCCAGGACTACTGTCATGCCCCATTCTTCTGCAGGTCTGATGGGCACGGCAATAGTAAGCGGGCCAGGTGTAAGGCTGTGTTTAAAGTACTCTCTTGGGATATAAAAAATAGTGGAGCTAATTCTTGGGTAAAGAAGGAACTTAAATTTGAGTTGTCTTTCCAAGTTCCCAGGTAAGACTGTCCTAAATGGAGGTTTATTGCCATTTTTAGGGATTAATAGCATTCTTAATTTTTCCTTCCCCCTCCCTTCTCCTGGACACTTCTCAACCTAGAATGAGAAAAATGTGTCAAAGCTTCAGTGCAAATCTGTAGCACAAGAAAAAGCATTCTTGCCCAGTTGTAGTCTTCATCTTGTGGGTATTTATATATTTCCTATGTGGAACCTGAAAGACTGTTTTCCTCTCATTCTTTACCACAAGGTTTCATGTTATTGTAACTTTTCCAGTATCTGAAACCTGCTAAATTGGCCTCGCCTCAAAATTAGTTGAAATGAAAGTTTTCATTTCTTCTCACTTTCTCCGTGAATGCAAGCTGTCCTTTCAATATTTGCAGCTCCTGTCAGCTGAGGATCGTTACTCCCTCTTCACTGAACACAATGTCTTTTCAGTGTCTGCTAGGTGGTGTATTAGCTAAAGAGATACTCCATCATACATAAATCCATTATTAATGAAGCAAGAAAAGAGAATTTGTTAATACTGTTGTGGAACTCTGTAGATTTTGCAGCGTAAAAGATGTGCTTTAACTGATGCAAATGGTTATGTGTAGTAAGTTGTGTATTACAGCATGTTCTTTCACATATTGCTGGAAAATTTTAAAAAACCAGTTACTTACTTGACTAATTTTTTTCTTGTTTCCTTCTTACTGCATCCATAGTTTCAGAGCAATCATTGCAATCAGGTATAGTATAGTAAATTAAGCTGTAAATATATGAGCAGCCATTGTTCTCTGGCTTTTTTCTTGTGCCTATTTGCATAATATTTGGTTGTGGGCTCGCATTTTCCTAGTAGTGTTTGGATCTGGCATTCCTGTGCCCTAAAACCCCTTAATCCAAGAAAAGCTCTTTAATACAAGAAAAGTGAAAATATAGGGGGTGAAAAATGTTGCAGTTGTGCTTGGGTGTGAGTTATGAAAAAAGGCAACCAATTCTTTGGGTTTTATTTTTGCAAATGCTTTATTCTAGCTGTAGAGGAATTTGCTTTTTTTATCCAGTTTGGGAGCTTCTTTATTTTTGTTTCGCCTAAATGTTTTGTTTAGGATAAGAGGTAAAATTCTTCAGTACAATTTGTAACTTCATCTTATTTGCCATTAGAAGTCTCTCCTGGCTTGTGTTCTTGCATGAGACGGACTGATTTTGTAATATCTCCCAGCAGAGGTTAACATTGTACTGGAATCATCTGAAATAACGTGCTGACACCTGTGTTTTGTGGAGCAAAAGTACAGGCAAAACCACTGAGATACAGCTACCTCTGCACATGATACAAAATGAAAGTATTAGAGTACCTACTTAGGTAAAACTCTCCGTGCAGAGAAGGTCTGAAGAGGGAACCTTATAGTTAACTCCTAATCTTCTGCTTTCAGACGTTGCAGTAATATCTTGGCCAATGTCTGTGATGTTGGTGCTTAAAATATGAGAGGTTGGCTTTGGAGGATTCAGCAATACTGCGAACATGAAGAAGTGTTATGTAGTAATAAGGATGTGTAGAGATGAGCCAGATAGAGGAAAACAGCATGAAAGATCACTTCAATTTAAGACCCATCTGAAAACTCTTAGTTTTTATCATTGTAAGTTAGCAACATAAGCAACATAATGCTTTTCAACTTTGTTTTCAAAATTTTCTAATTCTTAGTGGAAATTCTCCTTTTTGTTGTAACTTAAGCTGTTTACATGAAGCTTCTTCATCTGGGGAGATGTGATATATACATATTCTGTATTTTTAAAGGGAGACCTGCGAGTACTCGTCAGCTGTGTGACACTTCATTATCTCCTTGTTCCCAGAAACTATTACTGAAAATAAAATATTCCTAATGCTCCTATGTTCAGATTTTACTATGTGTTGAGAAAATTTAAACAGCCGTTTCTGAGCTATTGCCTTAATAGGGTTCATTGTGCTACCTCTTGGAAGTAGGTTCAGTGAAACCAGATCAGATGCTTAGTTTCTGGGTGAGAGGGAAAAAAAGCATATCCTTAATACCTGGGAAGACAAAGGGAAAGGAGGAGGGAAAGAAACAAGGAAGCTCTTAATAATTGTTCAGGCAAGTCTCCAATTTTAAAAGAATAGCAAAGTTGTGCGCAGTATCCCCTGAACCTGTGTGCTTGGGTCGTAGCCACTAGCCCCAGGTACTGAAGATTGATAGGGGAGGATCCTTGGAAGAAAGCATTGGGGTTTGTAGTTGGCTAGATTGTTTTTCAAATACATCTGAAGTGTGTAAAGTTTGTTTGTTTGTTTGTTTTTTCCCCCCTTGGAAAACCATTTCAACCGTAATCTGTATTTTTGAGCTTTAAAAGTTTTTTCCCCTTACATTTGTCTTAGCTTTGCGTTTGCTGTTAGTGTTTTACTGTATCTACTCAGCTCTTACTGAGTACTTAAATAATGAAATCTGAGTCACAGGTAATATATACCTGAAATAACTGATTCACTGACATTTTGTCAGTGTTAAAAACTGTTTATTGGAATAAACAGTCCCATTGTCATTTATGGTGTTACCATCTAGACTATATCAGCCTAGCTTATAGCTCAGGAAGAGTCATACATGTCAACCATTTTTTAACTTCCTGATGTAACATTTCACTGTGAGTTTCATCTGGATACAAGTTGCATATTTTGAAACATATCTACAGTGATTTGGATGTTGTAGTAAAATAGTTCAATCAAGTTCAGTTGCACAGAATATCCCACCAGGAATTTTAAATTAATATTACCTTTGTAGAACTGATTTCCAAATGTTTGCCTGCCTAGTGTGAACAGCATTTACGGTATTTTTGCTGCAAAATAACAGAAAATGTAATTGATTGGATTTTTAACGTTGTAGAGTGAGACACAATTTTATTGAAAAGATAAATAGCTAGAAATAAAAAATAATGTATGTGGGAGGCTCAGGAGCTCCAAAAAACAATTGGTTCACTCAGTATTTTGGAAAACAGGTGAAAATGTCATCTTTTTTTTTAAATTTACTTATTCTAATTTAGAAAAAGAGTCATTCTACAATTTAGAAAGCTTGCTAGTTTAAAAGCATGAATTTCATGTTTGTAATAAGCATGTTGTCAGTTAGACAAAGTTAGATTCTATCCTGGTAAGATTTTTCACATTAGGGGTTCATGACGATGTCAGGACTTAAGTGGACAATAATTCAATTTTGCAGCTTTTCTTAAAAGCTGCTTGGTAGCAAATATGAATTATTTGGAGTAACTATTTAAAATTAAGATGAAAATTGCTAAATTTGCAAAAGAAAAAGAAGGAACTGGAGAGCATAAAAGTACAAACTCTGCTTTTAAACTTGCTCGGAGTACTACCAAGGCTAACCTGTGCAGATCTTCAAAGCTGTCTGTGATGCTGTTTTGGGTTCCTTGGGTTCAGCTAAACCTTTAGATGATTTGGGTACTTGTATGTATGGTGGCTAGAACATTTCATGGATTGGTTTCTCTTCAGTGGTCAGGTGCTTGGGTAGCTTCTGTCCTTGACCCTTGGAGGCTTTTCTGGCATTTGGTGGACTTGAATTGACTGTTACCTAGAGTGTAGATACATTCAGAAATAAACTCAGTATTTGGCTCTCACCTGATGGTATAAAGTGTTCTGTTGGCTCCTTGTTGTTTTCTTGGCTTCATTTAGCTGGATTATGATAAGGAAAGCATGATCCCAAGCAAGATCTGCTTGTAGTACCTCAAGGAGACAGTGGTCAGTTCATTTTCTTTTATATGTGATTAGCCCGTATATGGATATATGACTTGTTCAGCAGTTCACAAACAACAAATACAATGTATTTTTTTTATCATAAAATCAGAATGGTTTAGGTTGGAAAGGACCTTAAAGATCATCAAGTT
>RSEF01000001.1:128087815-128103248 GCA_003993805.1 Himantopus leucocephalus | reverse complement strand
TAGGAGAGGTGCTCCAGCCCTCTGAGCATCTTCATGGCCCTCCCCTGGACCTGCCCCAACAGGTCCATGTCCTCCTTATGTTGGCTCCAGAGCTGGACACAATATTCCAGGTGGGGCCTCACAAGAGCAGAGCAGAGGGGCAGAATCACCTCCCTCGACCTGCTGGCCACACTTCTTTTGATGCAGCCCAGGATACAGTTGGCTGGCTGGGCTGTGAGCGCACATTGCTGGCTCACACTGAGCTTCTCATCAACCAGCACCCCCAAGTCCTTCTATTGTTTCCAGTTTGTTTCAAAACCATGAGGGCTAGAGAATCCCTGATTTTTATTTTAATTGGGTAGCCAATATTCTTTAGCAAATTTAAAGGTGGTAAACTTAAAAGGAATAACTAAAAAGACTACAAAAGCTCACTAATCATCCTATTTTGGGGTTTTGAATGAAAATGTTGTGCCCAGTAGCTGATCAATTTGCAAGACAGCACACAGTGAAGGGAAGAATTCCGTCTTACGTTGTTTATATGATTGTCACAGAGTTATAACCATAAGAGTATTCAAAATAGGTAAATTAATTTCACTTAGGTAAAGTACAATGCCAACAATACTGTTTATACCCGATGCAATTTTTATTCCATTGAGATTAAAGAAAAAAAGGAGTGTAATTTTAAAAAATATCAGATCTATTTGTTTGCATTAGGATATATATCTGTATGAGTATATTATGCAGCTGATTTATGAAGGGCCTTTAAAATCTCTGTAACTCTGGTGTCTGACCATTGAATAATCTTTTTTGTTTGTTTGTTTCTCAGAATGCCCTCTGCAGATGGGTCATTATTCTCCCATCTGGGAGATAGAAACAAGACATAGAGAAAGGCTGGTGTGACAGAGAAATGAGTTTAATTGTTTTGAATCCTAGCATACTTTCCTCGCTAAAGCAGAATTTTAGGAATTCAACTGACATAAAAAATAATTCAGATTTGTGGCTTAGACAGACATACTCTAATATGATAAAATAATGTACCTTATCTGTTTTCATAAAGGTAGTAGAGTATTCATTTTTACACTTCTAGAAATTAACATATCTGTAAGTTGCTTCGGTAATGGAGATTGAATTTCATAAATGTGATCTGTGAAAACGAGGTAGATATCTGTGTTGGCATGTATGAAAAATAATGGTTTCCATAGAGAATCACAGATAGGGTGAAAGAATGGCAGATATTTGTAAAACATAAAAATTATGTTTCTTTTATGTATTATTTATTTTTATATATATTACTTTGAAGAAATTCCTACTGTCTTTCAGTCAGTATCTTACCTAGACAAGTAATATGTCTGCAAATGTACTTTCCCTTGTGAAAAGCTGCATTCATCTTGCTTTCACAGTTTAACTTTCTATATGTCTGTGCATGGATTTGTTGCCATTTTTAAGGGAAAGATCTCATTGCCAAGTTTTCTGAAGAAACGTTCTATATAAAAATAATGTCTTTTCAAATGTTTTTGCAGCATCTGTAAAAGTGCTAAAGAGTATGTGTGAAAACTTTTATAAGTATGCAAAACCGAAAAAAATTAGAGTCTGCGTTGGGACATGGAACGTCAATGGGGGGAAGCAGTTTCGAAGTATTGCCTTTAGAAATCAGACACTCACTGACTGGCTTCTAGATGCACCAAAGTTAGCTGGTATTCATGAATTCCAAGGTAGGATTTATAGTCTTTATTTTCAATTTTTTCTTGAAAACTGATTTTCATAATTAGATCATGAACATTAAAATAGATATATGAAGTCTTGGCTCTTAAGTTAATTATGAAGGACAAATAGCTTTTTTTAATATTTAAATGCAGATCGCAAAAGCAAGCCTGTAGACATATTTGCCATTGGATTTGAAGAAATGGTGGAGTTAAATGCAGGAAACATTGTGAATGCCAGGTAGGTGATACAACCTATACAGTACTAATTTAGTTGATAATCGTATTTTTTGAGTAAAATGTTATTTAGAATTTATTTTTGTCATGTTTTGTAATGGTTGGGATTAGTCTGGATTAATTTTTGACCGTATTCCAGTTCTCTCTGCCTGTTTCTGTGCCAGGATTGCAGATTTCAACTCAGCTTTCCCTAGCAAAGCTGTGATCACTTAGATCATCTATAATGTAATCTCAAGGATCCAAACAGTCAGTACTTGACCATATTTTGGATTGCACCTTCAACAGCCCCTCAACTTTTTCCTTCATTTAACACTTTGAAGGAATTTACCTCCAATGCTCATAGTGTTCTGCAATCTCTGTGTCTTCCTACTGCTGCGAGGAGCGAGTCCTGTAAAATTCGTTCCAAAAGCATGTATTGTTGGTATGCCTTTAAATAGTGTCTCACATCAGATTTTGATCTGTATAAGGCAAGGCTTCCTTCTATACTGTCAGTTTTCACTGTCGTGCCATGTATTACATGTGTGTATTATCATGGAGTTTGGATTTTTCACCCGTAGCGGAGTCGGTTATGAAAATACACTTTTACCAGTGGTGGGTGATACCGGTGATGAAATCTTTATATGAAGTCCTAGGATTGTATTCACTTTGTCCATTGTTTTGTCTGCCCATTTTGCATGTTTTCTGGTGTTTAGCAAGCTTTAACTCATTGGAAAAGACATCTGAAGTCTATAAGACTGTTAGCCTTTGCACAGGCTTTTGTCTTGAGGATAAAGTGGCAGTTTGTCATCACCTAATTTCACACGTATGTCTAGTTAATGCTGTTTCCAGGTCTGATATTTTCCATTTCTATCTAATGCTAGCTCTGAAATCCATAGTCTGTTAGGTCTCCAAGGAAGTTTCTTCTTGATCCAAGACCATGGAGATCTCTGTGTTTTCCAATATTGACTGAGCTCTAGGCTAGGAAGTAACTCCGTAGAAAAATTATTAGATTTTGCTCCTCTAGTGTAGGCTCAGATGTACAGGAAAGATAGCCCTGGGTCCTAACATTGTCTGTGGTGTTGAGAAAAGTGAGGCAGCATTTTATGAGGCTGAATTTGCAATGATAATGTCATGACAGTCTACAGCCTGTGTCTCTCCTAGGAGGCATTTGAGCACTGTTCGCAACTTGGCTTTGGCTTACTACCCCAAGGTGTAGTTAAGGTTATTGTATGAAGTTTATTCAAGTAGATCGACAGTTTAGACACCTGCTTAATTTGATTTATTTTAAAACTGGCATTTTTAATCTCACTGCTAGCACAACCAATCAGAAGCTCTGGGCTGCTGAACTGCAGAAGACTATATCAAGAGATTACAAGTACGTGCTGCTGGCTTCTGAGCAGTTGGTGGGCGTCTGCCTTTTTGTGTTCATCAGGCCCCAGCACGCTCCTTTTATCAGGTCAGTGAACACACAGCTGTGCCCAAGTTGGGTCACCTTCAGTTTGTTTTATATTGCAAGCTAACATATAAGCGTACTAGGAAGCATATGGGGCTTGAAAAGAGCTGTTCCGTTGTCTGGGGAACTAGTTGCTTAAATTCTTTGATCTTAGTTTTTAAATGCCTAGTCAGTTGCCAGGAAAGCTTGAAAAGCTGAAGTGTTATATTGTTATCTGTTCAATAGCTGTTGGCATTTTTTTAAAACAGCCCAGTGGCCTTACTGCTGAAAGAACAATGTGAAAATGTTCTCTTACCAACGTAATGTTATATTCAGGCATAGTTAGAACTGTTAACTTCTGTGCCATTGTATTTGAAGTCTTAATAGTTGTTTAACTCTTTTAGGGATGTTGCTGTTGATACCGTAAAGACTGGCATGGGAGGAGCCACCGGTAATAAAGGCGCAGTAGCAATTCGGATGTTGTTTCATACATCCAGTCTTTGCTTTGTCTGCAGTCATTTTGCTGCAGGGCAATCACAAGTTAAAGAGAGAAATGAAGACTTCGTAGAAATAGCTCGCAAGCTTGGTTTTCCAATGGTAAGCAACAGTGTTCAAATTCCATAATGAATGAGAAGTTAAACCTTTTGAGCTCCAGCAGTATCATCCAAAAGCTCCATTTAGTTTTTTTCCCCTCCCCAGATTCCTGTGGAAATCAAATTTCCTTGGGTTAGACGTCTCAGAGATAATTAAGTTCCCAAAGTTTTTATTAAAATAGATGACTGCAGAAAGAATAGACCTTTCCAGTGCAATGACTGATAAAGATGATGAAGCATGAATTCACTTGCATTAGGCATCAAGGATTTAGCATAGGAAAGAGACCTTACAGATTCCTGACATGCAGTGGAACTTCTGTAGGCACCAGGGTTAATCAACTATGAGAAAAAAAAAACCATGGGAAACAGCACTATTTTCAGTACACAAGAATGATTTTTGCTAACTCGTTTTAACTTTGTATTTACTTATTTTTGTTAAGTTGCATTGTCAAATTCTGTACCATATTCTTATAAAGGACTATCAAACACCAAGTACATACTTGATAATTTTATCAGTGCAACAAAATGCTTCCTTGAGACTTAAAGCTGTCTTAAATTTTGTAGTCAAACTGTCCTTTGTTAATTTCTATGTCACTGTGCAGGAGTCTGACAATCTTATTTTACGAGTTTTTTTTAATTTCTAAATTTGTCCCCTGGTCATGTTTCAGATTTTCTTGAAAGTACTGTATTCTTATGGTCCCCAGAAACAGTTACCTAAACGCTGCTGGTTTAGTCTGCCAGTGTATCCGCTTTGATTTATATAAGGGCAATGGAAAAGTCAAAACAAGGAGGGAAACAAAAGTTCTCACTTTAAACTCAAGGCTTCATTTAAACTAACAGAGCCCTTCTGTCTCTCCCTAGCCATGAAAATTGTATGTAACTGAAATCTTCAATTAAATCTGAGTAATAAAGCCCTCAATTTGCAGTTTGTCAGAATGTTGTGCCACAAGATCCCAGGGTAGTGTATTGTTCTCCTTTGTAACTTCTTTGTGACACAGGTAGCAGTCATTATCTTAGAGCAGACTTCTAAAACAGGAGTAGAAGGATAAAGAATTTTAGAATCCAATTCAGATGATGCATATTTCTTTAGAAATGCAAGCTACATAAGAAATGTTACTACGTCTTTCATATTCTATATGTGTGAATACCATACAGTTGGCTATGTTATTCTAACTATCTGAAGAGTATTTTACAGTTAAAAACTGAACTTCTGCACCTGGAAGCAGTAAATTTCTCACTTGGTTGTTTTGAACTTCATTGTGTGCTTCTGTTTTACAGGGAAGGATGCTCTTTTCCCATGACTATATCTTTTGGTGTGGTGACTTTAATTATCGAATAGATATTCCAAATGAGGAGGTTAAGGACCTAATACGACAACAGAACTGGGATGCCCTTATAGCAGGAGACCAACTTATCAATCAGAAAAATTCTGGACAGGTATCTTAAAAATGTTACCATACTTAAGAATACTTCATTTTTCGTTTTGGTTTTAGCAGTTTTCTGTGGTGGTTCTGTAAATCTATATCCTCGGCATGTTTTACTTACTATTTTTGTCCAGGTAGTGGTATGAAAGGATGGGACATAGCAACATTTAGTACCTTATTTGCAGTATCTGACCTGCAGAGGCAGTGACACAAATACAGTGACTAGCTGTAGGAGTGAGGTTTTTCTTTCTGTCCTGGAAAAAAAAAGGAAACTGTCATCTTTTTAGAACTTTGTGTTGGAGTTTACTAATTATAATATTTTTCTTTTTATGAGGTGCAACTATTAAGAAATATTTATAGAAGTTCTTTTGGTAATGTTACTGTTTACTTTAAATTGCTGCAGTAGTAGGTCTAATGCTGTTACTGTCATTCTGTTGGAAAAAGGAATAGTCCAAACAGTAGCCTTTTCACTTAAAAAGAAGAAAGAGCCTGGAATAACAAAGTCTGAAGAAAGCTTCAGATTTTAGAATTTTAGGGATTCTTGGGAGGCAGCACTTAGCAATTAAAGGAATATTTGTAATGAGTCAGATTTTGTGTGAAAGTGTGTATTCTTTCTTTCCACCTTTATGTGGGAATGCTGTAGAGGTAAAATGAGAGATAATCCTCTCATTTTAGTTTTCTTTACTTGCCAGCACTTTGATCATAAGCAGTGTTTTTTCTGAAATAGAGTTCTCTTCCATTTGTGCTCGTGTCTTGTGCACCAGAACAGGAGACACACCTGATAATTTTTAATTTTCTTTTTATAGCTCAGTTCCTAGAGAGAAAGAGACGTATGTTCAAATGGGCGGACAGCATGATTGTCGTTAATTCAACCGAAACAAGACAAGTGTAGAGGTCTTGGGGACACTTACAGCAGTTATAAAGCTGGAAACTACCAGAATATAAAAAAGACTCAAAATAGTCAAAATAGGGGAGAAGAAGGGCTAGTATTGCACTGTTGGGCTAACATTCCATTATTTGGAAGTGGCTGGCTGGGCAGCAGGGGGTATGAGCTGGCTAGCAAGGGTAGCTCCATGGTTGTTGCATGTGGCTGTTAACCGGTGTATGGGCTGTTCAGGAAAGGTGTTTACATGGCAACTTTCTTTGTAAAAGTAAACTAAGAAATAATTATCAAAGGCAAAAAAAAAAATTAATAAATTGTCTCAGAAGTTGCAGATCTTCTGACATTCTGACATCGATCTTGTGACATTGATTTTTAAATTGACTGGATTGCAATTTATATTGCCAACAGGAAAACCGGGCTAACCTGTCATTTGATGCAGACTTGACTCTAAGATCTAAGTTAGATTTAGATTTTACAGATCTCTGATGTGAAGTAAAACTGCCCATACAAGATTAAACTGAAGAGTGGAGCTGGTTAAGTTAACTAAAGGGTTTTACCTTATGGCTCGTTTAAACGCTCAAAAAGTGAGCAAGTCTCCTGGCCTTCTAGGGTCTTGTGTTGGCTGTCTGTATCTGTTTATGTTGCAAAGTACCTAACGGATTTTTGATTCCTTTCAATTGACTCTGTATCTCTAAATACCATACGTAGTCTTGGCAGATAATTTCATGTAATATCTCTTTTTATTCTGTTTTCCTGTTTGCTTGAGAAGAAATGGTGATACTGTCTCTCTAATCTTTCAGTTCATATTGAGTGTATTAAGGGCTCTTTATTTTTCTCTCTTTTTTTTTGCTTAATTTACTGGTGGGCATCTTGTGTCAATTTGGGGAATGCTTTGCACATTCAGATAGATACATAAAATATAAACCTTAACTCCCAACATTTGCTGACACACGAGCAACTAACCAACTAATTAAAGTGCTGTTGACAGCATCTGTGTTCTGGATGACCTCAAGTTCTGAATGACATTGGAGGAACAGGAGGTTGCTCATGAGCCTGGGTTTAAAGATATAAATGTTGACATACTTCTGTTTAATGATGATCAGTCTGGGTCACTATTTAGTCTTAGTGGCAAATGTAGAATGTTTTCAGCAGATAAAATTTGGAGAAGGATTCATATTACCAAATTACTTTTTTTTTTTTTTGAGATGTGTGTACAGGTTTTCACTGTTAGAAAAGAGAATTCTGATTAGTTTCAAGCTGTTTCCCATCTGTTTCTGTCTTCTGGCATGACACATGACTGCTTTGTTTCTTACAGATTTTTAGAGGATTTTTGGAAGGGAAAATAAATTTTGCTCCTACATACAAATATGATCTGTTTTCTGATGACTATGACACCAGTGAAAAATGTCGCACACCGGCATGGACAGATCGTGTTCTTTGGAGAAGAAGAAAATGGCCTTTTGACCGATCAGGTTCGAATGCTTCCTTAAATTGTTTTAAATATTCTTTTAACTGGCTCATAGAATCCATTTAGTGACATTCACAGTGCCAGTGATTCTGAGCTTCTGTCCCTGACTTTGTATGAAACAAAGAGCTTATAGCATCTGCAATAAATACAGTAACGCTGAACAGGAGGATCAAGAATCAGATACCAGTTACTGATATTTCAGTAGTTCAAAAGGAACTTGTTTGTTTGGTTTTTTTTCTGTAAAACACCTGGCTTTGGTTTACTTTCTTTCTTCTATTTTTACAAATAGCTTGGTTTTTAAAGGATATTCTTGCAATCACTGTGGTTTTCCTGTTTTTTTTTCATTAATACGGAATGTAGCTGAAGACCTGGATCTTCTGAATGCTAGTTTTCATGATGACAGTAACGTCCCTTATACATGGAATCCTGGTACTTTGCTGCACTACGGAAGAGCAGAGCTGAAAACATCTGATCATAGGTTTCAGTTTTATTTTATACATAACTTCCTAATCATGGAAGATTTAATATTCATGTTATGTATTTTGTTGCTCGGATGCTCTGCTTACAGGTTTTTCTCGCGTATTTTTTTCCAAGGCCTGTGGTTGCATTGATTGACATCGACATATTTGAAATTGAAGCAGAAGAGAGACAAAAAGTTTATAAGGAGGTGATTGCAATGCAAGGACCACCTGATGGTACTGTAATGGTCTCCATCAGAAGTTCTTCAGCAGGAGAAAACTATTTTGATGATAACTTGATTGATGATCTTCTTCAAAAATTTGCAAGCTATGGTGAAGTTATACTTATAAGGTTAAAAAGACTTTTTACTTTTAATCTCTATTCCTCTTCATTGTTCCCACCTATTGAATAAAGTTACTTTCTTAGCAGGCATTTCAGTTATGATCTGCTTCATCTTTGACATTTAGATTTCAACTTTACAGTTGAAAATAAATTTTACGTACCTGTATGTGTCTCAGTTTTCAGACTTAATTTTTTCAAGTTAATGTCTTTACAGTTGAAAATTAGTTTTACATACCTGTGTGTCTATTTTCAGACTTAATTTTTTCATACTCTTTATTTTTGAGATAGAGTATCATGCTGACTGTCAGAAATCAGTCAGATTTAAAATTTGTTATTTATGTAATTTTATACAAATTTGGTATTCTAAAATTAGGTTAGTAGTTTTAAATGAACTGAAGATGAGAGGATCCCTGTGAATGTTGCATTTTCACTACACTGTTAATTGAACTATAAGTGTTGTGGTATTTTGTTTGGGGTTTTTTGGGGGTTGTTTAGGGTTTTGGTGGTATGTTGTGGTTTTATGGTTTGGTTTTTTTTGGGGAGGGGGGTTTGTTGTTGAGGGTTTTTCCGTAAGACTAGGAGCATACTCCCAAGTCTGTAGCGTGATGTAACATGGAACACCTAATACAAATGTATAACGTGTAGCCACACAATTGCTATTGAATCTGTGTAACTGTAGTCACATGATTTTTAAGAGGGCAATGCTTTTGCTTTTCTTTTTTTTTTTTCCCAAGGATACATTCAGTTAAAGCTTATTAGCCAATTATATATATTTTAATGAACTTAAATAATTCTTCTCCATGAAGTAAAACATTGAAAAACCTTTAAGATAAGAGGCTTCAAAAGTTAGTAGGTAGGATAAAGTATTTTAATTATTGTTTCCAATGGACTTTGCAGGTTCGTGGAAGACAAGATGTGGGTAACGTTTTTGGAAGGAAGTTCTGCTTTGAATGTTATGAATTTGAATGGTACTGAGGTAATGTAAAAATTACTGAACTTTCATATAGCAAGAGAAAATCCAACATTTTAAAGAATACTTGGGTGGGTTGGGGTTTTTGTTTGTTTCTTTGTTTTTAATTCTTAAAAGTTTTTCATGTTGCCTACTAGACTGTTGCATCTCTTTTTTTTATTATTTTTTTTAATTTTGATAGCCACATAGCATTATGTTGAATTTCAAAAGCCAGCTGAGAGAAGTACCAAACAATTTATTTTTATCAGGAAGACTGTTAGAGACATGAAGATCCCATATTGAGGTGCATCTTCATCAAATGAGGGATTTAAAATTTTTTTAAATGATTTTAAAAGCAGAGCTTTTACCTTGAGTTTGTAGTATGAACCAGTTTATCATATTTATAGCCTGAAATTAAAATTCAGTACTCCTGTACTGCAACCATGTAAAAATGTCAAAAATTCAGCTCTCATTGACTTCTGTATCACCAGTATTTAATCTCAGTAAAAATTTTAATTTTCATATTCAAATTTTTACTGATCTGTGTTCCTGTTATGACATGGATTCTGTAATGGGATGTTCACAGATGGATCCTTGCATCTGCTGAGAGTTTCACTGACAGTCCATGCAGGATAGGGCCTCAGTGTCATGTGTCAGTGTGCAGAATGAAGGCCTGCTGTTTCATAAGTCTCTAAAAAATTACTTTATTAAGTAATTTATTAAGTCTGGTTTTATTTACAAAGAGTAGCGTTTCTGTCGTAATAAGAAAAAACAGAAGCTTTTCTATTAACTGAAAAGGAAAAGCTTATGAGACAAGTCGTTAGTTTTTCTTAGAAAAATATTAAATAGTTGTAAAAAACAGTTTAAACTGCATAAACGTACTTAATTACCAAAACAAAGTGAAAAGCACAATTATTTTTGTGATGTGTCACTGTCATTCTTTAGTCCCTGAGATTCTGATACCCTTATTTGCGATATTTTCAGAATTTTTTTTTCTTTTTAAATCTAGAATGCTGAATTTTAATGTTCCTACTCTTAACAATTTCTGGTTTGTGCATACCTTTTTGGCAATCCAGCTACTAGGAAGGATTATAAACATAAGCTTGAAAAATCCAGATTGGATCAGAAGTTTGGAAGATGAAATGAATCTAGAGAAGATTAATATTGGGCTGCCTTCATCAACAAGCTCCACTTTGCTCTGTGAAGATGCCGAGGTTACTGCAGACTATGATATGGAAGGTTTGTTGAAATAAAGGAGTCCTCATTTCGAAATGCATAGAGTCCTAAAGAATGTGGTTAATTTAATGCATATAGCAATACTTTACTTAACAAGTTTATGTCCATCTAAACCAGATAAATTAGCAATCCTTTTATTTCCAATAGTACCTTGTTGGGCACTGTCAGTTTGCACTGTATGTCGAGGTTTTACTAATTTGCTGACATTCTCTTTATTCTTCTCACTTTATCCTGTGTCTTACCTCTCAGGGTTACTTCATTCAGGCAAACTTTACTGTTCATGGAGACACCCTATAAGCAGGATGTACATGACTTCAGAGTGCAAAGCAATTTTTTTTTCCAATACGCATAATAGTTTAGGAGGACTAATGAGCTCCCATGCTAACCATTGATATGCTTACCACCCCCAAGAAGACACCTGGTGAGCCTTTGACAGGCAGGCAAATATGAGTCAGGCAAGGAAACCTTCAACCTCTGTTGCTCCTTGGAACAGGCTGATCTTTGGCATTGTTGCCGTTTTCTGGTTCCCTGGAGTCACGGTTTAACCCCAGCCAGCAATTGTGCACCACGCAGCTGCTCACTCACTCCTCCTCCAGTGGGATTGGGGAGGGAATCAGAAGAGTAAAAGTGAGAAAACTCGTGGGTTGAGATAAAGACAATTTAATAAGTAAAACAAAAGCAAAACAAAACAAGGCATTCATTCCCTGCTTCCCGCGGGCAGGCAGGTGTTCAGCCATCTCCAGGAAAGCAGGGCTCCATCACGTGTAACGGTTACTTGGGAAGATGAAACACTGCAACTCCGAACATCCCCCTCTTCCTCCTTCTTCCCCCACCTTTATATTGTTGAGCATGACGTCGTATGGTATGGAATATTTCTTTGGTCAGTTGGGGTCAGCTGTCCCGGCTGTGTCTCTTCCCAACTTCTTGTGCACCCCCAGCCTACTTGCTGGTGGGGCGGTGTGAGGAGCAGAAAAGGCCTTGACTCTGTGTGAGCACTGCTCAGCAGTAGCTAAACCATCCCTGTATTATCAACACTGTTTTCAGCACAAATCCGAAACATAGCCCCATACTAGCTACTATGAAGATAATTACCCCTATCCCAGCCAAAACCAGCACACATGGTTTTTGTTGGTTTTAGTTTTTCCCTGAAGGGTTTTTATATCTTTTCATGTCACACTTTTCTAGCAGAATCCTCAAGTTGCTGAATATCACTGTTGCAGCAATTGCGCCTCTGCATTTTTGCTTTTCTTTCCTTGCATGTTTCTAATCTATGTACTTTGTCACAGCTTATTTTTCAATCTATTAATTAACTTTTACGAAAGGTGGGCTCCACTCTCTTCTCTACATTAAAGTATATTCTTCTTATCTCCTCGGCAAGTAAAACAGCTGTTTTTTGAACAGCAGCAAAACAAAACCCCACACCTTTCCTTCTGACATTTCCTGGGTGTATTGCATTTCCACGTGTATTTTACAGGGTTGTTTTTTTGTCATTTCTTGAACAGATGTACTTTCCAGATATAGTCATTGTGTCTGTATTCATTTATTCTAAGTTTGAGTAGCTCATTTGTTTTGAATTTCTATCCAAGCTCCTTAGTGGCAAACATTACATTGCAACAGTTTCAAGAAAAGAGGTGGTAGCTATGTATACTGGAAGGAGTAGACTACGTTTTTTTTGTACAGGTATTTCATAATGGAAGATATGTTTTGATAAGGATACAGATATGGGAAGCCTTTATGAAAGGCTGGAATTTGCGTTAGTCTCTGTATCATAGGATACTTCGTGTTTTCCAGGGCAGGTAGGAAACAGGACTTTCACAGTTTAAACACCCGTATGATTGGTTGATTTTATTAGTCCTACGTGAAATGGTATGATTCCCTTAAAATGTGACATCTCAAATCCCACAAGAGTCTTAAATTGAGAGCTAATGTCTAATTAGCTTAGAAGTTATGGAAGAAAGGATTACTATGGTCTTATTGGAGTGTGATGGGATTTTTTTTCTATTTCATGCATTTTGATTATCAACGTAAAAATATTATAAATTGACAGTTTACTTTTCAAAGCATGTCCAAATTGAATCTTTTTTTTAAACGTCCTTCCACCTTTTCAAACAGAAGTCATTATAAATAGCAGATACCTTGAAATCCCCTGCCCAGCTTTCTGAACAATAAGTGAAGCTTGCCATCAATGCAAACCAGGGAAATAATTTTTGCAAAGGTTTTCTTTGTAAGGCTAATTGTTTCTTATATTAAGCAACGTTACAGTTGCCACACTATTATAATTACCTGTAATATATATCCGTAATATATACTGTGCATTTGGAGTATTTTCAACTGGTTTGAATACATATGCATTCTTCATGTGTAATTTTATGATTCAAGGATCAAACTTTGGTTGTTCAGCTAACTCCTTGGAACTTGAGGGCTTTTTGCAGAAAATCCCATGCCCAGAATCAGTTTATAATTTCCCCACTTTTTAAAACAAGGATCTATTGTTCCCTTTTTTACATGCTTTTTGGTTTTTTTGGGATGGGGTTTGTTATTTAGGAGACATTGATGACTATAGTGCTGAAGTAGAAGAAATCCTTCCTCAGCATTTACAGCCAACTTCAAGTTCTGGTCTTGGGACCTCCCCAAGCTCTTCACCACGTTCCAGTCCCTGTCAATCCCCTACGCTGTCAGATGGACCTACGCTCCCAGTGAGACCGAGCCGAGCACCTACAAAAACTCCTGGACCACCTGTTTCCACACACAGTATGTATTACGTTGCTCGACTGCCTCTGTTACTATTATACGATCTGGCAGCTGTATGGCTTGGTGGTAGAATACTACCTTATAGATTATTTTTAATAGAGCTTTTAGATTAATATAAAAGGCTATTGTTGCCATTATCTAGCACTTTACACGTAAATGACCTGGGGCAAATCACCTCATTCTTTATGTCTCAGTCTTCCTAATGGGCAGTGGAAGCGCTTGTTTCCTGAGTCTTATTTAGTACACTGTCCACTGATCTATGCTGCTGCAAACTGCTTAACTTGCTCTAGTTCTTTAGCATTTTATCATGAAAGAGACATCTCAAAAAGTTATATGATTAATAGGCTAAGTTGATTAGTTTGAAACCTTTGCTCAAGAATTCTGTTGCAATGCGTCAGTATAATCCTAGTTCACTTTAGTCATGCTCTTCAAATGCAGCCCATTTCAATTAATTCTTCTATCAGCTGTAATATGCAAATTGTAATCAGCAGATTTATAAATTGGGTGTATCATATGAAAGCTTCTGTTTAAACACAACTTTATTTTAGTGACAAAGTGGACATTTAGAATTACAGTGTTTGGAATGGCTTCTAGAACAGTTTATTCCAAAGTAATTTGGAGTAACTTTACAAAGACTGCTAAAATGCCTCCAGAATTCCCCTTGTAACATTTTTGCCAGATAAATTAGTTCACAGATTAGCATCAAAATCAACATTTGGACCTCTGCAATTTATAAGAATGTTTAGGATTCCATGAAAAGCATATACTGATTAAAGCATATGAGACAAAAATCTTGGTTTAGGAAATCTGCTTGTTTTCACCGCTGGTTTATTCCTCTTGTTTTCTGTATCATTGTTTCCAGGGCTGGGGACTGACTGTCCTCTCTGTGAAGATAACGTGCTATTAGAAAAGCCTTACTGTGATTAGAATGTGCAAGTGATTAATTTTTGCATTGTTTTCTGTCATGTTCTCCAGCTGAATTACAGCTTGGTACCCAGCAGAAAGAGTCTTCTCAGAGTTTGGAGCCTAAGCGTCCTCCACCACCTCGCCCCGTTGCTCCTCCTGCACGCCCTGCTCCACCGCAGAGGCCGCCTCCACCATCAGGTAATGCGATGATGTGTATCAGGAGGTCAGGAATATTTTGTTTCAAGTCTGTGAGATGAGCTTTCAAGTTCCATGCCCAGACTACATACTATATTGTTGGTTTGGGGCTCAATGGAACATACCCATTTTTCACTAGAATGTTTAGCTGATACATTTAATAGCAATACCAGCAAGGGAAATAACAGCATTTTCCAGTACCATTTAAATATTATTGTCTTTGCTTAGTGAATAAGTTTTAAAATTTTTATAAACTTATTTTCACAGTTTAAAAATGTGGGGCTCCTACAGCAGTGTTTACTCAACATTTTCATAACATCTTCATTTTGTAAATAAAAGATAAATAATCTTATGCATTCATTGATTTATATTCCTTTAATTTTGGCATCAGTATGTATGCTTTTTATCATGTCTGAGTTTTTAATGTAGAGTTCATCTGGATCATCTGAAAATGTAAACAATTGAGCACTAAGAAACTGGATGTTCAGAAGCATATGGGCAACATAGTTACTAACAAATTGACCCTTGTCATTTTTAACTTTCTCATTCTTTTTCTTCCCTCTTACTGTACTGATATTTTTCATTATTGCTGCATTCATTTCTTAAATACTGTAAGGCGGTAGGAGTCCTGCACCTGCTAGAAAAGAATTTGGAGGTAATGATTTTAATTGTTTTCAATATGACTACGTAGCAAAACTACTATGGTGGTCTGTTGTGACAGTACTTAATATGCTGATGTCCAAAGGTATAAAAATCTGTAATTCTTAAAGATCAATGTAATTCCTTTCTCAGGCTTTGTATCCTCTTCTGAACTACATTTGACTTTTTAGTGAAAAAATATTTCTGTAGAAGTTGGTACATTATAGTCAGATAGATTCAAATTGTTCCAGGTTTTTATTA
>RSEF01000001.1:128072797-128087715 GCA_003993805.1 Himantopus leucocephalus | reverse complement strand
AACACAAACTTAGCAAAAGAATTTATTCAGTTACTTTGAAGGCACTCGAGAGCTACAAGTCTTTACAAAATAACATAATGCTGAAATAATTCGCCCCTAATTCCTTTCCTTTTGCTAATGCTGACGGCCTTATCAATCCTTCAGGCTAGTTTGGTTTTTTTCCAGCTTGATCTGCTTTTGCATGTAATAACGACTCACGCATTCTCAAAAGTGCTTCTTCTTGAAACTAATCTTTGTCCTTCTTTGTCACACACTTCATAGTTGGGCTGTCCTGCTTGGACTTCAATCAGCTCATTAATACGTGGGATAGAGTGAGAATAGTTAGTGGCTCTGAAATACTTTCTTAATGGCTTTTCAGACACTGCCACTCAGTTGGCAGGAAAAAATGTTTTTTGAGAAAATAATTCAAAAGTTTTGAGCAATCTCAGAAAATAAGCAAACTATTTTACATAGTATATAAATATCAGCTAACTTATTCCGATGTCAGGCGGAGATGTGCATGGCTCTTAGATACCGTTGAGGGGAGGAGGTTATTATGCCAAAGGCACAATATTTCGAATTATTTTCGAATGCTAGAGTGTTAGAAAATAGCCAGTTTACACATAACACACAACATATGTGAGACTTAATTCATTGTACTGCTTCAGTCCTATATATAGTTTTATGTGCACTGACACAATCCTGTTTGCCTAGTTTGTCTCAATTGTGCAAAGACTAGCCTCCTTTTTCTACCCTCTTTCCCAACATAGCTTTCCATAAAGAATGGTAGCTTGCATAAAAAACAAGTTTTATGCAATCTTTTAAAAGAGATTGTAGTGTATTCATATATTATTCTGACCTAAAGCTCATCCCACTTTTTCTCTCCTCTTCATCTTCCACTCATGGCATACATTTATAAGGCATAATGCTTTGCTTTTCAGCAGTACCTGAGCTCAGCTCTGAGCAAGCTAGCACAGGACTGGAAGCAGTATAAATGTCACAGTGTGTCACTATGCTTGGGGAAATGGCATCTGTTTCTCTTACCTAGAATGAAGGCTCCTAAAGCACTGTGAAAATCTCTCTGTGTACTGTAAAAGTGTATTAAACTTTGGTTTTAGAATTCTGTAGCACATGCAAAGTGACATTGGATCATGTCTTTAAAATGTTGTGCATTTTACATGTTACTTTTTTCTTTTTCCCCGTGTGTTTTAATCTTTTTTCCTGGGTGCTTCACTCCAGTGCCCATAACATTTCTTCTAATGGCTCAGTATGCTTTGAAGATGGAAGCAGGATTTGGGCATCTAAGTTTGTTTTAGAGTTTGGTCATGTTTTACATCAGAAGTAACTCAGAATTCAAGGAAACAGGAGGTGCAAAGTTTCCTTGTTTTTATCTGCTAATATGAAAGGATTCCACTGAGGATTTTATAAGCTCTGAACTGTTTATAGTTAAAAATTAAAATGCTGCTTTATGTTTACCCAAGATTTTTTTTTAATACATTACAGAGTAAATTCTTACACAACGTTAAAAATTATAANTTTATCTGCTAATATGAAAGGATTCCACTGAGGATTTTACAAGCTCTGAATTGTTTATAGTTAAAAATTAAAATGCTGCACTATGTTTACCCAAGATTATTTTTTTAATACATTACAGAGTAAATTCTTACACAACGTTAAAAATTATAAAAGCTGCTAATTATCAATTACTTGAAGTTAAAAAGTAACATTTGTTTTGGTTTGGTTTTTCTTTCCTTTAATAATATTAGTCAGACTTTTCCTGATTGATGGAGGAAAGGCTTATAGTTGTCTTTTATCATTAGTTTAAATTGTTAAAATAGCATTAAGATTGAGAGAATGCACAATATTTTCAGTATATGCAATATTTTGGGTAAAATGCATTACATTTTCACTGTGATTACCCTCCAAATAAATAAAAAAAAAAACAACTAGAAAATACAGTAATAAAGTTGACTTTAAAAGAAATGCAAGTATGTTAAGCTATGAAAATACAGGCTCCCAAGCAGCAAGTACTTATTAGTGTACACTGATATTTATTGTCACACGGTAAACTTAGCCTTGCAAGAACTATTCAACATCTTTATTTTTTCCCTGTAGCTTTTGCAGAGCAGAGTTCAGGTTGTTTGGGTGCATTAGGATACAGCAGTTGTTTTGAAAAAGCTTTTTGTTGCTGTTGGGTTTTTGGTTTTGTTTTAATATGGGGAAGAGCATCTTTCTTCTTTTCTTGCTGAAGAAGGAACGTTCAGTAATGGAGGAAAGAAGAAGCCTTAATGTGATAACAGTAAATGCATTCTTCAAATGGCAAATGACCTAGATTTCAAAAATATATATATATACACACACACACACACACGTGGGCATGTATGCACGTTATACTTTATGAGAAGTTGGTGTTCCTTTATTTTCCATTTAGCTAAAGTGTAAATGTAATCTTTGCAAAACATGCAATTCTGTCTAAAATACATCAGGGCATAAGTTACAAATTGTTTCTGTATAAATCCAACTCTTTTCCTTAAAATGCTAAAACCAAGGATGTGATATCCTTACTTGCAAAATACTGTTTCAAACTAAAATAGAGATTACAAGCTGTATACAGACTACAGTAACGGTTTAAAATGATACCCAAAAATGTGTTTCAGGTTCAGATGTACATTTTTGACTGTCCTTAAGATTAAAATCTTCCTGTAATGCTAATTGGTATAGCATTATCACAGCACCATAATTTTGCTTTATCACTGTACAGTACTGTTAGTAAGTGAAATTTGGGGGATTTGACCTTTATGCCCTTTCTCTCCCATATAATGAAAATTTTTAAATTTGCAAAACCTTTTTAAATCCTCATGCACAGAAGTCTTTCTCTGTATGGTCCACCAACATAGGAACATGTCTGTGTGCTGTGGTAAAGAGATTCTCTGCCTTGCTTCTCCTGAAAGGAGTTGACTTTATTAATCATGTTGCATAAAACAAGAGTTGCTTAACAAGAGCATCCTCAAAATAGCTATTCAAAGTATGGGCTGAGTTGAAGTTTGGGAGGGGAAAGCGCAGAAAATACGTGACATGAACAGGTTAATTCCCTGTTCTTGGAGAGGTTTCATTGTGTCTATTTCCATTAACACTCTGAGATGATGAGTTAGCTTTATGCCTCTGTAACCACAGAGGGTTCACAGGACTGTCCTGTACTCTGTTGGGCTGCTCTCCACCTCCCTTTGTTTTCCCCCAGTTAGCAAGTAGGCTTCTTGTAGCCTGTGGGTTAGCACTTTCTTTTCTCCCTCAGGGTTCCTCTGCGTTGCACGGGAGAAGGGCAGAGCTGGTACCTGAAAGCAGTGAAATGTTGTCAGGCAGTGCTTTGCTCCCTTCCTTACAAACGCTCTCTGTTCATCCCTCCTCAGTGCTGCTTCTCTCACAGAGAAGTTCACTGTCAGAAACTTTAGCGATGGAAATCTATGGTTAATTGGCAGAGCCTGGAACTCACCCAGAATATATAACATATGCCAGTATTTAACATCTTTGAACCAGATGTTCAGCAAAACCAGAGATTTGACATCTCTGGAGATAATCACGTACCAGCCTCATCTGCAGCCTTCACTCTTCCTACTCTGAGTGACACCTCCACCCATATCTGACAAAATTCACAGCACTCTTTCCAGATCATAGAGAGCTCCTGAGCAGATACCACACATTGGCACATGATGAGAAAGCATGAGGCTGTGTCATCGCTAAGGCAAAAGTTGCTTTTAAGGTAGGCTTCTTGAACACTGGCTCCCTTTCCTTCCTCTATACTTGAGCCACTCCAGAGTTGCCAGATATTACTGTTACTTATTCCTATGCGCATGCCTTAAGGATTTCTCCTTCCATACCGTCTAGTGTTATCTATGTCCTGCCATGTTTTTACCATACAATTTTATGGACCCAGTATATGCTTGGTCATCTTGCAGAAATAAAATAATACAGCATGGTTATGCATGATTGAAAATCTTCTCTCAGTCTGAACTGTAACATCTACTGCGTGCCAGATAATACAGCTTTCCCAAGTACAGAGTGCTGCTTGGAGATAACTTAATGATACAATTTTGTAGGATACAATACACTATATAAAATGGGAAACTTACTTATTCCATAAACTTGCTTATTCATATGTAGTCTTGGCAGAAACATACTATGCAGTTTCCTCCTGAATTATAGGAAGCAGACTTAATGTTGTAGGGTGTAACTGATGTACGTTTTCAAGTGTCTGAGTATAGATATATGCTCTGCTTTAGAAGAGTTTCAAGACCTACTTTTAATATCATTCTGAATTTTAAAAAGTAATGAAATCCTCTTTCAACTTTAACGTAAAACTGAAATAATAGCATGTTTCTAAACATGATCATACTTGCTGATCTCTAATTCATATCAGTCTGTTTTCCCCATGCTGCTGCAAACAGTTATCTTCTACAAGTAACTACAATCTAGCTAGACCATTTTTAAATTATGTAAAGCTGTCTTGTGGCAGTGTTCTTTCTGGTTTTACTTTCTCAATCTACTGCTTTTCTTATGCAATGTACAGCTTCTCTTCTTTCTCTGAAAAGGTCTTGGAGCTCCTCCCAGTCCTGGGGTAGCTAGGAGAGAAGTAGAAGGTAACATAACAATTTTTGTATTCTAGAAATGGATTTCTAATTTAATACTTGAGTAATAATATTGTCCTTGTGATACTAAAGGTGGTTTCTTGAAGGTATTTATTGTGTAGGATCTTTTTTCTTTTATTTAACGTAGTTTTCAGATGGGCAAGTTTCTTGCTGCTTTACAGTGATGGTGTGAATTGTTATAGAAGTCTTCATTTATGAAAAACAAAGTGAAAACTTAGACTGCACTAATCAAGAAGAATACTTTGAAGATTGACCCTCAGAGGAAGCTATAACTGACTGATTGCTAGAGTAAATACTATTCCTATAATAAAATCAGGAATCTAGGCAGCCTAGTTTTTCCATAAGGAACTACATATGTTCATATATTTTGGGGAGATAAATTTGCATTTAAATAATTTAGCCTGTAATTTAATATTTTTATTACTTCCCGAAGAGATGTATGTACAAAACACAGTTATGTATTTTCATTCTGGTGCCTAAATATATGTGACGTACATTTATGAGAAGCATCTCTCTTGCATTATTCTAATTGGAGTATGCGAGTATAGTGCTGAATGAGTCCTGTTCTAGCCATGCCAGTGGAGTCATGTTTTAGGGTTTCTTCTTATTCCCTCGGGAATGTGATCCTTTGTAGCAAATACAGGTATAGCAGTGAAAGTCCTAATACAGTCACAATCAAGATGTCCTCCTGTACACTACAACTAATTTTGGCTGTATTGCTGGTTCATTTTTCTAAATTGGCAAAATCGGCATATGCATAGAATAGTTCAGGTTGGAAGGGACCTCTGGTGGTTATCTAGTCCAACCCCCTGCTCTAAGTAGGGTAAGCTGGTGCCAGCTTGCTCAGGGTACGAGTTGCATTACTGAGAACTGTACCCAGAAACACATTCTAACCGGTTGTAAGAAAGCAGGGTTGTCTGACAACTGGAAGTCAACTTGATAAACTAAGTGTCTTATGTACCACAGAGAATTCCTTCCAGTTACTGTAACTGACACGGTGATTTTACCTTCCTGGGAAATAGGCAACAGAAACACAAGCCAGAATCGTAAACTTCTTTGCCTGTTAGAAATTGTGCACTTTTCTGAGGTAAAGGTAACTTTTTCATATCTTGCACTTCACAACTTGAATGTTGCATACAAGGTTGTCATTAGCATCAGCATGTAAATATTGAGGTTGGTGCTGTAATATATTTATCCTGTAAACAAAGAGAGTAGGTTCAGGAACTTTGGCGTAGACCCTGTAGATTGCTGAACCATGTATAATTACAGATGTACTCTTCTGATCGCATGATTTTTTTGAATCAGCATGTTACATAAGTTCTCTTTGTTTTAAAGACTGCTGTTAGAATATCTGCAGAATATAGTACAAAAGAAAACAACTTCTAGCACTATTGAGAACACAGGGTACCTGTACAAGTGGGCGTCTTTAGCTTGCAACAAATAGGAGGTGATTTGACTTAATTTGTAATTAGAAGGGTCAAATTACTTCACATGTGCCATGGGATGAAAGTGTGCTAGAGTAACAGCTTAGTTGACAGATAGACTTTAATATGTAACAACTTTAAAAAAAAAAATCACTAATGTCTTTTTGCTCCCATTTCCATTAGTGATAATGTACCATTACCGTATAATACCCATTTGTAGCTTATCTAACAAAGATAATCTAATTTTTTTTCCATGCTTCAAAGCACAAAAAAGTCCTGGAACACAGAGAAAAGATAACTTAGGTAATACAGATACATGCTTTGTACTAATTATAATACAGAAATAAGTTGATTTTGAAATATGTTCTAAGTCAGCGATCTCTAATATTTGTTCCAGTTCGTAATCAGCCTCCACCTTCAACTGGAATTTCGAGTGCAGGAACTGCTGGATATGGTACCACCAGACCGGTAGGTATTCTGCCTTAAAGTAATTTTCCTCCTAAGTTTTTACAGTTTATACACTGGCAGTAGGTTTTTGTAAGTCATAACAGATATAAGAAAACTGAAAAATTAACTAGTCATTTTACGGCTTATATTTGTTAATTCCCTTACAATTCTTGTCTGTTGACTAAAAATACTTCAGAATATATATACTGGACATGACTTCACTGTTTTGCACTCTATGCAGTCAATTCATAGGCTCCCAAATAATACCACATTTTATGTCTACTTTCAAATAACTGCAAAGTTATTCTTTGTATTGTATGTTCCTGTTGACTACGTTGCTGATTTGGTATAATAAAATGTATTATATCTGTGCTGAAATGTATATCCTGACAGCAGTGAATTGCTTGCAGGTAGTTAAGGTATTATATAGGCAGTTGATTGCTGATTATTTGGTGTGTAATGGAATTTTGTACCTTGTTTTAAAAATTAATCTTGATAAGGGTCTTCATGTAAAAGTGAAACATTTGACTATTTCAACAAAACATTCAACAAATATTAGTTCTGCATTTCATTCTTTATTTGTTGAACTGAACTGAAGGAACTGAATGAAGGATTTAGGGGCGCTTGAATGCTTCGCTACAAGCAAGAAATCAAGAGATGGGAGACATCTGCCTTATTTCTCTTAACAGCAGCAAATAGGAGCCTTGTGTTAAGGAAGGAGAAAGTGTTTTAATAGCTACAGGTTGTCTTAAAGAATTCCTAAGAAATGGTATTGTTTGTTGATAATTCTTTAGCGTATTTCAGAGAGAATTTTTGCAGCAGCATGAAGGACTTTTCTTTCTGTATCTACATCAACCACAGTATTTGTGCTTACTTTGTTCCCTCTGTTGTGGCATTTCCAGGCTCTTTAACTTAGACCTCTTATACCTGGACGTTTTACAGACTAAAAAGCAGCAAAAGCTGGCTCTTTCTTATCAGTTTCTTGGTCATTAGAGAACTTTGTTTTCCTTGTCTAAGGCATTTCGTTCTTCTCATTGGGATAATGTTCACAACAATACCGACAGGATGGAGAGCACAGATATGAGTCTTTAGTAAGGCTAAAAAGGATTCTGCTTGCATAAATGTCAGTAGGATAGATACTGATGAGGTTTCTGAAATATCTACAAATATGGCACCTCTTTAATGCCGTATCATTCTTTCTGGTAAAGTGGTAGACCAGTTGTGCAAATGAGAGAGAGAGTGTGAAGAAGCCATTAAAATAAAGATGCATCTAACCACAAGAGTTTAAGTTAAATCCACATAAATTTGTTTTATAAAAGGTTGTAGAGTCCTTTCCCACCTTTTAAATGAGCAAGAAACAAAAGAACACTGCCAGCTGTGCAGAGATATCAGAGTTCTTGTAGAGCTTAAAGTTGTACCTTACTGCGTAAAATTTATACCTTACTGCTATTGCCATTTCTATTGTACTCTTGTACAGTATTAAAACCATTTGAAAACTATTGTTGAAAGTCACCATTGAAATCACTTTTTGCTGATTCATTTTTCTCAGAGAGACAGATTCTCACAGTGAACAGTTCTTGATCTTTGCAATTTTTTGTTATTTTCCCAGAGACGTAAAATGCCCTATTCTAAAATTTGGATAAAGAAAACCTGGTATACATAGGAAAAAATGTATTCATTTATCACCATGTGCCTCACTTTTTTTTTTTTTTTTTTTTTTTAATCTGGAGCCAGCAGAGGATTTACCATTTCTAAATCAAAATAATTCAATAAAAAAATCTAGTGTACAGAAAAGACTCTACCAGTATCTTGGAACTGGAATAAGTGCAAGAATTTTTGTTCATACAAACAAGATAGAAAAAAAGTAGTACTGTTCTCTTGTTCTGTGTTTCTCAGCACCCAGGCTGGACTAGAGTTAGAGTTGCTTACCTGTGTCCAGAAAGGATGACGGTACTGCAATTGCCAGCATAATTTGACAAGACAAAGCTGACTGCATCTCTTCTGCAGATGTTGAGATTTTCTTTAAAAAAGAACCCAAGCAAAACAAAAAAAAACCCGCAACAAACCAAGCCAACAAATGGAATAGAAGGTCTGAAAAAAATATCTCCTAAGATCTACTTGGCTTTTCAAGCCTTAGCTCAACCCTTGTTTAGATTTCCTAAGTGACATTGCTGCTTTGTTTTCCCTCAGGTTGTTTTTTGGGCAGCGTTTCATTGCAAGGATTTCAGGACCAGGGACAGTAGCCACGGCGGGTGCTGCTTCCCACTGAGTAGTCCTGAGGATTATTTTAGAATTCCTTTCTGTTTCTTTTCTGTTCTTTTTTATTTTTTTTTAAACGCATTTTGGCATTTAATCCAATCATCCGTCTTCCTACTTCCAGAATATTCAAAGAAACGACAAAATGCATCTTGGCAATTAAGGGGAAGACAGATATTTCAGAGGTTAGGTGGTTTAAAGCATTTAGAAAGTTGTTAAAGGGACTCAGCCAAGCATAATGAATCAGATGTTATACACAATCTTCGAAGTAGAGTACATACATCTAGTAAAAGTAAGATCAAGGATGATACTTGTTTTGTAGTGAAGTTTCTTTGCTTGTTTTTAAATCATGTTTTTGTAGAGAGTTGTGTAATAGGATTTGCTCTTGAAACCATTTCAAGAACATCCACTGTTACTAAGATTTTGTCAGAATATACCAAGTACACACAATTACAGAGGAAACAAATCTTACAAACTATCTTGCCTCATGATGTTTTTTGGTTTGGTTTGGGTTTTTTTTTTCATGAAATCTCGCACTTTTATTACATCCAGCTTTCAAGTGTGGTGTTTGTAAATCACTCAGCTTCAGTTGTAATCTGGAATAGTTTTCTTTTTCAATACTGATGTGGACTTTTTAATTTCGTTTTATGAGAGCAATTCTGTTCCTAGCATATTAACTTCTATTCCAACAAGTTTGGGTGGACTCCAGCCTTCAGATGAGGCAGAATGTATGTTTTATTAATACTGTTTGCTGAGGAACAGGAGTAACTGCCTTACAATTAGCAAACGTTAAGTTTCAGAGAAAAGAACTAATCATGTGTATCTTGGACTTTCACTATATAGAAGTGACTGTAGCTGTAGTTTGCAAATGGCAGGCTACAATTATAGCCTAAAAGGTAGATGGTGTCTACGATCTGCATTGACAGTGGGTTATCAATGTGTCCTTACAAGATCTCCAAATGAAGTAGTTGCTGTTGTTGGTTTTGTTGCTTACAACAATTCACAGACTTAGGTAAAATTAACTTAATTAACTTATTAATACTAAAAAACACCGTGTTTCTAACATTGTTGCACACGTAAATATTTATGTAAAGTTGAAGACTACTGCAAAAATCCTTTGCTTTGAATTGAATCCTCATAATGTTTTTGAGAAGATGTTCTTTGCTTTTATATGTGCATGAAAAATTAGTTCAGCAACTGTTATAAAAAAATTTATTTTTCACAGAGTCCTAATTATCCTGAGTCATTTAGCAGTAGATGACTACATATCCAAAGTAGAACTAAAATGCTTTCTTTTTGCCAATTATTATGTCAGACTGTTCCACCTCGAGCTGGAGTTATTAGTGCACCACAAAGCCATGTCCGTCCCTCTGGGGGAAGACCAGCACCTGAAACTCAGAGCAAACCAGCTGAACCACCAAGGGGTAAGTTTACTTTAGAAGTTAAATATAAATGTCGCTATTCAGTCAAGAGGTACCATCTCTGATTTGAATGCTTTGTTTTCAACAGATGTCTTAATTTTTCACTAGAAATTAAGATTCTCAAATGTAGTAACGTTTGGCAGTTTCTGTTAACCATCCACAAGTATTGTAAACCCTTATCGGATAACAGGCAGCAGTCAGATGAGATCTAGACCCATGAATTTCATGCTATCAAGAGAAACTTTGATCAGATTGCTGTGTTTTGGTCTGAGTACATTGGTGTGTCCTGTCATGTGTGTTGATCACTGGACCAGCATCTGCACTGGTTGCTCTGTAATCATAATATTTGGAATAGTGTTTGTGTTTAAATCTCAAAGCCACTTCCTAAACGTAAATGTTTTTTAAAAAAATTGTGTTAATATCAAAATATGCATTTTAAAATAGTGACTTCCAAAATCCTTTTAAATACAACTGAATTACATTTAAGAATAACGTGGTTTCTGGTTCTCTATTTTGTATCTATAGCAATACTTTTAATGGAGATATGCTGAGCTTTGAGCTTTCGATGACTTCTAATCTAGTTGCCATGAACACCTGCTCTTCTTACAGCTCCTTCTTCTGCAGTTCTGTCTGGTGCTTCCACAGCCATGTGTTCTCATTCACGGCATTCTTAAGATTTCTATTACAATTCTTTACAATGAAAAACACTGCAAATATACTTGCAGGCTCACCGTTGCTTCCTGAACCACTAAAGCCTCAGGCTGCTGGACCTGCTCAGCCCATCACTCAGCCACCGCCTGTGCTAAGGATGCAGGAGCCTCTGATACCTGTGGCATCACATCCGTCTCAGACAAGTGCCCCACAAAGTCTGGAACCCCCACAACCGCCTCCTCGCAGCCGATCATCTCACAGTTTGCCTTCTGAATCTGCTCCTTCACAGCAGCAAGTAAGTAAAAGAACCTTGTATATACGTTTTTTCATTATGTAAATTAACACAGCTTGTACTGAATGCTGTAGATTTGTGAGAAACTCCTAAAGCAAGCAAATAAACAAAAATAAAGGTCAAAAGATTGGATTCAAAGATCATAATTAAGTAAGATAATACTTAATTGCTTATGTATTGTCCGTGAATAACTAACATCTTAAATACTAAACATTTAACTTAAGATTTCTTATGACAGAGTTACAACTTACGGACAGCTTGTTTTTAAAATTACGTTCTCATTTGACAACTTTGTATGGAAAAATACTCAATCTAAGAAATTTAATTTTGTAATGACAGATGCATGACAAACTTACAGTAACTAGCTAACGCAGGTTTTGATTATAAAGTAAGCTTTATAGATTGCATAATGTAGTGCTTTATGTTGATGATAATTCATTGCAGGAAGACAATACTGATAGATACTTAACAGAAATACATTTCTCCCCATTCCCTAGTGTCAATTAAAATGCAGAAACATATCAAAATAATCTGAAAATTTAATACAGTAACATTAATATTCTGTTCTGTGGGACCATTTAGAGTGTATTTTTCTAGGAAAAGCCATCGTTTCTTACTACTATTTAAAAATGCAGAAATAGATTTTCAGTGTTGTTTTCTATACATAAGGCTAAGCTTCTTCACTAAAGGCCAGTGCTGTTCATTTTTACAGTATCAGGTGCTAGGCCAGATAATTACACTACTTGAATAAAAGCAGAAATCTATTGAAGCTGATGGATTTGTGCCCACTTCTTACCAAGAGTAAATTTGTGCTTTTGTTTTCTTGTGTTTGGGATTTTTTTTAAACGTAAACTCACCTGTGGATATTTACGACTATGTATGTTTTCATCAGTATTTTAGATTTTGCCTTATCTCTACATCTGAAGACTCTTTCAGTAAAGCAGTTAGTTAATACCTATTTTGCACCACAATGAACCAGCCAAATTCAGTCCTCACTGAGTTGATTTTGAATTCTAATTGNTAAACGTAAACTCACCTGTGGATATTTACGACTACGTATGTTTTCATCAGTATTTTAGATTTTACCTTATCTCTACATCTGAAGACACTTTCAGTAAAGCAGTTAGTTAATACCTATTTTGTACCACAATGAAGCAGCCAAATTCAGTCCTCACTGAGTTGATTTTGAATTCTAATTGAAAAATCTTTACATGCTCCTCCTTTGTTTNGAAAAATCTTTACATGCTCTTCCTTTGTTTTTGCTGAACCTCTCTGCCTGTTAACTTTTTTCATTTTGGAAACTTAGGCCAAAAAATGGAGGATATCTTTGAATATACAGGTAGAATATCAGGACTTCTGGTAGTTTGTTAAAAAGTATGAAGTATTGCCAGCAGAGAATATACATGGAGGCATAAGGTACTTCAGAACGGACCAATTTTGTGAATAGGAACAGATTGCATTGTGTCACTTCTGAAAGCCTTACACCTTCTAAAGGTAGTTTTACCACTGATCATTTTATGAAAGAGGTGCAAACAGTTCTTTCAAAATTATTACGAAAATTACATTTATCTGTGTGTATACACAGCAATCAAAAATATGCTTAAGAACACTGTAAACAGTTTTTTTTGAGCTGTGTAATGCTGTGGCTATATTGTTAACAATATCCAAACCAGATAGTTTAGGACTAGTTCAGGGAGCTATCATTTTTTCTGCAATCAGATTTCTTTGATTGATGCAAGCTGTGCAATCACAAGGCCCACTTTGAGCTTCATTTATTTTCTCCAGCTTAGGTTTTTTATTTTGGATTTCTGATTGGGTGTGTGTGTGTGTGGGGGGGGTTAGTTTAGTTAAACAATGTTTATTTCATTTCTTGATTATCTTTTGTAAATATGAAGTTTTCTGAGAAAAGGTCTTTAAATAAATACAAAATCTTTTGAGAGGTAGTGGATTCCAAGCCCATCCTTTGATTCAAAGCTCGATTGTGATATTTAAGAACCTAAATCTCTGCTTATAAAACTTAATTGCTTGTATACAGTGGGAATATTCAGGTCTCTATAGATTACCAAGCAATACATAAAAACAGAGAAGTAGTTATTGTAAATAGATTTTATTTATTGTAAATTAAAGAGATTTTGGTTTTTGATTGAACGAGAAGTCTTATGGTTTGTTTCAGCTTGAAAAACTATTCCTATAGATAAGTGATTATACCAACACAGTTCCTAGAATGAGGGCTATAGTGCTTTTTCATTGTTAACAGACGGTTAGAATTAGACCATCAATAATCAAATGCTTACAGTCAGTCTTGAAAAAATAGCACAATCAGCGGCACAATGAATGTCTGTATGGAAATAACATTAGGATTGGTTTGAGCTGTTTTTTTGACTCTTAATGGTAGAGCTTGTAAGTCTTACAATAGAATACAACAGAAATTTAAAATCTAGTATAGTGTGTAGTAAGTATTTTTGGTTTGTATTCATATCTCAAAAAATGGCTTTGTGAAAACTTGAAGTATTTTTAATATGAGGTTGCTTTGTTACTTGGATTTTCTTCCTAATTTTCTTTCCTTTGATGTCTGTTTCTCTTTCACAAGCAGGAGCAATCATCAGGGTAACAGGTATCTGACTATTTACCAATCTTGTATGTGGTCTCCATCTATTCAAGCAGAAAAGATGTATGAATCTTGTTTTCATACATCTGCAGTCTCATCCACGTTAAAAATCACCTGTCTGCATTAATGAATTGACTGCCATACCATAGTTTGCTTTTTCCTTTCATAATGCAATTAAAATTGATACTGTTAACTGTATTTATTAGCACCATAGCAAATATTTTGCTTCATCATCTTTTATGAAACAATTGGAACCCCACGTATGTTGCTTAGTCACTGCTGAATCTCCTGGTCTCAATCTATTTGGAAAGAAATGAGTAGGCATTGGAGTTAACATTTCTCTTTAGTACAAATAAATCCTGATGCAATTGCACTGCCAAAGTTTTTTCAAAATAAAACCCGTATTTCACATCTCTCAAAGAACAGAGAACTTACTATTACCCCAAGTAAAGTATATGGTTTGTTAGAATTTTAAAAGCATTTGGTTCCAGAATTATTCAGAGCAAATTTTTACTTACAATAAAAAGCAACTTGGAGTCATAGTTTCTTTGGGATCCTGTGCTTTTTGATTATTTGGTTAATGAACACAGGACTTAACGAGCTGGTGCCAAGCTGTGTTTGATTTATATTCTTTCTACAGTTCAATTTTTCACATTTCCCCCCTCAGTTACTTGATGCCTTTGTTTTAATATTATTTTCCAAAACACTTACTATATAGATCTAAAAATACCAATATTGAACTACTCTATTTATGGTTTGGTAACGTCAGGCCTCATCTATTTTAGAAACTCTCTGATGGAGTAGTACCAGGGATGCATGTAACAGACATTATTGTTTCAAAAAAAACCCCACCAGAGCAAATGCATTGTTGCCCGCATACTTCATTTCTCCTGCCAACCAATTCAAGCTACAACTGCAGTTTTTTAAAAGAAATTGCTATGCTGGATACATGGGGAAGAACTTAAAATATTATTATTATTCCGGAGAGTCTCTAAAGCCTGTAGACTAATTTTGCATAGCTGCTTAGGCAGTGGGTATGTGGAGAAATGCTTCAAAATATGCACAATAAATCTGGTAAAACAAGAGGCTTAAAGATTGAGATTAGGCTATAATAATATTGTATTTTAGTTGATAGTTTTAGTTAGCATCCTAGTTCAACAAAAGATTAGTTAACAGGATTTTCATGCTAAATATCCA
>RSEF01000001.1:128062604-128072697 GCA_003993805.1 Himantopus leucocephalus | reverse complement strand
TTGTAACATCAGTGTTATAAACTCTCAAACAACGAAACCTAGAGCTTTTTATTTCATACCTGTGCCGGGTTATCACTTGTTTAGAATACAACATCGTTCCCCAAGTTTCTTAAAGATTTTCTTATATGATGTCCACTAATGCTTTTGGCTAGGACTCTGACCTGCATGAAGTAGATTCAAGCTGCATCAACCAACAAGGGGGAGAATTGTGTTTAACAACTAGTAGGCTTTTCTCCAGAAAAGGGATTAAGGGTTATTGTTTTCCAGAAAAGAAGCAATGGCTCTACTGCAAGTGCATTGTGCAAGTTACAACCAAATTGTATTGAAGTTTCAGTTTAAGCCCAAGAGCTTCTTTTCTTCACATAGGAGAGCAGGAAATGGGGAGTTAGTCATAACCTTAGAAGAGCCAGCCACGTGATTACTAAACACCTTGTTTTCTTTCCAGATTAAAACAAACGGAACGTATGGCACTAAACTCGAAATGCAGTTAAACAGTGACCCTTTTGAAGATTTGTCATTCAAGCTGCTTGTGTCAAAGATGCAGACGGCTGTTCGAACATCACCTGTTACGACTTTAAACCAAAAGGAGTTGATACAGTTGCCTTCAGCAACACAAAGAAATGCTGATACTTTGAACACTGTAAATTGCATGCCAGCAATGCCTCCTATTCCAACCTTTAACACATCCCAGGAACATAAGCGCAGCTCTCCAAATCCATTTATTACTGGACTGAACTGCACGAATCCATTCACTGAAAGAACTCCTAATGCTGGAAACCCATTTAGAACGGAGATGCAGGAGTCTGAAATAACTTCACATTTACTAGAAGGACGTGCCGCTTGCAATCCTTTCCCTTCTCTAAATCCCCCCAGTTGTAATACGAGCAAGCCTGTATTTTCTGTTGATGCATCTGAAAACACTTTTTGCTTGCGAAGTAAATCTCTCATGGTAAAAAATGTACAGCCAAAAGGATGGGTAACGTTTGATGACGAGGAGGAGAATTTCAACGTAAAGCTAAAGCCATCTAAAAGTGTTCAAGATTTTAAGCAAATCAGTTCCAGGAAGTCAGCTGGATCTCCAGATTTGCTGGGCACTGAACAAAATACTTTTCTTGGTTCAGACTTTAACTTTGATAATGACTGGAATAAAAGTTCTACTGATTGCTTCTATACAATGCCAGCAAGAAGACCACCTGCACCTCCTATACCATCAAGAACAACCAGCAACAGATCCCCCGCTGATCCTTTCACTTCTTCGGCACCTAAGGTGTCACCAACACAAGATTTTACAGAAAGATAGATGTTCAAAAATATAAGTGGTTATATTTGTTGCTACATTTATCCAGTAGAATAATTGGGCATTTGAGATTATTCTGTGTGCAATAATTAATTGTTAAATGCACTGAAACTTAACTCTACTCATAGACAGCCACTATTGTTTGTGTATAAATTTTGAATATGTATATATGGTAGAGCACAAAAAAAATCTGAAATTTATTAAAGTCCCAATGTAATAGTATTTGAATAGACAGAGAAAAGAAGGATGAGCTACTAATCTCATTAAAATATCCCAATCTTGGAAATAGTTTTTGCTTTGGGAGTGCTCTCATTTCTGTTCCCCTTCGTGGAATTTCAAAAAAAAGAGGCTCCCTGCTAGTAGCCTCCCCACTCCCTTTTTACTGTTTTGTTGAGTGATATTTATAAGTATTTACCAAAGAGCTGCCAAAGTTTATTGAGATTTGAATGTTGACAAGTATTGTTTAGAAGTTGTTTAATTTATAACAGAGGCTATGGATATTTGTAAGGCATATATTTGAACTTGAGGCACAACAGAAATAGTTTAATTTCAAAATACAAACAAAACTTTGTGTATTAATATATTCAATATTTGACTTTAATTTTCTGTGTCAGTACATTTCAGCTATTCAATCTTATTGTGACATATACTTACTAGCAGTACTTCAGAAGAATTGTACCGTATCGTCCGTTTATGCATTACTATTTTAAAGATACTTTTTTTCCACAAATTGGAAACAACCGATACCACAAGTTTTCCTTTAACCGCTGGAAAAAAATTCCCCTTGGGTTTTGAGATACAAAGCAGTCTTTACCAGTTGCAGACAACATACTGCAGCTGGCTTGTCCCAGTCTCCTCTTTTGCACGTCAGAAGGGCTTTCTGGTCCTATAGAAAGACCTGAGTTAGGGAATGGGCAGTCAACATCGGAGAAGGAGAAAGTCATCTTAGGTGACTGGGCTGTCTGCTCACCATTCTCCCCATCTACTAGACTTACTGTTGTATTTTTTAAAATCTTACTTTCAAAGAAGACAGGAGAACAGTAATTCTCTGAGCCGAACAGTATCGTTCTGTTGCTTTTGCAGTTAAAGCTGAGTGACTCTTCCTGGCCCGGAGGCAGAGACCATCCTCTGTGCGGTGGTGCTGCTTTGAGGCTAGTGAAGGATAACTCACGGTTCTACATATCACGCTATAAAAACACAACTCTCTGTGCTTCTATGATTTTCTAAAGCTCACATGAGATCACATAGAATATGGTATGCTGTGATCTCGAGGCAGTTTAAAATAACTGATTTCCTTAGCTCCATTTATGTATGCTACAAAACCCTGCAGTTCTCCTTAAAATTCGCAGTGTCTTAAGACACGTGTATGCAGCTGCGTACTTTTCATCCAAAGCTGAATGCGTCACGGTGTTGTCATCTCTCGGGGGACTGCGAATACATGCCTACACGCATGGGCTTACTTGCGAACAACGTTAACTGGTTCTGCAAAACCAGGGACCGCAACGCAACGTACTAGCGTTAGATTTATAGCAGCAAAAATACGCAATGACAGTACTTTTTTTTTTTTTTTNTTTTTTTTTTTTTTTTTTTTTAAATTCTCAAATGCTATCGGAACATTATTTATAAAATAATCCACTCTTCCTTTAAACAGTCTCTGGTTAGCCACGAGCTGCAGGAGCGACGACAGTGAGTTTTATNTTTTTTTTTTTTTTTCTTCCCCATTCAGGTCATTAAACAGTACTTGTACATTTTAAACAGCAGCGGTACCGTACGCTTTGTGCTTCGGTGTGTGAATTACCTTGTTTTGAACTGTTGCTCTACACATCTGTGTGATCGGTGTTTCGGTATATTCTTACATTAGCAAAACAATTTGGGGGGAGGGGGAGGGGGGAACTTTTTGCTAGTGGGAGTGCCGTGATAAATATGTTCTTTGTTGAATATTTAATTACAGTGATTAAAAACTACTGTCTAAAATGTACCTGGCATACAGCACCTCTACACTTTACAGGATTACGGAGACTGACAGCAACGTACTGCAAAGAAAAGCTCCAAAAATATATATAGAGAGAATGTGTGCGCGTGTGTATATATATCGCTAAGCGCTGTAACGTGTATTAATGAAAATAATTACTAGCAGAAGCTCTGAAAACACCAAGAATTAAAATCAGGATCGCTCCGCGCCTTTTCATGAATTCTGTGTTCCCCGTGGTAAACCGCTGTGTGAAACGTGACGATTTTTCTCGCTTGTGACGCACCACCCACCCCCACCCCACCCCCCCACGCGCGTACGTGTATGCCTTCCGCCGCTGCAGTGTGGAACAACATTCCGCGTCTCCCCGGTGGAAGGCGGCGGTGTATTCATGAAATAAACATACCTGCCCTTAAGAAAGTATTAGCTTTTTCTCTCTCTTTATATCTCAGGCACCGCCCCGCCACCCTCTTTCCCGCAGCGGCTGCAGGGAGGGATGGCGCGGGCCCTTTAAGAGTCTATGATGACGGCAGCGGGAGGGCCGGAAGCGGAAGCGCCGGTGGACCGGAGGGCGGGGCCTGCGCCGGGGGGGGCGCTACGGCTGCGGGCGGCTCCAGTGGGCGCTCGGGCGGCTGCGGGGGGCGGGCGGGCGGCACTGCGCTGCGCCCTCAGGGTGGCCAGTGGAGCGCCGGGCGCCGTCTTTGCCCCGCCCAGACCCTCCGCGCTCCCTTTCCGCCGCCGGTATCCAGGGACGCGGGGCGGTTGCTGTGAGGGAGCGGGGAGGGGTGCAACGGCACTAACGGCCGCCGCCTCTACCCGCGCAGAGCGGCGCCGCTGCCGGCCCCGGCCTCGGCCCCGCCATGGTGCGGCTGCATGTGAAGCGCGGCGATGAGAGCCAGTTCCTGCTGGAGGCGGCCGGCAGCGCCCGCCTGGCCGACCTGGCGCCCCTTGTCGCCCGCATCTACAACGGGAGGCTGAAGGTGCAGCGCCTCTGCTCAGGTACGGGCGCGCCGGTCTCCCTCCCTCAGCCTCCCCCCGCTACGCCGGAGCGGGCTCGGCCCCTGCCCGGGGCTCCGGCGGGGCTTGGGACGGGCGGCCTTGGGAGTAACGGGCGGCCGGGCTCGGGCGCTGCTCCGTCTCCTGGGTGTTCCCGCCCCGCTGGCTCACAGGCTGGGAGCTGAGGGGCGGCGCTGGGGGGTGACTTGGCTGCGGGCTCGCAGGAGTTCTGCTCTGGCAGAAGTTAAGAAATACCTCTGAAATCCCAGCCTTAGCAGCAGACAAGCCATCCTCCCCTAAATTTAAGAACACAGCCAATACCCACCGAAACCACGTGTAAATTCCCATCATCTGGTATTTTAGTAGTTCATATTTTTTACAGACTATATGGCTCTGAGATTCCCACTGTACGTGGCTAAAAAGTCATCCATTGCATGACTAAACAGCAGTGTGTCCTGTCCCATGGCAGCTGCATAAATCCTTTGTGACCAGCGGTGTACCCTACATATGAATGAAATTCTCGTGTTGCATGCTTGATGCAAGGCATCCGCTTGCCACGTGACAGAGAGTTGTGGGATATGTCTAAATTGGTGCTTTAGTTCAATTCAGGAGGTGGCTTTTGAAAAACATCAAACATTTACTCTTTGTCCCTGCTGACCCACTTTGGTTTGCGTTGCGGATCAGCCTGGGAACACAGGAGCTGAGATTCCCTTCAGATGCGACTGACCTGAAGGGCGCAGCCTGTCTACATCTGATGCGCTCCAGCTACAAATATATATGTAGTGTATGAGGCCATACTGAGGCTAATCTGAAATAAAAAAATTCCAAAACCCAGACCCCATGGTTACCATATATTCAGCACTTGTTCTTTCTGCAGATCTGCTGCTGCTGCTCCACAGTACTTGCTAATTTAGTCTTAGCCTTTATGTTTTCACCTGGGTGCCTGCATTCCCAGCCACGGAAACAAAATTGCCATTTCTTGGGACTTGGGGTACTTCTGGTGTGTCTGTTGTGAGATGGATATGCTTTAATTAATATAGTGATGGTAAAGAGGCTGGAGGGTTTTCAAGAAAAGGATGCTATGAAATGGGCTGACAGCTGGATAAGTTGTTCTGGGGGAAAGTAGTGAGCATATCTTGCAGGCCCTGGATCAGATACTGTAGGCTGGGTAAAAGGGTTAGGAAGCTGCATCCACACACTGTTCTCACCACGTGAGACTGTCTTGGTAACCAGCATCTACACCTCTCTGTTGTCTCAGCTAGAATTATCCTGGACTGTTGCTTCTTGAGTAGGCATAAATTACTGTAAAGACTTTTGTTTATTTTTTATTTCATACTGGGTGTGAATCTGACCCTTTGGGTCGGATGTGGTATGGGCAAAGCTATAGGTAGTCCAGTTACATATTTTCTCAACTGGAAAGAAATTAATTACTGTATAACAGTAAAATGTTTTTCCATTTTGAAAAAAGTTGCTTACCCAAAAGTACTTAGAAAAAGGAGTACGCAGTCAGCTAAAGCTGACTAAGGAAATACCAAAAAGAAAAAGTTTATGGCCAGCAAGTGTTGTCTAGGTTTGCATACCTGCACTGTATCATTTGTTATGTTGTTTCCTATATGGGTGAAATGTATGAATTGTGATGTAATTACAGCATATATATCTATATGTGTGTATTTATATACCTTATTATTTATTCTATATACTTAGCTCTTTAAAATCTGAAGGCTAGGAGTAATGTTTTGCCTGCATGTATGTATGTGAAAGGCTTTGGTAAAGGGTGTGTTCTCAATAACACAAATTTTTAATCTTGTTCTCTAAACATTTTAAAGAGATGGAGGAGCTGGCAGAGCATGGTATTTTCTTGCCTTATAATATGCAAGGACTGACGGATGAGCAAATCGAAGAACTGAAGTTAAAGGATGAGTGGGCAGAAAAGTGCGTACCAAGTGGTGGAAGTGTCTTCAAGAAGGATGAAATTGGGCGAAGAAATGGACATGGTAAATCAAATGTAAATGTTTCTTTCTCTGCAGACACAGATCTATAATATATCTATAATATAATGAGGAACATAAAAACCATAATTCTGGACCTTTCAGTTTTACCCCACTGTCCTGGAAGAACTAAAAAATCGAGTAGATACCAAGTATACATTTGATTTCAGGCCAGTATGTTAGCCGGCTCATGTTTATTTGCTAATGTGGTGGTTTAACCCCAGCCAGCAGCTAGGACCATACAGCCGCTCATGCAGTTCTCCCTCTTCTCCCCTAGAAGGGCAGGGAGAAAAGGAGAAGAAAAAAAACTAGTGGGTTGAGATAAAGATGGTTTAATAAAACAGTAACAGAAAAAGGAAAATAACAATACTAATAACAATGGTAAAAGAATATACAAGATAAAGTAATACAACACCGTCATTTTCACCACCCAGTGAATTGGTTGCCCAGCTCCTCCCAAGCAGTGATCGTGGATTCCTGTCCCCCGGTCAACCTTCATTTATATACCGAGCATGATGCCTACGGTACAGAATATTCCATTGGCCATTCTGTTGTTCTTTCTGTCTGTGCTCCTTCTCAGCTTCTATGGGAAGCTGAAAAAAGTCCTGGAATAGTATAAGCATTGCCTAGCAACAACTAAAACTATGCATTATCGACATGCCTTTCATACCAAATCTGAAAACACAGCAACCACTAGAAAGAAAACTAACTCCATGCCAGCTGAAACCAGGACAACTAATTATAAAAATTATCCTATAAATAAACTATATTAAAGGCAGTCATGGATTCTTTTAAGTAGTAGCTATTTCAAGAGGCTGTTTTCACAATAGATCAGCTAAACTATCAGTTACATACATAAGTCTGTCTTGGATTAGGACCTGGTGTAATGTTGAATTAAAGCCAAAATAGCAGTATATCTCTTCAGCACATATGCAGTTTAACTTTGCAACTCTAGTACTTGAAAGTAAACTCCAAAGATAAGTAAACAATTATCAGAAGCAAGTTTGTTTCACTTTAATTTGTAAATGTATACATGTGTACTTTTTTTCTCCGGAGGCCCCAAGATACATTAACAGGTTGTTTTTCTACTATTTCTCCTTTTTTCTCATTCACTGTGACTCAGACTTACTGAACTCTCTCCTGTCACTTTTTCTTTCTGCAACTCCAGCCAAGTGGTTTTGCCTTAGCACTCGCTATGTGTATCAAGCACCACTTTACAGTCAAGAGCATGAGGACTGATTGCACGGAAGAGACCGAGATTGTCTTCTTGCTGTCTGTCCCTGTACTCCCGACACCACAGCAGCCCCTGTTGTGTCAGCAGCCCTTTAGATGTTGATTGCAGGGCAGCTCAGTTAAGGAGGAATCTTTGAATAACTTAATCTTAACTTGTCGTATGCAAACAGCTTACTCCAAGTGTCTTAATTTGGGGAAAAGAATTCTTCTAACACAACACATTGCCCAGTCAAATTTAAGCTCTTGCTGAACTTGATTAAGAGCTTATATTATAGCTAAATATTTTCCCTCCTAATTGTTTTCTCGGAAATAGCTCTGTGTGTCATATGTAGGCATGTGGCCAAAGCCTGTCTTGTTTGGCATGGTTGTGAGCAATGTCAGGCCTTACAGTAAAACTTTGCAAGCAACTTTAACATAAGGACAGCACCACTTTTACTTGTACTTTTCATTTATTTGTTAGTGGGAGGGCAGCTTTGTAATATTAACAAGGTTATAACATTGAACAGCATGTAAGTATGGGCCAAACTAAGTACCATCAAATGATGTATTTAAATGTTCATCTGTGAATTAATATGATTTAAGTGGATTTTTGTTTTTGAGGAGAAGCTTTTTATAACAATTAAAATAGGTAACTATAATATATGAAAGGAACATTGTATTTGCAAAACTGCATTTGAAATCTTAATTGGAAAAAAGTCAGAAAACTCCAAGCTCTTGTCCCCTTTTATGCACATCTGCCAGCACAGCCCACCATAGCCGTAAGTATGGCAAGGGAAAGAGAGTCTTGGTTTTGGTTGTGGTCAGTATGAAATTATGGCTGTTGCTTTCTAATCAGTAATTTTGTCCAAAATGAAGTTCCAAATACCAGCCAAATGTCTTTGCGGAAAAGTAAGTTTGGCTCCCCCAGGAAAAGTACTGTTTTGTTTCTTAAGTTAGTAAGAAATACGGCAATGAACTATCAAACTGGTAAATAGACTGCAACATGGTAGTGTCTCTCTGGATTTGCGACGTAACAATGTTTCATTTGCTTACAGTAGAGAATAACCTGGACAGGTCATTTGCTTTTTTTTTTTTAATAGTGAGTGTACATTATTAAATATGTGTCTCTTATTTTTAGCTCCAAATGAAAAAATGCAGCAAGTTATAAAGAAGACAATAGAGGAAGCCAAGGCGTTAATCTCTAAGGTAAGTTTCCTGAAGTAGCATGTGGTATGTGGTACTTTCTTAATAGGTGCTGTGTAGTTGGGCAGCTTAAATAAAAATGGACTTTTTGAAGTGCAAGGAAGGGCTGAGAATATTTGAGGAGTATCATGAAGTGATGTGAATAGTCTTATAAAAACTGACATTTCTGTTAATGATTTTCTTAATGGCTTTTGGCAAGCTGGTTCAACAAGTTAAGGAGTCAGATATTAAACTCCAAGTGAATGCTGGCAACCGAGACCATGATGAATGATTAAATCGCATTTAATTTTATCCACACACTCTTAATTTGCTATTGATGCATTCTTTAGGTGAATGCTTGTCGTGTTTTCTGGTGAAAAATTAACTGCATTCTGTGATGTTCCTGGAAAAAAGTACCTTTTGCTTGTTAACATAGTCTTTTGAGTTTTATGTATAATTAATTGAAATATATGTTCTAATCTCTTAGATTAGGCCTTGGTTTTACAAGCACTTGGACTCATGCTCAGCCCAAATGAGTTTGTGTGTTTAAAGATAAGTGTGAGGGTATGCCCTGATGGTACTACGGTCTCAATTACTCAGCTTCACTTTACCAAATCTGCAGATGCTCTGTATTGTGTCTCAGCTTTCATATGATTTTGAAACACAAATTAAGTAATATTTATTATCAGATTGCTTTTTTTGTAAACATCTGCAAGTAATTTTCTTCTCCCTACCCTTGCAATTCTGGGAATTGGTATGTGTGGAACTTTAAAACAGCTTTAAATCAGTTACGCAAATAGATAATGTTAGTGAATTTTTAGTGTTGCCTGTGCACTTAAATTGGCCGCCTTGGCTGTTTTGTTGCTGATAACAGTGTCATATCAGTGATTTAGAGTGAGCAGCTCAGTGTTTCCAAAGGCCTGGTGGAGGCAAGCAGAGGAGCTGCCCTGTTGCCTGGCAGTGCTTCCAGTGTGCTGAGTTGCAGCAAACCTTTCCTGAATAGAGGCAGGGTTCCAGCCAAACTGTTCTGAGTCATAACAAAAGCTACACAAAATGAGAGATGTTTCAGATTAAAGCTTCTGGACTCTAAATATTTTCTCCAGACGGACTTTTTTTTTTCGGTTGGATTGCATCTCATCAACTCTATTTCTAAACAGGGAGGAAATTAATAATGTGTAGTTTTACTTCTTGAGTCAAAAATATCTGCAGATCTGGTCTCTACTTTTCAGGTCTTTGTGGGTGAAACTTCCAACTAAATTGTCCTTTACAATAAAAAGTTGCAAAATTCATAGATTCACAGAATTGTTTTTGTTGAAAGGGACCTTTAAGATCAGCAAGTCCAACTGCAAACTTAATACTGCCAAGTTACCACTAAACCATGTCCCTCAGTACCACATCTACACGTATTTTAAATACGTCCAGGGATGGTGACTCAACCACTTCCCTGGG
>RSEF01000001.1:128004468-128062504 GCA_003993805.1 Himantopus leucocephalus | reverse complement strand
CATCTGCAAACTTAATGAGGGTGCACTCGATCCCCTCGTCCAGATCGTTGATGTTCAAGAGAACAGCCCCCACTGCACTGCATGCTGACTTACTCCAGAAATTATTGCCATTCACTGGTGAATGACGTTAAGGATAGTTTGTGAAGTGGTTTGTTAGGTTCATCACTTTCTAATGATGAAAATGAAGAACTATGCCTGTGTATTTAAAAAAAAAAAGGTTGATCATCTGAGATTGAGAAACCAATTGTACTTGCCAGTTAACTAGTTTTAAGAGTGTCCACAAGGAGGCAACATTCTCTTACTCTCTTTTTTTATAAACTTTGTTACTTAAAATATTGGAACTGTTAAATCCACAAGCAAAACCTTTTTCTTCTCTTCCAGATGTGTCTTGTTTTTCCTGTATCCATTGCAGTAGGGTTTGGAATGATCTCAAGTATTTGATCTTACAGATCTCTGCATAAGCTGTGCAATATGCCAAGCTTTACTCTTCTCCTCACATGTGCTCAATTTTTTTTCTCAAGTTTTAGGCCCCTTCTCTAGCCCTCACTTGAATTCTACTATTATGAATATTGTTCATGAATCACAAGTACTTGGAACAAAAGACTCCCCATCCAGTTTCTGTATTCCTGTGCGTATTTGTTTGAATGCCTGTATCACACAGACATTTGTTACTAAATATCTCCTGCACAATTTAGTGACCTTCCCCCCCCCCCCCCNCCCCCCCCCCCCCCCCCCCCCCGTGTAAGCAAGCTACGTGGAAGGGGCAAAAGTGTAGTGATGTATTCAGAAGTCAATACGCAATTGAGAAAATTTGCGCTGCTAATATCTTTGTGCAGCCAGTTAGCTTTGCTCAGATATCCCACTGTTACCTCTGAGCTGACTACAAAGCAAAATCTTTCTGCATATTTTTTTTAATTACCAATGATCCCTGCTTGTGTTTCAGAAACAAGTTCAGGCCAATGTGTGTGTTAATATGGAGATGGTGAAAGATGCATTGGACCAGCTCCGAGGGGCTGTGATGATTGTATACCCAATGGGATTGCCTCCACATGATCCAGTTAGGATGGAGTTTGAAGATAAAGAAGACTTGTCGGGAACTCATGTATGCAGTAATGTATTCAGATTATACGTAATGCCTGGCTTAAATATGTGCTATGCTGTTCTCCATTTTATCAGTGAAGGTTTTTTTCATTTGCATGACAAATTTTGTTTAAAATTTTTGTCTGATAGTTTATGTAAAAACACACCAATAACTTAACTAGAAATAAGATGAATTAAGTTTATTTCCAATGTTACATATGAAGTTGAGTTCAGGTAAGTCTTGAACCCATTTTAAATAGCTTGTCATTTCTTTCTAATGCCAGTATTGAGAATTTATGGCCCAAAGTGTTTAGATTAGATCAAGATGGAATGGAATATGAATCAAAATGCTGTAGATTAATATGAGAAGAAAAATGTAGCAGAAGTATAATGTAAAATCAGGTGAATTACAGTGGCCTTTCTGTTAAGAATTCCAGAAAGATTTTCCCAGAAAATGTTTCTGGTTTTGAAAAAAAGGCAAAAAAACCTCATCCCCCCAACACTTCCCCTTGTTTGGTTTTTTGTCACAGGCTGGACTTGAAGTTATAGAAGAAGCAGAAGCACAATTATGGTGGGCAGGAAAGGAGTTGAAAGAAACAAAGTTGCTTTCTGACTATGTAGGCAAAAACGAGAAAACCACCATCATTGTCAAGATACAGAAAGTAAGTATCGCTGGGAGATTTCTTTACAAGGAAGAGAATTGTCTGTAGGTGTATAAAATGGATTAGATTTGTTCTGGCTTGAGTGTCTTAAAACTACATCTATTTTAAGGTTTCAATTTATTATATTCTGAGTTTTTTCTTTAGTTATTCCATTGCTTGTCAGTTAAATACTGTAGTTGCTATTACTTGCTCCATAGCACTTTTCTAAAATACGGCAGAGACATTTAAAAATAGATGAAATACCAACTGAAAAGTTTAAAAAACCTCAACTGGCTCTCAGTTCCATCTCAGTGCAGAGCACTGCACAGACCCAGTCATTCAGTCTGCCCAGTTTTTCTAATTGTACTTGTGAATGTTTTTCTCACCACATTCTGGCCTTTAAAAAACAGTTTTAATGTTTTGTGCGTATGTGGTGTGGATACCTCTCATCCCTGGTTCAGTCTGTTCTGTGTCTGAAAGACAGTGTCTGTAACTCAGTAGTTTCCAGCCTGTGATGTCCTGAGTTTCTTGATGGCAGGTCCTCAAACTCTCTCCGTTGCTTTGGAAATGTGGACATGCCTCCTCTTTGAGAGGATGCAGGTTGTGGAAGAGCCTGAACTTACGCTCTCCTGAAGTGTTCGGTGAGAACTCGCTGGGTGCTGGAAGGAAAAACAAGCTGCTGGGCCTGCACCACCCAGTGGCGCTGTCAGCTGCAGCTCACCTAAAGCTCCCAGCTGAACTTTTTCTAAAGAAATGAGACTTCCCAGTCATCAGATGTTAGGAAGCACATGAGGCCTTCTGTATTCATTGGGAACATAGGTCTGATGAGTCATCCTATGGAGTAGTGAGCTAAAATGAGGCAAAGACATCCTGCTGCTCCTCAGTTTGTAGACCTGATACTTCAGCAAAAGCTAGTCATTAAGTGTGTATCGATGTCTCATGCAATGGTCATGTTCTTGCAATGCCAGAATTAGCACCAAGCTACTTGGACTTTGATTGTTATTTGGACAAAATGATTTTGTACTAACTGTGCAGTTGGGTTCATCTCTGGTGAGAATGCCATTCTCAAGGGAAGAACGTTTGGTGTTTCAGTTCGTTTTCAGAGCTTTGTCAGAAGGTGCTCACCACGTTCATGTGCCTGTGTGTATCTCTCTGTATATAAAATCACATTCAAAGGGTGCTTTTGTGAATGTCAAATGTCTCAGAGTACTTACCCATAGCTCAGAATTACTCTGGACCTGCATTTCACTTCCGTGTCAGTGAGAGCTTCTCTGCCACAGAAAGCATTAATGGTTACAGCAGATCTTAGTATCTGCAGATGTCTGTAATAGAATTACTCAAAGAGAAGTCAAGTGATTTATGTGTTTGTCATTGAGAAGACCAGCATTGCTTTCTCTTTCCTGTCAGGGTGACTGAAAAATTGTGTGACAACTCAGCGGCCATTGAATTGTAGGCTCCCAGGAAAGTTGTCTTACTGTTTAGTCAGTTGATGGACCTCTTCAGAGAATGCAAAGTAGTATGATCTGAGAAGAGATGCCTGCATTCTTGGGTTGGAGAGCTAATTTAAACCACCTCAGACCCTTTTTGTTTCAGAGAGGATTCACCATCTCCATTCAAACTGTTCTGTTTGCTACTGTTGACAATAGCTGTCATCAGCTATTTTCTGCTGCGCGCATCATTTCTTCCATGAGGACAGTTGCCTGGAAAAAAAAATGTTCTTTTATTTGTAGTGTTTTGTAACTGCCTTTCTTCCCTGCTTTCCTAAGTCATATGCCATCTCGAGTCTGTATTAGCAGGGGAGCTAAAGATAGATTGCCCCATCCTGAGACATCTAGAACGGCCTTAAAGCAGAGAGATTTATTATGTCTTTTAGAGTGGAAGCTTAAGTAAAATAGACTCAATCCTGTTTGCAGTTTCGATCGACGTCCACAAAATTGACAGCATGATTCAGATGCTGAGATGAAAAAATAATTCTGACTTGAATGCAGCAGAAGTTTCTCAACAGTTGTTTTCCTGTCCTGAGGGGCCTTATTAAATTTGAGAAATCCTATTGTCTGAAGAAAGATTTTGCTATCTTTGCGTAGCAGCTTCTCATTTGTATTGCAAGTGCCATCATAAATAAAATTTATGGTTTCCCTTTCAGAAAGGACAAGGAGCTCCAGGGCGTGAACCTCTGATTAGTCATGAAGAGCAAAAACAGATGATGCTGTATTACTACAGAAAGCAGGAGGAACTTAAGGTAACAGTGTCTTTTTCCTGTATGTGAGCTGTGCTGTCGTAGACACTATCCGCAGGTTACATTCGTTACTGCTGCCTTAACCTATCGGATCTGTTTACAGAAACTAGAAGAGGATGACGACGACTCATTTCTAAATGCTGAGTGGGCAGACAACCATGCTTTGAAAAGGCAATTTCATGGTGTAAAAGACATCAAATGGGGTCCAAGATGAAGCTCTGCAGACACCTTTTTGCCTCTTTGAGCTGTTTGGTTGATACACTTGTTTGCAACGAGTTGTGTTGTGTGCGGTAGATTCTTCTGACAAAAGCTGAAATTGTCAGTTCTGTAGCGGGTGTCTGTTTCGGCCTTAGGTTTTCAATAAATGTTTACATTTCTGTGTAACTGTAGCAGCACTTGTCTCTGCAAAGAATTAAATCAATCCTGTTGAAGCTTGTTATTTTTATTAGGAACTTGTAATTTGAAGATTGACATATTAAACTATTTCATAGATAATATATCTAGTAAATATGCACTAGAATGTTTGGTATTGTTTTGAGTGGTTTTTATACTGTCTTCCTGATTCTTGCATTTCTTTTAGATAGTATGGTCTGTAGAAGGTAATTTATTTTATAAGAAATCAGTTTTCCTGGGCTAATCCAGTGAAAGTTAGTGATTTTTATGTGCTTGTATGCCTTTCAACATAGCTAATTCCAAGCTATCATTTTTAAATTAATTGACCTCTTAACAATTGTTTAAAGGAAGTATTTTTATATAAACACAAATAACACAAAAATCCTTGTGGAATGCTTCATTTTCATTCTTTTGGTTTAGTTTTCATTGACATTGGAAGCCGTCCTAGTGATCTGATTCAGTTTAACAAGCTGTTAGCCATGATGCTTTTGCCTAAAGATTGGTAGAAATCTGTTTACCAAAGTAAGGATCATTTGCAAGTAGATTGGATAGAATAAGACCAAGATCTCTAACATGGAAGTACGTCTAAGATTATGACTGGATTAAAAGTGATTAGTTTCTAACAAATCAGCATTTTAAAATGAAAAATCATGAAATTTATCGGAGAGTGTTTCCACTAATGCTTGACGTTTAGGGTCCTGTCACCATTTCCAAAATGTATTATCAGTCAGTTCTGGGTTCAAGACTAACAAAGGAAGCGCGAGTCGACTTGAAGCACTTGTGTCTGTTTTTGAAGAGAGGATTCTGATTTGGGATACTGTGTGACTAATGGGTAATTAAATCTCTAGTATTATCTAGGTAGGTAATTAATGTTTAGAAACAAGTTGCTCAAGTTTTACATGTTTAGGCTTCTGTCCCCTTTGAAGGAGATGCTTTTCTATGGAGGCAGATGGCCATCCTCGTCAGGTCGCTGAGCAGTGGAAAGCCAGGGTGCCCTGAAAATTCTGTGCGAGGTCAACTGAGTGTTTTAAAAAGAAGTGAACCCGTGTGGGTACTTAAGCCAAGAGTTAAAATTATGTCTTCATTCACACTCCAGAGCAGTTGTCCCTAGGGCAGCAGGGAGCCGAGAACGCCCACCTTTTCACTTCTGCAGCACAGAAAGGCGAGCCAGCTGAGGACCTTGGTTGTGTTGTTTGCAATGTACCTCAGGTTACCAAGTTGCCCCTGCACACGTCTGCTTCCCTTCTGCCTGCGCCAAACCAGATCCCGTTCACGAGCTCCATCAGTCTGGAGAACAGGCAGTTGCTCATCAGCACGTAGTTTACGTCAAATTTTAATGTGCAGTATTTTTTTGCAGGTGCCACATTATGGCACTGTGGCGCTAGGGCTGCTCAGCAACTCTGGAAGTCAGATGGGTTATGTTTGCTCTCTGAACTTAAACACGCATTTGACGTTTTTCATTGATAGTTTTTTTGTCTTATTCATGCCCTAATCCTCATGTCAGGAGGGCTTAGTGGCAGAGACATTTGAAAACACAAACGTCTGAGATACTATCAACCAGAAGTTTCCTGCCTTGCCAAACCTACCAGTGCAACAAGATGAAAGTAAATTCTGTGGTAGTTGACCGTCCGCTAAAAATAGCTGGCTGTGGCTCTTCAGATTCACAAATCTCAATACTGCTGGCTTAAATCTCTCTGCTTGAGTCATTGTAAAATAACAAAATAAAGTGTTTTGCTAGCTGTTTTTTTCCATTGCAGTGAAAAAAACATCATTTTCTTTAAGTATTAGTATGGTTGAAGAGACGCCGATCAAGTTAAACTGAAGTGTTTGTTGAACTCGCAGCTGGAAGATTGAATACAGAAAAGAGAATTAATGCAGTTTACTATTAATGATGTCTTTACTTCATTCACAGATTCTTTTAGGAAAGTGTTGTGTCTGGTAGTTTTTTCTGGAATATCAACTTTACAGTAACATGTTTTATACAAAAAAAAAATCAGTATGTGGGATTTTTTTAAGTTGCAAAACTTCAAATATTTTATAACTACTCGGAATTATTTCATCGTGTGCAGAAAATGGAGTGGGTTTTAAAAGAATACCTTGTTCTACCACTCACATGAAAATCAGCGTCCTGTACAATTCTTTGGAGTTTTTTTACCATTTCTATAGCTGATGGCTTTTTTTCCCTAATGTGCTCCTTTGCTGTCACCAAAAGGTGAAGTGAAGAAAATCTGCAAATATTTAATTTCTTAATATGGCTGGCGTCATTGCAACCCACAGAGATATGATGAATCTTCTTGATCCATAACTTGGATTGGCAGCACTCAGTGAAATCGTTATAAAATCATAAAATCCATTTATTTACTATAAAAGCTGTTAGTCACCGGGCCCCAGCTCATGATCAGTCGTACTGATTTTAAGAGGCCCAGGTTGCCAGAGGTGCTGCTGTGGCTTTTCAGGGGGCTTCTACAGACAGAAGACCTCTCCCTCCTGTCCCCTCTCTCATGATGCTCTCCTTAATGGGTTTCAGAGGGATGTGTGCGAATGCTGTCTGAGGGCCCAAATTTCAAAACAGGTTCCGGAAAGCAATTATTTTGTTTGGGCAATTATATATATCCTTCAAAAAAATCAAATTACTATTTATAGATTAATGACTTAGGGTTGTTGCACATTCATTTTGCTCTTTTCCAGCAATGTTCTAAAATATTTATGTCCTTTTGGCAACCAGAAAAAAATGTAGCCCCGTTTATACGCTTCTAAAGCGAGTTGTGTGGCAACCTGGCACATGTATCCAGGGGGGGTGTTATAACCTGGTGGTTCCCAAACTAAATTCCTCCAGGGATCACTTTGTTTCCTCTGCTGCTTGTGACAACGCTTCCCACTCCCCAAAGTCCCATCTTTTCTGTTTGAGAAGCTGGCTGAGAACAGCCAGCTGTGCCGTGTGGGTTTTATCATGCCGACCAGGGAGGGAGATTCCCGAAAGACGGACTGCCCATAAGCTACCTGAGGTGGGGATCTGCTCCGGGATCAGAGGTTGCAACGTGACCTTACCTAGCGGCGCTTATTTATTGGCCCTTACTGGCCTGCTCCTCCTCATTTGCGAGTAGTTACTTTACTTTAGTCATAACTGCCTTGAGACTAGTGGCCTTGGCAGGAAGCTTCCCAGATGTTTTGGATCAGTTATAATGAATGCTTGAAAATATCCAACTGAATCCCTCTTACAAATGGAGCTTTCATCTTAGATTAGTATTATTTCGAGGAGTTTGTTCTGTGAGCTCCCAGTCCTGTAAATAACTGAAGTCAGCGTTGGCTTTTGGCCATTTGATTTAATGTCCTTGATAGCAGGACAGTATTCAATAGCAGAGGAGGCAAAAGGAAAATAAGCGGTAAAGTATCTATACCCCCCCAGATCTTGCTCGTTAAACCCCGCTGCACATCCACGACAGCAAATAACTGGTTTTCCGTAACAAAACCCTGACGCATTGCTAGTGCCTTCCTCCCAGCAAAGCTCTCTCTGCAGCTGGCAGACGCGTCAAAGGAGCCCAAGATGCTTTATTGTATTTCCAAGACTCGTTGAGAGTTATTGTTTCAGTGAAAAAGAGACTTTTAAATTACCATATGGAGATTCTGAGGGGGGCATTTGAACAGGACCTTTGATTATGGGGCTTATAAAATTGTTGTTTCCTCTCCAAAAGTGAGGGAAAATCAGGCATAGGAAGTAATTAACACAGAAGGAACTCCATTTTATTCTACGTACCTTTGACTGCTGTCCTCTGCTGTAATTGGCCGTTTTCTTCTTTAGCTGAGAAAACGGTTCATAGGATCAAGGCTCTTCCGAGTTCTCACAACAGCATCTGTGGATCTGCTGGCTTCGTTTGTTGCGGCTGGAATTGAATGAATTTACTGGAGAAGGATGAAAGAGTACAGGAACAAAGCAAAGCCTATGGATATTTAAATATCTAAAGAATTTGAGAATTGTGAGATAGGAATACCACACGTAGGTTTGCAAACTTGCAAAGGGGTTTTATCTTTCTTCCAAACTGTTTGTTTCTGGAAGTTTGATAGCGGGCCTGCCCTTCTAGCAGGAAAAATCTGCTCTCTATCAAAGGACACGCACAGCGGAACGTTGCTAAAATGTTTATTTTGTGGCCATATCACCATCCTGATTAATGGAAATTTATATTATGTGTTGTGCGAATTGCTAACGTCGTTGTAGTCCTTAATGTGCCGTTGAGGTTTCCTTCAACAGGAGCATGAGAGGAAGCAATGGACGGGCACTGGCTGCTGGGTGGAAGTGGCTCCTGCACCACTTCCCCCCGGTCCCTGAGGGGTCAGCTCTGCTCCCCAGGGTGCGGGTCGGGTACTGCTGTGCCGGCACTGCTCTGCCTTGGGATGCTGATGCCACTCCAGGGGTTGGCCTGCCCCACGCCCACGGTGGATTCCCCTGACAATGNGCCCACCGGTGGATTCCCCTGACAATGCAAACCTATTTTCCTCTTTCATTCCACTGCGTGAGGGTCACGGGCAAAAGCCACTGGGGAGTGGGAATTTGGCTGTTGTACTGGAAGGTCTTAGAGCAGGGTGAGCCTAATATTCACAGAGTGTTTTAAAATACTCTGGTAATATTTCCTAATTATTTTCCCTCTCCGTTCCCCGCTCCTCCACCCCACAGACCCATGTGCTCAGTTGCGGGTTTTGCAAATGCCAGGAGGGGACCACTGTCCGTATGGCTGTGGGATGGAGTGTCTGTGGTGGGCTGTCCTTGCTGCAGAGGTGACCCTGGGGGAGCGGTGAGCACCTGGTCCCCAACTCCATGCCAGAGGTGGGGGTCCAGTGGGCACTGGGAGCTGGAGCCACTGCTTTCGGCAGCCCTGATGTCCCACTGGCGTGCAGCTCTTGTTCCTCCTCAGCACTGACAACCATGGGAGCCGGGAGCCTGCAAAGGTCTAGCCTGGTGGGGCCAGAAAGTGGAGGACACCCATCACCACAGGCAGCAGAGGACACCCATCACTGTGGGCAGCAAGGTCTCCCTGCCAGCAGATGGGAGGATTTCCCGGCTGCCAGTGTCCTCCCGAGCTGGTGCACTCTGGCACGCCAGTCCTGGAGGAAGATGCAATGAATTGCATCTTCCTGCCTGGCTGTCGTCGGTGTGTGAGTCGGGAGCCACCAAGAGCATGAGCTGTTCCTGTCCTCACCCACCATCTCGGGGCGCTGGGTGACGGGGAGGCGGTGGCCTGGGGCACCCACAGGCTGCCCCTCCTTGTCACCCAGCCCCGGCTGCCCACACGTGCTGGGGGCGCGACTGTGTGTTACCCAAACCCACCTGCCCGCCTGTGTCGAGGGCTCCGCGTGTCCCCGTCCTGTGCTCTGGTGAGTACGGGCTGTGCAGCAGCTACAGCAGGGTTGTGTTAAGAATGAGGAAGTTTATAGCAAAAATAGGAAATCTGGCACTTCCTCAAGGAAAAAGAAAAGGTAATGATTGTTTTATCCCAAGGGTTGTGTTTGTGAGAGCAGCGCTCAGCAAAGGCTGACTAATACAGCCAAGGACTTATAAAGTTGCCGTTACAAGCTGTTGCATGGGGATTGGTTTTTTTTTCCCTGCTAATCAGCATACAGCTGCCACTCACATCACTGTGTAAGGGTCTGGGGGCTCCACTGTGTCAGTGGTGTGACATTTCACACCACCCCTGCTTTGTCTCNGCTCAGCAAAGGCTGACTAATACAGCCAAGGACTTATAATGTTGCCGTTAAAAATTGTTGCGTGGGGATCGTGGGTTTTTTCCCTACTAATCAGCATACAGCTGCCATTCATGTCACCATGTAAGGGTCTGGGGGCTCCGCTGTGTCAGTGGTGTGACATTTCACACCACCCCTGCTTTGTCTCTCACCCAAGCTCCTGTGGTTTAAGGANCTCACCTAGGCTCCTGTGGTTTAAGGATTCAACCCATAATTGCCCCCAGTGCAGTGGTCAGTTGTGAGTTTGCAGCTCTGTGTCTTCCTGCCTCTCCCGCCCTCAGCAACGCCCTGCGGCCTCATTCAGAAGAAGACATTTTACCTCTTTATCGATGAGGGATTTTTTTTGAAACCCTGTGTTAAATTTTTCCTGCGGATAGATTGGCAGAGTTCTGGAGCTGCAACGTGACCAAAAGGCTGGAGAGCAGGGGTTGCCACACCTCTGAAGGCTGGCTTCCAGGTGTGGGTAGAGCTGGTCACAGGCTTGTAAAACAACTTAGGTTGGGAGGATCTCTTGAGGGCTGCTGGTCCTACCATGCACCTGGAGCAGGGCCTGGTTCTGAACTAGATCCAGCTTAAAAACTACATCATGATGCTCAGGGTCCTGATTTTTCAGAAGAAAAACAACAGGCAGCTCCGCTGTGACTGGACCTACCAAGGTTACCTATGGATTTTTGTCTCCCAGCTGGTTGACTCTACTGCATGATGAAGGTGTCAGCTCTGGCTGATGCTTTCAAGCTCTCGCTACCCCAGGAGAAGAGCAACTGGGCATTACCATCATAGAATCATAGAATTGTTTGGCTTGGAAGGGACCTTGAAGATCATCTAGTTCCAACCCCTCTGCCATGGGCAGGGACACCTTCCACTAGAGCAGGTTGCTCAAGGCCCCATCCAGCCTGGACTTGAACACCTCCAGGGATGGGGCAGCCACAGCTTCCCTAGGCAACCTGTTCCAGTGCCTCACCACCCTCACAGTGAAAAATTTCTTCCTAATATCTAATCTAAATCTAACTTCTTCCAGTTTGAAGCCATTACCCCTTGTCCTATCACTACACTACTGTCTTCAGGTCTTAAAAATACATGGTCTTAAAAATGCAACAGTTTTAAAAAAAAAGAGTCTGGGGAGCTGCATAGGGCTGGGTCAGCGGTCACCCCATAGGCAGCATGCCAGTGATCCTCTACAGCCTGCACCCCCTGCAGCAGGGGTTGTTAATGTAGAGTCACTAATGCACACACACCCCCCGGATACGTATTTCTCAGGTGCCCTGTGCGTTTGAAGGCACATTCCCACCGTCTGATGCCCACCCAGGCTATAACCAGGGGTTTTTCTTTTCTTTTCTTCCGGAAATGAGAACATGAGAAAACAAATCAGTCCACTAATGCTGAAGGAGATCCCTCGGTTTGCCATGGGCATCTCAGAGCGCCTGGACTAAGGGTGACCACTGTGGGGCAGCCACCCAGGGGGCCTGTTGGGGTGGCAGTGGTCGGGGGCTGGCAGGAGCCCCACCTCATCTCTAAAGGTGACACTTGGCAGCAGAGCAGGGAGCACCCTCAGCACCGCTGAAACCGTGGGGTGAGGTGCACAAGCAGACGGGGTGTTTTGAGCACAGGCCTGGGCAGTATGGCATGCTGGCGTGGGGCACTGTGTGCCAAAAACACAGCGGGGCCGAGCCATGCTCCTTGGCAGGGTCTCCATGTCTCTTTTGTTCTCCCAAGCTGGAACCGAGCTTTCTGGCGCCCGAACCCACATCTCCCCTGAGACCAACGCCACCGCTGCCTCGGTGGTGCTTCACAGGGCTCCCTCCAAAGCTTGCTGGAGAGCGACCCCTCGTTTGCCTCACAGGGTCCAGGTGGGCTTTGGGAGCCCAACAAAACCTGCCGCAGGCAACGTCACCTTGGCCCATGCCTGAATTCTCCATCGCTCAGCCACGCACCTTGCAAAAAAGGATGTTTGTGGTTATTTGTCCCTCATGCTTCCCAATGTGCAGATGAAGCCAACTGGATGGTTTCCATGCCTGGTTTTCGTCCTTTGTTCCTTGCTCGCATACATATGGTTTTGCTTTCCCAGGCTTTCCTTTCCCAGGTTGCTCCAGGCTCTGCCCTTGCCCCCAGCCCTGCCCGCACTTTCCTTCCCTGCCACCCCCTCCCTCTGGCCCTCCGGGGCCGGTCACAGGCACCTCCTGCGAAATCGCTGGGGTGACGCCGGGGCTTTTTGGCCGCAGTGTCACACCAAGCGTTAGGCACGCCACACCTGAGTGGCTGCTGACAAAAGGTGTGAGTTTCAGAAGCATTTATTTACCACTTCCTTCAACCTCACCCAGGGACTCCTGGCGGAAAACTCTGGGTTATTTTAAAGGCAGGAGTAGGGAGTTAAAACAGCCGCACCAGCATTGTACTTCCAGCGAGTTTAGGTGTTACCAACAATTCATATAACTTACAAATGCACACCATCCCCACAGCCATGCATGTAGCATGGACCTAATAGTTACAGCCAAATAACCTGCAAGCTCTCCTCCATAATATTTTCTTCTTTGGCTGCTTTTCTGGGCAGCTGCAGGGATTTCACTGCTGAAACTTCATCCTGCTGCTAGCCCCAAAATGCCCTCCCTGGAGCGTTGCTGCTGCGCTGTGGCACCCTCTGCAATGATATTTCTGCCCTTAGCCTGGAAACGAAGTAGATACCGGCTACGGCATTTCTGCTGCTTTTTTTTTTTTTTCCAGTTTATGCATCCCACTAATAACCAGCCAAATCCAATTGCTTCTTACCATTGCCCCTGTTCCAGTAAAGCAGACGTGCCATTCAGACAAGCCTGGCTCCCTGTAGCCACTGTTTCTCTTTCATGAGCATACGCTGTGTTTCCCCGTAAAATTGTGATTTGTGTGGGCTTGGGTCAGGTAAGTTCGTTACCCATTAATTTTCTGTTTTATATGCTGGATGCTTTTTCTGCAAGAAGTTGTCAATTCAGAAAGATCGAAATAATTCAGTGCCTGTTTCTCAGGTTTGTCCTTGTTTGTTTTCACTCTAACTTTCAGACCACTGTGAAGAGCGAACATTTGGGAACGAGCTGAACCACTAATTGATAGCTTTCCCCAATTCAACTTGGAAAGTTTATGCAAAAGGTATAAAATAGCAACCCAAACTCAGCCTATAAACAATTCAGTCAAGGGAATAGCTCCTGAGTGAAGCTTGACCTCCCAGTCTTTCCCTGCCCTGCCAAGTTACTCCTGGTGCTGGGGCTCACGATAGGGCTTTGCCACCACGTTTGAGGATACGTTTAAACAGGCATGCGTTATTAAGAACATTTTTTTTCTCAAAACACGTTCCCAGAGGCTGTGAAATGCTCCATATTGGGAAGCAGGCTCTTCTCCGGCACCCACGTAAACCTTTTACTGCCCACCTGCTGCCTGTGGAGGCAGGCAGGGAGGAAAATCAGGAGGGAATTGGGTCTGTTAAGTCACTTACAGGCAAATATGCAAAAGTAACAGAAAAATAAATTGCTAATCTTCACTTTAATACAAAGGATATTTTTTCCTCCAGGGCTGAAGACGTAGATGAGAAAACAGGGAGCTGGGAAAAGTGAGGTATTTTGAAGTTTTGCTCCAAGGAAGAGACTAACCTCTAACTTACAGATTGGTTTCTGCTGATCTGCTGCCACACTTCAGTTGCTTCATCACCAGGAGTGAACACCCCTGGTTTCAGCTGGGTACCCCAAAGCAGGACTATCAAATGGAAGATGCGCATGGATGAAGTGAACGAAACAGTGAAAGGACCTGTCATTCCCAGTGACAGGACCAGAGGCAACAGGCACAAACTGAAACACAGGAGGTTCTCTCTGAACATCAGGAAACACTTTTTTCACTGTGAGAGTGACCAAGCACTGGCACAAGTTGCCCGCAGAGGTTGTGGAGACTCTGTCCTTGGAGACAGTCAAAAGCCATCTGGGCACGGTCCTCGGCAGATTACTCTAGGAGGCCCGACTTGAGCAGTGGGGTTGGCCCAGATGTTCTCCAGAGCTCCCTTCCAACCTCAGCCAGTCTGTAGTTCTGTGGCCACCCCTAGGACATGCTAAGTTTACCTAGGCTTGAGCAAAGTGAAAGTCTGGTGGAAAGACTAACTCCTGGGTTTTGTTATGATTAGCTTCAGCACTAAAACCTCACAGGGGCTTACAGATGAAGAATGAGGACAGATAATAAACAAATCTTCGTGATTATAAATATTGACTGCCAGACAGATAACTTCCAAAAATAGATCAGCTGGAGATCAGCTGGCCTGTGGGCTCCAGGGTCTTCAGGAGGGAGTTTCATTGGGGCTCAGCGTTTTGGGGAGAGAGCTGGAGCAGGGCCCTGGGCTGGGGAAGGGGCAGCCTCCGGGTGCCCCTGCCCACAGCTCGTGAGTTGGAGCCCGGCCTGCTCTCTGCCATCGAATCACAGCCTCTTTGGAGGGTCAATAAGAGGAAGAGGATCCATTTTTTCACCAGTATGGCCTGTCAGCAGGGATAATTGTTGGGATGTAGATCAGTCCCCTTTCTTACTGACCGGGAAATGGGTGGCACCTGCCCCCATGAGTCAGGAGGAAGGAGCAAGGTCCTGACCAGAGCTGTCCCACACCTACCCACAGGGCCAACAAAAGGAAAACCTGCCTTCTTCCACCCTCAGGACAAAGGCACAGGGTTTTTCCAGCCCAGAACCTATTCATCAATATTGTGCAGTGGCACAGGCTACGATGACTTTCTGTTGGAAAGGGGAAGAGCTGAGTCCCGGCAGGCGTGCAGCCAGGCTCCTGGGCTGCGCCGAGCATTGCATGCAGTTTCCCAGTGCCACGGGTGACCTAAGCTCTCCGTCCGTCTCTTCAGCCTCTCTTCCTTCCGCTGATAGGATGCTAATTGCTGCTAAGATTTTTCCAGTTGAGCACGGGATTGCGCCTTAGTCATTTGAGCAAGCCCCCTTCCTCCCTTTAAAGTTTTCCCATGCTTAATTCGACTTTGTATCAGTAGGAAATGACAAGTCATGTCACTTTTTTCTTTCCAAGTGTTTCATACTACTTCACTCTACCTAGACGCACAGCGTCTGAGCGGGAAAGCACAATGAACTCATGAAGTATTACCAATAGGAAGTGACATTTTTCCTCCTTTTGTTCAGTAAATTCCCTATGGACTGCAGTTAAAATATTGGAGACATTTTATTTAAAGACAGGAAGGTTGTGTTTTCAACTTAGATACGTTTCTCATTTAATTTGCTGTCCAACTGAAACCAAATCTGACTAATCTGAACAACTTTCAAGTGAAGATGGCAAACTTGTAAGAAAAATGCTGAGAATATGACCTTCAATCAAGTGCTGGCTCTAAACCGTGCTTTAGTATCAGAAAAATTAACATAGTGTTTCACTTAGGAAGCAAGTGTTCTTAGTATGTGTCAACTTCAAGAGTCTTTTATAACAGCCATTTTCGAGCTTGTGCTTCACAAATTTGCCAGCGTGGGTAACAGCAGAATTACATCTGGGGCAGGCATCTTCTGATTGTTGAACGGTGACCTTTTCCTTAACAATAGGGCACTGAAGGTCTTGAACGCAGGATGATTTTTGCCCTTATGTCCATGATTCAGCAGTGCTTTCCTTCCTAGGGCTAGCCCTATCTGCTGGCTATGTGCTTTAAAAAAGAAGGGGTAGACTTGGAGAGGTATTGTGAAATCTCTCTATGCCAAAGTCTCCCTGACTTCAGGTGCTGTTGCATTACAATCAAGAGGACTGCTACTAAGGAAACTAATTCTCAAGCCATGAAAATTTTCACTGAAATACCCGGCACTTCTTTGCAGATTAGTTTCCAGACCTCTCAGTCCAGAAAGGGACCCTTCTTTCACGTCGCTCTTCTAAGTAACTGCATCAATGGGGCTCAAGCGAGCAGAACTTAACCCCCCCTGTAATCAGGATCACTGTTACCAGAGGAATGGGATTTATCAGGGAAAGGTTGGGTTAAGGAAACAGCAGAAAAGCTTCAAGAACCTGTGTTCAATTTTGCTTTGTCCTGCTCGTGCCATTAATAATACTCTTATTTCTCATCAATAGAGCATGTTCTCATGTAATTTATGAGCTGCAACACACTAACTGGTTACAAGTGCTAACACAGAAGGTTAACTCCATGTTACGCTGCTTAAATATTTTTCTCCTTTTTTAATATTCCTTAACCTGCATATGGTAGTTGATCCCAAATTACAGGGAAAACATAGCATGGCATAAAACTATGAAAGCTTGTAAAAGTGTTTTTCACAGAATGATTTTTATAGACAGTCAATGGTTTGAAACTCTCCTTTTATTGCATATATTTCTTCTTACTTTACAAATAATTATATGCACTGATACAAATGTTCCTTCACAGAAGGTACATTTCTTTTTTTAAAAAAAAGGGCTAGGGCATCATCCAAAATAAGCCATTTATTGTTCATTAATATAAAACGTATTCATATTTCTAGGAGGTGTCATATCCAAACCACTGTTCATCCAAATTTCTTGTATGATCTGCTCCCTGCGCTCTATCCTTTCGGCCAGTTCTGCCGCCTCTTCTGAATTATAACCTGAGTAAGAAGGTCTGTAAAGTCCCGCTATCTCATCCTGGACATCTGAATCGGAGGACTCTTCCTCCTCCTCCTCCTCATTTTCACTGTTCTCGTATGCTCCGTCACTTTCTGGCACCAAGCGATCCTCCTTTCTGTGCAATTTCTGGAAGTCATTCGAGCACGACATGCGGATCACCAAAGCACACAGCGTGAAGATTAACCCCACACAAACGCTGGACACAAACAGGAGAGCGGCTCTTTCAGGGTGATCTGAAATCAGAAAGCCAGTCCTTAAACACTTTACAAACTCTGCCAAAGACTAGCTACAAAAAAAATAAATAAATCAGCTACCATTTCCGAAGCGCTCTGCATTACACAGCCATAACGGTTGAGGGTGGGGAGCCTTTTCTGTCATGCACCAAAACCACCCTGCATTTGCAGTCTGAACGCTGCCTCCTCTGCCTCTTCAAGTTACTGTGCAAAAATCCCAGCCTCTTAGTAACATTATAAAATAACAACATTATCCCATCTTTTTATTAGCAGCTTACTAGCACTCTCAACCAGCTAGAAGCATACCCTCTTTTTTTTTTCCAGCCATCCTGCCAAAATGGGTCTTACCCTCATGAAGAGGGGGCATGGGAAGAGCAACTCTGGGCTCTGCGGAGCCACAGCAGCATCTCCAGGCCAGGCTGAGTAGGGAGCATTTTTCTTCCTTGACATAGTCTGAGATCACTTCTCAGTATAGCAACAAGTGAGACAGACGTGGAAATGGCCTTTCTCCGTGGGTTGTAAAATCCAACCCTGGTTGCTTGGGGTGTTGCTCGGAGGTCTCAGGGGTGGTGGGGTCTGGGGGTTTGGGGAGAGCTGCTGGGGGCAGTTGGGTGCTGCCATCTGTCTCGCCATGCCGGCAGGCTGTGGACGCCCTTCGTGCTGGCAGGGGAAGCCCTTGCAAAGGCTGTGGGATGATGCTCGACACCTGTGTGGTTCTTGCAATTTTCTAGAACAGCNATGATGCTCGACACCTCTGTGGTTCTTGCCATTTTCTAGAACAGCAGCAATCTTAGCTCCAGAATTGCTTCTCAACATCAGCGTTTGCTCACTTCCAAAATTCTTGACTTCTCCCGTGGTGTTAGAGATCTGGTGAACATGAATTTATTTGCCTAAATAAAATTTGCCTTAGTGTTGCTAAGTCACAAAACCTGCCATGTCCCATACCAGAGATGGCTGGGTTGGGTGGTTTTGGTTTGTTTTAATGCCCCTCGATGATCCTTATATGTATGTAAACCAACATTTCCAAAAATGGATGTCTCCAGTGCTGCTCACAGATCAGGATCAGGTTTTTCAAAAATACTGAACAACCAACAGTCCCCATTGAAAATATTCAGTAAAAAAAATCTTGGCTGCAGTCTCTAAAAGAGTTTGGATCCTTCTAGATGGAAAATATTCTATAAATATCAATTATGCTGCGATTGTCCCAGCCACAAGACTGTGATTATATTGTAATAATACCGTTACTATAAACATGGGATTACCAGTTGTGACTTTCTGAGGTGATCCTCCCTTTTCCCAAAATGCCACAATCTAATGAACCAAACAATCTCAGCCTCATTCTCCTACCTCTAATGTATGCAAATGTAGCCAAGGAGTTGCTAACAATAGTTCCATCTTTCTTTGGAAGTCTTGATTCCTTTGGATCAAGGTCAACACCTGTGACATGAGGAGGGAAAGCAAATTCAATCATATCACAGTGAAGCCACTAAGCTGATACTCACCCAGTAACTTTTGAACTAAGAAGTCTGTCTAAAACACAGGCAGGCCAGTGCTGTGCCGTAGGAAACTTGCAGAATATTAGACCAAACAATGTTTGATAAATAAAAAAAAATACCAAAATAAAGTATAAATAACAAAATATTGAAAATATTGAATATCAAGAAAATGGCAAAATTATTTAAAAGAATCTATTACCAAGTGAAATTGCCTTGCCTATTCCCATTAAGCTTTCTGAAATAATTTATTTCCATTAAGTTTCACAGCTCTCAAATGGACTTCCCAGCCCAACCACTGCAGTACACTCCTGTTACAGTGAATACGCATTAGCCACATCATTCATTTGATTTGCCTTTAAGAAGAACATATGTTGGCATAACTCTTAAAAGACTCTTCACCCTGAAACAACTGCAGTTTCACTTTTACTCTTCCCACGGTTCAATCAAAGTTAGAAGACAGCACGCTGGTTATGGGTGGGTCTGGATGGGTCACTTGTTTCGCAGTGTTGCTGTGATAGCAGGACCATGCTTGCGCAGGTCCCATCCTGCTCCCGGCCCGTCACGCTGCCCTCCAAGGGGAAGGGCAGTTATTTCAGCGGGGTTTCCATTACCTTGTCCCACCCCCCTCAGACCACGCTCTGCAGTGGGAAAACATCTTGTTTCAACCAAAGACAAAGGAAAGCAGCAAACCGTATTTTTTTTGATGGCACATACCATCGTTCTGTTTGACAGAAGACTTGCTATCGGTGACCAGGGGGTTGACAGCTGTGAGGATAAATTTAGGAACTGAAAAGACAAAGGACAAATTGTGTACTGTTAGTCTTAGGCACCAGATCCCCAGTTAATTACCAATCCCACTGCTAACCCTGGGTTTATTGATTGGGTGGTATTGAAGGCACTGGAGCAGGTGGCTCCACCTCTCAGAGATCAGAGTGGGCAGCTGTGCCCTGAGCCACCACGGGTAAGTGCCAGTCCTGCTGGTGTGCAAGCCTGGCCGCAGCGCTGCAGCCAGCCTGAGCTTCCTCAGTGGCCAGAGACGCTCCCTCACACCCGGAGGACAGGAGCTTTTGCAGAGGTGGTGCGTGGTGCAGCCCCAGGCTGCTTATCCCCACTGTACCAGCCCCGGCTGGGGCGGCTGCCACTGTGTTGCCTTGACTTGTGCTAAACTAGTGATACGCTAACCCCAACAGCTGGCAAACACAGCGCCCTGCGTGTGCGGGAGCCTCAGGAGAAGGGCTGTGCTCAGTGACGCGTCCTTCTCCCTCCACGAACCCCCACACATCTGGTGCACCAGGAGGCACAGCACCGGGATGCTCTGGTACGGGATGGCGGCAAAGAGCATGCTGCTCGCAGGGTTAGCACTGGGGAGGAGGAAAAGGAGGTGGGAAAGGGAATAAAGTAGTAACTGGGAAGAAGACTGAAAAGAGGTGGGATGGGCAGGGAAGGGAGAAAAGGGCAAGCGCGGCAGGCAGAGCAAGCCTGAGGGATGGGATGCACAGGTAGAGAGACAATAATTTTCACCTAAAGATCAGTGAAACACCAAAGGGGACAGATAATGCTGTGATTTCTTGCTAGGGACTAGTAAGGGCAGCTCTGGACCTGTGACTGGATTCACACGCCAGCCTGCATGGAGTTCCAGAAACACCAATGCAGCTGCATACCGCACGGGGACCTGCCCCCTTGTTTTCTGCCCCCTTGTTTTCCATTCCATAAGGAGTGTGCAACCAGTGGACAGGAGACAAAACTGGCCTACAAATTCAGGACTGACCTACAGTCAGAAGCTAAACTGCACCTAGATACTGTTTCTCGATGAGGATAATTCATTGTAATTCTCAGAGAAATGTTTAAAGTCTTGTGTGACATCCTCTGCAAAGCCTCTGAGACAAATGGTCACCGAGGAGGAAGGTGCTCAGGATGGGAAGAGATGCGCTGGGTGGCAGTGGGCTGCGTCTTTCTCATTTCGTTAGTTTTTTCCCTTGATAAGTTTTCGCACTCTTCTTAAAATAATTAAAAGAGCTACAAAGCAGGTGCATCATGCAGACATCGAGAGTTTATGTATCCTGTGTTAGATGAATGGGCCCTTCAGATACCCAGATCTTGGCACCTGTTCCCTGTACTATGTGAAGGCAGATTGATTGATTTTCAGACTGATGTGACGGGAGGGAAAAAAGGAAGAAATTTCAGGTATGAAGCTCACCTCTATCCCACATAGAAACATTTGCCAACAAATAGTGTTAAGGAGAGTTAAAAGGAACAGAGGAGACTGAGGTTTGGGGCTTAGCATAGTTTTCATTTGAAAAACAACTAAAAATAGCACTTCTTTCTGAGCAGAACTTTTCTTTGTGTGTGGGCTCAAAGTCATAGCTGTTTCTTTCCTGATGAAGGAATTTTTTTGGGACTCTTAGCTTCTGTTTGCAATAGAAGGCCAACAGAGATAGGGGAGAATGAGCTCATTTCTATTTTGGCTTGTACCTCATCGTAATTCTTAACTGTTTTCCAGCGGCAGAATATTTTTGTTGGTGCGTGAGGCAGACAGTGAGCAGGCTGGTCTGTTTTCAGACTGCACTCCGGATTTGCAGGCCTGGCCGTTGTGAACAATGTGCACGTGTTATGAACAACGTCCTGGGAGGACGCACCCTCCCCAGCACCTTGGTGTGACCTGAAGCTCCCGTCGCATGGCCTGGTGCCCAGGCAGGGGCTCCTTCACCTGTCCTGATATTCCTCCTGCTCCCTTCCCAGGGGGAATTTCTCAGGGCTTTGCTTGCTACAGGACTGAATCCTTTCCCCACGGCTTCCCACTGGGTTTGAACAGCTATTTAATATGCCATTCAGATATCTGTTGTAGGGGCATGCTTAACTCAAAATGGCATGGACAAAAAAAGCTCCTGACTGCTTGTATAGTTAATTTTCATTATGGCTTAATTTCAGACACAGGGACTTTAACTAGGATAGGCTGCATCAGGTCTCTTAGCAAAATAACTGATACCAGCACGAGGAATTTTTATCAAGATAATCACACCTATACTACAACTTGTGCCAGCACTACTTTGTCAAGTAGGGTAGGAGTCAGTCACCTACCGCAAGCTGCCAAAGGCAGCCCACAGACGGACTTTGAATGGCATCCAGGGAGTGCAGATACAGTGCAGGGCATCAGAAGCTGTGTTTCCTGAGATGCTCCTGAAGTCCAGCCTCAGCAAGAGCCAGGAGATGTCACCGCGTGCAGACAGGAGATTATGCTGAGCAGGTCATTGGGGGCGCTGAGACTGCGAGAAACCAGCACCTCCTGGCTCCTGCTACATTTTTACTAGCAGGAATTAACTGCAAAAATAAAAATGCAGCCAGACACACTAGCCCTAAATGGTTGCTGACCACTGAGGTGGGGAGAATGATCTTTTTCACATTCCCGACCATGATGGAAATACTTTGCAGTGTGGCACAGCCCTCCGAGACCACAGTTTGCTCTGTTGTGCTCCTGTCACTTCAGGGGGAGGCCTATTTACCTTATCTTGGGAACCATCAAGTTAGCAGGGATCTTCTAGTGAGGGGAAAGAACGTAAAATGTCATTCTGGAATATGCCCAAACTCTTCCCATGCTCACTAGATGATCTGTAAAATAATTAGACCTGCAAGTCATTGGCTAATGCTTCAGATTGCACTGCTCAGTAGGATTTGGCAGAAGACAAAGACTTCAAAATGCGCCAGCAACACACAAAACCAATATTTATTACCCACGTGTTTTTTGCAAAACCAATACACTAAATAACAGAATGCATAACCTCACTGCAAACAAACATACTCTGGTCTTCTAGTACACAGATGTGCAAGAAAGAATGATCTGTTATAATTATCCTCACGCTAATTAAAGAGAATTCCATTAACTCATGCATAAAGTTACTACAGCACGAAGACAACTGCACAATAATATAATGTATTATTGCAAACGCAGATCTCCAGCTCTCTTCAACAACATAAAGCTGAATTACTGCAATGCCTCTCACCTGACAACTAACTCATGGGGGAGACTGAAAAAGAAAATCTCTCATGCCAGCAAGGAATGAGCCGGGACTCATTTTCCTCTGATCTTCAGGTACACGGTGATCTGGTAATCAATCCTGCATTGCTGTTCCCAAAAGCACGTCTCAGATAACCTGTGCCCTTTGACCATTACTCACTAGAGATGCAGCGAAAGGACTCTATGATATGTCCCTGTGGAGCTACTGCTGTGACTCCCTACAGACCAGAAAGGAGCAGGGCTGGCAGCTTTCCAAGCGGTGCACAGTAAGCAGAGCGGTAACTTGCTTTTACGCATCCTCTGGTTGAAGCAGAGGTGTGTGAGAGACAATCACCCCTGACCCTCACACTTCCACCCCACAGCTAGCCAGCAGCAGAAAGTGGAGCCTGAGGAAACCTGTTTGAGGCTTAAGATAATACGCAACCATTCCTAAACATATGCAATGCCAAAACAAGGCACTACACTGAAGTTCTGCAATCACTTTTCTCTCACCTTTATTGATACTGCACTTTGCTGTCCCACAGTCTTTGCTTTTAAGAAAAACAACTGTAGGGAATTCTGCTTTCCCCTGACGGAAATATATATTAGCCTACAGTAAAGGGTATGGAAAACTGTTCCCTCTTGTCTGAGGAATCAGCTGAAGTAGGCTTCAGTCCTGCAAGGCACGTATAACCCCAAACCTTTACTTTTAGTGAGACTTTGTCCATGAGAAAAGAAATCCCTCTGCAAGGCTGAAGGCTGTAGGTGTGCTCACGTGAATCAGATTTCAGGACTGGGCTTGTATACAGTGCTTCAATTATGCTGGACTGCTTTACCTGCACTGACGGCAGGCAATGCCAGGTTATTTTTCCTAGGTGTGTTGCAGGTCAGTTCTGTAGAAGAGACTCTTATTTTGATAGTACTTCTCAAAATATTAAAACACACACTTTATATTTTACTGTCAATTGCATTTTTAAAGGGAAAAAAGGCTTAATGCCTGAGTTTACATTAGATGCACCTCTGCCCATGGGATTGTTCAGATATTTTGGTTGTTCTTGTACGGCTACGTCACAAACTTCCTATACTAAAAGGAAGGGGAGATTTAGGAAGCCTCTGTGTGCATGTGTGTGTGTGTCTCCGTATGTGTGCACCATTTGCCATTGTTTTGCTTTGCAAGCAGAATGAGGGCTTTAAAATGATCATGCATTTGCTCTTACCACATGCGTAGCTGACGTTAAGGTATTTTGTCACTCCAGGTAGGCATGGACTTCCAAAATCCCGGCTAGTGACAATGATTTTGCATCTCTGTTTCCCATAACACCTTTTTGATAAAACTTCTAGCGCCGTGTAAGACAAACAGTCTGAAAGAAAAATACATACAATAAATATACAACATTGGTGTTATCAGAAATGATAGCTGCTACATGCACGACCAGAGATACAAACGTGCTATCGATTTCGGGCATATGTTTGCCTAAGCAGGATGTCAGAATTAAATATTAAGATTTGTCAATGTAAGGAAGTCAGCTGCCATGAAAATGTGAACTTGCAGCACGCTAACTACCTCATGCTGACTTCCAGATGCATACTAATGTTGCAGTAAGATTCATGTCAAGCTCCAAACAAGGTGCCCAGTATAATACCTCTATGTTCCCTTCATGATGACTTGGAAAAAAATACGCACATCCAAATAGCTCTCCATCTATTCCACCTCAAGATGAGTGTGCAAATAAAGGGAGAGACAATGCTGTTTGCAGGTCTTTCTCTTGGTCCCCGGGTTATTGAGATGATTTGACTGGATTCCCAATTTCAGTTCAAGTCAGGTGAGATCAATGTTTGTGTGTGGCAACAGCTAGGGCTACAGTGAAGTTTGGTGTATTAAAGATAGATTTTGCTTTATTATGCCCATTGCTGGTAGGAGCCATTCTGCCGTGGCGAAGAGGTCAAAATGGGCTCAATATTTAACTAGGGAAACATTTGGCTTCTTCCTCCCGTACCAAATTTCAGGCTGTTCTAGTAAGGCTGCCACCACAAGCCAAGTTTGCATGCCTAAAGCAACTTCAATGGCATCTAAACTGCACTGCCTTCATGCCCTAATTACATGAGGTAACCCACATCATTTTCAAAGCAGCCTAAACTACCCCTGACTGCAGATGAAGAGAGTATGGATTGCTGAAACTCTCCCTGTGGACTGAGCAAGAAGCATGTGCCGTGTGTGAAAACCTGCCTTGCTAACATCTACACTCAGAGTTGGGATTTTTTTTATTCAAGACTTATGCCTCTACCACAATTTATAAAAGAATAAAACTTGATTAGCAGGGTTTTGCACTGAAGCTGAAATGGAGTGGGAAAGTGTGTGAGTCAGACTAACTTTCAAAATCTGCTTTAAAAAAATAATGAATGTCTCTAGATGTGATTGATTGAATTCCCAGTATCCGCATGTGCTAAACTCCAAGCCGCAAAGCAAAAACACCCCTTGCTTTTGGTTTCTAAACAGGAAATACACAGAAATGACAAGTCTGGAGTAAGTAATACTTTTCTGAAGCTCTCTGCTCCCAGTCAGCATTACCACATTTTGTGACTTTCTGTGGATGATAGATATTTCTCACTCTAGTCTTCCAACGCAGGTACACTCTAGAGGTCTGAAAACATATGCCCCTGGGCATTAAAACAGTCCTTCTTCCTATAATATAACTCAGACAAGGATGGCATCGTGTCCCCTTCCGAGTGCTGAAGCTCATTTGTGTCTCTTTAGAGGAAGGAGAAACAGTGCTTGCAAAGACACCCCAAAGGTTCCCCAAATCATTCTTGTTTGAAAAGAAAGAGGAGGTTTGAGGCTGGAGTTCTTGACAAAGAAGACTGACATTCAGTATGTGAGAACGGGGCGGATTTGTAATTTTTAGAGTTAATCCCCTGACACCAGCACTAAATAAATCATATACTTGAGTGGAGCCATCAGGAAATACTGGGCTGATCTCTTTGTTTGGCAAAGGGCTCGTGGGTTACCTTCGGATAGGGATTTTCAGGAGAGCAACTCTTCCTTTGTGTTTTCAGAGACCTAAAATCCTAATGTCCATGTGTCCCGGGAGGCTGCTGGGCAGGAAGGGAAAGCTGACCTAAAACACTGGGTAGTTCTGATTCAGTAACTCAGACATTTTAGTTTTCCTCCCTGGTGATTTTAGATGAGTAAGGATATATTTGGGTGGACATTTTAGGCAGCCAAGTAGCTTATTTTGGCAAGTACAAAAACAACTGAAGAATATCAGGAGGAATTATCAGATGATTCATAAATTAATGGATTGGGAGCACAACAGCAATCTGGCAAACAATTATGTTTTCTACAAAATTTCCTGCCCTGGGAGCTACTCACAGTGTCTTAAAAAACAGGAGTCCGTTGTGCTGATGGTTTTCTACAAATCCAGTGATACAGTGAGTACATGTTTCATTTTGCCTTTGGTAGATGTTTGCTCATGTTTCTGTGGGAGTTAATAGCTCCTTATCATCTATATTCATGTTGGATTTGGCTCCTCTACCTGAGGAGCCAATCGTCACATGCCTGCAGGCTCCTGGCAGGCCAGTTTTTGGAGAACTTCCCAAGGCTTGCCTGGTGTCACAGGTGAGTAAATGCAAACCAAGGCTGGCTTGCTTTTGCAGGACACCACAGATATCAACTGGAAAGACAACTCCCCCCTCCCCCCTCTATTTAACAGCTTCCTGTGGTCTAACAAGATTTTGGCTTTTAGCGATTCAATCAAAAAATGTTCAGTTTTTTTCTCTTTGGTTTCTGTGTTTCCTTGCTATCTCCCCACTAGCTCTCCCTGCAGCTATGATGCCAGCTGAGCAATGATTTCAGCTTGGAGGAATTCTGTGTACTTGGTACCAAAGGCCACCGCAGCTTCATCTGTAAAATCTCCCACAAGCAGACATTACAGAAGTGTATCTGCACTGAAGTCAGAAGAATCAGTGTGCGCTGAAGGGACGTTCAAGCTAGTTTCAGCCAAACTTGCTTGGGGCCTAACAGCAATCCAGCTGCCGCAACGCAGAGCTCGCACTAAGAGTAACTTATCCTCCTTCTGGTCAAACACCTTATTGCAGTGTCTGAATGACAGGAGGATTCAGTCAGTGCTGCATTTTGAGTAAACGAGTGAACGGACCCACTGAACAATCCCGAAGCTATCACCAATCAGGAGATAAACACAAATATGCCATGTGTCTTCTTTCTGAATATCCAGGCAATGTTTGAGCTACACGTATATTTATGGTGCTTGCTAAATTGGTACCATACATTTAAAATAAACTGCCTCTTGAAAGGCATGTTCCCAGCGTGCTAGAAGGTTGGTGGCATCCACCAGCAGTGGCAGAAAAGGCAGCGATGGGTGGCTGGGAAAACACTCCATTCTTCACGCCTTTCTCCCAAAGTTGCCTGTTACACACCAAGACTGTTGGTGGATCTTTTGAAACAGACACTTATATGGATGGCATGGAGATACGGGTGTCAAGAAGAGGTTCTTAATGCAGTAATCAACTATCAAATCTGACTGCAGCTATTTAACAGTTAGAGTGGAAGGCCTTGTTTCAGGAGGAAAGGTTCTTTCAGCTCCCTAATTAGCTTTGTTTAGGAAAGTTTTGGCATGCAAATGACATGCCATAAATCATGCAGGCTTTAATGAGAAGCAATTTGTCTTCTGATTTCTTAAAGCTTCTCTCAATTCAGACAGGAGGAGTTTTCCTTTTCTTTCTTTCCACCCTGCCACACAAGACCTGCAGGTGATGGAGCAGCCAGAGCTGGCCTGAGCATCTTGTGCCAAGCTCTGGCAATAGCGTCCTGTCACACCCGCTCCAAACGTTACTAACGGCCGTCTTCTCCCACATCGCTATGCACAGGGTGAGCCTCAAGACATGGTGGGTAGCGGATGTGTCTCAAACGTAGATCTGCATGACATAAAAAGTAACGTGCTGGTGAAGGACCAGGGCACCCAAAAAAGAAAACCCTCCACAATTTGGCACTCCAATCCTGGGGCCCGATTGCTTCTTGCTTTCATCCCACACTGCTGGCTTATGCTGCTTTATGCTTTCTGGGCTGTGCCTACCCGCAAAAGAATAAGGAGCTTGCTTTTAAAATCAACTGAAAGCAAAGATTTCACACTACCAAATCGGGATGGCTTGTGCTTTGTGGGGCCCAAATATCAGCTCTGGGGATAAGAATTGACACGGGGGAACTATGGAGTTCGGAGCAAGCTAAGGCTGCAGACTCCTAAAGAAATTTACCATAATAATATGGTAATTTATGCAAGAGCATGGCATACAGGGTCCTGCCTATGCATCAGAAAAGGGCCATTTGAACCACTGATTCTAGCAAAAGCACACAATATGATCAGCAGCACTTATGAGAAGCGTTGTTAATACCTTTATATTCCAGTCCAAGTATTGCCAGTAAACAAGGCAGTATGATATGCTAAAAATACTACTTACTGCCAGCACAGGCCATTCCTTAGAAGTGAGCAGAGCACCAAGGCTTTCTGAAAAGCTGCACCCTCTCTCTCTCTCTCTCACTGCGGTGCCTGTTGTGAGGCCCTTGTAGCCTGCATGAGATTAGCCCGTTGCTTCGTTTTATTTACAAACGGCTCCGAGTTCAGAATTCAGTCTGTAATTATTTTGCACAAAAAAAAAACCCCACAACCCTGGTCTTTCTCTCCTTCTTGCACGTGCATATGGACAGAGTGGGGGATCCATCTGCCAGCATCAACACCGAGGGCAAGAGACAAGTGGAGGTCCATGCTTGCTGGCAGCATCAGGAACCAGACTCCCTCTGCTCAAATGCTTGTTGCTTTGTTTTGCACCGTTTGGGTCTGCATGTACACAGTCTGGAGTTCCTTGGCTTATTTTAGACTCGAGTGCCAAGTGTACTTTTCCAAACAGTTCAAAAATCTAAGCTAGAAAGAACTATACCCAAGAAAACCCCTGAATTGCTAGTAAAGAAAACATTAACGGATGAAGTGATGTGCGTCTGAGTGTGCTCCAAGCAACTTCAAACAGCTGCTCAGCCAAACGTGACCTTCCCTTTTCATCTCAGCAGAAAGTAAACTGGACTCTAAAAATGGTGGCTGCTCCCTCCTTCCCTTCAAACAATCACTTCTCATCCTGCCACTGCTTTGAACACCATTTCTTTTTCGGGGAGCTTTGGCTTGACAAGATTTGTTGGGGCCAAGGGGTGCAATGGCTCCTACTGGCAGCTTTTGGGGCCCAAAACAACTACTAACCTTCCCAGTTTGCTCAGGCTGACAAGGACAAGGAATTTTTCATATCTGATGGCTGCACACACAGAGGGTTGACTTAAGGAATTTTGTGATGAAAGCAAAATTGAACAATTTTATCCTTACTTTTGCACCCATAAAATTCAGTTGACTGTTGTTTTCCATACCCAAGAGTCAAGGCACTCGTGGCAGAAGGTGCAAAGGGAGATGTGAACCTACCCCACGTCCCTGAGCCCTGGTCCTGCTACAGAACAGTGCTTCTGCATCTACCCTGCTTACACCATCTCTCTGCCTTCACAGCTGGAGCACATTTGCTCTTTCACGGTGTCCCTGTAAGAGGTCCTATGCTGTGTTACTAAAATAACTGCTCTGCAGCCTCAGGGTTCTTCCATTCAGCAGCCCGCCACTCGCGCGACTACCCACAGGGCTTGTCTTTGAAATCAGCCCCATAGTTAGCCAGTAAATATATGCTAAACAGATGACGCTCAGGAATGGAAGGGTAAACCCAGGCCTCGAACCAGTGATACTTGCAGTCTAGAAAGCTCTGAGCTACAAGCTCTTGCTTCTTCCCCCAGCAGAAGACTGGGCTCATGTTCCTGTCTATTGACTAAGTGCTCCTTGAAGGGCCTATACTTCAACATCCATCATTTCCTAAATTGTAGCCAACTTGTTTGTGTTTCATGGCACCTAGAACTCTGTAGCTAGCATGAAACTAACAACTTCAGAGTGTAAGCGTTTCCAGATCTGCCTATAGCCGTTTGTACCTTTATTTCATTTACATCTGCTCTCAAGAGACTTATACAAGGGTTTGGCTCACACTAGGAGTAATACACATCTCTTAGTATGAGAAAGAAACCAAAAGATTTTCAATCACTGCTAGTGAATAAGAGATATAGGCCCTTTGAATTGTCCACAATACTGATACCAAAAAAAAAAAAAAAAGGNAAAAAAAAAAGGGATCAAAGTGTCACAAAATACTGTTATATAACTAAGTCATGACACCTTGTTGGGCTGGAAGGAACCTACAGGATTTTGAAAATCTCTCTTTCTTGCCTTGCTAACACCCCTTCTTCTTAGCTGAATGCCACTTCACTGAGAAGAGGGAATTAGGACAAAACCCAGCCCCAGGGTATGCCACGCCATGGTGCAAGCTGTGATGAGAGTGCCTGAATTCTCCACCTTTCCTCTCAACCTCCCAGAAGTGGGAAAAGGTAAAAGAGAGGGCTGTGCTGGAAAGGACCCTACCTTCCAGCAATGAAGATATGTAATTCTGGGCTCTGTTGGTCGTTAGCGCTTGAGGGAATGCACATCTGACCAGCCAATGCACATCCAGGTGAAATTTCTGCGAAGGACATTTTAGTGTTCTACCTTGCAAGTTACAGCTAGAGGCGACCCACTACCAAGCCTTCTTTCAAGTACCTTCATGTATTAACAAGAGTACTTTATGATTTTAGAAGTGTTTGTTGACCTTAATCTTCCTTATACTCTCTATAGTAACCTGTTCTGGCACAACTCTTTAACTTCTTTTGGCCAATAAATTTTCTCCTTCCTTATGCACATGTTAGTACAAACATAAAAGAGGCAATATGTCAGAAAAGGCAATAACTCAAACAGGAGCAAACTGCTACGGTTTCCTGCTTTGGTGCTGGGCACAACAGATTCCTCTGAGCAGAACCATCCGCTATAAAACTGCACCCAAAAAAGTTTTACTTTTCATGTGAAGTTTTTGATAATCTTAGTAAAACAGGGAAGTGACTTTCTGTAAATTCTGTGCCAGTCATTTGAACAGCTGCAGAAGTAGGACAAGGCTTGGAGTTTTTTATCTTCCTGCAATGACCCAGAGATCTTACAATGGAAAAAATTCCCTGTGCTTCAATGAAGTCTGTTACTTCTGTACAAGCTTACTTTGTAGAAGAAGCTTTTCCTGAAGGCAAAATATACTAAAATACCTGGAGACAAGATTTTATGTACTGTTCTTTGAAGTGGGCAAAGGTGACCACTCATAGGAATGAACGGCCCTGATGACAAGTCAGAGAGCAAGACCACGTAAAAATACTGTATTTCAGTTTGATGGTGAAAGTGATAAAAAACAGGAAAAATGTTTTATAGTGATCTTATATGGAAATTCCACGTTCTTTGACAAATCCTCCCACTCCCCCAAACAGCATCAAGAAAGACAAGCTGTTCTAAGCGCACCTTTCTGTTGCTGGTGATTTTTAACAAAAGTAAGAAACATTTTGAAATGAAATGTGCAAGTTACATACATAATTAGGTATCAATCTTGGGACTGAAGTAGTGCTGTCTTATCAGCTACAGTACACGTTACAGAGTTTCTTGTACTCAGTAGCTCAAATCTTTACCCAGATTCAAATCTTCGCATGATCTGAATCAGAACAGGGACTTGAATGTATGTTTCCCATAACCCGTCCTGTGTGGGCTTTTCAGTTGGCTTTGTCTTGTGCTAAAGCTGTTCCACTGCCTAGGGTAAGCAAGACTTAACCAGACCAGAGGACAACTCTACTGTAAAGGCTTTACCTAGCAGGAGTGACACCATGATGCCATTGCTCTTCTTCCTCCTCCGTATTGAAAATGGCACCCAATTTACATTATTAAAATGGCTCAGAAAACTGGTTCTAAGAGGAGGCAATCATGCTAAATGTTGAGCTGAGGCTCAGGATCCTACAAGTGCTCCGAGGCCACACAGATATCACCAATACCAGAGATACATTTATGTACTCTATTTCCTATATGGAGAAGAGGCTTTATGCTAAAGAAATTTTACGTTTACCTGTGTTCCCTTTGAAGCAAAACTCTGAAAATCTGTCAGCTGATTTGATAGACTGTTCACAGAAAAGCCATAGTTCAGAATACATCTGTCTCAGTTCAAAGCTGTGTTTGTCATTAATTGCTTATCAGCTATACTACATGCAACAGAAGGTCACCAAACTTTAGAGAAGTATCTAACTAATTCAATACCTAGTACTCCTAGCAGGACCATATCAAGTATGGGTAGATGCAAAACTCTTGAGCTCAACAGAGACTTTCTATACTTATCATTAGGACCTACAGATAACTTTTGCATAGTACTAAAAAAACACCTCACAGTTTCCCTGTGATGGAGTGAAAGAAATAGAAAGGCTCAAGCACTGCCTTTAGGCTGAGATGCACAAACGTGGGTAGAAACAACAATGGATGTGTGTTGGAGCAGATTTAGCTTTTGGTGCAAACATATACAAGTATGTGGGCTCTGATTCAGGAATGAAGAGCAGCTGAAGTTAGATTTCTAAATTGCCTCAAATTGTTAAAATCACATTGACATTCAAATTACCATTGCTTTTCCTGAGAGACAGGTACACAGATGTTTAAAAAGTCTAATCATGCACCCACTCACATCTGTATGTGCTTAAATAACCACATAGATCAGATTTAAGCTCGAGATGGATAGATCTGGAGACAATTGGATTTGGTTCTTAATTGCTAAGTCTTTTGTGATAACGGAACGTGTACTCGCAAGCCACATAGGTGCTTTTGAAAATGATACTCACTGCAGAGGGTTACTGGGACCATGCAGAAGAGGCCAAGCACTTTCATTAAGCAATGGGAAATCTATACAAGGACCTACCTTCTATAGATCTACCTTGCGTTTGTCTCAGGTTTTATGCTCTCTCTTATTACCTCAGTTTTAGGTTGCTTTATAGAACACAAAACCAGCAACAGCCAGGGTGTTGCTCAAGAGGTGCTCATATGCAGGGAGCCACAGCAGAGAGTTTGTTGCTGTTGCAAATTCTTTCTCTACTTGTACTGGGAAATTGTACCCCATAAGAAGGCTTTGCAGTATGCCGATCTGCAAACTCTAAGTGCCGACACTAGAGGCAAGTGAGCGATTTCCAGAGGTGAATAGAGTGCAAGAAATAAGTATGATGGCAGCCTTTCTTGATCAACTGAGGTCTCTCTGCTCTGCCTTGCATCATACACTAACGCCACCATCATGAAGGATGTATGGGTCTGTCAGAAACCTGCTAAAAGGTTTCCTCCACAGAACAGATAGGCAGAGCTAAAGTCTGTGTGAAGGACCACAAAAGACAGCCAGTGTGAAACACAGACCTGGCAATTTTAAATAGATTCTTATCTAAGAACAGATGAAAATTTTCAGCCAATCCATTTTTAATAATATCTATATAAATAAACAGAAACATTGGCTTGCAGACAAATAGCTTTTAAGACTAATTATTGATCTCTTCTTGATGTTCAGAGATGCTTCTTACAGATTTCACTTCTAGCATGTTTCTTAGGAGTCATGTTCAGCCTTTGCACAGGGCTGGCATCAGTCATACAAGTCCTTCCCTGTGTGGTATTAATGGATTTGAACAGCACACATATCTTGTGCTGGCCTTCTCCATGGCATGAAAATTTACCTTCATACCTTCAGTGTCAACCACTGAACATATTATTCACACAAAGCATCAAGCATCGTCACAACCATGTGCTACTATAAATTTAGATATTTAGTGATAACAAGTGAGTCCAAAGCCATTCTTCATACACCAGCTGAGACTATACAGTGAAGTCAATTACTAGTTATCGATGTAGACCATACAACTAGTTATGATGTTTTGGGTTCTTCTACCTAATCAAAAAGGAACAGTCTGTGTCTAGGTATGGTGCTCAGGGACATGGTTTAGAAGTGGGTCCAGTAGAGTTAGATAATGGTTGGACTCAATGATCTTAAATGTGTTTTCCAGCCATAATGATTCTATGATTCTATGAAAGTGTTCACAGTCTGACCAAAGTAATATTAATATTATAGCAACATTAATATGTTGTTTATATATTAATGACTAATATAGTGATAGTAATATTATATATTTTTATATGCATCGGGATGCACCCGTACTAGTAAATCAGCAGTTAGAGGGCGTGTTTCTGGTACAACGCAGTGCTCCACTCTACTAAGTATCGTCCCTGCACTGAAGCAGCTTGCATGCAGTCATCCTGCTTTGGAGGGTAAGAGTTTCATACTACATACATCAGACATTCCTGCCTGCTGGGCTTGGTGCGAGAGAGAAGTCCCTGGCACATTTACTTTTCCAGTATACTACCACAGTCTTGGAGTCTGGTCATACAACAGCATCCAAAGCAATGGACCCTGACCTATGGACCCTACCCTTACAGTCTGCCTTTGAGGCAAGGAAGAGCTGGCAGAAACAGAGATCAGAGAAGGCGGCAACAGTAAGACAAGGTGTCGTGACACTCGGGTTGCCTAATCATTGTCAGAAGTTGGAGGAAGAAGAGAGGCAAACAGCTGATAGTATAAGTCACCTAAGTTCAAGACAGCCAACAGAATTAGTTTTTGATGTTAACTGTACTAAGGACTGATTAACTATATGAAAGTTTATTACTTTGCTCCATTTCTTACTCCACATTTCTCTCTCATACTGGGCAATTTGTTCCAGCTTCAGAAATAACCTCTATTATATTTCAGTCAACGGTGCTTTCAAAATGCCATTCGTCTTGCACCTGAAGTTTTCTCCCCATCTGTTTCCCCTCTTCTCTGTGCACCTGCTTGGAGAAGGTCTATCAACAGCGTAAAAACATACCAAAGGGGGGGATGCGCTCCGCTTCTGTCGAGCAGACGTTCTCCTCGTGTGCCCATCTGCCATAGGTGGCAGAGTAGATGATAAGGAACTTGGACTCCTGACAGTGGAGTTTCAGTTCCTGGTTTTCACATGCTGATTTGGTTTTGTATTCAGCTAAAATAGAAGGAAATAACAATATGGTAGCATGAGGCAGTTTACTCGGCTGGACTGTTAATAGCAAATAGCAGCATGACAGAAAACAGCTTTTCTGCAAGTTCTGTTGCAAGTGATATGTGGCACTACTACAACCAGAGACAAAGCCAATAGCAAAGCGGAGTGTTTCCTCCAACTGAATTGCTCCCATATGACTATCTAAAGCCTCTGGCTCCTCTTTGAAAGGAACTGAAAAGTTAACTTTTGCCAATCTCCTCTCCCAGTGGAACAGCCTCCCTCTTTCCCCCCTGATTTCCTGGCTTGCTTTCCCCCGCTGCTCAGTAGGAGAAGCCTCGTCCTTTCCTTTTGTCTCTCGCGGGGACAATGTTGCATTCTACGCCTACTTCTGATGCCCGCCTGAGCGCTGAGAGCCTCTGACCACTCATCAATCATGGGGATGGCTGGCATCGCCCCGTGCCACCGTGTGCAGCGCTGAGCGGGTGCCCAAGAATGGGAGGCACAAAGGCACGGGGACGGGCTATGCATCCTGAGCCAGACAGCGCTCTCAGCTACATTTGCATGGCTCCACCAAGGTCAGTGAGTTTCCCTGGGTGTGACTATCCAGCACCGGCTCATTTGAGAGTTTTGCTGACAAAGCATTGTGAATCGGGAGGCTGAGAAAAATACGCCCCCTCCCTTTCTCAGCTGGCACAAGGCACACTGGCACCGCTCTCAGCACGGAGGTGGGGAAGCCAGTGAGATCGTCTTCCAGACAGCATGGTTTATCCCTCCTAGGGAACTGGTTAAAATCTGCCATCTGGCCAAGGAGGTCTCCTGCTGGCCTAAGCAGCCGCTCTGCTTGCAGCATTTTATGGCTCAAGTCTTCCTGGTCTAGGTATGGTGGCAACTCTTTTCAGTGCAGACAAAGCCAGGGAGAAGAGTTTATTCTGCTTCATTTTTTTGTCTTTCAAAAATGTGAAAACAGGAAAAGGAGGTTCCTGAGCTGAGCAGGAGAAAAGGGAAATCTTATTGTTACTCAGTGGTATCCCAGTGAGTGGAGTGTGGGTGTTGGTGCTAGGGGAACTGGAGAAAGAAAAACCTCCTATCTATTCAATAAAGAAAACATTGTTTCATTTAGAATAGAGCAGATAAAAAAAAAAATGGGTTAACGTTCTTGGTAATAGTCCAGTTTCTTCCATTTGAGCTCATCAGCAGTCACAAGTTTAAGTCTAAAGAGAGTGATTTTTAAAAATACTTAACCTGCTGCATATTGTTACTTCTGCAGAAGCACCTGCCATACCGTACACCCGTGAGGATCATGCCAAGAAAACAGAGGCTGTGACCCAAGGGCTGATAGCTTAAAGTGAGGCTCTGTGTCTGTACGGCTGCACTCCGTGGCTGCTGGGATGCTATGGAAGTGCAGACAACAGAAAAAAACCCACAAGTGGTGTAAGACAAAGGTAGGAATACAACAGAGACCTCTGCAGAGATACAGCAATAGAGGAAAACACAGTATTTCTAAATAGATTAAAAACTAAGGGAGCCAGGCAATTGCTTAAGTGCCCGCTTGAAGGCAAGGAGATTGTAAAATATACTTGAAATTATACGCCAGTGATTTCCTCAGTAAGGATGTTTTCCACAGCCAAGCCTAACAATATTGGTATCTTACCTACAAATATAAATTTCCTCTCACATGAAATCACATAATTTGCACTTGAACTGGACTATTCCTCAGTTCTGAAGGCAGCACTTGCTGTTAAATACACTTTTCACCAGCTTTTCTAAAATCCAGATTACAGAGAATATTATATATTCAAAGTAGCTCATTTCCAGTGGGAAAAATATTAAGCAGCTTATCAAAGCAACAAACAGGATCCCAATCCACTTTTGATTAGTAAAAAGAGATTTTGAATGACACAGACACAGCTATGATCTTCAAATCATCTACTATCAATAATGCAGTAATTGCATCATGTAAAAAAAAAAATCTTTAAACTATAAGATAATTAAAAAGATGATAAAAATGTTACATTTCAGACACTTTTCTTCCCCTGATGATTGGCCCAGTAAATCTCCCTGGGAGTTCTTCTGTCAATGCTTTGCCAAAGGTAACACCTGCCTATCCATTCCCGTATCTCTGCTCTGACTTCAATACTCTGCCCTTCAGTTTGCTTGCCACCCCTGTTCCTATTCCACCGATGATGTCTATCTTAATGTGCTGATTAAAGAAAATCACTTTTGTGCTTTCTTCTTTAGTGGTGGGATGGTATTTCTGAGTTGGCTGGTAAACCTACCCATAAATCATCATTCAACTATTTTCTTTGGGACCCATTTCAGCCACACTGGGGATTAGCTGCCAAAAAAAGCTGAGCCCCCAGGCTACTGGGGCTTGTTCTCATATACAATAGCAACAAGAAAAACAATTAAAAAACACCAGTAAATGAAACCTCATGATGATTGTCTTAATCCATCTTACACTTTTCTCATGTTTACAAAGTGCATTCTCTTTGAGGCAGGATTTGTCCCTTTACATATCAACGTCAATTACTTGCATAGAATACAGGTGATTCTGCAATGAAATTCTGTAATAAAGTTAGCCATGCACGTGTATCCTCCAGCCATTATTCTATAAATGAGAGGTAGTAACAGAGGATCTTTGAAAGCTTTGGTCCTACCTCCTTAAGTGTTTTTGCGTATTCCTTATTATGATACCTTCTTCATGACTTGGATCCCTGGCCCAAGCATCTGTTTTTGCTGTTCAGCTCTATCTTTCTAATATGACATTATCATTGCCATCTCTTTAAAAATAATTTCCAAAACATTTTTCCTTTCTAGCCTGATGTCTGACATCTGACTCTGCCAAACTACACTGGTCATTAAATTGGCAGCAAGCACACTGAAGTTGTAAACACAATGGAGAGCTAAGGTAAAGCAGCAAAAACTAATTTGCTATTAATCTAAGAGTCTCAAAACTTCACATGGATTTATGCAAAGCCTTGTGCAGCAGCATTTTAACCAAAACAAACAACAAAACACACACAAAAACACATTTGCCTGATGTGGATTACTTACTAGGTTTGCATTTAAAGGAGACAAGGAGGAATTTAGTGGTCCCTGGACACAGATCAGGTCCAAAAACCCGACTATTGACAAGGAGTTGGCAGGATCTCAGGTTTTGGCATTCATCCAGTACTTTCTAGAACAACGGGCAAAAAGGATAGGCTTGAACACAAGGTATTGAAGCTATACAGCAATGAGAACACTTAGTTGTACTTTGTTCTATACAGGAGAGAAATCATTCCTTCACATTTTTTTGGCTATGAACATGTAAGAAACATCTGTATCACTGGATTTAAGCCACATCTCTACTGGACTTTGGGTCATGGCCAAGCTTATGGGAACACATTCATCACAGCGATGCCCAAGGCAGCTTAGGATGTTACCAATTTGCTGCTGTTTGTCACTTTTCCCTCTGCCCCCAGCCAGTCAGCCAGATCTTGCCATGTGCCACCATAGCTTCAGTGGTGCTTGGGACTCCGTGCAGAGCCCAGAGCAAGTGAGAACACTCTCAACTCCCAGCCTCTTCACCAACATGCCTGAGGCACTCACACACTCCTGATAGCATTTGTGGGAGTGCAATGTCCAGGTGAAGCACGGTGACTCAAAAAGATATCTTTTTAACCATTTCATCCTGATCTGCTCAAGTTTACCTTATCATGGTCTGTAGTATCGTCACTTGAAAGAGTTCTAACTAATGACTTGGTGTGCTTAGTGACACTTAAGCACACCCCAGCTTTAAGCCATACGTAGGACCTCCTGCTTAAAGGGCACTTACTTCTTGCTTGCATTTACACACATTATCAGATATTTACTTGACTCGCCACTTGAACAAAGTTCAGAAGTAGTTTGATCAGATAGCACAGATGTGCCTGTCTATCCTACACATGCTTCTCTTTTTTTTTTTTGTTAAATGCTGTTCTAAGGCCATATCGACCCCAGATTTTTTGGCCCAGCCATATACCATGGTTCTTACTATGCTGCTTCACTGGGAGTGTCAACAGAGGAGGACAATAAAGAGGTCAAAAGTGTTAAACAGAGAGGGTCACGTGGGCCCTCTCCAAGTCCAGCAAATGGAGTGTTCCCACTTCATCAGTGGTTTCAGAGCTGTAGCTATAGAAAATACAGTGACATTGCCCAAGATGAGTCTGAGTCCAGTTTTTAACACAGTCACAAGCCAAAGCACCTAAAAAAACCCAGCTTAAATGCAGCAGTATACTTATGAAATTCCTGTTCACCTTCAAAGCCCAGTTTAGAGTGGGCTTTCTATACACTATTTTTGGATAGTGTCTGTTGTTGCGCCCAGGATTCTTGATGTTTAAAATCACAGCAGACTGTGATAAGGAGGACGTTGTCTCCAAGTCACCCCGCTCTTAATAGGAGTAACTGTAAGATACCATTCTCTGATAGTTTTAGGTACTCCCATAAAATCTACAGGAATTTTTGCCTTGTTTCTCATCAGAAGGGGTCTCAGTCATACCAAGAGGCCAAACCAGAAATTTACCGCTGTGATAGCACAAGCTGCACTCTTGTTTCCAGGCTGAGAGAGTTGGCAGTGGCTGAATCTGTCCTGTCATCCCTGGAAGCCATCCCTCCCAAGCAGAAATGATATACATAGGCAGCACATTGCAGCGATCCTGTAACACTCTTGCCTTTTTGTTCCCGTTGGTAGAAGAAGAGGACTTGCATCCAACACTTTTTTTGTGCAGCATTAAGCGCACTCTAAAGAGTTTAAAAGGGAAGGAAAAGCACAGCAGACTTAATTTTATCAGTCAATTCTTCTTTTACAGAGTTGGAAATCAAACAAATAACTCCTCCTTAATTGGGATTGTTCTGGAACAGGCCAGTGAAATAGAATTACATCTTCAGCAAGGGGAGATAGCTGTACCCTACTGAGTCACCTTCTGTTTGCACCTGAGCTGAATCATCTCCTGTGCATCTGTTTGTATTTTCTCCTCCTTAATGCAAACAGCAGTTGCATTTTCTATCATGTTGCTGTGCAAAAACACGCAACCACAAAGGCAAACAATGATAGTCATAATGAGATAGCACTGGGCTGTTAATATCTCGAGACAGATCTAACTTTGCAGTGAACCTTTTAATAGGAGGTCACTGTAAAAAATGCCTGTTATGCTTCCTCCCGACTGCAGGGTAGCATCACGCCCGATTATGCAGACTGCAGATGCAGTTCCAAAGGGAAGGGGAGGAGGGATGAGATCACTGGTGCTCTTTCCTAAGAAACCAGTTTACAGGATGTGTCTCTTCTCCTTGACAGAACCGGAACTCCCTGAGATGCAGAGCATTGGTATCTTTCACGTTTGTGGCCTTGTCAAAATGCTTTCATGCCTTTGATCAGTGACAGTGCCTGAATGATGATGATAGTTTATACAACAGTTATCCCATGCTGTGCTTATTATATTCAAGGGAAAAAAACTGCCCATGGAGACCTCACAAAGGCACTCACAAGCCCAAAATAATCACTGGTGTCACTTCACTGTAGTCAGTAAAATGACATCAAGGATGCATCTGGCCTACTGTTTTTCGTGGAGAGATGTACTTTCACATGGCCCATAGGTCATGTCTGGAATGTCTTTAGAAGTTGCAGTACAGCATGGGCAAGCCACACTTATAAAACTGCCCTAATGTTTCTGGAGAGACATATTACTGCCAAACCACTCCGTAAAACTCTTCAACTGTTGGTGGGAACAGACATTCCCTGTTGTCAAGAAGTAATGTGTTGGCTGCAAGCATAAATGGTGCAAGCTTCATCAAAGTTTCTGTAAAGCATTTACAACAGCTTCACCAACAGAACACGTTCAGATTCCACTGACTACTCATTTTTGCAATGATTTACTGAATTTGGCCTAACACTAGGCATTTTCACTATGATGAAACAAGCCTTTGACAGCAGTGTAAGTCAGACTCTCTAACACTTGTTACAAAAGACTCCACAGCAGAAAGTAATTTATGAAGTACAAATCATTTCAAGCTATACTTAAGCAGGCCCTGAAAACAAATCATAGGATATTACCAATACAAATCATGTATTCAAAGAAATACAGATACCTGCACAAGTGCTTAGGATCTGCTGTTTAACTGTCACGGTGGCTTTTCCGTGAGTGAAGATAAGCATGGAACAAGCCAAATGCCAACCAGAATGCCATCTTATTCAGTGGATTTGTAACCCAGCTCTGTTCGATGTTTGTATCCTCTCCTGGGGACAAGGAGGGCCTGAATGACGGATAAAGACTGGTCTGCTCAGTCATGACCAGCCCTTGATTAGAAAGGAATTGATTATTTTAGGGAGCTTTGAGAAGGGGGTTTCCAAAGCAAGGCTTATCAAAACAGAAGGCAATCTACAAAGCTTTCACAATCCTGTGGTAATATCCTGCTGGTCAGACAAATCCTTTCAGTTGTAACACTTTTGATGGTAAACATACACACGATGTCATTTCATTCATCATTGTGAACACTTGCCGTTTTCACACAGCATAGCTCACCGCATGGAAACTATCAAAAACATACTGTGCATTAAGAGCCTTTACAATGTGCAATACCTGTAAAGAGGTGGGTGCCACACAGTTTATGGATTCTGTCATCCTGGATTCAGGCTCCTGAGTACTACACATGTGGTAGTCGTGCCCGTAAAATGCTGACTGAACACTTATTGTTGAATGCCGAGGACAGTGCAGACTCAAATGTTCCCCATCGCAGGCATAGGCAGTATGATTTTGCAGAAGTTTGGTTAGGTAACCTAGAAAATATTCAGCTCTGTTACAACTAGTACAGGAAATGACAAGTTCGTTAGATAATAAGAAAACCACAATCAGTCTCTGGAAAGGGCATTGTAGTCAAGGTTATACGTATGGCCCGCTGCCACACTGCATGGTTCTGTGAATGGGTCAACCTTTACATGCTAGTAATGCTCAGGTCTGGAAAACAAGAGGTCGCGTGGCAGTGAGTCAGAGTCCTACCACCACTCCAGCAGCGGCACTGTGTCGGAGATGTAATTTCATAGACAATAAGTGGGCTCAGGCCCTTGCCTGTCGTCGTTGCTAACAATCCCATGGCATGTTTGCAGAAGTCGGAAGGGATAATACTTGGTTTTGCCAGCTAGAGTCTTGCATTCCAGCTGGCTAAGGTTTTTCTTACACCTCGTCTAAAACTGATACTTCGTACTTCTGGGCTCCTAGGCAGTTGTGTTTCCCACAAGTGATAATAAAAGCGATTGTCTCTGTATCATTGAATCAGATGCTAGGATAACAGAGGAAAGGTGGTCCACAAATGCTGGACACGTAGGTGCTGGACAGAAACCCAGAAGTGAGATACACAGAATTTTGTATTGCTAGAAAGTTTGTCAGTGTTACCAGGAGAGGGAGAGGTAGGATCTGTATGCAGCTGTCCACCTGTACCATCCGTTTGCATCTTCTAATAAGTAAGTCCATGCGCAGCAGAGCTAATGACAGCTGTTTTTCTGATTTGTATTTCATTGTCTCTTTAGCCAAGATTTCTGTTATCACCACAAATATTTATAAATTTAACCTCCTACTGCCCTTCTCTCTGTTCTGCAGAATACTTTAATGGAAACATGCAGGCTGCTACCTTTGGCCATTATAAATTAGCCATTGTGAGGGGAAACTATTTGAGGTAATTTAATTCAAAGACCTCCCTCACCTATACTTACGAGGCTTTGATATCTCTACCACTCTGTCACACTTGACTGAAATCTATCTTTAAGCAGAAAAGGCTTGTGGATGAAGGGGAAGAAGAGGCATGAGAAGCAGGAGAGATTAAGGATACAAAATACCAGTCTACAAATGAAGCAATAAACACATGGAAATTAGACCCAAGCCCACCTTTTTTACCCATGAATTTTATAGCAACCCAATATACTACAACCAAAGCAAATCTGTTTTCTAATTTTTCCACTATATCCAAACTTTTTATTAATCTGCGTAGAGTAACTATGTTTGAATAGTTTCCTTATTCTTATACATGCATCACATTCTGTATAATTCTAACTTTAAATTCCCAACTTCTAGAACACCAAGTTCATCCACATTCATGTCAAAAATGCCAAACAAAACTCTCCAAACCCGACACACTAAGTAATGAGAAAGCATTAAGAGCTTCCACTGATTTATTTGAGAAAATATTTGTAGAGGTTTTAAAACTGAGACCGTGATTAAATACTGTTGTGGTTTAACCCCAGGCGGCAGCTAGAACCACGCAGACGTTTGCTTGCTTGCTCGCTCCCCCCAGCTCGGATTGGGGAGACAATCAGAAGAGTAAAAATCAGAAAACTCATGGGTTGACAGAAAGACAGTTTAATAAGTAAAGCAAAAGCCATGTATGCAAGTAAAGCAAAACAAGGAATGAATTCACTGCTTCCCATGGGCAGGCAGGTGTTCAGCCATCTCCAGGAAAGCAGGGCTCCATCACGTGTAATGGCTACTTGGGAAGACAAACGCCATCACTCCAAACGTCCCCCACCCTTCCCTTCTTCTTACCCCACTTTATATACTGAGCATGGCGTCATATGGCATGGAATACCCCTTTGGTCAGTTGTCCCAGCTGTGTCACCTCCCAGCTTCTTGTGCCCCCCCACCATCTACTCGCTGGCAGGGCGATATGAGGAGCAGAAAAGGCCTTGACTGTTCAGCCACAACCAAAACCACCAGTGCGCTATCACACTATTCCCATCCAAAATCCAAAACATAGCATTACACCAGCTGCAAGCAAAAAAAAAAATAAAATTAACTCCATTCCAGCTGAAACCATGACACATACGTACCTTTTTAATTTCAAAAATTATAATTTTCCTTTCTTTGCCTCTTTTCCAAACATATAATTGGTCTAATTAAACATAAAAGCTAGTATCTTCTCCTCAGAACCCTTGCTTATGCCATTATGGTGACAGCAACATCATTACTATTAACAGAAAAAAATCCAAACCATATTTTCTTGTTTTGATGGCTGAATCAGAACAAGAATAACAAGTTTTTTGTATCATTAAAACAAAAATTAATTTTCTCAAAGAAATATTGAAAGAGTTTGCTCATGCCATTTAATCTTCACACTTTTTGCTCTTTTTAAACCTTTCATCAAAGATGAGCAATTTAAAAAAAAAAGGTTTTTAAACAGAAATTTAAGTATTCCAAGTAAATTATATGAAAATAAAATATTTCAGTTCTCTGGCATCTTTTCCAGCTCCAGCTGTGCAACCAGACAGGAAAATTCAGCTCCCCTATCAGTTACTAAGTCTGGAAAAAGGAGAAGCCTGCTCTGATACTGCTTTTGCTGTTTCTGATCCTCTAAATCAGAGGATCTACCCACGACAGGACAGGAGTCAGCTAGATGCACCTTCCAGTGCAGCAAAGATGTAGGTGAGTTCCTCAACTCATTGAACTCAGTCTGAGCACCGGCGCTGAAATCAGGGCGGAGAGAATTTCATGCCCCATATTTGCAGTCTAGATCTCAAGGAGAGCAGCCCAGCAGAAATCCCCACGGCTTCTCACAGGTTAAAAAAACCCAAACCAAATCCATCCCCTACATTTTCCGTGTAATTGAGATCACAAATAATTGAGTTTTCCTGCCAGAGCCACTCCTCTGTCAGCCTGCTCCTGAAAGGTGCTGAGTATTGCCAGGAAAATGGGCGGAATGCCCAATAGCACCCAAGCGACTTTGCTATGGTCCGCTACTGTACAGGGGCCTCCAGTGGCCTTTACTGCCGCTGAATGCCTTTGACGTTGCCATCATAGCATAAAGGGCCACAGTGTAAAAGAGCATTCAGCCCAACGTGAGCTGCGGGCACTCAACACCTTGAAAGATTTAGCCCGATATTTGTAATCATTTCAGTTCTTCAGGTTTTAAGTTACTTGGAGCCAAGAGTGCTGTATACAAAACAGCCCAGTATTCCCTAAAGAATATCAGCTATGTTGTGATTTGGATGAGTTCCCTGGCATCTTAACTGCTACTTTGATCCTGCAAATTCCTAATCCAGTATCTAAGCACCTTTCTCCAACAATTGCAACTATTCAATCCTTTAAAAAAATGCCTTTCTAAAAAACTTGCTCTGATTCTGTATAAGCAATATGGTTCACTTGTCAAAATAGCGTTAGATGGCCTGGTGAAAATAAGACATCATGTTCTCCGGCCTTCCAAGCAGCATTTAAAGTGACTCCGCTGTTATTAAAATCCTTGTGTATTTGCACACAATAAAGGATAAAAATAGTAATGGAAATTGGCTGAAACCTAATGTTCTCTGATAAGAGAAGTGGTGACGTACTAGTATCTAAATTGCTCGTCTTGCATGGCAGACCACGTAAACCGGCATTTTTTATTACTATGCACACAGACTACGTAGACACAGGCGGAGCGGTCAGCCCTTTGCGAAGAGTGGTGCCGACTGGGCAGCTGACAACCCACGCCGGGAAAGAATTCCCACTTGAAAAGTCACGACTTCCTCTTGCTCTTCCCTAAAAAACTCCAGCTTCTTTCCCGTCCTCATGCTGGCCCACTTCCACGTGCCGGGGCACTGCTTGCCCTGCGCCCACCCAGAGGATGGGGCTCGGCCAGGGAATAAAGTCTTCTCAGCAGCTGCTGCCTCTCACCTCTGTCCGGAGCGGTGCTTGCACAGGAGGGAGCAGCTTCCAGTCGCTTTCTCTCCTTTCCTGGGCAGCGTGGCCTTGTAGTCACCCTGGTAGAAAGTTTCATCTTCTTGAGACCATGAGTATCCCTACGTTGTTTACCAAATTCTGTACAGAAACACACTTCCCTCGAGGCAGCAAGTTTAGCCGAATGACAATGTAACGTTAGGGGAAAAATATGTTCTTATCTCCACAATTAATAACAGCCGTGATTATCAGGAGAGAGGGCATTGTAACAGTTGAATGGGTCTGTCAGTCTTTCTGAGGCATGCTTCCTTTTCTGCATTTCTCTCAACTGGCGCAGTTAAATCAGGTCATCCAAAATAGGCAGCGGGGTTGTGTCACCATCCAAACCAGACAGCAGGATTGTGTCACTTTCAGGCACCGGCCCAGCACATCACCCAGGCTACAGGCACTTCGGGGCACTATTTGTTGTTCAGAATCCTTCGTTTTGTATTTGCTTAATTAATCAATATCTGTTAGTTGTGAATTCTGAGAAAACTTTTTTTTTTTTTAAAATACCTAATACGGGAGCTAGAGGCTGTGCCTGGACTACAACACACCTCTAAGCTCTGGTCCCCTGCATACTAGGGAAGTACTCACTAGCTTCTCTCCGGTCAGCACAAGAGGAGATTCCCCTCCCCTGGAAAGCAGGGCACAGGGAGGGCTGGAGCAAAACCATGGCTCGCCCCAGCGTGGATGGAGTCAGGTCATGGCTGTGTGCGCACCTGGACTGGGAAACCGGAAGACTTGTGAGTTATGGGGTTTCTTACCCTGAGCAAACAGAATCTTAAGCAGACCCCCTAAAAAATCCTTAGACGACTTAATGTTTTAAACCTAATGTTGGGGGTTTTCTCTTTGTTTTCTGGGTTGTTGGGTGACGGAGAGGGAGGTGGCTTTTAGCTACGGCAGTCACTTTTTCAAGCATTATTCTGAAATAAGGAGGACTATAGATTTCCTCTCTTTTTTCAAAAATTATAAATGTCACTTTTCTTTAAATCAATATGAAACTTCATAAAAAAATGTTAACTACTGTGAGAATTGTCTAAATTAGAAAAACTTGGCAATACTGCAGTGTCCCAGTAACATCTTTTCCTCTGTGTGAAAGCCCCACTAGAAGCTTTCCCATTTATCCGGGACACACATTCACAAGCAATGTATGGGGTGCTCTGCATACAAAATCATGTGCAAGCCAGTTAGAGCCTGGCTCGGAAGTTAAGCCTGAATCATACGGCAATAAACAGATCCCATTGATTTGAAGGCCAGAAGGTATCATCCCACCCAACTGTCTGCATAACCCAGACTACTCACGCATTGTAACTTTCTACAGAGACTCAAAACACCAATGCAGAATCCAAGCGTAATCCTTTCTTCCAGAATTAGCCAAATTAGTCACAGCATCCACTGTGTTGACAAAGAACTTCAACTAAAAAAACATAGCACCAGAAAAACACACAAAACACTGAGGCTGAGCAGCTGAACAAAGCTTTAAGCCTTACCGATCCCTTCTTGTTGCAAAGGAGGCCTGATAAACTGTAATAACAATGACAGACAAAAGTAACTGGCCTAAAGGAGCAAAGGTTGTAAATAGGTATCTCTTTGTGTGAAACAGAGCTCTTAAAAGGTTATAGTTTTTATACTCAACATTTGCTCCTGGCATTATTGCTCTGAATAGCAACAACAACGGTAGTAATGAACCTGAAGGTATGAAAATAGCAGAAAGTTTCTCTTAAAACCACTGAAAACCTGGGAACCTAGAAAGTTTCAGTGTAAAAAAATATGACTACCAAAAAGCCTGGAAGCAGTCAGCCAAGAGATGTGTTATGTGTCCCGCACAAGACAGTACAGGGTACTCAGATTTCCTGGATTCATTCCTTATGGTGGAGGATGCTAACACAAGACCCTAAGGCCCTTTTTCAGTTGTCAGCAATACAGTAAAAAAAGAAATATGTACATTATATCCAGCCTCACTGCACTGGCATGAACCTCACCATATGGAAGCATCAAGGAGAACAGCATTTCAAGCTGTGAGTCTAATGCCGTGCACATATTAAATGCAATCTCAGCGTTGACTGATGTAATGTCTTGTTGGCAAGCAAGCAGCTTTGCAATGTAATATTTTCAGAGCCTAAAGCTGAGTAGCACACAGCCTATGAGGATTCTCAGAATCAGGCCTTCATATATAGATTTAGTAATATTAGTTCCTGTGCATCATTCAATCTAGCTTAATTAGCACAGCAATTTGCTAGCTCGTTTTAAAGACATACAAATCCATTTTAGATCAAAATAGACTGAAATAGCACACATATTGTTGTGGGAGTCCCAGAACGCTAATCCATTCGGTAAATCTACATCAGCTCCCGCAGTTTTATGAAGAATTGTGCCAACAGTCATTAAAAATACACTAGCAAGATTGGCAAGATTGAAGGAAGAGATCTCATGCAGTGATAACAGAATTGTTGATAAACTCTGCTACAAACACCGTTAGAAGGATCAGTCTGATATTTATTGGTCTTCGGGATCCAGCAATATTTTCTCCATCGGTGTGTGAATGAAGCACTGAAGAGAAATTAACCCGTAAGTTCCCCCCCCCATCCCCGCATCCCCTCTGCCATCCCCTCCACTGGTATTTAGAGGCAGCTACACCACAGACCATGCTGTTCAGGGCTACTGCATAATCACTGCTTTCAGAGCTGGGCTGTGCGTGTGGATATGACAGTGTCTATTTGCCTCCGTTCACAGAAGCAAGGATCTGCCTCTTGTAATTCTCTTCAGTCTCTTACCTTGGTTGTCTGCAAGTTCTTCCTATGGTAGCTCTTTTTTAGAATTAGTAATTGCGACAGAGGGCAAAATGTTATCCAGGAAAGACACTGTTTCTAAAATTCACAACACTGTTTCTTGCCCCATCATTTTATTATTTTTCAGCCAAGTGCCTTGTAAGCATTCTGTTTGAGTCGTTCTAGCCAGACTTGGTCTTACAGTCTCCTATCAACAAGAAATACCCTTAGGCAGAAGCATTGTTTATTCTACTTACTGTTCAGAAATGAGCATAACAGCTTCACTCAGCAGATACACATAGAAATCTATACTTGCTTAATATATGCTTTTTTGCACAGTCACTAATTTGATTTAATTTCCCTCCATTGCATGTTTTTCTTCAGTGTGCCTTTTTCCACTCCTCCTCTCAACACTCATACTCTTTACCAGTGACTGCTGTCCTACTAACTTCATCCTTTTGTTTGTACTGCAGGAGGTGGCATGAAAAGCTGATTTGCCATGCAAGGAAAATAATTTTTGCATAATCATTGTATTTGTTTATGTTATCTAAACCTTTTTGACATGGGGGTTGATGTTCACTTGGAAAAACTAGTGGCAATCTAGTTTCAGTGATAAGCTAGCGACCATAAAAAAACCCTTCCACTTACAAATATCTGTATCAGTTGCACAGCATCCAAAGTTGTTACTTCTCTTCTTAGCCTCAGACCTTGAGAGTTTTCAGTTGATCATTTCTAAAGGAGATGAAGCTTATGAGATCATGATCTCGGTCCATCTACCATTCCCTTACTTAACAACTTTTAAGCTCAACGGCCAGTTTCAAACCTGAGGGGTACCGGACTCAAAGAAATAAAGTTCCTCCAAGCTTCATGAAAATTGAACGCTGAGCTGACAGGTCAAAATAAGAGCTGTAACTTCCAACTCAATCCCTTACTAATGCTAAAAGTCAACTCACTGCTGAAGAGACAGCGTACATATACTAGAGAGCTAATCAGCCTGCTGCTAATGGAGCAATTTGTTTTCACTGGCCTTAAGGACAGATAAAGGATTAAGCCTTCAATAAAAAATGCTTAAGTTAAAAGTGAAAATGCTTTCGGGATAGTATGGCAATCAAAGCAGGCATCAGTGATGAAGACCTCAGTCAGGTTTTCCATGAACTGCTTTATCAACATGTGCACTTTCCTAAGGGAATTGTTTCTTTTAATTTTTTCCCTCATACCTCACGGATCCTAACTTGGATCATAACCATCTTATCGAACCTAACTCTCACTGTCTGCTAAATCTGAGCATCAAATTAAGCAAGAGCTTAGTTCCACTTAAGCCAGAGAAAGGACCCAGGTAACCAGCAGATAATTCAGCGTGAAACCACATCAAACTCTAGTAGGTCAACAGGGTTTATTCAGTGAGTAGCAGCACATGCAAGAAGCCAAGCCATGAGCTCGTTTTAGAAAAACAAAACCAAGATATCATGAAGGAAGTATGGACCTCCTGTAACTTTTTGGTTATGGCAAATGGGCATTGTTTCTCCAGGAACCACATAACCTCTCCATATCCATGCTACTCAGCCCGCACTTGCAGTTATGTGTATTAAATTTTTGCAGAGTGGGAAAATCCATGAATCCTGCACTCGGAGACCAGATGCTTATTCTCTCTCTCATATCCTGCCACAGCTGTTCTCTGTTTCCTTCAGATCTGCAGTTTCATACTCCCTTGTGTTGTCTCCTAGGAGTGATGCCTATTTTTGTTGCATGCCAATAGCTTTCTGAGGAAATCAGAGAGATCCCTATGCAATTCCTTTTCCTCACTCACTTTCTCTTTTTATTTCCTTTTTCCCTTCTTGTGTTAGGAAGAGGCAAACTATTACTGGTCCCCGAAGATTTTGGTCTGTAGTAAACTCCATGCTATGGTCAGTTATACTTCTGTCAGCTATTCCATGAAGCCATGGCGGCAAACACTTGTCCTGGGACTTAATATGGAGCTATTACAGTAGAAAAGGAAGATTTTCTCCCTCCTGTCCTAAGATGCTGACAAGAGGTACAGCACTGTTAAGAGAGACTGTAAGGCTCTTTTCCGCCCTTGCCAAAAAATCCTTCTTTTGATTGCAGAATAGCCTCTTCTAGTACCATTAACAAGAAGTAATAAGAGAAAGGCTCAGCGGGCGGCAACTGCTTCTTGGAGACAGAATGAGTGAATCATTATGCCCAAGAGACAGCAAAGTTATCCCAAAGACTGCAAGTAGGAGAACCTCAGGGACTAGAGGAAAATATTTCTTTGAAAACTTGGGTTTATGAAATTGAACCTCCATGCAAACTTGAGGCTGGGTGGGGGAGGAGGAAGAGGAAGCTGTTCATTGACAGCTCCTCAGAAAACAAAATACAGGTTTCATTTTGCAAACAGAACCGTGACTCAAACTGCATTTTTTTTGTATTCCCATTTATATTTGACACTCAAAAAATCAGATAAAGTAGAGATCAGGGAATTTGTCCATCTTCTGGCAGCTCACAGATCTGCAGTGTTATGATGCATTATAGTACAGTGAGCCCAAGCCAGAAAAGCAAAAAAAACCCCACCTTACCCTCACAGCCTGATGATTTTCTTTACAACATCATTTCATGGTCCCTAACTCAGTTTTAGCCTGAAGAAATGAAAAGTCCAAAACTGCAAAATGATTATGAAAAGTTAATTCTTGTCTTCCCATCCAAGAATAAATACAATGAAGAAAAATAAACAGGTATTTGTGGGTTGAGACCCTCATCCAAAGCTCAGTGAAATCCTTGGGAATCCTTCCAGTGACCTCCGCAGGCTTTCAATCAGGTCTTATATTATGAGTGATGTTTTAAAATTAATTCTAAATTAAGAGCCAAACATCACTGGTATTTAATTTGTTGCCAGAAGCCACACAATAGACCTTTGAAACAAAACTCTTAAAATGCATAGAAATTCAGATGAAATGACTCACCAATGCTGAACAAATAAGGCGCAACCACGCCTCCTTCTGCTCTTCAACTCCATTTAAGACACTATTTTCTCTGTGTTTGGTAATGTATCAAAACATTTCAATTTTAATTGTAGATTATGGTTGGCAGATGACAGAGTTCTGATAACTGGTGACTGGTCAGACAGTGCTTTCTCTGTCTGGGGACACTTCCATCAAAACCCGAGTATTTATTCAGAACAGGACTGTAACCCCTTTCTCTAATAAAGCTGAGACTGTCTGGAAGCTATGTCTTACTAAGAAGGGTATCAGCAGCAGATGGAATAGGAAAGGAGGGGGGAGCTAATCCCTGTTATTTATTTTTAATAAAAATAACATATGATGTGTCAGGTGCCAGCAATCTGCACAGTGAGAACAAAGAGAGTTCCTGCCCCAAAGGTGTAAGAATCTGAAAGACAGACTCAAACATGTTGGTCTCCGAGCACTGGAACTCAGGAAGCCAGGTTTCCTACAGGTTTGTGTCTCATGCCTGAATTTCCCAACATCTGTTGTAGGGGTAACAGCATCACATTATGCTTTAACTCGCTTCGGGAAAGCTTTTGGAGCAGCACCCTTTCTTGGGGATGCTAGTAGGGCCCAGCTGCTTATGCTTACAAAATGTATAGTAACTTAATAGGACCAAAGCTTTTACTTCTCTAACAGGGACGACTAAATCTGATCAGTGGATTTAACAAAAATGTTATGCAAAATCCACATCTAAAATGGGATTTCATAAGCTACAGTTCCTCAGGAAAGCCACAAGAACTGCAGAGACAAACCTGAAACAAAACCTTGGATCTCAGCACCATGATCTAAACTAAACACTTCTGACACACACCTCTTCTGTTCTGCAGAACAAATCCCAGATCCAAACCTGCTCCGCTTTGAGAAACTTTAAACCAGACTTTGAGGTTTAACTCCCATGTTACTGAAATGAAACACGTTTCTAAAATGAAATGTTTTTCTTTAAACAAAGCAACCAAAATTTGCACTTGTCATTTACAAGGCAGTATCAAGAAGATGCATCATTGACATCACTCCTTTTAGCACCTCTTTAAATATCCTGGTCGAAGGACAAGCTCCACTTGCCACAGTGAGTCAACAGAACAGGCTCAAGAAAATTTATACAGGATTTTATCTGACGAACACAAAATCAACAAAAAAACCTCTGTATCATTGTGGTTGGTCATGATTGATCCTGCCACGTTATTACAAACAAAGCATTTGCTCGAAGCATTTGTTTGCTTTCCTTTTGCCTGGGGGAATCTGGGATGGGTGAATGCCATAGAACTTAATGGAAACTTTTAATGCAGAAAGGCCACAAGATCAGATTATATTTCTTGGGTGAGCTGGTTTGCTTTTTCATTAGATCCATTTGTTTTCTATTGTTGGGTCATAAGATCAAGTCTATGGTTTAAAAGCAATGCCTAGTGCTGTCTGAACGGTTCTGGAAAAAGAAAGAAAAGTTGACACCAGCGGACAAAGATTAAAAGGTTCTACCTAAGCAGCGGGCTGCTTTTTCTGTTCACATCCAGAAACTCATTCTTGAGCCCAGTTATGCAATCACACAGTTACTTCATTTTTGATCTTCGGTTACAGCCACGTTTCTTGAAAGCTGCCCAGAAAACCTGGCTGGGACTCAGGTAAAGAAAGGGAGATTGACTGATGAAGTGAGCGAAGGACGCCAGTTCAAAGCAGAAGCCCTTGAGCTCCAAGTAGCATGGGAAAAAGAGGAAGAAATGAAAGGATGGATGCAAAATACCCACGAGTAAATATAAAAAAAAAAGGTGAACGGATGTATGTTCCTCAGTGTTGCTTGTGAGAAGGAATTTGTTTCCAGAAGGATAAGAGGACAGTTCACTTTTGCCACAGATGAGGAAAATGTGGGAGAAGGAGCAGGGCTAGGACAGAGAGCCAAGGGGAGATAGCCCAGCACTTCTCCCATTGACAGCGAGGAGGACAGGGGGATGAGATGAGATGAGGGAGCAGTGACTCCTGCTGTTGGGAAGGTACACACTCCTGAGCAATGTCCACCATCCCCAGCAAAACCGACCCTCCCTCAGCAGCAGTGGTAGCAGACACTTGGGCTTTCTATAGCACCAATACAGGTATATGAGTACTAGTATCATAAGTTTGTGGGTCTTGCCAGCTCCTTATTTTGCCTATTTTGGGAACCAGTCAGTCCTTGAACACAGAGGAGCTGTGAGGAAACGGCTGTCCTGTTGGCCTTGATTTCTTGAAAAATGTGTCCCCTTCCACTTCCAGCAGTGTCCCGGGAGCCCAGACTATTCAGGATTTTGTCTACCAGAGACTGGAGAATTAGCAAAATTCACAGAAGTCTTTAGTCTCCTGGGCTGGGACCTGATCTGAAATGTGAAAGCTGCACGTGATCACTGAGAAAAGCAATGTGAGGACAGAGCTTTGTCAAGCAGGAATGAAACTGTGGACATAAATATTTTGGTAGAAAGGGATTTTAGATGTCTTTTGAAGAGTGAGCATGAGAGGAAGAAAATTCTCTAGCTGTACGATCAAACTAGTATGCATGAAGATCTAAGGAAAGAACTATGCATTAAGTCTCTATCTCTTCTTCCAAACCTTCAGCTTTCAGTTTCAAATTTGGGCATATGTGCTTGGATTCCACTTCAAAAAATTAATCGCATAGAGGACTACAAACCTCAGGGCTAACCTCCACTTTCAATAACCAATGCAATTAATAAATATGTTCTTTGCTGCCACCAAACTGCTAGACAATAGATTATGCAGATCTTTAAGTATGATGTGTATCAACATTACTTTACCTCAAATATCTCCTGTTATTAAAAGGAGAAACTAATTTTGCTTAGTGACACTGAGTCCTCCGCACAGAGTTTGATTTAGAACTGCTGCTGGAGTCTTGTTTCAGAACATTTTTCTCCCTAGAAAATACCAATTCACATACCAATTCATAAAATGTTATTGCACGGTGAAGAAATGTCGGGGGGGGGGGGATTTTTTTTTCNGGGGGGGGATTTTTTTTTCATGGTTAAAAGCAGGACTGAGAACATATGAGAACAAGAACCTGCAGCTCTATATCCTGTAAGGGGAAGAGTAGTAACAAGACCACAACGGCAACTGACCTGCAATAAACAAATGAAGAGGTTCTACTTGCAGCCAGAGCTGCCAAACTCTCTCTTATGAAAAGGGAGGGATAAATACTGTACTAGTTTCACTGCTCCTGTTCTGTGAAGTGATCCATAAAAAATGACCACAGTTTTCTAAATTGGGAAATAAATACAAGCCAAACATTTTAAAAAAAAAACAAAACAAAAAACACCCTTCCCTATCCACATACACTGTTTCGCTGCTCCCCTTTCCAAAACATCAAACAGATCCCAAGGGGATCATCTCTGTGCTGTTACAAGCAAGCAGCTAGGTCTTGTGATTAACAAATGGACTCTGGGCAGGTTAGAATTGCTAGCGTGATTTAATACACACATAAAGAGAACAATAAAGATTACACGTGCAGTTGCTGCAATTTGACAGCAGTCTGGGAAGCGATTATAGAAAGCTGTCAGAATGGGGGGGGGGCGGGGGAGAAGGAGAGTGGAACAGAGTTTGGGCTGCTGAGGTAGAGATCTGATGCTGGAAACACACAGAGTGGAAAAGGCAATGACCCAAAAAAGTACACATCTGATAATCTGAGTATAAAAGCCTGAAATCTGTGAAGAGGAGGAAAAGTTTAAGCAACTGGCCTTCCAACTCTCTGTACACTCCTAAATTCCCAGTGCCAGGTGAAGCTGCGCAGGGCACATTCGAGGTGCAGATCTCCGCTTCTTTTGCTATGATATGGGCTGCACGTGGAAACCCATCAACCTGCTGCCTGGGAGCTTTACCCTCAGAAGGGCAGGGTTAGACCCGACCCTTCCCAGAAGAGTGAAAGTGCAGGTGGTGGGTTAAGCGCGGGGAGCCAGCTCCCCGCTCTTCATCCCTCGGGATAATCCCCCAGGAGTTGCCCGCACCTCGGCAGCTGCAGGGCCCTGCCCCTTTAAACGGGGCACATTTGTTTTCATGTAAATTCAGCAGAGCTGATGAAAATCAAGTGGCTGTTCCNTTGGGTTAAGCTGGCTCCCCGCTCTTCATCCCTCGGGATAATCCCCCAGGAGCTGCCCGCACCTTGGCAGCTGCAGGGCCCTGCCCCTTTAAACGGGGCACATTTGTTTTCATGTAAATTCAGCAGAGCTGATGAAAATCAAGTGGCTGTTCCTGCTGAGGGAGGGAGCAAATCAGGAAATCGGGCAGCTCTAGAAGCTCAGCTTGAAGCTGCTGTTAGGGAGCTTGTAATTCTTCAACAGGTATTACACAGACTGGGGATGGCACTGCAGGGTGTCATCTTACCTCTGACAGCTCCTGGCCCACAGCACCTACTTTTGAAGTAGCTAAAAACTACTCCATGTGCTCTGGATACCTTTTTTTTAAAAGGCTGCAGCAACATTTTGGTCTTTTCTGTCATTCTGGATTAGAGCTCCATGTTAAAAGTAAAAAGAAAATGTGAGCAGAATTTGTTCAGGCCTGGAAACTTCCCAGTCTGGCAAGAATTTTGGAATCTGAGTTTCTTTTCTACATCTTATTTACTGAATTGTCTGCATGACATTTTTAATAGTGATCTCTGTGGTGAGATAGAGGTTTTTCCTTGGTCATTCTACCTATTCAGAAACTTCAGTGCACAATGAATACTGAATACAGCTGCAGTTCTGAAATGTATCTTGGATAACCTTATCTAAATAACTTCATTTGAAGAGTGAATGGACTTTTGTGAGAGGAACTTTCCTAGATAAACGAGAGGGATATTTTTTAACTCAGCGGCTATTTGAAAGGGAAAAATTGAACATTTATTTTATTTTCTTGTGGAGAACTACCATGTGATTCCAAAACTAACACCTACAAGCCAGCAATTAAGCCAATAGAACACCAAAGAATCAGATAGCAAGCATTTAAAAGCCTTTTACGTGTGAAAGGCATCTAATAGGAGAAACGTAGTTCATCCACATCTTTATATTTGGTGGTTGCTCGCTTAGAAATGTTCAGGCTTACAGTGTTGGACACGGTAATAAAAACACAAACTGAGAAACTCCTATTGCTGAGAAAACAATTTCTACAGAACCATCACCAGCATTTTGAACAGTATTAACATGAGNTCTATTGCTGAGAAAACAGTTTCTACAGAACCATCACCAGCATTTTGAACAGTATTAACATGAGCTCTATTAATATGCATAACAACACATTTGGACTATTAATTATATACTAACTTTGTTCCGGTGCACTCGACTGGCTTTTGGAAAGTTCTGCTCTGTTCATTACGGGTAAGGTTTGCTTTTTGCCCTAGAGGCAGTTCCTTAAGCGTGCAACTGCCAGGAATATCCTGTGCTTACTGTGAAATACAGAAAGGAGAGGAACCGCGCTCCTAAATAACTTCCTAACAGCAGCGAGATGTCCTGCAGCACAAGAAAAGTTACAAGAGCGCCGTTTGTCTCAAACAGAGAAGATTGCTGCTTCGTTCTGCCGGAAACAAGGACATCTATCCAGCTTCCACACTAATTTCATTTTTGCGCTGGCGCAGCACCCCTGCAGGGATCGCGTACGTGATTTCGGAATGACAGCTGGCGCCTCTGCTCGCTTCGAAGGGACTCTCCCCATCCCAGCGCTACCAGGCGAAACCCTCTCCCAGCAGAGAGAGGCGCGGCGGCGTTGGTCGGCTACCGGAGTTACGGACGGCTCGCTCAGGGCCCGGCTCCAAGTCTCCAGGAGAAAGTGGGAATCTTTCCAGGGACTTCCACGCACTTTCGGGCAGGCCCTGGCCGGTTCACGCACGGCTTTCCCCACCGCGCGAGCTGAGCACAAACCCACAGTTCAAGTCCTCTCGTCCCTTCCCGCCTGGCCCCTCTGGAAGCCCTTTAACCTTCCTCTTTCTTCCTCACCCCCCTCTCCCTCACGCGGTGCATCGGAACCACGGGCCCCGGCTCCCCTGGGTACAGGCCCGCGCCCCGGCCCCGGGACACGACGTGCCGGGAGCTCTCCCGGCAATACGCAGCGTTTCCGAGATGTTTCGGGCGGGGTCCGCCCCCGGGGCCGGGGAGCGGGGAAAGGCAGGCAGCCCCGCCGGCACCTCACCCCCGCGCCCGTCCTGGGGGGTGGCGGGGTACGGCGGGTCCCCTCCTGAGGCGTCACGGAGGGCTGGCAGCCGGGAGGGGAGCGCCGCCAAGACCCCTGCCCGCCTCCTCCTGCCCCGCCGGCGGCCGCCGCCGAGCCCCACGGAGCCCCCCTGCAGCCGCCGCGTCCCTCAGTGTCGTCGTCCGTCCGTCCGTCCCCCCCGCCCCCGCCGCGCCGGGCACCGCGCCCCGGGTGACCGTTAGTCGGCCCCGGCCCTCCCGCCCCGTACCTGAGAAGTCGGCGAGCGCCGCGACCTCCGCGCTGCAGACGAGGATCACGCAGGAGAGGAGGCGGAGGAGCCTCCCGGGCTCTACCTGTCTCCGGCGTGGGTGCTGCCCCGCATCCCCGTCCCTCATGGTGCGGGAGAGGGCAGCTCGGGGCGGGGGGGGCAGACCCGCCGCCTCACATGATGGAGCCGGCCCCGGCTGCCGGCACGGCCACCCCCGGCCCGCCGGGCGCCCTCCGCCGCGGGGCAGCGCCGGCTGCCCCGGGACCGCGCAGGCGGCGGGGCGCGGGAGTAGGAGAAGGGCGGAGCAGCCCTGCCCGAGGCCGAGGCCGCAGCCCAGCCGCCCCCCGCCGCGGCGGGGCAGCTGTCCCGACCGACGCGGGACCCCGGGAGGCGCGTCGCCGCCGCCGCCGCCGCGGGGGAGCCCGTGGGGGCGGTGGGGAAGAGAAGAGGCTTCTCGGCGGCGCCGTGCCTGGCACTGCCCTCAACGCACATCGTGCGGGCCGAGCTGACTCAGAGCCGGCTGCACCTCGCCCGCCCTCCCCCGGCTCTCTCCACCCCTCTCCGGGCAGTTCGCGGTCCCGGCACCTCCCTCTTGGCGGCGAGGCATGATTTCGCCCTCAGACCCATTGCGAAGGGCTTTATTTTTAACTTATTTTTCCCCCTCACTCCTGCTTGGCAGTGGTTGGAGGGCTGTCAGGGACTTACGCGCACCCCCCTGACTCAGCTGGCAACATTTCCCTGCTTGTATTTTCCCCAAGACAGGTGCGAGGCTCTCCCCCCCCCCCCCCCCCCCC
>RSEF01000001.1:127925455-128002898 GCA_003993805.1 Himantopus leucocephalus | reverse complement strand
AGATGATCTTCAAGGTCCCTTCCTAAACCATTCTATGATTCTATGAACTACATACCTACCATAACTTCAAGTGAGTGCAGTCAGATGATCTATGGCTTCAGGATGCCAGACCCTCGCTCCCTATACAGTCAATGGAGAGATAGCTCATATTCAGGCCACCTGCTATAGCTCTAACAGGAAGTGTGTCACCTTCTCCTCTCTGAATTGCTCATTGATCCCAGGAACATAGATGTCAAGGATGGCAACTCAGTCTGCTGTGTGTGACTCCGGCTAGACAATGGACCTGTGACAAGTACACAACCCATTCAGAAGAATATATAAAATGTCAAAAATGACTGACAGATACCCTGTACTCATGCTTGAAAGGTTTTGAATCAGAAGATCCTGTGGGGCTGTTCACCTAGTGGGAACTTGTGAATCTTCTCTTTCCAATGAGATAACATACTGCTTTTTCTAGCCCCGTGGTGCTGTACAAAAAAGACCATCCAGTGGTGCAGGAATGAGTCTGGTATGCTTTTGGCACTGTGCAGGTATAAGCCAAAGGCAAAGGCAGTTTTCAAGTGGAATGACTGAACTGGGAGAGGTTCAAAATGTTGTAGGTAACCTCCAGGGAGGTGAAGCAGTGAGGGTTGAATAACAACACAAGAGGCAGCTGGGTGCTCCTATGTGTAGATAACTGTCTTTTAGGGAAGCATTTCTATGGAGGAGAGCAACTTATGGACATTGCAGCCAACAGGAATTGAGGACATGGTTTCAGTAAAATGGCATTGAAATTTTTTATTTAGTTATTTATTTATTACCTGAATGGGGGCTACTTTGCTATTCAACATTAACCTAAAATCTGTAATGCTTTTGGTAATCCCTGCTATTCCCTGCTATGGGTAGTGCTTAAATAGTAAGCGGTGTAAAACACAAAGGTAGGAATGGATAAAGTATTATTTACAAAGATGCACAAAATGTGCTGCTTTGCCATAGCCTTGAAAGGAGCTTCTACAAGCTGGCAATGTTCAATAGTTGGAAGACAATATAACTAATCCAGACATGTTCAGCATGTAGAATTACAGAATCTCTCAGTCTTGGCCTTTCCTTATGAGCAACGCAAGTGAGATTCATTTTTTCCCCAAAGTAAAAATGAAAGCCTGTAAGTTAGAATCCAGGCTAGATATATGTCTGCTTCAGTTTCTCTCTTTTGAACTTCGGGAGAAAAGAAATCATTTCACAGTGTCAAAAATGCAGGAACCGTGTTGTTGCATGGAAGCTTTGCAAAAGCAAAGCCAAAATCTGAGCTCTTAATTTCTTTTTTCTCCATATTATTCATTTTTTCTCGGAACTTCAGCCAAACTTCCAATTTGAAACTCATATCGTGGCTTAGTGTATGGAAATTCAACTGAAATTAGCGCTGTCAGTTAGGAAATAAACAAACAATGTGAAATAATAGAAGGCAGTTGAGTTAGATGGCCTAAAATTTTCTATTTGTGAAAAAATCACAAGATCACAGTAACAGCACAGAGCACAGTAACAAAAATTATCAGAAATATATAATCTCAGAAATACTTTTTCACATACATATGCACATCTCCCCACTATACCTCCTACTGCTTTTTCTTCCTCTTTTCTCCTCAATAAATTTATTGGGAGCTGATATATGTCATTTTCATTGTCTTCTCCCAGAATAAAGTTTCCAAGAAGTTCACTAATGTTCTCTTCGGCTTTTGGGGGTAAAACAAAAAATCAAAGTACAAAACCCCAGGCTTTTCCCACATCTTTAAATGCTTTATATTCCTGCATTCTGACACAGATACAATCTACAAGACAGTTCAAACAAGTGGGCTGGTATCCTCTCTCTGTTTCTATGGAAATGAGTATCAGACTGGTTAAAACAAAGCACATGCTTTACAGTAATCACTATATGGTGATTATTTAAAATAACATAGCACATTTTTCCCAATTCAACCTCTATTCCTATGGATACAAGAATGAAAATAGTGGTAGAGAAGCCTCTCTTGTATTTTTTCAATTCTAAATGTGCTTTGGATGCTGTAAGTTCTCACGGGGTGCTACAGTTTTTAAGCTCTAACAAGATCTTCAAGTGTGCAGTAATTTGAACTTGAGAGGACCAATTCTGCAAGCTGTAGTTAGGAAACATTCTCATGCATGTAAGCAGAAGTTTGAATGAATACAGAGTACAGTACTTCACACAACAGGGTTAGAAGGAGGGGAAATATTTGCTATTTTCTACCTTTTGTTTTTTGTCTCACCTCAGAGAGAGCAAAGTTAGCTCGCAAGTTTTGAGTTTTGTGGTCATAAACTGCTTCTTGCGTAGTCAGCTCTTGGCTGAACTAATCAGAACATCATAGAGACCCTGAACACTTCACAAAAAAGCAGTAAGAACTAACATATGAAGTTTGTAAAACCAATCTCCTCATGTTTCATTCCATCTGAATGAAATCTTATTCCAACTTCCTCATCACATGCTGCAGAAAGGTCACTGCTCCTCATCCTGCTGAATGCTGCCAGTCTTACTGGCACCTCTCCTGTATACAGATTATTTTTTTCTAGCGGTACACCTGGGCACTTGTAGAGACACGAAGTAAGAGGCATGCCCCGTCTCACACAGCTTACTGCTGGAAACACGAAAAAAAAAAGACCTAAGGTGGAGGAAGAACAAATGCACCAAGAAAAAAGGTGCTGACTTCATTGTCCTTGCCCTCCTAAAGCACGTAAGTCATCCCTGGTCACTTCCTGAGATTAATCTTCAAAGACTGGAAAAGACTACGCGTCTTGCCCCTCAGTTTAGCAAGGATATTAGGACAGAGCTGCTGGATGGACCACAATCTTGGAAATCAGCCTGTTTACTTGTGAAAGTGCCTTATTATGGGTTTATGAGCCTGCCTTTTGGCTGGTTGTTGTCACTGTTTCTCCTTTAATATGTATTTAGGCTAAGATTTTCCAAAATGACTAATGATTTTATGCACTTGAAATTCAAAACAGCAGCTTTTTAAAGCCACAGAATCAATGTCAAAGGACTGAAAAAGCAGTGGCTTTTTCAAAAGCCTTGGAAAATCAGGCCTCAAGGTCTCTCAGGTATGCAAAGGCATGCAACACTGGTAGTGTTTCAGGAAAGAGTAACCCACGTCAATATACAATCAGTGAGAGCTAATAGCTTTGAGATCCAGACCTCACAGTAATTCAACCTGAGCACCCCAAAATTAGAAGCAAATAACAAAATTTGAAAATAATATTGCATTGTTTCTAAGTGCTTGCTTTTCCTCTCAGGACTGTAAGGGTTCCATGGCAGATGAGAGAGATCCTGAAGAGATGATCAGTGGCTACATTATTCTAACTTGGGCTTGATGACGGTTGAAGATTATTCCATGTATAAAAGGTGGGAAGGATTTCAGTACGCATGGAAAATACCCTTTTTGTGCCTCTGGATGTAACTATCCCACAGTGCCAAAGGTCCTGTTCTGTACATTGAACTAAAGGGTTTATTCAGTTTATCGCAAGTAGATACCCACAGCTGCTTTCAGCTTATACCTCCTCTAGCTCTTCCCAGCCTGCTCACTGACCTTCCCGCTCTTCTGTCCTCTTCCCTTCTTTTCCGATCTTTCCATCCATCTTCAGCATCTGGGCAAGCAGCCTGATTCCCGACTCATACCGTGCTCTGGCTCAAAACCCTGGTGCTAATGCACGCTCATACTGCTGACGCCGCAGGCAAGTTAGGTCCTTTGATATCGATAGGGCTCTAGTGTAATGGTAGGGAAGATAAACTGTCATTAGTCAGGTTTTAAAATGCACTCCTTTAGCTATTCGGAGAAGTGCTGCTCCAGCTGAAATAACTAAGAGACTGGAGGAGGAGGGGTGATCTTGTTTTTCGGCATCAAGAGCAACAAAAGTTGCGGTTTTACTAAGTTGCTGTAACTGCTTAATGCCAGAGCGGCACTGGCGTTGCAGGGCGGTTTCCCTAGGGTTATTGCTTCAGCCCAGCCTTCCCGCTCAGTTCCTGAGGCCATACACCATTCTTGCGCATCACCCAGACCCCTTGCTTGTAAACTTCTGGAATTCAAGCTCTGCAATATCTGTGTCTTCAAGTGCGTGAGCTGGCACCAGGCTGATCAGAGCGAGGATGGTGGGAGTATGGGGCACAGGGCATTCGGACGCATGATGACGAATAAGTGACAGTGTTGGGCTGTGTTGGGAATATTCCCTTCTTGCGAGGCTGTGTTGAGGAAGTGGTCCTGACACTTAGTACATCTCCTGGCAGCATCCACCCTCTCTCCCTCTGTGATCCCATGCCTCAGGTGTCAAAGGCTGGAAAGCAGAAAGATCTGATAAACAGCTGTATCTCACACAAGAACTTGAAGTTTCAGGAAAAACTGCAGCAAACTTTTCTGTGAAATAATTCTGTAAACCATGAAAGAACATTGAGAACAGCAGTTTTAAAGATGTGATTTTTGATGAAATTCAGTCCCTCTGAATGCTTTCTATAATTAATTTATACATCAAGTGAAAAAATCCATGATAAGAAATTACTGCATTTGCTATATGCTCTGGGCCAAAATTAGTGCGGAGTAGGGGATCACAGATCATGTATGGCCATCAAGTGATACCACCACTAAGACCAGTAGTGGTGCAGTGGTACTGTAACTGGCAGGAGCTCTGTGAAACCAGACATCAGTGGTTTTCAAGCTCTGATGTGGGATTCGCACGGGCTGTATAGCCTTGTTTAGGTACGGGTCTATCAGCAGCCCTACTCCTAGAGATAGTCTCTCATCTGTAGTGTGAGGTTGCAGGCCAGGAGATTGGGCTGAGTTTGGTAAGGGTCACCAGGGCATGGTTAGGGAATGATGTGAATTCCTATCAACAGACTTAAGCTCGAGGGCTAGCAATAGCAAGTATTGCTGAGCTATAGCTAAAGGCTACAGATAGGGGCTAGGTGAGCAGGACAGGAGCGTTTGTGGCTGAAATCAGAAGATAGACCTTGATGAAGCTATTGGGTAAGAAGTAGCCTAATTTGCCAAAACAGATTTTGTCTTCAGGATTGCATGAGTGAGGATCCTAGAGCGAGGAATAATGTTCACGTTTCGCAGGCAAAGGCAAATTAGGCAGGACTGCAGGGCTGGGGATTGTTACTTTAGACACTGTTCAAGCCAGTAAAGGCTTCAGAAGTCTTTGGCTTATGGCTTTGGATTATGGCTGTTGCAGGAAAGGGTCACTTGGCTTGGATTAGTTTTGTATCTGGAACTGTTTGTTGAACAAGGGCGAGAGCTAAGGTTCATGCGAGGGACTGGGAATTATTTTTCAGACTTGCAAATGCCAAAGGGGCAATGTGTATCTTGGATATGATTATATGTTCATCTGGCAAGAATCACAGAAGTACATTTCAATTTACTGAAAACTGTGCAGCTCACAAATTAATACTTGACTCATTCCCTGCTTACATCTGTTAAACATGTAGGCACAACAGAGCAGATGAACTTTGTCTGAGCTTGATGTCTTATTCTTCCATTGGGCCTCCAGGAATGGAGCTTGCCAAAAAAACAGACTTGAGGGAGGAAAACTGTCATAGACACAATAGAGAAAGAAAAGGACATAGGCTTTAAAGTACACTATGGCAAGAACATGGAAGTAATCTGGCTTGAAGTGAAATTTAGAGTCTTCCTCACCATTGTCATTAAAGCCTATGACAGCTACTCAGGCAGTGAGGGGAGAGAATAATTGAATTTAAAGTTGAAATTAAAATAATTTTCGCTAGCATTTTGCAGTAATGTTTTTGTACTACATATTCTGTGAAATATGGTGTGATGATAGTGATCAGGCTCGTAAGTCTGAAAACTGTGACTTTTACCTGGAAGATATCAGTATGGGTGCTTTGAGCCTTTTGAAAGCTGTGTTAAATCACTTCAATTCTACTAGCTCTAGCCTTCCTTTTCATCCCCTTAAAAACAAAACAACTCCCTCTTGAGAATGTTATTTAATTTCCATATTATGTGCCCCCCAATTTCTGGAATTGCAAATCTATTTGTGTATCTGCATACCTTCATTTAATTTCCAAGAAAACTGTAAGGTTGAAAGAAAGGATTCCCATCATCCAGAACAACCCATCAATAAGGTTTTATGGAAAAACTGGACAGTCTGTTCCTTTGCGCAGAATTTGCTATACTATGGTGAATTCCAAATGAAACTGCCATCAAAACAAGCAGAAAAATAGTTGAAATCTACTGAGTTAAAATTTAAATCTTTCTGGAAATATCATGAATGATTAGCAGAGTTTGGAGTATGATGTAACTAGCAGCATTAAGATGCTTTTTAGCCCTTGTTCTTCTAAGTTACTTTAAAAAAGCCCTTGGACCTAGCATCTAGCAATTAGTATTTTCACATTTCCTTTTTTCCCAGTCTCAGGTACACCTTTCATTTTACCCTTTTGTGCTTTCTAACGCCACCTTCTTTTATTTTACCCCACTACCTGTTCTCAAAATAACGCAGCATCTTCCACCACATTAAAGCATTTGTCCACCCTAAGAGTTAGAACGGCTGTTAATATTGCCCTCTTCTGGATCACTTTTTTTTTTTAACAGTATTTTTTTTTTAAAAAAAAACAGTTTTAACAAAATCTCGTGTCAGGAAAAAACAGAAAAGTATTAATGTTGCTTTTATTTTTTTACTTATAAATAGGAGAAAGAATCCACTTTGGATAGATCTCTTAACTTGATTTTCATTTTCTCTAACTGACTTCATATAAAAATCTCCTTTATCTTCCACTACTGTTTCAGCTGTTGGCATTTCATATCTAACAGTTTGTTGGAACAAGACTTTTTCTATTCCTCCTTATCGCTTTGCTTCTCCTGGAAAATCTCTTGCTGAAAGCAAAACCTCTGGTTTCAATTTAAGCCTGGAGAACAATATATTTGGCCACATTGAGTAATGTGCTTCACAGGCAACCAGTACCCTTGTATTATTTGTTTGTAACTGTTACTGTTTATGTAAGATATTTTAAACAGACAGATTTAAAAATCTAACGGAAACATGGCTTGTTAGTTGGAAAGCAGGTTATAACTACTGCTTTTGCAAATGACAACTGTTCTACCTTTTCCCTAGTACCTGATGAAGTTCTCTCCTGGCACCCCGTGCTTTCCCCTTCTGCTCTGAAGTTTGTGTCTCCTTAGTGCAGGACTGCATGGGACTGCAGTCCTGTGAACCCGTGATGCCAGTGGAGACGAAAAAACCTGCTTGGCCTTGCGAGCAGCGATGGATGAGAGATGGCTGCAGGGTGCTGGAGATGTGCTTTCGAAGCCCCCCTGCTCCAGCAGCTTTCACCCCTCAGTCGGGACCGTATGGCTGCACTTCAAATGAGGCGACCAAAGCATCCTGAGAGAGAAGTGGGAGGAAAGAAAAGGTGTGACAACTATTTTTAACGCTTTTTGTCGACTTGGCCACTGATCTCGCTGACAGCCAAATGCATGCGCACTATGCAAAGGGCATTCATGGTTTTATGCTCGCACACATACGAAGCGCCTTTNCCCCCCCCCCCCCCCCGCGGGGGACTGGATGCCCCACCGGGAGGGCGGCTGACATACAATACCGGCACTTTTGGGCAAGGGACAGTCATCTGCAATGCCTGACAGGGACAGGCCCCTCAGCAGAAAGGCGCGGCCCGGTGCCCACGGGTGCCTCACAGAACCACGCCGGTGGCCATTTTCCACCTGGAAAGCCCCGAAAGGGGGGAGGCCGGGGGAGGCGGCCGGGCAGCGCTGCTGGGCAGCTGGGGCTGAGGCGGGAGGAGCAGCAAGGCCGGGAAATCTCACGCAGGGAGATCGGCCCGTGGCGGGCGGGGGCTGGAAAGGCTGCCCGTACACGCTGCAACCGGGCCTCGGCTCCTCACGGCGGGGGACGCCCGGCCCCGCTGCTCCCAACGGGCCGCGCTCCCTCAGGGCCCGGCCCGGCCCGGCCCAGCCCCGCTCCCAGGGCCATTCGCACCGCCGCCTCCCCCTCCTCGCCGGCAACGGGGCCGCGGCGCGGAGGAGGCCGCTGCCGCCGGCTCTTCCTGCCGGGACGCGGCGCTGCCGCTTCCGGGGCGGCTCTCGCGGTGGGGGGAGGCGGGGGTAGCACCATGGCGGTGAAGCGCCGCGGCGTGCCCGCGGCCGGCTCGCCGGCGGCCAAGCGGGCCTGCCGCGACGAGAAGGAGAAGGAGGAGGAGTTCAACGGCGCCCGCTTCAAGGCGCTGCTGCGGGACCCCGCCACCGCCGGGAAGGGTGAGGGGCCGGGCCGGGCCGGGCCGGGCGGGGGTGGCCGGCCCGCATGCCGGGCTGTGCGGTGCGCTCCTGAGGTAAAGGCGTGCTCCGCCGGCGCAGCAGGGGCTGGAGCGGCTCCCCGGGGAGGCCGGAGACGTCTCCGTGTCCCCAGAGCGACGTCGTGGGGATGATGATGATGATGATGATGGCGATGCTGCTGCTGTTACTATACCGTGGGCCCGCCGCAGAGCCCGGGCGGCAGCGGCGGCGTGTCCGGGCCCCGGCGGGAGGGTGAGGGGGGCGGCTCGTAGCGTGTCACCGGCCAGGCCTGCGGCTCCCCGGGTGAAACTCTGTCATTGCAGGTCTGGAGACCTTCGTCTCCGTTGCTAAGACGCTGCCGTCGCCTGAAACATACGATGTCGTGGAGGGATACGTAAAAATTTCCATGGAGTGTGCCGAAATATTCAAACTTCTGGATGGGGAAAGGAAGCCTGAAAGTGAGGTGAGTTGGCTGTGGGTGTTGCAGTTTAATGAACTGGCGGCGTGCGTCCTGACTGGGAGAGGAACTGCTGAAGAAATGGTTTTTTTTGGCATAAATAATTCTGATAATTTGGTGTAGGTTTTGTTGTTTTTTTCGTTTTTGTTTTATTTTTTTTTTGTTGTGGCAGTCACAGTGGCGGAAGCACTGATCAAGTGGGGAATGTCCTTTTCAGTGCAAAGATGTTCCTGGATTTAATTGATACACACAATCAGTAGTTCTGCCAAAATCAAGCTGTTAAAGTTCTTTAAATGTTATCAAAAGACCATTTATGAAATAAGGGGGTCAACAGAAGCAGTTATGCAAAGAAAAAAAGATAGTCCAGTGAAAGTAATTGGTTTTAGATAACTAGAGATCTCCGTGACGTGTCAGTGTTTCTAGGAAGCCACTGGTAAAGTTGACCTCATTTTTCTCATTTGAGCTGGACCCAGTTTTTCCTCATCAGAATATAATGAGTGAACTAAAGAATTAAAAAACTCTTTTCACTGTGTATACTGCGGCAGCATTATTAACTTAAATCTGCTTACAACGTAAAATTGGATAGCGTTCTTTTTAACCTCCACTTGTTGGTTTAGGTTATCACTTTTGTCTGTGTGATGATGACCTGTGTCATGTTCAGTGACACAATGTTATTGCTTTCTGCAAGATTCTTTTGCCAATAGAGGCTACTACTTGTAATGAATACAGCCCCAGTGCTGCGTGGGCTCTGGACTCATCTAGAAGGAGTTATTTGCAAGACTGGAGCAGCTCAGCTGGTTTTCTTCAGCGTGTTTCATTGTGCACTTTACTAGCAGTTGTCTCTTAAAGCATTGGCTCATTAGCTGCTGGCCTTGGCCTCCAGCTTGAAAAGGGCCTTCAAGATCCATCAGCCTGTGCTGAGGTTTGCACTGCAGTTGATGTTTGCATCCTCAGAAGCGGCTGTTGTGCATATGGAGATGAATCATGCATGTAGGTCTCAATTCATGTGTGAGGAGGGACCCTTTTTTACATCCAGTTTTATTTGTCCAGGCCTTCAGTCAGCACGTTGGCTTGGGCTTACAGTGGACGTTGTCCTTCCCTACGACTGAATTTCATGAGTTGAGCAACTGAAAAAAAGAGGAGTCGGCTGATCTCCTGTGTTTCTCCAGTCTTTCACATAGTATTTGTATAGGGGATTCCTTGAAAATTCGCACTCTCGGAACTAATCCTCTAGAAGAGGAAGCATTAATATGGGAGAGAATTCAGAATTTAACTTCCACTTCATATGTGGAAGCTTTCCTCTTGTGGGGTTACTCTTTTTTTTTTTAAATGGTGTTTGTTACTGTTTGCTCAGCTAATAATTTTAAGCTGTACCTGATATTGGCTGATATTAACATATCTCTCTTATAGATGCTATTAATCTTTCAAGCTCTAGAGGCCATTCTACTGAGGACAGCCAGTGACCTCTCCCATTTTTCTGTTGTGGGAATGAACATAGTCAAAAAGTTGATCCATTCCTATATGAGATTGGTCTATGCTGCGTTGTATTCTGAAAATCACAGGTAAGTCTTCTCTGCACTGTTGTGGAGATCTCTTTCAATTGCTCTGAATTGATCCTGAGGGGCAGACTGGGTCTTGCGCATGTGTACAAGACGTTGCAAAGTTCAGCGTGACTTATTGCTAATAATCCACCTTTATTTAATGCTGCTGTTCTACATTTCGTAAAATAATTGCACGTGGAGTCTTTGCAAGGTGGAAGCTCTGGTATAATACACAATCTAATGCTATATGATACTTTCCGGAGGCTGTAGCTTTCATCAGTTCTGCCTGTCATAGTGAGAGGTAAAGTCCTATTATTTTAATGCTACTTGGTTTGTGAAGTGAAACGTACTGCATGGAACAGGGAGGAACAGGCTTTCTTGTAGTTCACAGAGGCTGATCAGTCTGTCTTGTGATGGCAAAAAGAGCTGCTCGTGTTTTATTTAACTGTATTTTTTGTAGTCAGATTTCCATGTTTATAATAGATTTTTTTCTTTCAGACTGGCTTTTCCTGTCTCTTAAATCTAAGGCCATTTTAGGCCGATTGAAGCACTCATGTATTATCTAGTCCAGTCTAAACAATTTCTCATGCTCTGTGGACAGGGCGAGAGAAGTTCCAAGTGCCAGAGACATTTTAATACAAACCTGGGAGGAAGAGGAAGAGAGAGAAAAAAATAGAGACTGTAAATGACTTGTCCAAGGCCAATGAGTTGTCTTTCAGTCTTTGGAGAGGCCAAAATTAGAAAAGCATTTTCTGCTTTCAAGTTCATGGACACAACCATGCTTCCTGCACCACCAGTCAGGCCCTGTCATGTTCCCATTGAAATAAATGGCAGACTCCCACGAATTCAGGAGTTCTTAATTTTTGGCACTTTATTCATTTTATCCTACTTCATAAAGTGAATATGCAGCCTCTCTTTACTGCTTAATTTTTAGGAAGAATATAAATGGGCATTCCCTTTTCCCTTCTTCCCTCTCCCTCCTTCCCAGTTGCCATTATCACTGCCTAAAATAATGGGTTTAGTTAATTTAACTTGTGTTCTGGTTTCTCAGGCAAATTTTCCCAGTGGTCAGTGAGCAAGAATCAAAGCTGAGTGTAGGTCTTGGGATTTACTTCATGACAAGACCATGCTGCATACTTAAACTGAAGAAAACCTCTGTCATTCAGCTAAAACACAAAAAAATGCAGTCTTAACTTTGGCCTATGCTCTGTGTGTCCTTAACTTTAGCATCAGCTGTGACTCCTATGGACCTGCTTGTGGCAGTGAAGCGCATAAGCATTTGCAGGACTGGGAGGTCTGTCCAAGAAATGTGCTTGTAGAAATAGGCTGTTCACAAAGAAGACGGAAGTTCTTTGTGAATAACAGAATAATCTGTGTTTGGCCTGAATCTGTATTGTGATGGTCATTAAAATGGTTGGTTACATGTTCAACTAAAGCTCCCATCAACTGTGGCGAGAGCTTTGCATGACTTGGGGATACTTTCCTAACTTTCTTGATTGCATATGTTGGGACTGACTCAGAATTGCTTTGTGCCTGAAACTCCTGAAGGCCTGGGTGGATGCTGTAGGTGGAGTGGGATAATTTCTTTTACAGGAAAAAGGTCTGTCTTTAAATTTTAATCTCTTGATTTGGTTGTTTGTATAACTGTCATCCTGGAAATAACTTGCAGGTTTTCCTCTGCCTTTCGTTTTAGGATGAGCCGAGTGTGCCTTACCCTTTTATCAGCAATGGTGGCTCAGGGGCCAGATTCAGCAAGGGATGTGTATAGCCATTTTGATTTCAATAATAAGTTTCTGCCTGGATTATTGAAAAAAAGATGTAAGAAGGTAAATTAAGCTGCTGTGTGCCATGAAATGCTGCGCCATGGCTCCATCAGTTTTCCTCTGCCAAATAGTTAAAACTAAGCTGTTGCCAAAGTCTCTTTGCTGTATTTTTGTCTGCAAGAGCTTAACTCTTCCTTCCTGTGCTGTGTCAGGCTGACATGCTTCATGATTGTTTCTAATTGGCAGCAGAACTGATCTATGGGGCAGGAGCTTTCCATCTACTTGTACAGGAAATCCCCAGGGGATGTTTCTGAGTATCTGTGATAGTGGGAGAGCTGGCCTGCACCCTCGAGGTATAGCTTACTTCATTTTCCATCCCGTGCTGGTCTTTCTCATCTTGTCGGGTGCAGACCTCCTCAGGATAACCTTGTTTTTACACTGCTTTATAGAATTTACTGCAAAACTTCAAAGTGCCTTGTCTGTTTCTAATAAGCTGTGGTGAAATATAAACGTTTAGTTTCTGTGGGCTGCCCTTTTAATGCCTAAAATGGAGTGAAAATGATGGTAAACTTCTGAAAACTATTTAGTGATCTGTTTGGGAAGAGCTCGTTCTTTTTTCCAATGTGTGGGTTGCAGTTTGGCTCACTGAAATAAATGGAGGTTTTTTCAGTTGTAGAAATGGTGAGAGGATTTTGCCCAGTACTAGTACAGTCAGAGTAGTTGCATTTGAAAATATAATCAGGAGGTTTAAACAATCCTTTGGCGGAAATCCTTAAAGGAGGATATGGAAGTGAGTAGAAAAAGTCACTCCTCTTTTTCCAAAAGGAACTATTTCTTGTTTCCTCTCCGTTTGCTAAAAATAATCAGGGTTAACCTGAACCAGTGTTTCAGAACAAGAATATTTATATTTCATTTCAAATAGAAGTGTATAATAAATCCAATACTATTTTCAATGCTGATAGATTGTTTCTAGTTTTTAAAGATGACTTGCAGAACTTGTACACTTGCGTTGGGTTTGTGCCATCTGTGGTGACAAATGAGACTGTAAAAGGTGGTGGCGGGGAGAAAGGTGTGTGTTCGTATTTTGCCTTTTATTTGATTGCTTTATATATAAACAATTTTGGGAATGTCAGTCTTCATGGGTTTTGGCCTTACTGCAGAAGTTGTCTTTAGGAGTGCCTCCACACCTTGAATTAGGTAGTCTTTTGAACACAAGCTTATTAGATATGCAAGTAAGGTTCAAGGAAAACAGTTTCCAGAAACGAATTGAAGATCTTGCTCTCGCTCAGCTTTCAGTGAAATTGTTATGTCACAACTGGCTATCAGATGTGATTTTTTAATACAAAAATATCAGGCCCAAAGCTTACAGCAAAATCGCATTTCTTTCTCTTTATTTCCTTCAATCGTTTAATGAGTCACTTCTGTCTTCTGTTTAGCCTAGTCAGTATCTTCTTTTGGGTATTTTTACATGAAACTTAATTTTTCACAGTAAATTTCAAAAAATTACAAACCATGTTCATATCCTATGATCCTTTTCTAGGCAAAGCTTTCATTACTTCCATTGTGCCTGAATCTGTAGTTTTATAACATATTAGTCCTGTTTCTAAGAGCTTTTTTTTTTTTTAGCCAGGCTTAGTTGCATGACCCAGGTAACTGCATGAGCAGCTGTGATAGCTGAGGGATGGGAGTAATGCACTGCAGCTCAAAAATGGTGACGAGCAGCAGGGGTCCCCAAGACTGGCACTGCTCTGGAAGCCTGTATAGTAAGAAATTGTAGCAGCACTACTGCCATTACTATTCTTGGGTATTTTTGTGAATTCATCAGTGTATCAAGTAGTGCAGAAGTGCGGATGTTCAGTGATGTGTGTACAAGGGTATGGCATAAAAGTACTGTTATAATTTTCTTCTTTTTTATTTACGGCCTATCTCATATATTGAGAATTGAAAAATATGTGAACTAGGACACCTTCCTTTTTAATGTTAACTTTAACAGACTGCAATCTGCTCAACACAAGAAGTTTTTCAAATGAATGTACTGCGGATGTATTGCATATAAATACGTGTGTATGGCTGTATGCAACATGTTTATAGAGGTTGTTTAATTTACTTCTTTATAGTACTTACAATGATAATCAGTTGTTGCAGTATTAATTTTGCAGTTGTGTACAATCTGTATGCTAACAGTGCCTTTTGTCTTTTCTAGGGGAGAACTGATGTCCGTATGGCTTATATTCAGTTTGCTCTCTCCTTTTTAATTGCTGGTGACAATACAATCTTGACACAGGTGCTGGAATTAAAAGGTACTTCACAATTGCTTGGGGTTTTTTTTTGGTTTTTTTTTGGTTTTTTTTAAGGCAGACTCTTTTATAGGTGATAAGAAATATGAGTTAATTTGAAACATGAACCAGTTGAACAGCACTAATAAGATACAAAATACTTATTTTTAATCTTATTAGCTGAAAAGCTTTAAACAACTTCAGTATTCTAGCGAGTGTCTCTTTTGCTTGTGAATAATGTTTGCAAAACCTGTGCAAAGATAGGAAGCCCTTGGTGGCACAGATGTAAAGAAGGTAAATATATTATAACTTTGAGGCCATAGATTCAATAAGCAGAAAAAAACTTCATGGCCTCCAGCCTTGGTCATAACACAGTAGTAGTGGATATGTTGCATTAAAAAATATTTTTAAAGTGTTAAAGACCGTGCATACTTTAGTATCCTTTCTGTTCTCATGCAGGACAACTGTTGTGTACTCCATTAGACTGTTTTTTGTCAATGATTCAGGAGACCAATGTAATGTGCTTGGCATCCTTTGTGGAGGCATTCCCCAGGAGTGCAGTCCAGGAGTATGTTACACCCATGTCTCTTAGAGAGAAGGGGGTCAAAATGGACTGACAAAAAAGAGGATCCAGAAAATTGAATCTTACATACGCTTGATTAATACTGATCCCTTATGTGCTGAAGATAATGTAAAACTTATGTTAACATTAGTGGTTTGAAATCTACTGCTGATGTTTCTCAAGTTGTGAATTGCGACCCTTGGTAAGGCTATGAAAGAATTCANTTTTTTTTTTTTTTTTTAGTTTTACCTTTTTTTTTTTTTTTTTTCTTTAGAGTAAGTCATTGGCTGGCAGCAATTCATTTCTTTTATGGTGAGGGAGTGAGAACAGGCCATAACTATTTACTTCTATTGTTCATGCTACCCTGGAGGCTGCTGATTTCCTTTAATTGCTTGCAGTTGTTCAGTTCTTTTAGAGCAGGGAATGGCAGTGCGCACCTAGACCCAGTCAGCACAGCTGGCTTTCATTCCCCTGTAAGATACTGAAGTTCTCTGTAAACTGAAGTTCTTTAATTTTGGGATGCACAGGTGAACCTGCATGTGGTTGAAGATGTAACTTCCCAACATTTGAGAATCACTCAGTGAAATGATTGTGAGTCCTTCAATGGAAAGGATAGGCATTTACTCAAGTTTAAATACTGCATAGCACATTAGGGCCCAAAATATATTTGAAGTTGACAGATGCTGTTGCAATAAGTGTTAATAACCAAGTTGGCAAATTAGCTAGTTAAGATGAGAGTGGGTTTGGCAGCATTACTTGTTCATCACTTTAGCTACAGACAGATTATCCTTCTGAACTCTGATTGCAGCCATTTGGTTCATCCTTAAATGTAACACCAAGGTAAATAATATGACATTGAAGAGAAATGGGTATGAATTCCCCAAAGCATTTTAGTATGAAAATAGCTTTCACATTTTCACTTAACATCTGAAATGTCTTCTTAGATTTCATTCCAGATATTCTTCGCTCTGAAATAAAGGAAGACAAAGTTTCTACTGTCAATCTCCTACTTTCCACACTGAGAACTAAGGTATGATATGCCCTTGAAACTGTGTTGTCTCTTGTTTACTATTTTCTTTGCTGCTGGAAACAGTTTTGCAGTAATTTCTCATAAAATGTACAGCTCACAGTTGGCACTGCGCTGCTGCTGAACGTTTGTCAGTGTGTCCATTACTGATAATCTTGAAGGTTGATACCTTTGCTGTATTACTGTTTCAGGACTGAAGCTTTTTATGCTTTCCCAATGCCCTGTTTTAAATGAAGTCATTGCATAGCTTGTACTTGGATGCTAGTTTCAGCTCATCTTTAGTGTGTGGTGTCCAACAGATTCCCAAAGTTTCATGGGTTGCAATTGCATCAGTGTCAAGCCTGAAGGTCAAAAGAACTGGAGTCATTGTGTCCAGTGACAGTAAGATTGGTCCTTTGATTAGAGTGTCGAATGCCGAAATGGGGAGGTCAGCTAGATTTAATTAGCTTTGTTATCTCTGAACTAGGTAGTGATGTACAGTCTTCTTTCCAGGAGAAAAAGCATTTTGTGTGTTTTTAGTATGGGGACTGTGCCATGAAATGGGTTTCTAGGAGCTGTCTAGTTACAGCTGAAGGGTGTGGGGTAGTGTTTCCCAACCAGTCTTGGCAGGGCTTTGCTGGGGCCACATCCTGTGGTCCTGGTTAGCTGGTCTTTGGACTTGCTTACTGTTAATATGGCAAAGTTTCTGCTGCAGGAGATAAATTCAGTCAAAGGTATTTCTTGGTGGGATAGAGGAAAAGGTAAGTTTTATCATAAAATTGTCTTCCCGAAATCGGAGAAGTTTTTGTGAAAAAGAAAGGGTACATACCACCTGCTGTCAGAAAGTACTGTTGGAGAGGTAAGTCTGCTCCTCTTTAAAGTTGTTCGTTCTGATTCTTTCATGCCAGACAGAAATAACCTCGTGATATAGCAGGGTTGAGACAGAAAACTTCAAAGCAGGAATTGCTGAAAGGTGCAAGAGTTGGTTTAGTCTCGACTGCCTTTCCTGTGCTCTGTTGTTCCTTAGTTTCTGAGCATGGGAAAGCCTCTTTCACTGTGGTGCACCAGCTTATTGCTGCTGTGGGTACAGGAACTGCACCAGAGTTTTATTTTATTTCTATAAAAATGTTTTAAAAAATGTTTTTAGTTCCAGTATCTATGATTTTTGAATCTCTGTTTTGAATTATTGTAGTGATGTTGCACAAGCTGTTGTATGACCAACTGAAAGAATGAAGAAAGTATAGTTTCAAATTTGGGGTGTAACCGTAAAAGCCTGCCTCAGACTCAGGCTTTTCACAACTGACAATTTAAGTTCAAAAGTATTCTTTCATTTTTCTATTGTAATAACTTTGGAAGAAGAAGAAGAAGGAGAAGAAAGCTAGCATTTAAATGTCAAATAAACCTCCTTGAAGCTTTGTTTTCTAAATGAAGTTTTTCTCATGTGGGAATCATACATTATGTACTGTTACGGTATTGATGAAACCTAACACACTGTATGACTCTTCAGTTTAGCAAGGAAAATGAGAATTAAAAAAATGAGGACTGGAGAAAACAGTAGGAGAACTTTTGAGAATTTCCTCCACTGTGTTTTCCCTTTCATTAAAACTTTATTTGTAGCGGGTTCTACCATCCCTTCAGCAGACTTCTGTGATCCTAGTCTGTGGCTGTGCTCTTTAGTTGAAGTCTACCCTGTTCAGCACGTGCAGTGTTTACAGAAGTTGGTGTAGAGTCCTATGGCTTCAACCATATCAAGATGGGAGCAGGAGCGTGTGAAAGAAGTGTTAACGGGACAGGCAGAACCTTTTGTCTGCTGGACTGAGGAGAGCAAGCTGTGTGTGTGCTAGAAGAATGAAGTGCGTTGCTGATTTGCCATTAATTTGTGGTAACTTGATATAAATAGAAGAGTTGTTTGTTCCTTTTTTTCCTCATTGTTTTCAGGTGGTTCAAAATAAAAGTATCACCAAAACCCAGAAGGTGCGCTTTTTTACTGCAGAAGTGTTGATTCACATTGCTTCACTTTACCGGTGGAATGGGATTACTGATGTCAGCCCTGGGGATTTAAAGGTCTAGTAACTTACTTCTTTGTGACTCCTAGTCTTTATCCTGCTCCGCTGCCCCGCCTCCCCTGCAGCCCACAGGTTTTGAAATAGCTCCCCGTTAGTCTTGCCTTGATGAGCTCAAGAAGAGGGATCTGCTGAGGCTAGTTAAAAAGAAACCCTGACTTTCTGCTGCTTCTCACCGCTCAAGGAAGAGGGTTTGTTTCCCCTCCCTGATTATCAGAACTGCAGTGCAGATCTGTTAACCAGGGAGAAATGGGGCTTCTGGGTGTGAGTACTGTATTCCATTGCCTAGACACATTTGTGTCTCTATAGGAGGATATGTCGGAAGCAGTGTTCTTACTGCATGCTTCATAACCATCCTACACGTTGATCTGATATGAGAGCTAAAGTCCCAAGATGGTTGCCAGACTTTTCAGCTTGCATTGTCTGAGAGGCTGGCAGGGTTTTTGAGGGCTAAGCTGTGATTGATTCTACTGGTCCATGAAATCACATTCCTAAATTCATAGATGAGGCAAGGATCAGGGCTGCAGCTGGTGGGTGTGTGTTAGTACTGCAGATGTTTTGTCATCTTCTCTTCATAAATAAGTTACTTTTTTGCTTTTTTATTTTTCTTAATCGTGTAATCTCTGTTTTCCCCCCTTTCACTGTGGGAATATCTAAGGCATGGCTGCAAACCCAGTGCAAACCAGTAGAAAGACTTCTATGCTTCCACTGGGTTTTGGCTGCAGATTTTTCATTTTTGTGTTAACGCTTGATCTTTAGAAGCCAAACCATTCTTCTTCAAAACTTCTCTAACAGTGGACAACTGTCGCCTTATCCTTCCTCTACTGGATGTTTATGGCTATGCCATTCCAATCCTGATATTTTGTAAACTCTCCTCCTTTTGGTGATCTGTTTCTAGTAGATGTCTGCTTGGAGCTATGCAAATATATGACCCTATTCATAAACACGCATTTTGGTTTTGAATAATTTTAAATTCTTACAATTCCATGCAGTCCTTGAGAGTCACATGGTTTGTGATTTCCCAACCACAATTGTCAAGAGACTTCTCATTTGTAGGGATCTTAAGTTGTGCTGGATGTAAAAGGCTAATGGAATCTGGATTCACCTTTTTTAAGTTTTTGCTTGACGTGGATGTTTGGTCACTTCTTCCATTTTTGTATGGTGACTGTAATAGCATTGATGCCCCACATTTCCCTGAAGCATCGGCATATTCAGTGCGCCGTTAGCTATCTATCTTTCTTGCCCTATATTAAAGTTGTTCCATCTTCTCCCAAATTGGCCCCAAAAACATACACATGCTTGTTCCGCATGCTTTGTGCTGAAGGTTTCAGTGTTTTTTTTTTTTTTTTTTGTCTTTCTGAACTTTCTCATAGTGAACCTGGTCTGCAAGGTTGAATGTTGGTTATTTCAGATTAAATGTTAGGTCCTTGACTTCACAGTCCCAGGATGGCCTTGCCCAATTTATGGAGGTTTTCTATCACTACTTTTCTTTAGCTTGACTTTTCTCTGACTACTTTGCAAAAAGCCCTAAGTCAGTAATGCTCTGCAGATAGCCCACATGTACCTAAATTTGGGAGGTTTGCTTTCCTTGAAACAAAAAATATTGTAATATTTGATGTGTTTAGTACAGAAACTGAAATTTGTCTTGTTAATCTGAACAAAAGCCAAACTATCATTTAGCATTTCTATATAAAAGGAGCTTCATAAAATTCATAGAAGAGTGACACTGATGTAAGATTTTTTTATGTGATACCAAAAATCAGATGCCTTTTTTACACCTTTTTGTAGGTGACTCAAGGTTCTGAAGAGGTTGGAAAGGTGATGGTACGGGAACTTGTTCATAATTTCTTAATGGATGTCTGCTGCTCTCTGAAACATGGCATAACTTTCTATGATCCAAGTCTTGGAACTTCTGGCAAGTAAGTCATGAGACAGCTGAGCTTGTTTGGGTGCTTTGTGCTGGGAACAAGAGAGACTGCACCAGTTATCTTGTCTGCCCTTCCAGGCCTTTGCCAGTAACTTTACTGAATTCTGCTTCCGTCTCTCTCTCTTCTGTGGCAGAAGAAATAAATACATTGAGTTTTTTGTTGTTTTTGTTTTTAACTTCCCAAGATCAAACTACTGGATTTTCTTATACCTCTGCATACTAGAGTGCTTTGCCCTGTTCCTAGGTGCTTAGGCAATGGTTATGTTTCTCTGAGCCATCTCACAAGTCCCTTACTGCAAGGTGTGATTTTTAGACCATAGATTTTTTTTTTTTATGTGAGAATAAGGCATCAAAGCTGCAGTGTTAACCAGAGGGTGGTGAAATATCTAGTCTAATTTATGTTTTGTAGAACTATCAAAATCGGAATTTCTTTTTTATGGTATTTTTTTTGTCTTTAATAGGGGAGGAAATGTGGTGCTTCTGCGCTTTCTGCTTGGTTTAAAAACTGCAACAGAAGATGAAATGGTTGCTGATCTCATGGTGAATATCCTTAAAGTATGCCCAGATTTATTGAACAGATACTTTAAGGAGACCCAGTATTCCTTTGTTCCTAGACTGAAGTCAGCTTGGATGGACAATCTGAAGTTACTCAGAAAGGTAAGAGTATGAATGATGCACACCACATCTCCACAGAAAAGTGCAACCCCAATACTCTTTTTTTCTCTTCCAAAAATTGAAGTTGTTTTTGTTAAACAGTAGTGCAGAATTATGCAAAATTGTAATAGGAAAGATGGTAAAGTCAAATGTTCCTGACCTAAGGAAAAGTTACCAAGCCAAAGAACTTGGTAGTAGATTGTAAGCCTGCCTTTGATTGCTTTGATTCCAGATATATGTTATAATGCCATTCCAATGTAAAAGTCATTTCAATTTGGGTACTGTGCAGTAGAGAGCCCAGCCGGCCTGTGGTGTGGCCATGTTAGGTATAAACTAATTCTGAATTAATGAATTGAGCTGAGGCCTTCCTCAGGAAGGTTCCTTGTAAAGGAACAAGATTTCATTGATTTCAAAGGAACTGAGCTGGGGATCAGGGAGTGGGTTTTTTTGGTTTTGTTTCAGAAGTAGTTCTTCTGTATCAGAGGAAACTCACATGTCTGAAGATGTATTGTGTTCACAGCTGCAAATGCACAGTGCTTTAGAGTTTATTAAAATCTCTGAAAAGCAGACAGGCACAATATTTCATAAATAATGATTTTAAAAACAAACCAGTCCAGCACTGGGGAAGTTAGGTGGCTGAGTTTTAAGTGAGCTAAACAGGAAGGACTTAATGGTTCTGAAATAACACCATCAATTACTGTAGGTATGTTAGAAAAGAAGCAGCAGGATGCTGTTAAATGTCGAAGATGGTAAATGGCGGGGGGAAAATGGCATCCTGTTTTCTGTGGGTGCTGAGGAAAATGAGCCATGGCTCAGAGCCACAGCTGCTTTAAAAAGTATAGACATAGAGTGAGTTGAAGGTCGTTTGGTAAAAAGCCATGCTCAGAGCAGGAGGCTGTATAAACATTTAACTGGACCGGGAAAGAAGGAATTGGCATAACAAGCAGTGAGAAACATCACGTTGATGATACATTTTTTGAGATGCAGCAACATCGAAGCTCAGCTAGAAAAACCTTTTGTCCTTGTTGAGTGTTCCTCTGACTCTTTGCTGTAGCTTAAAATGGGCAAGTAGGATCTGTAGTCTGTTTGTTGAAAAGTGGTGGCCTTTAGCAAGGGTGCGGGTAGCATACCGATGTTCCATTTAGTTGAATAGAAATCTGGGGGATGCTCTGTAGCATTTCTGCATAAAAAATAGTATTTAGTGCTGTCATTACTTTTGACAAGTCAAAGCCCTTCTGTGAAATGCTCCCCCAAAGAAGCTATTGTCCAGGACTATATCAATGTTGATTAAATTGTTATTTTTATTTCAGATCTATGAGGCTCAACCAGAGATTTCCAATTCTTTTAAGACTTCAGAGTTTATTCCTCTTCCCAGGTTGCTTTCTATGGTGATGGTAACAACAGTCCCTGCAGTGTGCAATAAAATAATGTTCACCCAAGGACTAAATGTAAGAGCAGTCTATATATTTCAGTGGATTTTTCTGTCTTGAGTTAATACTGTTTGATTGAAGTGTGTGATTATCCAAGAAGTTTCTTAAGTTGGTTAATTACCTAGGTTTTATATTTTCTGTCCCAGCATAAAGCTGTCACTGAAAAATTAATTAAAACCCATTGATACTGCTTCCAAGAGCCATTCACAAGCACCAACTCCACTAATGCTCACTAGTGGTTTAGGCTGGGAATCTGAAAACCTACAGATTCTTTTGTGCAAGCCAAGGTTTAGGAAGTAATTAATTCGTTAACAAATTTTAACATATTCAGAGTACAGATTATGTACAAAGCATAAGAGGAAGCACTGAAATGTCATTAATTCAACTTCCTTCTTTTAGTTACCCAGCACAGTAGTGAAGCACAGCATACTGTCGCTTGTATCAATGGTTCTGAGAAGAGCCTTGAAGAATATTGAGTACTGTTTGAATGAAGAAACTTGGCAAAAGTCAGAAGTCTACACACTGTCAATGATGCAGGAATTCGTACAGCTATACAGAGAAGCCATCAGCAAGGTACAAAGTAAAAAGAAAATTAAAGTCTATCATGAGTCATTTTGCAGCAGATAACTACTCCTGTGCACTTTCTCTCCAAGTGGTTGCAGCCTGGGAGCCAGGAGATAGTATCTCTCGGCAGGGAGAGGGGAATGCTGTGGGTTAAAAGATGTTAATGACTGGTGTGGTAGTAGACTACATGTATTAACAAAGCTGTCTGATGGAAATACAAATAAAATTTTGTTATGAGACAAATTTGTAACATTGGCAGCTGTCGTGCTACAAACGAATTCCAAGAGGAGGCTCAGAAGCAAATTCTCCTGGTTCAAGGAAATTGTAGCCAGCAGAGTTCATTCAGAGTTAGAAGAAGTTACTAGACAAGGTAGCACTTGGGTTGAAAACACACCATGAGGATAAAGAACCAAATTTAATATTTTTTTACAGGAAACTTTTCCCTAAAATGTTCTTTCCAATATTTATGTTCTGCAGAGGTTAAAGTGTACTACTTGATTTCAGATCTTTTTCCAATTGCATACAAGATCAGTTACAACCTTTGTGAAGAGCAACAAATCCTCTTGTTGGTTGGTTGTGAATATCTTTATCACAGTAGCTTTGTCTCATATGGGAGAGCTATTGCAATTTACTCCTTTTGCCTCTAGCTTTTACCAGACATGAACAATATAGTGGCTGCCTGGCAGTCCCTTCTGAAGCAAGGGAAAGAACACCCTGATGGCCAACAGGAGAAAAGGGAAAGTGACATCTCCTCTGTGAAGGCGATGACTGAGACAGCAGAAGTTGCTGAACAGCATGGTAGGCAAAGCAGGTGGAGTTACCCCTTCTTACATGTGCGTCAATGGATGTTGTGAAATCCTCATCCCATGTAAGGTAGTTAACTTCAGCAGAGTTCAGATGTCACTCGTGCATTTACTATTCATCTTTGCTTTGTTCAGTTCTTTGGGCAGTTTAATTCTGACCAGTGTCAGAAGTGCCTAAGAACACAGTTTGACAAATAGGCTGCCATTGCTACAAGGAGGTTAAGCAACTTGCCTTTTTGCTGTTGCAGAGTCACAGAATGGTTGAGGTTGGAAGGGACCTCTGGGGGTCATCTTGTCCACCCCCCCTGCCTAAACCTGGTTGCCCAGGACCATGTCCAAATAGCTTTTGTATATCTTCAAGGATGGAGACTCCACAACCTCTCTGGGTAACCTGTGCCAGTGCTCAGTCACCCTTACAGTAGTGTTTCCTGATGTTCAGAGAACCTCCTGTGTTTCAGTTTGTGCCCATTGCCTCTGGTCCTGTCACTAGGCACCACTGAAAAGAGCCTGCCTCTATCCTCTTTGCACCCTCCCTTCAGGCATTTATACACATTGATGAGATCTCCCTGAGCCTTCTCTTCTCCAGGCTGAACAGTCCCAGCTCTTTTAGCCTTTCCTTGTAGGAGAGATCCTCCAGTCCCTTCATCTTTGTGGCCCTTTGTTGGACTCTCTCCAGTATGTCCATGGCTTTCTTGTACTGGGGAGCCCAGAGCTGGACACAGCACTCCAGGTGTGGCCACCTCAGTGCTGAGTAGAGAGGAAGGATCACCTCCATTTACCTGCTGGTAATGCTTTGCCTAATGCACTCCAGGATACTGGTAGCCGTCTCTGTGGCAAGGGCACATTGCTGGCTTGTGTTCAACCTGGTGTCCACCAGGACTCCCAGGTCCTTTTCTGCCAACCTGCTTTCCAGTTGGATGGCCCCCAGAATGTACTGGCAAATGGAGTTGTTCCTCCTCAGGTACAGGACTCTGCAATTCCAGTTGTTGAACTTCACCCTCCTGTCCTTGCCTCTTTTAGTAGGAGTATTTTGTAGCCACACAATAAAACAGGAAGGGAAAATGATATGCCTGAAAAATATTTTTTTGAGGAATTTTAGTTTGGCCAAGTTATTTTGCTGTGAGATCTTTTTTTTTTAAGTAGTTAGTTACTGTGGCTACACAAATGCTCATGTTGCTGTATCACAGGAGTAAAAACATGCAAGTGTTGGAAGAGGGAGAGAGGGTTGGAGTGAAGGCTTCAGTTTTCCTCCCTTGAAACCAGCATCCCTCCTGAAGGACTTGCTTTCATAGTCCCATTGCAGGGAACTGGAAGTTTCAGTACTCTGTAGCTTGGCTAGCAGCCTGCAATGCTTTACTTATAGAGGGAAGATAAATTTGTGGCCAGTTTCATGCCCTTCACAGGGCATATTCCACAGCGAGACTTCCTGGAGCAGAGAGTTTTTCACTGTATTTCCTTGTATGTGTGGCTTTGGGCAGCAAAATCGTTGTCAACGTTGACTCTCCAAGGCTCTTTATTGGTAGAGAGCCTGCTGAAACCCATGGAGCAGCTAATCTCTAAATGACTGTAGCTGCAGTTTCTCTGGTACTGGGATGATGATACTGTATCACTTACTCTCAGCTCACCTTTTACAGCTTTATTTGCACTGTGGCCACTGGAGAATTCTTTTTTAATGGGAGTTGAAACTCAGGCAAACAAAGACAAAGTTTACGCATGGCATCCATCCAGTTCTTCATGGCTCCCTGAGGGGGACCCAGTTAATAGGAAAAAAGTAGGTGTTAAAAAAAAAAGTTTTGGCTGCCCTTAATTTATTTTGCTTCCTTTCATTAGAGACTGGATAACAAGTAGTGTTTATGCGTCCTCATGTTATAAACTAAAAGAATATTTAGCTGCTGAAACAGCTTTTCCTAAGAAGTAAACGGCTGCCTTAACTGGAGTTGGTATTTCTCTCATACAGATGTTTGTTGTCTTCCTCTTGCCAAGAGGTCATGTTGAGAAAGTATTATTTTGAAGAGGGAAGGGAAAGAAAGAAACCTTTAACTGAAGTAATAAATTAGTAATAAATTAATGTACTGTCTCCTGCACTTCCCCAGTCAAACCTACCTGGCATTAACTAAATACAGGGTCCCTGGAAACCAGCAGCATGACCGTGTCCTTGCCTTCACTTTTTTCTGTTGTTCAGCCTTAAATTGAATAGCAGTGGGACTGATTGGATTCTTACAGTGAATGTTAAAATGTTGAGATTGTCTTTTATATGTGTAAGCACTTGAGAATCGAATTAGAAATGGCAAATGCCAATTTAAGCACTGAATAAGCTGGTTTAGTTTGTAAAATATTCACACAGGAATGCTGTGAAAGGAAACTGGAGATTCCATTTTTTTTCTCTGTTCCTTCTTGTTAATGAGGAAGATAACTGGTTATTTCATATGCAAGTCTATTGGAAATACAGTAATTAATTCTCATGTTGAATAATGCAGGTGCTACACTGTGCTGTCTTGGTATGAAGGAAGGAGAAACTAATTATGTAAACGCTTTGTTTAGGTTCAGAGGATGCTGAGACACTGTTTCTGAAAGCTGCACTGCTTCAGGTCATATGCCTTTATCAGAAGGTTGTGCCCCACTTGATAGCACGGAGCAACTTTGATTTTAGCAAGCTGCTAAAAGGTATGTAATGGGTAATTTCTATTACCTTCATTTATTTCTCTGGCTGCTTACGAAGTCCACAACTGAAGGGAATGTTTGCTCTTCTGTGTAGATGGAGAAAGAACTGTTATTTAAAAGTAACCTATTTTAGTTTCTTCATTGTGTTGGCATTTATTGTTGCTATTTCTGCAGTGCTCTGGCACTCTCCCCTCTTAAATTCCATAGCTGCTCTGCTACACTCAGTTGTTGAAAGTGGTAGGTTGCCCTACAGTCTTCCTCTTTGTGTGTCATATTCTTGCAAAAATTTGGTCTTTATGGGGTTTTAATTCTAATGTTTCTGAGGAAGACTTATGTCCAACTTTTAATGAGATTTGGGTATGTAATTCTCCTAGACCTATGTCAACAATCCAACATAACTAAGTTAATTCCAAACTCTTCTTAGCTGTAATGACAGATTCTTTTTTTTAACAGGCTAGTTCACAGAAAGTTTGGGGTGGGGGAGAAGCACGTGCCAATTCACCGGTCTCCTTTGGAAAAATCTTTTAATATTCAAGTATTTTTTCCATTTGCTGTGTTTTGAACTATTTTATCACAGTTTGGCAGTATGTGGGGAGAACAACAGTATTCTGTATGGTATTATCTCCTGTGGAAAATCTGTATATGGAAGCATTTTAGCAGTGTTGTTGTATTTTTGTCTCTGATGTCATGTTCACAGGGGGTATTGCTCTTCATACAACAGAAGTAAACAGAGACGTTCTGTACCTGCTTAATGCAGTAAGGATGATGAGCCACAAATTATGGACTGTCGGCAAGATCCTCCAATACTGCTTGTGGTACAATAAATACAGCCATTTAAAATTGGTACTGGAGGAGAGAGCAAAATGTTGTTTGGGCATCATTGCTGTCTGTGGGCTGCTAGGGCTTGTAGGCCACCAAACTAGAGCAACTATCTGTGTTTTAGGCAGGTCTGGGATGTGTAAGAATGGGAGTTATGTAAATGCCTTAATTAAAGTTTGCTGGGGGAAAAATGGGCTTTAAACAAAAAAACCCTTCAGAATCAACTGTCTCACGCATGAGGGTTTTTTTTCCCTCTGTCAAAACATATTTAATTGGTTTGTATACTTGTGACTCACCAAATCACATATCCTGTTTATCCCATTATTTCTTGCATTGGTCTGCTTTTTCAAAATGGACAAAAGGCAGGATCCCTCTTTGTGAGGCAGAAATCTCTTTGATGGTGTGTTTTGTTACGGTGTAAAATAACAAAATTAAAAAGTTGAATAGAGTGGAAAATAAAATGTCATTCTCAAACAAATGTAATGAAGTGAGCCCGAATGTTAATTTTGATGCAGATGATACAGTAGAAAATTATGGTGTAAATTAATCTTGAAACTTTGCTCTCTCAGATGCCAGCGTGAGAGTTCTGTTGTTCCTTCCCCTCACCCTGATTGAAACATACACTCCAAAGGCAGCATATTTTTCTACCTTGTAGCAATATGTGCTTTACACAGCTGATACAGTTTTATTGTTTGGTCTTACTGTTGGCTAGACTTTTTAGTGATGCATTTTTAAAATTTGTCATTCTCTCTCTAATGTGGACCACAAAGATACTACACAGACAATAAAAAAGCACACTGAAACAAAAGCTTTGTACAGCTGATCTCTGTATATAAATTAACTGCAGTTAAAGTGTGGGCAGGACAATTTTTGGAGCATGCTGCGAGGGTCTCTGCACAGGTGTGTGACTTGGAAGGTGCATAATTCTGAGGCTATGCCAAAGCAGTCGTTGTGAGCAGGTGATAAAAGTGATGTAGGGAGAGACAAGTATAAAGTTCAGTTGCCTGTAACGAATATTGTAATAGTATAAGCATTAAGATTTGTTATTGACTTAAATTATGTATTTTGGTCTCCAGTTTATCCATACTCTTTACTTCCTGTAGGACACAACTTTTTGGGATTGCTGAGACTGATAGAGGAGATTTTTGTATTCCCCGTGCACCAGCGATGGGCTTGTGCCAGGGGCAGGTGTTAGACTTTCCCTGCTGAGGGCAGGATTCCAGCCTTAAAGTGGCCAAACATAATCATAGTGTGTCTGGGGATCTCATGGTATCAAAATTTATGGATTGCCAGCTTATCTCACAGTGGTGGTTTGAAACTCTAAATGATTTGTGTTCCTGAAATCTCAGGAAGATATACCAAAATAAAGTTGATTATATTGCTTTCAAACCTCAGGTATCGTCACTGAAAAGGGCCTCCGAGAGGAGGTCCCTCCGGTTCTGCAGCACCATATACTGAAAGTAGCTTTGGAACTTCCTGCAAATAAATTCACCTGGTTCAGAGTACAGGTAAGAGACTTCAAGGCAAATTTATGTTTCTTTGACCTGTTGTCCTCAACAGTTTACATCCAGCACTGCCTAGTTTTAAACTAGTCCCAGTCCAGTCATTTTAGGAGGTGACCCTTTTGTAAAACCACTAAGAATTATAGTGTTAGCACTAGTGAAGAGTCCCTTCTGAGCTGAAAAGTTGTTCTACAAGGACAGAAATCTTTGCCTCCCCGAAGAGGGCTGGACAAGGTTCCTTCAGCTCTTCTTGTCCTTAGAGAGGGGCAAGAGTGAGAATTTGCTGGTTTCCACTTGTCTGGAAAGCCTGAAATTTCAGACCAAGGAACTGAGCTGCTGATAGGAGCCATCCTGCCCATTCCTGGGGAAGAATCTGGCATTTGTTAAGGCTGTCCTTCTCCATGATTACTGGAAACCTTCAGGGCCCCTGCTCTCTTCTTTACCGCAGGCCTGTAAAGTAAGAGAGCTGTAGAGAGGCTGCTTTTCATGTCTGGAGAAAAGAGTGGGCCTACCTTTGCAGGGAAGCAGAGACACCCATGGTGTTGTGACTGTCACCCTGCTTTGTAGGAGATTTTCTGTTCTTTCTGGTTGGACATAAAGGAAAACTGAGGAGAGTTAAGAGCAAGCAAAGGAAAACCTGGGAACAGGCAAAGTAGTTAAAGTATTTTTTTGTGGCTTTACCTTTCTAGTATAGACAGATTTTAACAGAAAAGATAAAAGCTAAATCTGGCAATGTTACAGAGGGTTGTGGTTGTTAGACATCAAATGCAAGTCAGTGAGAAAAGTAGGGGAGGTGGCTGAAGGATTGTCATTTGATGTTCACATAGCGTTTAGCATCCCTGTGACTTGCATTGTTTTCCTATTTGGGGATGAGTCTCTTAAATTATTATATTTCTTATTCAGACAGTACTTTTAGGAAATATGAATTCCTGGGGAGAACAGAAATAGGATGGATGGTTGTGGAGGAAGGTGGCTTTATCTTGGACCCTTGTATTGGTGTCTCTGTTATTCCTCTCTCCTTACACTTTCCAAAAAATCATTGTACTCGTTTTCCTGGCTCACTGAATGCAAAATAGTATAAAAGATTCCGTTCATTTCTGGCCTTGGTGGTTTTGGGCAGGTCTATAAAATAATCTACTTTTATTACATATCTGCTTCAGTGCAACATAATCCTGGACAGTGTTGCTGTACCAGGGGAATTTTAACATATTTTTCTTCTAGGATGTTTCCGAGACAGAGAAGGTATCTGGTGAAAAATCAGTATTCTATTTACTAATGAAAATGTTTGTTACAAGTAACCATTCTCATCTGAAGATTTCAACCAAAAAACTGATCATCAAGGTAAGTGTTTGATCTGAAATATCAGGATATTCCCTATTTCTCATTAATCTAAAATTTCTGTGTTCTAAAATTTTTTTTAAAGCTGATACCTTTACTGCATAGTTGTGTGGCCAACAGTTGTCCTTCCCATTTTCTGTGACTGTTCTTGGAAATTGCTGTAAGATTGCTACTTATTAGCTAAGTATTCTCTGAAAGTAAATGCTGTCAACTGAATTTGCTGCAACAGTTGATGAAATAGCAAGGAAAACATCTTTAACATTTGCCCACCCTCCCTAGGCTGAATTATTTCCGATACTGTAATAAACCAATGTAGTTTGTACCTGTAAGGGTCTTGATGTTGATCAAGAAGAGATTATTTTTGATCTTTCTTTTTTATCCTCGTTTATTTAATCTGTACTTCATCACTTTAGCCTTCCTAAAGCCTTAGCTACTTTGCTTTGGCCTTGGAAGATAGTCCTGTTTGTTACGGTCTGATACAAGCTCTGATGCAAGGAGTGCTTCTGTCTTAGAAATGAATTAAAATCCCTTTCTGTGCATTTAAATAAGTTATCTGACTTTTCAGAAGTGCTGATCAACTACAAATCTCATGAGGGCACCAGCGGCTGTTGGTTCTGGTATCGTTTTAAAATTGGGCATCTTTTAGTTATCTAAGTAGGAGTAGAGACCTACATTAAAACCAAACCCAACCAAACAACTGTACCCCTGAAAAGAAAACCCAGAAAGCTGTTCCAAGGCCTGAACAGGGCTCCTTGTGCAGTGTCCCATAGTAATGTTGGCATACAAGTTTGTATACAGCTTTGTGCATTTAATTTCTGCATTTAGCTTCAATCACAGGGTGTAATTGTAATGTCCAAACCACTACACCAAAGTTACAGTGATTGAATTAGGTTCTAGTTGCCCTTGATCTCTGCAAGGGATTAAAGGCAGGTTAACTTTGTCTCACAGTAATGAATATCTCAATCAAAAGCTACCCAGTATGGTTTTTCTAGTGTATTTGGATTCTTTTGCTGAGTGGAGACGTGGGCTGCCTGACTCATTCTTGTTTCCTCTTTTAGACTCAGTCCATTTCGTTTTCCCTGAAGAGAATACAGGAGCAGTGAAGTTAGGGCAGTTATGTCAGCAGAAAGGCTGCTAAGAATAGATGTTAATGAGCGTGTTTTGCTTATTTTTCAGCACAGTGCCATATAATCGGAAGGCATGTTTTTGGATTTCACATTCTGTTCCTGCCTGTTTTCATGAGAGCTGCAAGTGTATTTCTATTTCAAGACTCTGCCAAAAATAGTTAATTATTTAAAAATGAATCCTTTTTTATTTTTTTTTCTTTAAATGAATTATCCTGTCAGATTCGTGTTAGCAGCGGTGTTATTTTTATAGCTGATGGTGGTGTACACAGAGTAAATGTAGAGCAAACGAGCTGTGATAGCTTCCTTTGTGTGTGGGGAAAAACAAAGGCACAGACAGATTCATCCCGCATAATTACAGTCATTTAGATGCCAGAGTTAGGAAGCTGGTCAAGGTTTCTTCTGTTGTTGAGAGTGAGGGGCAGATGGTTCTACCACTGTGCAGTTCAAATCGCTTGTCATCTGGCTTGTCCTTCAGACAGCCATTCTTCCTCCTCCTCTTCTTCTCCCTCCTCCTCCTTTCTTTCTTTTACAGACAGAGCATAGGGTCACCAAGTTCCTAATTTAGGTGCCTCAAATAAGGGCCTGAATTTAGATAGCATGAAGGTGGGGAAAAATTTCTAAATATCTTCCTGCCTATTACTTGACTGTGGTAAAATTGTGTCCACCTCACCACCCACAGCAACCATGAGTATGCCTATGCTTCCTTCTGGACCTTGCTATGGCCACAACCCACTTCGTTTATTTGACTGTTTACCCATCTGCCCTACTCTTTTAAGCACAGGTAGATTTAGATTTAATTTAGCAGTGATTTTCCTTTATATTACCTTCGTAGTTTTCAAAAGCCCCCCTACAGGCTGTTTTTAAGGGTATGGTGCTTTTTGTTTCTTCCTATAACAGCATAGATGTACAACTCTCTTAAAGCAGTACAGCCTGCTCCCCTGAAATTGTAAGAATAAGATTTACTAAGGTGGAGGGAGCAAATGTTCTGTGTCTGGGCACCTTTGACCTCAGCAGGGCTTGTGCTGACTGACTGCTGACAACAGAAGGACTTGATGTGGTTGGACCAAAAGTCATTCTAGTCTTTATCCTGGCTCTTACCTCTGGCTGTGCCTTGGGGAGACCTGCCAGTGCGTGAGACAGCATTGTAGTAGTCCCCGTTGCAGGGGGACACGTCTTGTGTTTCAGGCCACGTGATGGGTCAGGGGACACACTAGCTCCACTGAAGCTGTCCAACATAAAAGGCTCTTTTGCAGGCTGGGACCAGCAAGATGGATTGGCCCTGGCTGTGGCTCTGTACTGCAGCCGGCTCTCTTTCTCTGTGTCCCTGCACCATAGGCCTTGAGCAAGGAAGCAGCAGAGAGGCTGCTGCAGTGAACAGCACTGCAGGTTGCACAATGGCCTCTGGGTCTGGTGCATACTGCCCTGGCATGTGCTGAAGCAGGTTCCTGTGCCCTGAGTGCTTGTAGAAGTCTTGTATTCCAGATGCATGGGAATGAAATGTTCATAGTGAGATCGCCATGCACTCACTGCCCAATCCAGTGAATAACTGTTGGCAGTGTACTTGAATGGGGTGCACGTGGGATCCATCCCATACACATGGTCACTATGATGGCAGGAACCATGTGGATTCGTGTTGCATACAGCAGGTGAGAGGAGGAGGGGCTCTGAGAAGACAGGAGCAGAAAGAAGTTGCTCTCAGCTGATTTTCCCAGTTGTGAGAGAGTAAGCCATGCTTTGCATCTTACTTCGGTCGTTCTTAAAGCCCTCCTTTCTCTGCCCCAGGACTGCTTCCTGCCCTTTTCCTGCAGAGCCTGTGTGTGTCTGGCCGAGCTCAGCAGGTTTCATTCATCAGCTCTAACATAGTCATGCCTCACTTCTTACCACTTTTGCCCAGAGAGCAGTAAGTGAACAGCCGTGATGAAGACACTAGGCCTTGGTCCTAGTTAGGCTGAGGTCAGATGATACAGTCTTGGGAGATTTCTTTTTTATAAATGCATTCAGTTTTACCCTCTGTTATGCAGTTAGAGTGGCCCTGGTGAGTGGGAATAAGGCCTTTTGAACTGTGAGGGTGAGAATGACAGATACTTCTTTTCATAAACCTGCTCTTCTTTTTTTCTTTCCAAGAAGAAGAAAACATGAAGTTGCTATACAAAAAGATCTGTACTTTTGGGAGGTTTTGTATTTAAGTTGGTTTTGTTTTTTTTTACCCCCGTTTGGTTTTCTGAACAGGTTTTACGTGACAGCGGAGTGTTTGAGTACACATGGAAGGAACTTTCAGTTTGGCTGGAACACTTGGATAATACAAAAGAAGACAAAAAGGAAGCAGTGATTCAATTTTTGGAAAGGGTAACTACTGTTCAAATTAGCTGGATAAACAATGCCAAGAATAGCATTAATGGAAACTAATTATTTTGTTGCTATTGTTGAGAAACCTGTCAAAGATCAGTGAATGAATTCTGAGAAAAGCAGTGTTTGTAATTCTTTATACAGAGTTGTCATCTTTCTTGTCTTGGGTGGGAGGACAGTGAAATGACTTGGAGGAAAATTAAATCCAGAAAGATAAGTTGTTATTACAGCATTGTTGATATAAGGGTAGAGTGTTCTGTGTGTGGGTAGCTCTTATCTCCTCTTTATGTGGCAATATCTGCCAAAATTATCAGACCTGAGTAAACTGTAATCTTTTACAAGAAAAGTTTACATTTCGTGTTTACTTTCAGGATGTTAAATGCCCAGTGCTCGCTTTTCATTGCAGTCTCCCCAGGGGCTCAGTCTGTGGTAGTACTTCAGGTGCAAAATTGCAGTGGACATTTCTTTTTCCATCAAACCCAGTGTCCCATGTACAGCAGTAACTCTAGGCAGATTCGTGCAGAACTATGTGGAAGCTGTCCTCCTAAAACTTTCCCAGCTTGCAACCACTTTTAGAGCATAGCCTTTAATAAGATATGGATCCTGTAGATGTAATAGCCTGTGCAGTTTATGTTTCTCTCTCAACCTTTGTTAACAGATCCTGTTGAAACTGGTGACAAATCCCTATCCATATACAGATAAAGCAGCAGACCTTGTTCAGGAAGCCAGTATGCTCCAGGTTAATATGTTTAAACAAGATTCTGATAACGTCAGCATCCCCATTTCTCACATTGACGGTATGTGGTGATTCCCTCAACAACAGAGAATTCCAAGACTTTGTGCTAAATTTTCTAGCCCTAATCTGCAAACTGATGATGGATAACTACAGAAATCCTGCTTAAGTAAGGACCTACAGGATTCAGCCCTCCAGTTGTATTTAGTATCAGAAATAGAAGCCTGAATTGCAAAGTTATCACTTTACCCCCAAAAGTAATTTCTGATGCAGTTATGCCATTTTAACAGTATTTTAAGTCTCTCTCTTCAGGCTCCTGCAGCAGCATTTTCTAACTAAAATGAAAACTATTACAGTTCCTCTCCCTGGGGCTGCTCATATCTGTTCATCCAAGAGGAAAGGGCTGGGATGCCCGGGGAACATTCTTAGTCCCAGGCACACAGCTGGAATTTTGCTGCTTCTGCTCTCTGGGACCAGTCACAGCCCTACTGCAGACAAACTCAAAATTCTACAGATGTGGACACTTGGACAACTTACCATGTGATAGCTGTTCTGCTATAACAGTCCATGCGTAGGATTTTGCAGTACATAAATGTAAGATAATTGAGGTAGTTTAACGCTTGGTACCAGATGGATAAGTTGCTTTGAGTTGACTGTATTACAGAGATGTAACGTCAGCTATGGAATACGTGGTATCTTCTTTGTATGTTAAAGCTGTCTTTGACTCTTTCATGACCAAGATTTGGTTCTATGACCGTATAGAGCTGAGAAGCTCTTCAAGGACTGCTCAGAATGTTCTTTTAATGGGGAAATGGCTGCTTCCTTTGTACTTCCTCATACTCGTTTCCTGTCGCTGTCACTCTCTGATCATCTTTACCTAATGCCATAATGATAGCAGTAGGTGATGCACCTCCTCCCTTCCCTTACTTCTGTCAACTGGACAGCAATTTTGCAAGGCAAAAAGTAAAGTTAAGCACACAGTAAGAGGCAGTGATTTTTACAGTTCCATTTAGCGTTACATTGCTAGAAAAACATGTCTTTCATCCTTTTTTCTGCTTTGGGAATTTAGAAGCTGCCTCGTATTCCTGGAGTGTTGGATTCTACCTCCATTGTTTTCTAGTTAGTCTGAATCCTCTGCTTACATTTTTTCTTCACTTAATAGATGTCCTGGATATGGTGGATGTCCTAATTGAGGGCAGTGATGGCTTAGATGAAGAAATTGGGTTCACTTTAAATGAAGACATGATTATCCAAACATTTCCATTCAGTGCTGTTGTCCCTGCTGCATTAGAAGCCAGGAATATACTGTTGCTTCAGACTGAAAATGGAACAGGTACAGAATTTTTTGTTTCTATGTATTGTTTATGCTGGTGGAGTGGAAATGGGATCATTCTTACCCAGTGAGCTCCTTGAGACATTTTATCTTCGTTGGAAGCAGAAGGAGGTGCAGATCCATGGTGTTCCCATTAAAGGCATTAAAGAGAGAGGCATTAAAGCTTATAAGGTGCTTCTGTCCTTTTTTCCTGACCTTAAAGAAGCTTGCTCTTGGTTTCTGGAGTAGGAAAAATAGATGGAAATGCAGGCATTCTGTAAACTGCCATTTGACTCTAGGGAGCTCCTACTGTGGGAAAACAAACTTTCCCAGGTTAGAAAAAGATAGCCCACCTTTCCCCTATGAGATGCAGGGAAGTGGAGGAGGAAAATGACCCCAGGCTCTAAGCACAGTGTAGAGGGGACTGAGGAGCAGTGCGCAGACATTGTCCATGCAGGGACAGTCTTGGCCTGGAAGCAGTTGCGCTTCAATAATTGAGTGGTTTAAGCACAGAGTGTGCAGATCGTGAGAGGAAGATGGTTTCAATGGCTGTAGGCAGCTATTCCACTGAGACCAGTCAGTAAGAAAGAGAGGACAGGACTGTTGAATAGAAAATGGATGCGTTTGCCAAAGAAAAATTCTTCAGAGATGAAGCTCCAAGGGTGAATGTTGCGAAGTTCTACCACCTCCTTGAGGAAAGAATTTGGTGGAGTGTGGAGTCACAGGAACAGCAGTTGGCCTCAGAGCAGGATTTGCCAACCACACAGCACCTCACTGAGTCCTGTGTATGTTTGGCTGTTGATTAGCACCTGGTGTGGGACTGAAAGTCCCAGTTCTGAAAGAAAATCCTCCATATCTAATCAGTGCGTGTTAACCTGGGTGTGTTCCCCCAGTACAAATCAGTTCTCCTCTTAGGTGGTGGTTGGCTGGGGTCCTTATGCATCAAATACAGACAAGTTTAGCATAACACAGTAAAGGCAGAGTTAGTGTTATGCTTGTCTGGAAGTAAACAGGCCAACCTGAGCATGTATCTTAAAGTGGGGTGATTATTTATGTCAACAAGTACTACTCTGTGGAGTATCTTTCCAGATACCCCAGTGGGTCAGGAGCACTTGTCTAGCTCATCACAAACATCTTTTAATCCTATTCAATACTTTTCTAAATGATGCTACGTGGCCTGTTGTCCAGGCGTTAAGGAAAGAGGGTTGCCCTAGTGTCTGTGCTCATGCAGATTACTTCTGCCAACAGAAGTTTCCTTTTTTTTTATTTTGCTGATCTAGGAGCACACGTCATAGAGTATCTTGTTGCTGTTTTCACTGACCTCCTGCACTCTCAGAGAGAACCCCTCGCCCTCTGCTTGATGTTCCAGCTCTATGATAAAGATCTGCAGTCCCTGAAAGTTTCTAAGTATCCTCAGCTCTACCAATTTAACCAGTACTATAAACTCTGGATACCCCAGCAATCTCAGGAACCTGTGGTATGGAATACCTGAAGTCACTTGAATGCTTGCTCCAGTATTACTATAAAACCTCACAGTGTATAAAGGTTACATTTTCATCAGGAAGTGTGTTTACATTAAGCTAATTCTGTATTGCTTCTTGATGATATTGGGACAAAAATTTACTCAAGGTTTTTGTTTGTTTTGTTTTTTTTTTTGTTAATGACACAAGAAGTCTGTGCCGTGGTTGGAAAGTGAAGCCAGGGCTCAAGGGTTGTATACAATCACCCAGACTACAGCTTCTCATCATGTAGAGTGTAGCATAATGTATGATGTGGCCCGAGGAGCCAGTTTACAGTGGTTGGAGTTCACCCAGATGTGGGTTGGGAATGTGTGCACCAGCTGTGCTACGGGTTGCTGTGGTTTTCTGTTAACCCAGCAGTGACTATGGACGGATTTGCAATGGGACACCTTTGACTAGCTCTGTGGTAGCAGGACTGTAGACGTATGCTCCTGGAGCTTCAGTCCCGCTTTCAGCATAGAACTAATTTCAAAACAGAGGTAGCTAAAGAAACTTTCGATTCATACTCATCTTTGTATTTCTTTTATGTTTTTTTTTCATTTTAAACAGTTTAAAAAATGCAAAGAGGTATGCAAAGAACCTGCTGTGGCCTCGGATTCTGTATTTACTACTTTGCTAAAGAAAGCCTATGAGAGAGGAAGCAATACCTTACTAGAAGATGATATCCAGGCAAAATTGAGAGACTTGGCTTCCCAGCTACCGTGTGAACAGCTTTTGTTAGGAGTAAAGCATGTGTTGCTCTACCTGAAATCCACAGTGGAGAACTTTGGCAGTGTAAGAGCAATATTGTGATGATATTGTGGGTTTGTTTGTTTTATTTTAATGCAGCAAGTACAAATGACTTGGCTGTTAAAACTTAATGATTCAGTTCTGCAGGTTTTTCACATACTCGGCTCTCACTGAGGCTATAGTGCATCAAACCTGCACCTAATATTTGTAAACAAATGTTTGTGCTTCTAATTCTTGAGGAGGCTTGGATTTACTTTGCATGGATTACCTGACTGATCTGTGCGTAGTGCAAATAAACTCCAGATTTTAGTCTAGCTCCTGGGTTTCCATAAGAAGCCTCTCCAGAGAGTGAAATTCATTGTCCTGTGTTACACCTAAAGTCACAGTATAGATGAAAATCTGTAAATACTTATTTGGCACCCTGAGACTTTTGTTAGAATCATGTTTCTATAGATGGGAGTGATTCCTTCCACAGAAAAGGTTGGAATCCAGGAAGTTCTTAGTTGATTTCTGTTCCTGTTGGATAATTACCCTTCTGCTCCCATCCTTCTCTTTTCTCAAATCTGTTATTTTTACAGCTTAGTAAAACTTTTGGTCCTCATCTTGTTGACCTTTATGTGGACCTGCTGAGCAGCTTGTTGTGCCGGGGAAATCAGATAGAGTTGGATAATCAGCAGAAACGAGAAGAGTATCAGACTGAATCAGATCTCTTTATGGATGAGGAATCTCTGATTACAGAGGAGTCTTCAAATGACAAGGTACCAAATCCCTTGATACACAGGCCAGAAGCTCACCTGTTAGTAAACTTTGATTGGATTTATTCTCTAGGGAAATAGTCACAAGTTTTGCTGAACCATTAATTAAAGAAAAATATCTTAAATATGAACAATTTTTGAGCACAAATTATGTTGATATATCTTCACCAATCACTAAAACATGGAACTGACTATACGTGACAGAGAACAGGGGATCTAGCAGGGATCAGGCTTTATGAGTGCTGTGAATTGATAATAGTCATGAGGATTTCTGGGATTTCAGTTAGGATTAAAGTGTGTCTGTCATACGCTTGCTGTATAAGGGTTTGAATAGGGTTTTACTGCTTTGTGGAAGCATTACTATAGCTTTTGCCAGGTCCTCAGAAAGGCAGGGAGTTATTGTACACTCTGTATTTCACAGAGTTGTGTCGAATGGAAACAGGTAGATGCAGAGAGATGCTGTTAAGGTCTAGGAGGAGGACTTAGAAACTTTGAGCATGTGGTCCAGCAGTTACAAAACTACTGTCTTGAGATTTGGCCAAGCTGCATTATCCATAGTCTCACCCCTGAGCTCAAATAAAGTCAGGAGAGGTCCTGACAGAGATCACTCACCTTTGCAGAAGAAATTGTATTCCTTAAGCCCTGTGTAAAGCCTGGTTATGAAAATTATGTACTTGGAGGAGTGAATTGTTGCCCCCCCTTTCATCTGTTCTGTGGATTTGTGAAGATTAGAATGGAATTGTATTAATAAAGCCCACAATATACAGTTTTCCCCTGGAAATGTGCATAGATGTGGAGAATGTTGAGTGAAGGCATGCCTCCCACATCATAAGTGTTGGAAGAATGGTGTTTATGTGACTGTGATTCATTAATATTTTTATCCTCTGACCAGTTAATAGACAATTTCATGCTCAGTAATTGTAATAAACATGCTCNATAACATCAATCTGCTAGAGAGATCTTTTTTTTTTTTTTTTTTTTTCCTCCCCCCAAACCATAGTTACCCATTCAGTGATATTGTTACAACCGTTTGTTACAGACACTGGAAGATGCACTCATGTTGATTTTCCGACATCCTACGCTGGAGAATTGGTTCCTGGCTTTAGAGCAACGTTCCCTTCCTCAGCACAGTTTAAACCCTGTCACCGTGAAGCTCCTGTCGGCTCACCTCAATTCTGGTGTGCTCCAGCTGTTGAAAACAGGTGCCCCGATGCTGCAGAGCATGGATCACAAGCATGTGTTATCAAAGTATTTTGAAGCTATCACAAAAAGTGTCTTGAAAGAGCTACAGGCTGCTGGGAAGGACACAAGCCAGGTCTCTCCCAAGAAGTCTCACCAGCTAGAGGCTCTGGAGGAGTTGCACATATACATGGCTGCAGCTCAGCTGAAGGAGATCACTTTAACCATGCTGCGACTTCCTGAGATGAGCTTGACTACTCAGAAATCTGAAAAATCCCCTAAAAAAGGGAAACAATTAAGCTTCTACGGACAGATTTTGGTGCAGCTCCTCAGAGAGAGCTACCAAAGGCAGCCCCAACAAGGAGAACTACTGCTGTCCGCAGAGCACATTAAAGCTTTGGGGATGTTGATGTCAGCATCAGCCAGCAAAGATTTGGAGAAAGTTTTCCTTCAGGCTCTCCAAAGTGAGCCAGTCCTTGCACACGCAGTCAGTGTAGAGGTGCATGTTCACTGCCTCAACCAGAGGTCAGAAACCTCCCTTGCCATTGTAGGCATGCTGATAAAACACTCTAGGACTCACCTGCTGCAGTTTGAGCTGTGGTGTCTGAGCAGTGTCACTGGAAAGTACCTCAGGAAAAACATGGAGAGCTTTCTTCCACTCATTGATGTGTATTTGCAATGCAGAGACCAGTATGATTTCACCCGACCTGCCACAGGTAAAGCCACAGCTGATACCTCTTTGTGATTCGGGAGGCCAAATTCCCAGCGTGGGCTCTGCTGGCCTTAAAGTCTCCACGCAATAAGTAGAGGTGATAAAATTTACAGGTCTAACTTGTAATGATTGTCTTATAAGTACCTCTGCAGCATAAAAGGTGAAGAACTGTAGTGAAGGTTGACGGTTAGACTGAAGGAAAGTACTCTTACAGTTGCTGTTGCCCATTTTGATCTTTTGAAGCCCCTATTTAATACTTGGTGCACATGGAAATCTGTCTTCATGCTTATCTTCGTTTAGTATAGGAGGTAAAAACTTTTTCTCAGTCATAGTTAGAACACAGTCTGGTGAGTGGAATGCCATAGCCATATGGTTTTGCAGAACGTAAGCTTTCACTTTTACAAGTGTAAGAGTCCAAAACTTTCTTCTGAAGTAAATCTCCAAATATAGCTTCCTACAGTAATGCCTTCCTAAGCTGGCAGTCCAAAACTTTCCAAACCAACAGCAGCATTAAATTGACAAGACTGTTAAATTTTCTACTAGCAAAACTACGAGTTAGGATTCAACTCAACAGAACAGGGTCACTTTGATTTCATTTCTCTTATTGCATAGAAATGCGAATAGCAACAGAAGCAGGCTGACTGTAGCTGTTGGTGGAGAAGGCTAGCTCTATCTAGGAGAAGTTCAAGTAGTGAAAAGACTGTGTCAGCACACGGGGAAGTAGAGGAACGTTAAAGCCTTTCTCTAGCACCAAGTGCACACCAGCGGTTTTGTGCTCGAATGCTAGAAGGGGAAACTGGTGTCTGACTGCCTTGATTTATAAGGTATCTGGTAGCTGTCTGTTGATGTGAGAGAACGTTTCTTTTGAGCCCAGGGTCAGAGAACTGGTAAAGTTTCATTCTTCCTGAGATGCAAGGACAAGGCCTCTTATCAGGAAGTTGTCCCTGTTTTGAAGGTCTGCATTGTTTGCTCATGTCTAATTGGTTCAGCTGTGTGCAAGTGGTTGTCTGGTACATATGCTAAATACTTCCTAATGGTGCTATGGAGCAATACAGAGTGCGCTTCTCTGTAGCAGATTAGCAGCTACTGTAGTGTAATTTCCTAGAAACTAAGTATTCTGGAGCTTGATTAGAAAAGTGATTTGGGACTTTTGTAATTATAAGTGTATTGTTGCTTAACACACTTAGATGGTGAAATCTGTGTCCCCTGCTCTCTCCCAACAGTTACCTCAGCTGTTATACCTGTCTTGAGGAAAGCTCTGTGGAAGGAGCTCTGCAGTGTATTTCAAGACACAGAAGCATCGCATGAGACTACTGTGAAACTGCAAGTTCTTTCAAAGTTGTTGCCATCTTCAGAAAGCAAAGGGCTGCGAAAGCTTATCGACCAGCTTCCTGCTGCTCTTGAGAAAGCAGAAAATAATGAGAGGTAGGCAAATCCAGTTGCCCTGTTTCAGGACTAGGTTTGTCCCATAAAGCGTTGTGATAGATATGCGTGAATGCAAATATTGTGAACAACAATAGCATCCTCTCCTCAGAGAATCTGTCACTTCAGAGCTTTGGCAGCAAGACATCTTTAGCATATACGAAAAGCATGTTATAACGTTAAAAAAATGTCTCTCTGCAGTTGGACAGTGGCAGATGCCATATCTAGAGTGCTTGAAAACTCTGAAGAGCTGCATTCCTGGAGGAGACGCCTGTTATCAGCCTGCATTAAGGGTTTAATTGTCACGTACAACAGCAGCAAAGAAGAAAGCAAGCAAGAAGTGGAGAGGTCCATGCTGCTGAGGCTAGAAGAATTGTTGGTGAGATTTCTCTGTCTGCATTACCAAAATGTGACTGTGTGCGTGTATGTTATTGTGCTCTTGTACCTTGGGTAAATAGAGACTGGACTTTATTTTGTTTTAGAGATTATGGCTTCTGTGGGCTTTTAATAGCTTTTACAGAGTTACCTTAGCCCTGCTAATCCTTCATAAGAAGCAGTTTTCAGTTGTTCATGATGATGGCTTTCTGCTAACAGTCCCCTTAGAAAATCAGAGTTTGAGGTGTTCAAGCGTTAAAAATCAAAGGTTGCTAATGGATGTTTTTATTAAAAAAAAAAAAAAGTGATAGAGACACTTCCAACAAGACCAACCTGCCATGCCCTCTGAAGTCTGTGGCAGAAATCCAGTTGATCATAGAAATCTGGACTTTGATCATAAAGAACACTACTTGATCATTCCCTCTGTACTACTCTTTCTTTTGTAGTTCAGTAAGGTTGGCGGATCCATGCAGGACATAAAAATGAAGGTCTCTGCAGGCAGCAAATGCCTTTGACCTCTTGCTGGCTTCTGCTGAGACTCCCTTTTAGTACATGATTGGTTGTACAGGACGGGAGTCTTGCAGGACCTGAGAGGCCACCTGATAATGTTCATCCTGATGGTGTTTGCAGGCCTGACAAGGTTAGCACCTACCATTACCGGGACAGCTGGCATGTGCAGCTGTCAGTCTTCTTAAAACTGATTGTCATTTATTGTGATTTATAGCATTTCAGGGAAGATCAGTTTTTGTAAATAACATGTACACCCAGTCACCCCTGTTTGCCATATGCGAAGGTTGGTTAGCTTGAACAGATTGTAGGTACACAAAAACCTAGTCCCTGAGTCTCTTGCTTTGACTTGCTGACTTTTTATTCCTTTGACACTTTGGAAGTGCGAAGAGTTTAAGACTCTGGGTTTTCTGGTACCTACAGACCAGCTTGCTTTTTAATTGCATACAGCCCATATGCTCCCTTGATCCCAGGACCAACAAAACAAGACTTGCAGTTTCTTTTGAATGAGGAGGTAGGATTGTTGTATCTAAGAGCTTTCTTCCCTGTTATGCTTTGATCATCCCACCTGAGTGTTTGGCTCGCATGTTGTTAGTGTGTCTGTTGAACAAAAACTGCTGGTCTTGATGATCTGTAGAAGCTCTATGTGCTAAATGTAAACAATCTGTTTCTACTTACTGCGTGCTCAGCGCTTCATTGAAGAAGTGGACCCAGATGACTGGTACAGCTTTGTGAAGACAGGACTCAAGTAAGTAATTCTGAGATGCACCAAGGGTGCTGTAGGAGGTACAGTTCTGTTCACTTGGCCTTGTCCTGCATTTTACTGGAAACACCCTGTCTCCCTTGAATTCAGTCAAATTTGACAGTGTTCCTTGTTTCTCAGGGTGCACTTTATGTCGCATCCACTGGCTTCGTTGGAGCCTTAACCGGCACAGCTGCAGGCAGATTTGGATTTTGTGCTCCAGTTAGCACAACTAACACAGCTAACTGGATAGCTGGACTAGCTTCTTTTCAACTGGCATAAAGAAGCTTTATGCTCATATAACTTCTTTTCTTTTTATTTAAGATATTTCTTAAATACAATTCATATGAAAACAGAATCAGATCTTTCACCTTTAAATTTAGACCATTTAAATAAAGGAAATAAATAGTTTAGGATAATCTTACCTTCTATGGAGGTAGAAGTGTTAATCTGAAGGGTTGCTGTCTGAAGGGTTAGTAGGCACAATTTTAATCCTTTATTAAGATCAGTGCAGCTGCAAGTGTGACTGTGTGTTGATTCTCCTTTATTTTTTATAATTAAGATACCAGCATAGCTTAAAAAGACTTAAAACAGCTCAGGGAAAGAGGTGCGTGCGTGTTCCTTTTTTAAAATTTGTTTTGGTGTTACTAAGTTTGCTTTCTTTGCAAAGTTTTCATTTCTTAAACTGAATTTTTTCAAGCAGGTTTCTGTGGGTTTGGTTGGGGTCTGACTTTTCTGTGATCCTTGCTTCTAAAGGTACCGCTACAGAGATGAAGCATTTTTGAAAGTCCTGAACGTTGCTATTCAGTTATTATACAAGAAAGAATCCTCACTTAGTCAGAGATTAGTCAAGCTCTCCAAACTTCACATGATGGTCACGCAGCACTCTCTATTTTTGTCAGCCATACTGAGGTCAAGAGAAGAAGATGGCATGAACATCCAGACAAGAGGTATTTTTTATCATCTTCTTCCCTTTAACTATATTTAGTAATCTTGTCTTTCTCGTGTTATATTTTATCCATCCAGTAACCTATCCACCTACATATACTTGCAGAGCTATTAAACAATTCCAGAATATTAGCATTTAGTTTTAAATTCTACCTCTACTTGGATCCAAATGTTGCATTCATTTTATGGCTGTCAGTTTTAAACACTTATGTTTTCTAAAACTAATGAAAAGGTGGGTCTGGGGTTTTTTGTTTGGTTGATTTTAAACCCTGTTGAAATCTTGAATTGATTCTTTTGATTTCTGTGAGGCTGTTAGTGTAAAATCACTTCTAGGTGCAGATAGGTTCATTTAGAAACATATGTGACAATTAAACTTATTTTAAAATAGGTTGATACAGAAGATTTTAAGTTGATTTTGCAAGTTGTATCAAAATTGTTAATTTAATTGATGTGTATTTGATATTGCAACCTTTCACGAGGAATATCCTTCCATGAGTAATATAAATTGGGTTCTAGTTCATGTGTCAGATTGGCTTTGTTTCTTTGTCTCTGCCAACTGAAATACTGCCTGACCATGAACCAATTATTTAATCTACCTACACCTCAGCTTTTCCTCACTCTACAGGGCTTTGAGATTCAAAGAATCTGTGAGCAACATGTAAACAAACTTTAAAGTTCTAAATCACCTGAAAAGCGCAAAAAGCTCTTGTGAAGTCACAAATTTAGTGAAATTAAAAATAAGTAATAGATTTTGCTCCATACTATGTGTGTTTAACCTTTTGAATGTATTTCTGTAGAGCAGCAAGATGGATTATTTGAGGCTAATTTCAATAATTCAGAAACTTGGCGTCAAGAGTGCATTCATACAGGCTGTTGTTTTTATGATCTGTTTTGTTTTGACATACATTTTATATTCCTGTAGATACTAGGGGGAAAAGGCTGTGCCTTTTCAGGTACTGGGAGTAAAGAAATCTGGATTCAGGTCTCGAATCTGCCACAGATACCCTTATATGCCTTTCAGTAACCTGATCACTTATTTGATCTGTTTTCCAGCTAGTTATAAAATAAAGTTGGATAATTTTTGTACACCCCAGGACAGAGTTCCTGTAGCTTGCTAACAAATTGGATTCTGCAATGATGACCCCTGGTTAAATGCATAGTGTAGAAGCATTTTGATAAGTTACTGCAGCGGAGTCTGAACTTATGAGTTCTCGCTGTAACTTCTTGAGTAGTTTGGGGAGGTTGATGGGATGTCTGCCTCAGCTTAGGAGTTGCACAGAGTAAATTTAAGACGCCTTCCTGGGAGAGGAGGGAGCTGTGGTAAGGCAGGATAGGGGATAGCACTTCTTTTTAACCAGAGAGGAAATGTTTACACATGGAAAGTTTCTGCAGGGTAGTATGCCACAGTGTGGACCTCACCTCAATAATATTTGTGTGCCCAGCTTGGAAACACTGTTTTAACTTCTTCAAAAAAGGTTGTTCCACTTGAACTAAATGCATCATAATCTGAGAAAGCAACCAAGCTAAAGCTGTGTGTTTATTTCAGAGGCCTTGGTGGATATACTGCTGACAGTTGTGAAACTCAGCCCTTCTCTCTGTGAGAGCAGTCACCTTGCCGTGTTGATGGGTGCCTACGGGGCTACACTGAGTGCTGTAGGTAAGTGTGTTAGCCTGGGAAAGGTACTTCCTACTAGATCTGGTTTTCATCTTCATAGGTGACTGACTTTGGGTTTCATCTTGTTTTTTTTTAGATCAGAAGGTACTGCTGCTGCTTCAGTTATATGAAAAGAATAATCAAAGTCTTATAAATTCCAGGTAAGCTGACCACCTTCCTTTGTTCAACTACACGCAAATAAGCAGACTCACAACTAGTGTTTTTCCAGGGCCTTATTTTTAACTGAGATAAATAGTAAGCAAGGTCAAACCTGGAGGTGAATGTTGCTTTTGGAAACATTTTTCCCCATGTATTTCCGATTCTTAACATAATTCTTGTGCGTTGCCCAAACTTTTGGGGGTCTGTGGGTTGGGTGAGGGACTGTCCGATTTCACTAGTCCCTCACTCTCTATAGTAAGAACCCACTATAGGGGTTTCACAGATGAAGGCCAAAGCACAAGTTGCTAGTGTAGGACTCCTCCCCCTTCCCTGTTCCCTTGGCATACAGGATTTGCCACTCAGCACAGCCTTTCCCCTTTTCAATGATCTTGCCCCTGTATGTGTGGTATTTGGCTCTGGTGCTTTGCTGGAGAGGAGGGCGATACGCCAGTGGAGGAGTGAGCGTATAACCTCTTGTGTGAACACATGTATTGTTAGTTTTGGGGTACTAACGTGGTATCAATGCCTTCCTTGTCTTTCACTAGTCTGAAATGTAGCTTTCCTTGTAGCGCAGGCTTGCAATACATCTATATGCTTCATAAGAGAGAACCATGTATTGTATAAAATAATCAAGTTTCTTTTCAGGCCCTGTGCCGATGCAGTCCACAGGGAAGCCTCTTGGTAACAGTTTGTTCTTACAGACACTGGTGGTTTTGCTCTGCCTTGCTCAAATGTACTTTTCTGTCTTTGCGGTATGGGCATAAATATTAACAGCAATGGAAGAGTGCTGGTTCAGGCAGCTGGAGCTGGACGGGACTCTGAATTAGGAACCTCCCTTAGCTTTGTCTGAGAATATAGATAATCCTTGCAGCCTGCAAAGAGGGACAGGAAATGAAGGTTCTTGTTAGCATGGAATTGAAGTGGCTTCTAGAAGGCAGGGCTCTGTCATTAGCTGCATCTTGCATAAATCTTTACTGAAAGGGTTTGCAAATGGGAGGGTGTTATGCAAGGAGGAGACTGATTTCAGAGGTAGTTAGGTCTCAAAACTTTTGTAGGCTATTTACAGGAAAAACAATTTCATACTGTAACCTGAAGTGAATTGGTAGCAAGACACTTGGTTAGACTTGATCCCAGCACTGAAGGGTTTGAGTCAATATAGAGAACATTCAAGAAAAGTGCTGTACATGCAACCCAGCAGAGCCCAACTTGTGTCACAAATGGGAGCCTTCAGGTTCTGGGTGATAAGAAGCCTAACACCATCCCTTCAGCTGCCTCACTGACAGTAAGGCATGCTGCTGGCAGTACCCATGTAATAAATGACAATATCAATAGCACTTAAAGCACAATAGCAAAGTAAGTGGCGTCTAAGAAGCAGCTCGGAGGAGGAGAGTGAGGATTATGTTTTACTGAACCACAGTGATGCTGGTTTGAAATATCGATTGCATTTGAGACAACCTTGTCTGATGAGGTCTTGATCACTGCCTCTTCATGCAGCTGCTATCATAATTACCTGCATTTATAGCTTAAATGAAAAAGTGGTTTTTTTTGAGAAGGTAAGTTCTGACTTGGATTAACAGGGTAGGAAATAGTTAATGAGACACCCTCAGACTGAATTTGAAAAGCTTTTGGATGGATGAAAAAGCTGTTGCCAGGGAAACGAGTTCTAGTTTCAAGTTCCCACAGGATAATAAGTACAAGTGAAGAGAAAATTTAAATACTAATTTATATCCTCTGTAATTGCTTTTCACTCAGTGCTAGCAGTCTGTTGACTAATGCTTTTACTTTTAACAATGTTTAAGAATCCTGCTATGGGGTCCAGCTGCTGTGGAGCATCACAAGACTTGCAAGAGTCTAGGGAAGTCACTATGGCAGCAGCCAAGCATGGAGGAGATTCTGTGTCTGCTAGATCAAGAAAAGATGATGAAGACAATTCTGTCTTTCCCTCAGCATCGCCGTCTTCTGTCATCACAGGTGCTTTGGTTCAGACTGCTGAATTATCCTTCTTTTGGTGTAGAAAGAGAGCCCTTCACTTTAGTAATTTCCTTCTTGCATTCGCGTAATACATTGCAATTTTTTTACTTCAGGAAAGTAATTTAAATGCATAGGAGGGCTGGAATTAATTATTTGGGAGCACTTTTCAGATTGATTGCAATATATGGGCCACATCTTGTTGGCAGGTGTGATTGTGTAGCATTGCAGAGATTGCCATGTCTAAGTGAGACCAGAATTTGACTTTTAAACAGTTGTTAAATTTGACTGTCCAAGGATCCACTAACAATGGGCTCTTCAGTCTTTCATACAGTTTACTAACATGCTTCTATAGCTGTTTGTGCTCATCAGAGGAAATAATTTTGGAACTCTGATAGTGAAAGCCAGATTTAAACACAAGCATGTCTCACCCTGTGTTGCATTATATTTTGCAAGGTTTAGTATCGGCTCCTTTATAATGGGATGAGGTGGTTGGGAAATTTGAAACCAAACTGGAAATTGGTGTTGTTCTGTACAAATACTGGTTTGCTTTTGGTTTCAGGAGGTACAAGAGTCACTATATAGAGATGAAAGTGTCAAGAGTCGTGATGACTTCTACGATCCTTGTTTTCTACTTCAGCTCTTTAGTGAACTGACCAGACCAGGTAAAGTGAATGTTTCTCTTCAATATTTAGTGTCATTTGCATGGCTCCATCTGTAGGTCTGTTACTCTTGATCTGCGAGCTAATGCTACAAAGAAATTTGTGCCTGGCTTTGGAGAGAAGAAACATATATCATAAAGTCTTTTGGGTTTTTTTAAGGCACTTTTCCAAATAATGCAATGTATCTTGTGAGATTTGGCTACTCAGAAATAGAGCAATGTATCAGCAGACAGGTGGCCCTGCCAAGCTGCTCTTGTCCAGAGGCTAAGTGCTCCCTCATAGGTCTTTTAAATGTACTGGGTTAACCCTACGGAGAGAGATTGATGTGCTGAGATGAGGAGAGGTTTTTAAACTGGAACTGGGAACAGCTTGGAAGAGACAAAAAGTAGACAAAGATTTGTCCTCTGAGCTATCGAACAGCATTCTGTATATTACAAAAACCAGCACAATGTAATTATAAAATAGCATGAGTGATCAGTAGAGAATATTCCCCACTGGAAGGTTGTGTTTTTTCTGGTGAACATGTAGAGCTGTATTCTGCATCAGCTATGGTGTTACAGCAATGTGATGAGCAAAATGGGCATGAGAGGGATGGTACCTTCTGCTGCTACATGCAGTGCCCCACCTGCAGCTGGTAGGACTGCTCTGATCTGAGGCTGCCCTGTGGCTGAGTTTTTGGGAGCAGTGATCGTCTCCTTTCAGCCATGCTCTCAGTGGCAGCTGGGCAGAGGTAGGGGGCAGGTTGGAGAACATGCCCTGCAATATTGGAGGAGTTCTCTGGGCATAAAGCAGAAGCCACCATTGCTGGGGAATGGTGAAGGTGTTTCTTGACCTGAGTGAATCTCTGCAGGGGTATTGATTTTTGTGAGGAACACCACGACTGCATTGACTGAAGATCTGGCCTGTTACAGGCTGTGGCTATAGTATGGGGAACTATCATAAGGAATTTCCCAACCAGCTCACTCCCTCTGTTCATGATGGTTAACCACTGTGGGTAGTTACAGCTGGGTTTGGCTTTCCACAACAGTAACATCAGAAGTGATTGGCAGGCTGATAACTGTCTTTCAGTGAAATCATACTTACAGTCCTTCTTTGTTCACCTATACCCTTATAGTACAGTACCTGTTTGTGTGTTCTTAGCTATAATTGTAAACCACGCTGTATAATTTTGACAGCAGTAAAAAGAACTGTCTTTTAATTTACTGAGGGAAAAAAGGTACCGGAACTGTTTGGCATTTTGCAGTAGGATAGATCTTAGACGATCCAGTTAATGCTGGGTCTTCAGGATTGTTACTGATGAAAAGCATGGACAGCCAGTGTGTTTTGAACCTGAGTGTAATAGTTGAAAAACGCACTGCTGTCATGCACCTGTCATCATCACCCACCACCTGGAGGCCACCACCTTAACTGGTGGGAGGTGTTTGGTGGCTGTTGGTCAGCCTTAGCAGCGCTACAGTCAGGCAGTGAGGATAGCAGCTTGTGTGGGAAGCAGTGGGATTGGGGGATCTCTTGCACATCGTGTTCTTGCGGAGCTGTGGAGGCAGTGGATATTCCGACATAGGCTGACTCTAAAACTGGAGAGAGGAAAAGTAGTTCTCTTAACTGCTCCACACTGAGAGTCTGTGTCCTAAGAGAGGCATTTTTAAAGGGCCCGACTGATTTATGAGTTCAGGTCCCATGGTGCTCTTAAACTATGTCAGTTGCTCTTGGAATTCCCAATTCCTCTTTATTTATTTGCTCTGTGTACTGGCTGCACAGTGCCCTGTGCACAGATGTTATATAACTGCTGAATTTATAAACATAGACTTATTGCACAGTGTTTTAATGCTCACTGAGTAAAAAGTCAGTCTAGAGTTGGGCAGATAGCAAGTTCTGTCTAACTTTAGCTCTGATAAGCATCTTGTGGAAAGCTTTTCCATCATGGTTCTCAAGGTACTTAAAACAAACTGTATGTCAGACATAGAATTAACTTTTTTTTTAATAACAGCTTGTTATGTTATGTTAGTTGCTGAACACACTCTCCAAGGTCAGCTGGATGGAAAATATTTTCACTGCGTGTTTTCAGTGAAAGAGGGTTTTCCAAATAAATCTTTCTGTGACGAGCATGAACTTTACTGCAGAAGTGAGGACCTTGGATTTCACTATGTGCTACCACCCCATAAAATTATCCGCTTTGTCTGTCTAGTTGCTGTACAGTAGTAGTTCTCAAGAACTGCAGTCTGAAGGAGAGCTGTGTGGTGGCTTGCTGTGAAAGGGCAATACAACACATACTTGATTCTGTACTGAAGAGGGGTTGTTGCATACGCCAGGGCTGTGTGTGGTATGTCCATAAGTGATGGAGAATCCTCTGCAGGCAGATGAGTTTTAGATCATCTTTGAATGTTCCCTTGGGATTTAACAGAAAGGATCCATTTCCCAGTGCTTACTTTGCACCCTTGCATCTTGCCTGAATAGTGGTAAGTGCAGAGTTGCTTTGCCACAGGCAGAAGGTAGTAGAAGGCATAGATCAGGTGTCTCTCTGGGCTCTGTTTCCTGCCCTGTTGTTGCTACTCCTCTCACCATATTTACTTTGACAGTCAGGTGGTGGCCTTTCCCAGTGCTTGGAAGTAGAAGGGGGTAGACCTGTATCTGTATGAGCTCTGATGACGTGGGAGGTATCCCATGCTAACAAACAAGGGATCTTTTTGCTCACTGAGAGAATGACTGAGGTGTTTTGCATTATGCCCGTTAAACTTAATGTGCTTTGGTGAGGAGTGGTGTAGGGAAGTGTATGGTAATTACTAGCATTGAAATAACTTGTAAAACAACTAACTTAAAAGATCTGTTATTGCAATTCAGTGATGCCTTTGCCTTGGTTACGTAGCAGTGGGCTGGTTGGGAGGCAGTGCTGGGAGGTGGAGACCCTGCCGTTGCCTGGCCCATGACTAACAAAGCTGGGTATGAAACTGCCAGGCACTAAATTGAAGTAGGAGTTCTGGCAGTTGAGGAAAAGATGAGAGAAACAGCCCAGCTGCTGCTGTGGGGACATAAATAATCTGTGTTTTTTACATAAATATACATTTTATATATATATATGTAAGTTGTGTGTGGGTGGTGGTGGGGGAGGAAATCAATGGACAAAATACAGGTACTTGTCAATAAGACTACAGCCTCCTCTTAAAGAGGAATATTTGTTTCTCAAACTTCCTCTTGACCTTCAGTGTGAATTACAAGAGAATATGTGAATATTGTTGCTAAACTCGGAACCGCAATACATTTGTACTTTAGGTGGTAAAATACAACTGAGGTGCCATTGTACTCCATTACTGGTGAATGGAATAGAAATAGCACAGGAGATATTCTGGAGGTTTTACATCAAGTCATTTGTAGACATCAGTGGGTAGAAATGGCACCAGCTCTTCAAAACACACGGCCCTTAAATGAGAAACTCTAAATCCTGATTGCAAAATGCTATGGAAGATAAATGTTAGATTCAAGGGTGTGTTTTCTGTTTGACTGGTTACTATTTATTGCTGGATTTTGTTTGTCGCAGAAGGGCATAGGGGTACGGTTTAGTACTTCGCTTGGAGCATGCCTTACCAGCAGAATTGCTTCTGCCTGCATGGTAACAACTGGTGTGGCTAATGGCTTATTTATGTATTATTCTCCTGTCCATTCTATTACAGAAGCTTTTCAGTGCAGATAGGCATTTCATTGGCTATGCTCATCTTTCTTTCAGGCACAGACTTATCAAGTGCCCAGAAAATGTTTTGAGGAGGAGAATTTTCCCTTTTGTTCTTCTTTGTGCTTAACTTTCCTGAAACAGTGAGATATGTGATGTCTTTACAGGATTTACTCCTAACTTTGCATGGTCTAGCAGGTAGAATCATCTTTGTCTCACGTAAATGAGACTAACCACATTCATTTTGTCCCAGGTAAAGAATTCCTGTTCAGAGTGTTTTGCAGAATGCCTTTGTTAGCTGAAGAATCCTTCAGCATGCAGTAAAGTAATAGTTTGTAGGGGTAGATCTAGAAATAGGTGTTTATGAACAGAAGTTTTGTTAAGGATTATAGTGCTGGTATATACTCTATGAAATGTTGATATAATTCACTGGGTGTCTGTCTTTCGTTTCTTTCCCTCTTCCCACACAGAGTGTGTAGTGGCATGTCACAAGTTTGTCGAAGTCAACGGCCTGGGTCTAACAGTAGCTGCCCTTAGCAGCTATGATTCCAACATGAGAGCAGCTGCATATTTTGTCCTGGCTTCCTTTCGTTCTCATCTGGAAGGAGCTCGCTTTCGAGAGAAGAGTCAGGTAAGACTGAGTTCAATTGATAGTTTGCCAGGTTAGACATTTTAGGTTGTGGACACTTATGGGTGAGTGGCTGCTTTACTTATCCATCTACGTGCGTATGGTGAGAGAGCTATTCCATTGTTTTCCCTCTATTGCTCTGTGTTTCCTCCTGTTATAATCAATGGGCAGAAAAAGGGGGGAAAATGTGTTTTAGAAATTCTTAGGAATTTTATTTGTATAAATGGAAACCCTGGTAGGATTAGTATTTGATTTATGGCCTATGAAATATCCTGAAAGTCTGTTTATGTATTCATGCTCTCCTGTTGTATTTGTTTGGGTTATGGTTCAAGCTTTTCTCCCCTGTGCTCTTGTGCTGCAGTTGCTCTATCTCTTGGATGCTGTGCAAAATGGAATCGGGCAGCCCAACCTCAGATTTACCTTCTCTTTGACCCTCTACATTGCTCGTGTGGCACAGCAGATTCTGAAGCCAGGTACTGTAACCCACTGTGCGTGTTGAACTCCTGGAGTGAGTCACTGTGCATGGCGTAATGTCCATGACCGATACTGGAAGATGAGATAGCTGTGACACAGGTAGAAGCCATGAAGTATGCTTTCCTGTGTTTCAAAGGAAGACTCCACTGCTCATGGGGGACATGTCTGATCTGTAGGTTAAAAATTTTGATTGCTTAACGTGAAGTGTTAGGCTTGATTGATATGTGGAGAGATTTGCCTCTTACTTTGCTGTAGATCTCTTTTTGTCAATGAAGTAATGTTGGATTTCCTGAAATCAAAGTCATGTTGAATGTTTAGCCTCTCACCTGCTTTGTGCGCACTCTAAACAAGCTTTTCATTTTGGGGAAGAGAAGAGGAGGGACAGCCTTAGAGCAGAAGGCCTCCTCACTGTACTTAACATAGCGGCGTTCTGACAGCTAGCTGAAACACTGGAAAGTACAGGTTCCATTTATTTTTCTGTGTGGTTGTGTATTGTGAACATTGTTCTCCTCCACAATAACCATTGTTTCCCTTCACAGAGGAGCACATGTATATGAAGGTAAACAGATTCCTTCTGTCACACCAGTATTTGGACCTGAGGAAAGTACCAGGGTTTTTCCAGCTTTTCTACAGTTTTGATTTCGAGGTAATGTGAGAATTCCATCTTAGGTATCCACTAATTCTTCAGAAAGTAATAGAAAAAAACCCATAAAAACACAATAAAATCTTATTCTTCTATAGGTAATGAATTACAGGCATATTTGTTTTGTTTTATATTTGAAGTAGAAGCATAATTTTGGGGGTTCTTTGTTGTTTTTTTAATAGTAACACATAATGAAATCATGAGTTATGCTGTGCGCGCTCTGTAAGCGCAAAAAACCAGAATGTTCTGCCCTAGCTAGCTTACCTTCATATTTGATTTTAGATGATTAACATTGAGTTCAATTGAGATATTTTAGAAACAGCAACTTTTAAATTTCCATTATCAGTGCATATTTGGGCTGCAGAGTAACTTCCTGATGGATGTTATTGATTAAGTTTGATAGGGATGAAAATGGAGAAGTCCAGAAAAAGCTGTTAAGCACTGTGCTGGCACTCCCAGGGAACCAGGTTTTTTGTGCTCTTACGAGCAGGCATTATTTCGAAATGTCTGATGGTGGTATTTTTGTTATGGCTTCTAGTACAAAACAGAGCGTGAATGGATTCTCAGACTTCTTGGAGAAGGGCTGCGTGATAAACACTGCTACGAGCTTTATGACTACCAGAGGATTTTCCAGGTCATTCTTTCCTTTTTCAACAGTCCTTTGTGTGATGAGGTCTCCCAGGTAAGAATTTTCTTTTTTAAAAAAAACAACCAACCACTCACAAAAAAATTCAAACCCACAAAAGTTTGTATGTTTTGGAGATCTTAAACAACTACAAAGCAGAAAGGAGCAGTTGACTCTTCCTTGCCCTCTTGAAAATCTGTTCCTTGTTGATTTTGCATTTGTGTGGAGGGGGAAATAATCACTTATGTCTAAACCATAGTCACATCCTTGTCCCCTGAAATTACAACAGGTCCCTGCCATCATGGAACCTCACTCAATTTCATCAACTGGTGGTCTGGCTCTATTCGTGGAAAGTATTGCAGATACTGCAGTTTTGCTCATATGGTCAGGGCCTTTGGTTTTTTTTATGTCTCCTTATTCCCTAACCAGCATGTTACCTGTACAGTGCTTTAGCAGGAAGAAAACTCATGTGCCCGAGGCTCTTATGTTCACAAGCATCCACCCTGAGAAATCCAGTCTGCTAAAACTATCTCAGTTAGGTATCGACATGTTGGACAAAAAGAGAAAATTATCTTGCTACCTTAAGACTGCTTTGAAGAGTTGTGTCAGTGTGTGTGAAGCCGTGCAAAGAGAATGTCTTTTCTTCCCTGGGGTTGCTAAGAACATGTGGTATTTGGTAATACATTTTAACTTTAAGTTGATCAGATCCCAGATACCAGTCAGATTGCTAATTATATCCTTCTGAAAGATTGATAATAATTAGATCCTGACTATATTCTAATTTTGTAAAAGAACAAATTATATTTTCTGTTTCAGAGTCGTATTCTGGAGATACTACAAAACGCTGCCCATGTCACCAGAGCTGCCTATGAGCTGATACAAGATCATAGCCTCTTAACCTGGTTACTGCACATCTTAGAGAAAAGGTAACTATGGAAATACTAGTGGAATGGGAACAATTTTACTGTCCACAGTAGAATAATTATGTAACTGAGTATGAAAACAAGGGTGACAGATACAGAGGTGGCCTGTCAGTGGTTGTGACATTTGGCACCTAGGGCCATACTGGCAGGATTTGCTGAGCTCTGAAGTGTGTGTTTGTGTTTCTAAAAACAAACCCCAGACGCTTTATGGTTGTAGTAGGGGGGATGATGCAGGGGGGACTTCGTGTTTTTAATAATGCTTTCTTGAAAAACTTATAAAACAAAATGGCACCTTTTTTTATATATATATATACACACACACACACGACGCTTTCATTTCAAATACCCACAATTCACATCCTGTCGTAGGACCTCCTACACAGTACTTGGTATGATAATGAATTTGAGCTGGCTATAACATTTCTCCTCCCACTTCTTCCTCCTCCCCTTGTCTCTCCCTCACATATGTGCACACACACACATAAAATCTCTTTTGCCTAGATTCCCCTGGCAGGTTCAAGCAAGGTTTCAGGATCCATCTGCAGTGGGATTTCCAGTGAGCACCCCACAATAGGAGCTGCAGAGCGCATGCAGTTCCCAAAAGCTGGTGCTGGGGCCAAGTACTGCTCCCCTGTTGTGCACCTCTGTTTGGTACAAGTTGGTGCACTTGGAAGTTAAAAAGTCTGGATTTGGCCTCTGGCACCCAATAGTTATTTTGTGATTGTACTTTTGAGGAGTATTCTTCTTGCATCCTCTGTATAAAAATGAGATTGTTCCCTCCTCCCTTAGAATAACAAAGTAAATATGGCTCCCGGTATTGTGCTGTAAGCATTGCTGTTCTTGAAGTCTTAGGATCGTAAGGAGGCGAGCTATCTTGAACAGTAACCGCTCTAAAGAAGCGGTGGCCATGGTTGCAATGTAATGGAATACTTGGCAGAGCTCTGTAATGAAGGATGCGAGTCAGAAATCACTAGTCTCATGCAGGGGCTTCGATACACTATTTTGTTTCCCCAGCAGCAGTATGGCAGGAGGAGGTACTGGGTGTTTTCCTTGTCTGAGGAGGGCAGTAACCAGGGCCTCTGTGTGGCCGGGGCTTCAAAGGGGTGTGCTCTCGTGCCCTGCTGGGGTCCTGGCTGAGAGGCACCTGTTGGCATTCATGGCTCCAGAAGTGCCCTAGAATATGGTCCCCTCTAGGTGATGGACTGGTTCCTGATTAGGATCTGCCATCCAAATGCTTCTTTTTGCTTCTTTTTTTTGTTTGTTTTTCAGGTTTCTGGAAAACAAGCTGTTAAATAAAATTATTTCCTTACTCGATACTCTGTGGCTAACAAATTTAGGAGGCAAGAGAGAAAGCAAGAATCAATCCCAGGAGAACAGGAAGTTTCTTCCTATTCAGTTTGTAAATGAATTTCTGTATGTTTTAATCACACTAATCAAACACATTCGGTAAGTGCGGTTTTTTTTTTAATCAATTTGCATCTCATCCTCTGTCCAGTTTGAAATTTACTAAGGCCAGAAGAATTTCTTGATCTCTGGTAGCTTAATGCTTTTTTTCTCCTTCCGTTCGAATGTTGACTAGTGAATTTTGATGAGATTTCTTTGACGNCAGTTTGAAATTTACTAAGGCCAGAAGAATTTCTTGATCTCTGGCAGCTTAATGCTTTTTTTCTCCTTTAGTTTGAATGTTGACTAGTGAATTTTGATGAGATTTCTTTGACGGGAACGTTTAGCTGTTTAAATACATGGGGAATAAAATAACAGCTGATGCACAGTTAGTGTCAGGTTCTACATCCTTAATTACTGGCCAGTTTTAGCTGCTATGTTTTACCTTTTTCCTGCTGGATTAGAGCATGCGGTTAAAATGCTATTTGCTGCAAAGATCTTTCATAGTCTGAAAGTTTAGACTTTCTGTATCTGTACCATGCCTGCAAATTGTACAGGGAGAAACCGTGCAAAGTTGTACACAACAATGTTAAGAAGGAGTCAGTCTCTTCTCTCCAGATCTAGTGCACTTAACCTGTCTAAGCGCAGCAGTTGCAACAGGGATAGTAGAAAGCAAATGGGTAAGCAGTTCTGTTTGGGTTCATATAAGCACCTGCAGCTCTTGGTGCAGACAAGTATTGCCACAACCTGGAGAAGCTGTGTTTATTTCCTCAAAATTTTGAAAATTCATGCAAAATAAAGAAGCATAGGTAAAGCTCCAGAGCTGTCCCATCTTCCTTGTGTGCCATCTGCCTTTGCTATTTACAGGCAGGAGGGCAAAGACTGTGTTTCGTGGTCTGTTCTGCCAAACACTAATGGAGCAAAGTACTGGTGATTCGGTGGGCATGAAACTAATTATTACTGCATCCTGAGAAACAAAAGTATATGTCTAAAGAACTGCAGGAGAAAACTGTAGGAAGAAAACTGTAAGGAGAAAAAAACTGTGCTTATTTTATTAATTAGTATGCAGAAAAATACATGGCCCTTTTGTTTTCTTTTCATAGGACTAATTTAGATCCAGTCAAACTGACTCAGTTTTTCAGTACACTCAATTCTGTGCTGGAATATCGTGCTATAGTTGTTGAGGCCTTCAAAGAAATGAGCCGATTCACTGTGAATGACAGCGTTCTCTCAAACAAAGAGATCCTGCTGCTGCTGCATAAGTGGAGCGTCCTCGAAAAAGACCTGCAACTGCAAGAGGATATGCAGGCTCTTGCTCAGAAATACCAAATCAAAGAATTGCTTAGTAAGTACTAAAATAATTCAGAAAGTAATATTGTTGAGGCTGTTACAAGCTAACCATGCAAGTGAGGCAAACTTCATAGAAAGAAGTATTAATAACTTTTGCCAGACAATCTGATATAGCTTGGGGGAGGAGGAATGGAAATGGAAAGCCATTTTTCAGGTCTTTGTTGTGATGATTTCTAACTTTAACACAATTCTGGAAGCTTTGGAGAAATATGGTTTTAAAAAGGCAGAGAGCTTTAAAATGAAACTTAGTTGCAGATCTGGCATCAGGCTTTGAAAAAAAACCTGGTGCTTGGAGGCTTTGTGCTCAAAGATTTGAACCATTCTGAGTGTGGATGGTGGATCTGAAAGTGAAAATTGAGTAAAAAATAGCAGCAAAGCAAGCGAAAATGAAATAGTTAATTTTTCTTACTGTTGTCAGTATTGAAAGAAAGCAAAAATACATTTGGACTTGTATGACTTCTGTCTTGTTGTCTCTGTGAATAAAATGTAGAAGGAATTTTGTAGTGGGAGGTGTTAAACAATGCTGGTTTCCTTCAAAAACAAGTGCTCTTGGTGCACATTGAAACTTCCATAGGTTTCTTTAAATGTTCTGTATCAGTCAAACTAATTTTTAAAATATCACTGTATTTAAGGGATACTGTAAAAGCTTTAGTTCTTATAAAGTTTTTTCATACCCTTTCAGTGTCTTCCTGAGGACTTTTAGAGAATTATAGTGACATCTGCAACTTACTATATGTGGGGTTTAAAAAAATCTGCTGCTCCAAGCCTCAGCAGCTTATAAAGTAGTCTGAAATACAGATCCTTGTCTGAATTTTTTTTCTGAGTTTACATTTCAAGAGTTGACCCCATCCCCCACAGCCCCTGGGAAGAAATACTGAAATGCATTTAGTTGATTTTTAAGCTGCAGAGTGCAACATAATTGAAAATTCTGATGATTTTCTCAATGACTCCTTGAAGACAGATAGCCATAAAATGCTCTGCGCAGTGGGGTGGTGGCAAAGTGCTGTTGCTGTTTGGGAGCTTTGCTGCTCCCGTGACATAGGCAGCATCTAACAGAGGGCAGCCCCGCTGGTACACAGTTCAGCTGCCTCTCTCTTCCCTGGGGGTGTGAAAAATTCACATGCCCTTGGTTGGCAGCACCTCGGCAGTCAGACACTCGGCCAGCACGCGGCTGTGCTGGAGGAAGGCAGACTTCACTGCTTTAGCCCGTGTCATTCAAAAGCACCATAGCTGTGCTGGTATCGCCTTCTGTAGGCAGGCGTGCGCTGTGCTGGCCCACAGAACAGCAGCTTGAGCGTTTCTCACGAGGTGGTGTAAATAATGTAGCCTCACTGGCAAAACTGCCTCTTGTGGACCTCTGAAATACTGCCTTGGCCTTGCTGGGCTTTGGGCCAGGGCCTGGGTGGCATTATTGCTCACCTCAAAGTTCATCAATCCAGTTCGAAAAGTGTTTCAGCCTGTGCGTCACTGGGAGCTGCCTGTAGCCCGTTTTCTCTGAATTGCATAGGCTCAATTAGGCTGCTAAATAAGGCTAGTACTTACCCTTTTAGCAACGGAAACAACACATGATACTGTCTTTCTTGCATAATTTTGTACCAAGAAAATGCTTTGGAATATCAGATGTTTGTTTTGGTGGTGGTTTTCTTCTTACAGGAAACATTAAAGAAAAGAACAAATCTCAAGCCTCATCTCGTGCGTATCATCACATTCGAAAAAAGAATGCGATAGAAAGAGAAGACAACACTGCTGCAGACCTGAAAGTCTCCGAGCTGGAAAAATGCAGAGATCATCTGAATTCCATATTCGCCCACTGGGAGCCTGTTTTCCCAGCGCTGCCTACCAAACATCCAGGGGAGCCCCTCAAATCTGCTGACCTTGTGGATGAAACAGTCGGTCTTACCTGTGCGTCCGCTTCCATAGTAACTAAATGGCTGGTAAAGTCCATGCTTGAGCACAGCCTCAGTATGCAAAATGTTTCATTAACTCTGCGGTGGCTACAGAATTGCATCTTGCCTCACCCGGTGGCAGTGCAGGAGATGCTCAGGGATGAGACGCTGAGAAACAACATCTTCAAGTTTTACACCCGGGTCTGTGAGGCCAGCAGTGGGACGCCTGGACTCCTTAGAGAGCTCTGTGTGTTCAGTTCAATCATGCTTCACCTTATGGACGCTCAGGGCCTGACCAACAACAGCTTTCATGAACTTGTGAAAACATTGTGCACGTTGGCAATGACGGAAGAGGATGCAAATAAGAAAGGTAACCAGTCCTTTGCTTTTCACTCGTGTTGCAAGGTGCGAATGGTAGAAAATAGGTATTTAATTCATCAAAAGTCTGAAGTTTGCCTGTGTCGTCTGTTGCGCTCGTCACTTCACAAAGTAAAAGCTATGTCTTTGGTGGTGTGGGCACAGGGGTTGGTAGCACAGAATAGGGTCACACGTAGGGGTTTCTGATAGTACAAGTCACACTCCCCCCATCTAGGGCAAGAGTTAGGAAACGTGTTTTAAAACGTGGGTCTGGAGGTAAAATAGTTTGGTTTTGTATTACTGTGTGGAAATGGAAGAATATGTGTTCTGATTTTTCTCTAATTTTTCTTCCACAGCTGTTTGTGTATTCCTGACTTCTGTTTACATTGGGGACATATGGCTTGGAGCACAGGAGCCAGATATGTTAATAACCCATGTCAAATTGATCTGCAGTACTACAGATGATAAATTGGAAACTCATAAACAAGGAGAAGAAACTATTATGCCTCTTTGTAAAACCCTTTACTCGGCTACATTGGGGCATTAATTCAGTGAACTGACACTTAATCTTTAATGTTATATGCTCTGCCATCGTTGCTGCGAGCCATGAAACCCTCCTGAACTGTTCTCCATACAAATCTAACTAGTTTTGTCATAAAGATCAATATTTTATTACTGTGTGCAAACTCAGAGGGGGAAAATTGTATTTATCATCTCTCGGTGGAACATTAAAGCCATAATTTCCCTTTTCTTGAACAATATGGGACACTGAATGTTATTTATATCATTTTTATTACAGGCGTTTTTAACTTTATGAAGAACCAAAAAAGAGTGATTAGTGCATTGCCTCTGGACTGTATTTCAGTCCCCATGTAGTTAAAATCCATCTTTTCTCCAATATAAGATGGGGAAAAAGACTGCAGAACTTCACCACAGTGTGGTATAAGTGCAAAGAACGAGTAGTCAGAGGATTAGCAACAGCGATTTACTATTTCTTGAAGAACCCAGTTTCTTTCATGATACATGATACCAAAACCAGTATGAATAGAAGACTCTGAACACTGGAATCATGATGGTCTGGGATTCTTTTTGTTTTTAAATTAAACTGCTTTTGAGAGCATTTATATCAGAGCTGGTCTGGTTTTATTCTCCTTTCTGTTTTGTTTGGGTTTTTTAATTAGAAAAAGCCCTGACCATCACCACTGCTGGGACTTGCAACAAAGGCCCATCTTCTCTTCACTCTGAAAAGATGAGAGATGGAACTAAAACCCAAATGACTTGCTGCTCATTGATTATACATGGTTTTTATTGGAAATTCTCTGTGAAATCCGATAAATTTTTCTTGAGTGTAGCCTCGAGGGCAGTTTAACATACCATTCCAGATATGCAAACATACGGAGCCTGAACTTGAACCTTTGAAATGTAAAACAGGATTTATTAAATTGACTCATGAATATGTGCTGTGCCTAGGAACTTTTCAATGTATAAATTCTGTACAGGGGGAAAAAATCAGAAATGCGTGCTCCTTGTCATGTTTATGTAATGTGCTTTTTTTTTTTTTTTAATAAAAAACCCATGAGACACAAATAATGAGGATTGCTCCTACAGGTAAATATTCTTGTCCTAAAGAAGCCATAATATCTATATCAAGACTTGATTTAAAATGAAAAAATATTTCTTGAAAAGCTGTGAGCCTGTTAGAGGCTAAATTTTGTGTCATATAAAATCTCTAGGGTGTGACAACAGGAAACTTTCTTTGCGATGGAAAAAAAAAAGTATTTTCCTTAATTAAAAAAAACAGGTAAAATGAAACTAAAGGAGTTCCAAAACAAAATATGTCCTGCCATCTCATCTAACTGGAAAATATTCATGACACATAGGGAAAGAGTTTTTCAGCTGTCTTGAGGGACTGAGCACATCTGACAGTGGTTTATAGTATGATTTCCTTGAGAGAATTAATGAGGCAAGACCGTTCAACCAACCTAACACCAGTAATGCAGAAACATGTTTTCTCTACCCAAAACTATCTTAATTGGCAATAAATTAAATTAATTTTCCCCAAGTTGATTCTGTTTTGACCCTGATGGTAACTGGTAAGCGATCTCCCTATCTTAATCCTGACCTGCGAGCTTTGTCATCCCACTGCCCTGCCCTGTCCTCCTGCTGAGGGGGAGTGCGAGAGCGGCTGGGTAGGCACGGGGCAGCCAGCCAAGGCCAACCCACCACAATATGCCATGTTGGGGTAGTGTAGCCTGTCCCATCCCTTAATAAAATAACAAACCCCAAAACCTAAATGCCGCAGCCCCGTTGTAACACAGTCTCCAACAAGTTGCAAGCCCAGAATGTTTTTGGGTGTGCACTTGCGTGCACTGCAATAGCCTTTCACGTGCCCTTTGGCCAAGTTTACTTAAAAAAAAATAATTGTGTAACTGTGGCGCCTGCGGGAGCAGAATTGATGTGTTGATGCTCAGCCAGTTGGAAGAGTGGTTCTTGAGTGAGATCTGATTCTAGAGATGGGTACAGCAGATGCAAACGGGTATGCTAAATTCCTTACACTTAAACAGCTATTTGCACACCTTGGTATTTCCCTCTGTGGATGGAAATAGGGGTTTCTGAATGCAGGTTGTCACTGCTAAAATCAGGAAGATAACTTCCAAGCCTACAGCGGGCTTTAGCTGATGAGATGCACACTGCTGTAGAAGTGGAAAGTAGTATCAGGAGACCGCGACTACGACTGGGGCTGGTCATGCACGTTGGTACGCTTTCCTTACAGTAGCGCATCTAAATCCTGAATCCGTGCCAAGGGGTCATACTTAAATGATGATTTTCTAACGGCCTTAAGTATTTTGAAAGGCGCAGCAGTGAGCGCTTCTCCCTAGCTTGTAACATTTTGTTAGTATCCGCAATGCCGCTATTATCAAACTACTCAAGGTTGGAGGAGAGGATGGTTCATACGCATTTCTTTTCCTTTTTTTCAAATGGGAGTTTTGGAAACAGAAAAAGAAAAATAATGCAAATGAACTGACAATTGAAAGCTACTAGCCTGTCATGTAAAGAGATAGGTAGCTCATACGGGCTTATCAGTAAAGAGAACGTAGCTGTGCATGTGGCTGTGTATGTGGGAACTTAAAAATAAGGCTTAATCTCTCACTGCCTCTGAGCTTCAATATATTCTAGTAATGTGGCAATTAAAAGATAATTATGAAGTCCTTCTAGAAATAATGGTCAAGTATCTTTAAAAGCCATAGATGGTTAGCAGTTGAATGATTTGTATGTGTGAATTACTGCCAACATATTCAAAATGCATTTTAATAAATTATCTAGATGGAGAGTCATTATCGTAAGAAATTAAGCTTGATTAAAATAAATTGTGGAGAGCATTTGGAAATGGAAAACTTGCCCCAGATACGCGGCTATGTTTTAAAACAAGGAATTTCTACGGTGTAATACCAGTTACTCACTTGAATGCTGTTGTGATGAGAACCATGTGGATGAAGCTCCAGAGGGCTCTGCGGCGGGCCCGGCGGTCTGGGCTGCCCTCGCAGAAGTCATGGCCAGGACAGGCCTTTGGAGCCTTTTACTCAAAACTCACAAACACTCAGTGAAGTCAACAGCCCAGAAGAACATGTTGCTTCCTGTTGTACCTGGTGTATAGACCATGTACGCTTTGAGTTGCAGGTGGGGCTCCTCAGGATTTGAAATGGATCTCAGCATTGGGCTGCTGGCGCCAGTGCTCAGACGAGGACATCTGACACGTTGGCAGGAGAGGATCTCACACAGCCTGAGCAACTGGGCAGAACGAAGTGGCTTTTGTGGAAGTAGTGGTTTGGGGTGACATTTTTACAGAAGTCAGCTATGTCTTTGCACCAGCAGCATGAGCTGATTTGGGTCACGCGTCGCTGACTGACGGGTGCAGCATTGCAACCATCCACGAATGCTGCAGGGAATGCACAGGGAAGGCCTCAGGGAATGGAGGACTCTGGGGCAAGGGGAAATAAAGTGCTCGCTGTGGAGAGCAAAGCACTGGAAGGGCCTTGAAATGGGTACGTATGGAAACGTCACAGAAGGAAATGCATTTCCCCCCACCCTCCCCCCCGCCAAGTTAGGTGCTATAAGATAGGGTTGCATTTTGCTTACTGTTTATATACTTCATACTATATGCCTTCCAGGTAATTTGAAAGGAAAAAAAACCCAACAGTCTTTTCAGTGTTTATGTACTTTGAGTCATGTTCCAGTGCAACTAATGAAAGAACACCAGTTGTTATGAATGGGAGCATTCACGTGATTCAGAAATCCCCCTGGAATCCATTTGTAGAGAAGAGATTCTTGAAAAACAAGATGATATGAGTCAAGGAGGAGGACGCTGGAGCAGACTGTGCTGGGTGGCGGTGCAGAACTGTTGCAGGAGAGGTATTCTAGCTCAGGTTAGAGAGACGAGGAATTATCAAAGTGCAGCTGCTTCATCCTTGTGGAGGAAAATGGGTCTAGATGCTGAGGTCTTCTTCAGACTGTCTTTGATGATTCTGTGTGATTGCAGTGGGGTTAAAGGTCACCATCCCAATTTGCAGGAGGAGAGCTGGTCCCAACAAGGGGCTTGATTCATGTCTCCTGTGAGAACTACTTCAGCTCTAGCAAAAGGTAAGGGTATCTGAGGGGAGGGGAAGGCTGTGGTGGCCATCTGAGTTGACTGATGGAAGTCTTTACTTCTCTGATGTATATCTGTCCGCCTTGCACCTTCAGTTCCTGCAGCCTTTCCTTGTTTTCTCCATCTGCCCATGACTCAGTCTGATTCAACAGACTTTACGCCTTGACAGGTTTCCAAGCCCAACACCAGTAGCAGCAAACTGCAGAAGTGTTTATCTCAGAGATTAAAAAATCTGGAGATTCAAAAAAACCCCAAAAACCACCAACAAAAAACCCCAACCAGAATACAAACATATGCCTGGTGGTTTGGTCTGTCTCTTGTGTTTAAGGCTTTTTTAACACAGCCCAACCCACCCACTCTCTGATAACATCACAGCCCACTCTCCCTGTATGCAGCATAAGGCTGCTCTGGCAGCGCTTCGCTGTAGGAGTTTTTGCTGCCTGCTTGGGGACGTGGAATTTCTAAGCTTCTCCTGAAGTTTCGAATGAATTTTGGGTTGTCCTCAGCCCACCAACTAGCTATGCACTCTTAACACCTGTTCCAGCCCTCGCTGCCTTCCTCGGCCCGACTCTGCAGTTCCAGCTTCGTGCTTACTGGAGCTCTAAGGGTTCCTCGCCTTCTTGAGGACCTTCGCCTGGTTCTGCCTGGGTTTGGTGGAGCTCCACGGGCGAGGAGAGGTGCAGACAGCAGAGGCCACTGAAAGGGGAGGGAGTGCGAGTGGCCCTTCCGACTCTGCTCCAGCTGAGCTAAACCCGTCCTCTCCACCTCACTAAAAAGCTTCTGTGACCCTCAAGGAGGGCTGTGGCTTCTGTTAAGCTGTTTGTCAGCCCCAGCTGACAGCAGGCAACTCTGGCAGAAATGCGATGTAGCTTTTGTGGTTTTGCCAGCATTTTCCTTTGATATAAAATATGGCAAACAGAATTCCCATTTTCCTAATGCCTGGGTAACTGGCAGGTACCATTGCAAGACTGTTCAGTATTAACATTTTCTTCTCCACCTACCATTTCAAAATGAAAGCAAAAAGCAATCGGTTACTGGTAGCAAAAGTGTATTTCTGGGCAGCTGGTAAAAACTAATGACTTGATTCAGTAAGACGCTCACTTGAGACAGCTAGTGCTGCCGTTAGCTTTTTAAAGGCTGTTCTAGGTAAACAGTGTTTTAATAAATTTTAAATAACCCAAATATTTTTTTGCAATAGAAAAGTAAATAAAAAGCATATTCTATCCTTTAGGGAACTGCTGAGCTTTAAGTTAGTGAAGCAAGTTGTAACCCTTCTAGAAGCAGAGTTTTATTGTTGATGTTGCCTTTGACTTTGCTGCTTATTTTTCAGCAGAAGACCAAGCGGAGGTGTCACTAAGATGAAGCTGACGAGTGTGACCTGACGGCAAAGCCAGAAAGAGATGACTTGTGGTTCCCATGATATATAAACAATACGGGTTATGCTGCCTGTTGAGTAAAATCAATGGGGTGCTGCTTTCTTTCACAGCAAGGCAAGCCAGTGAAAACTGATGCTGCACAGACACCCCCGAGGATAACAGGACTGAGCGCGCACTCAGGTGAGCAAGGCAGAACTCTTTACAGGGCTCAGGGTGTAACTGGTACAGACTTACTGCTGGAGGAGTAAATCTGCTCTCAGCCAAATGGGTCTTAATGAGAATCACTCAACTGGCAGCACGCCCTTTGCACTGCGTAACTGGGAGAGGAATTTGAGTCTGAATCCTTACAAAAAGAACATAAGAGAAATTTTACAGTCGTCGTCATCATCAGGATCTAAATTGCTCTTCTAGCAGGCAACCCCAGCAGCGTTGCTCAAATGTGGCCATTGTGACTTCCTTTTATGCATCCAGGACTTTTCAGGTTTGGCCTTTGCTGAAAGACATTTTTCTTCTTCTGAACTAATTCAGGTTTATTCTATCAGTATCTATTCTATAAGCAGCCACAGCACCGAGCTTTTCTCTGCAGTCAGGAGGACAGTACTGCTGGTTTTGTTTAACCTGTTTCAGTTTTAACTCAGGCTCAGATCCCTCCAGGAATGCGTGTTTCATCTGAAAGGGAGGTAGGTGTTTCAGAAGCAACCACATCTGAGTATGGGCTACTGAGATCATTGCAGTGAGGCTGCTCACCGTTGGAACTTCTTTCTTCTACCTGGTTCCCCACAACCACCTGTCTGTAATGCGTGGAGAGGAAAAAAAAAAGTACAGTTTTCAGGGACATCTGTTTAGAAGACAGACAGCGGCAGTTTCATAAGGAGATACATTATCAAATTTTTAAAAAGTATAAAAGATGGTTCTTCTAACACAAAGACATTGACTCCAGCTTGAGAGATGCTTTTGGCCTTCAGCTCTCTTTATCTACCATGAGAATCATGTCCTTACCTGGAAATGGAGTATGACCAACAGCAGAAGTGCGAGCTGTGGGTGATGTTTGGTGACTCCCCCCTTCCCCTTCAAGACTGGACCTTCACTCCAGCCCTTAAGTTCTTTAGTTGGATTTTTAAAGAGGAAACTAGAAACTTTGCTATGACTTGCTCCGTACTGAGGGTGAAGGGAACTGTCATGGCTGTATCTTTCCCAGGGAAAAGAGAAGGGGGATAAGAGCTTCATGTGACAGCGAATGGGTGTACAAGGGAGATGGCCACACTGGGGGCAAGAACAAGAGGGCTGTGGGATATCTGGGGGAGATTCCCTGACACTGAGGTTGGGAAACGGCAAGACACAACTGCAAGGGGTGGCGCAGATCAGGGCAAGAAAATAGGACAAACTAAAAAGGAGCGGGTAGGACGAGGGTAGGAGGAAATTTCCAGTGTACAAACAGCACAAAGATGTATGGTTCTGCTGGAAAAACAAGTTAGTGGTGGGGTGGAGGGGGCGATGATACAAGAACAGCAGAGCGCACCCTGCCTCCTCCTCCCTGAGTCCCCCTCCCAGCAGCTTCCCAGACTTCACCCTTAAAAAATAAATAGCTGACGAGTCCTGGCCTAGAAGCACTAAGTTCAATTCGATATGGCTAAACACAAGATCCCAACAACGACTATTATCCTTAGGGCTTCAAAGGCAGGGAGGAAAACTACATTGGGAAGAAAAATGTAATCCAAAAGTGAGAATGAAAATGGAAAATTTCTGAAAAGTCTTATTAATGTTCAGCAGCCATGGCTTTAGAGATGAGAAAGAAGACATCTTTGACTAAAAGCCATGTTTGTTTCACTGGCTAGACAAATGTAAGAAACTCTAAAAAACAAGATAAAGTAAATGGGATGAAAAGGAAAAGAATTATTTTTAATTATTCGGAGGAAGGAAAATACCAACTTTATAACTTCAAATTTATATTCATTAATTGCTAATGAAAGCTTAAAATATCTGCGCCTGACAAGACTAACACAGCAGGAATTTCGCTTAATGGTAATTAAAAAACCAAACCGAAACAAACCCCAAAAGCCTCAGCCACAGGCCCACCACAGGATGGAGGCAGGCAGGTTTGGGGTTTTCTTTGCTATCATGTAGGCATAGTCAAGAGCTCTCTCTTCTCTCTGTTTGACAGAAGCAAGGCAAAAATACTCTTACCAAAAAAGGATGTTTTCTTTCCATTAAGTAGCTAAATATCATCAGCTAACTATCCATATTTTAAAATCAGCTGGAGAACTTGCATCCCAGAGACCTGGAAACTGTCTGAGAAGAACTCTGGCCGGCTCTTGTTAATCGTTAACCATCCCTGGAACAGCGGGGAAGTTTGAGGAGGCTGGAAGAGCCCTAGTGTCCCAGTACTCAAAGAAAGCGAACTGGTCAAGCCAGGTCACTGTAAGGCGGCGCAACTGACCTCAGCCCCAGGCAAAGTCATGGAATTAAAGCTAAGATAAGATACAACTGAAAAAGTATTTCAAAGGACAGAAAAACTAATTCCAGACAGTGTGGATTTATAGAAAGACAGGTACGGCGAAAAATGTCTGATGTCATTTTTTGAGGGGAACACAATTTGGAGGATAAAGGGAGCCGCATATATGTCGCTGTTTAAAGCACAGTAAGGCCTTTGACTCGGTATTGCGTACTGCCTTCTTTAAAAGCAACTATACCCAAGCCCCACTGAACGGGTGTTACGTGAATTAGGCTTCTCAAAGAGCAACTGGAGAATGATCTCTGGCTGTGGCTGTTTCTGGCAGGGCTCCATAGGCACCCGACCCCGTTCAGCATTTTCATCAGTGATCTGGAAGTAAAGGTAAAGTCACTCTGAATGAAAGATGCAGATAAAGATACAGCGATACAAGGAGGAGCAAAGAGTCGTATAGCACAGACTGGACAGCTAGTTAAGATGGACCTATTCAAACAATATTTATATGTTAAACTTAAAGCCTCAACCCTGGCAATAATAATTTTCATTGAGAACTGCAGATTTTTCATAAAGTGTTATCCCTAAAGACAGTGAATTGTGGCACACAGAAAAGCTTGAGATATTCAGGAAAAAAAAAGGTAGAGCTAATATTTTGCATCTATGGATTTCTGGGGACAGACATCATCTTTGAAAGCCTGAAGTAGGTGGTGCTGTGATTCCAGAATTACATATGTTTATCACACTGTCTATCCACAGCGATCACTTTTTGGCATTCTTCATTAATGAACAACTATGTTATTTTTTTAATGCAAATGCATGTTTAGCTCTAATTTTATTGAAGAAGTTTATAAGTTAAGCCAAGATGCAATGCCAAAGCATTGTGATTTAACTAGGCAGAGAAATGAGAAATATTGACCAACTTAATAAACACAAGAACTTGCTCTCCTCCGCAGAGGTGTAGCGCCTGGGCAGAGACTTCGGGAGCCTGCATCCTTGCCCTCAGTGGGCAGCACTCTCAAGTCTCCTCCAGCGCACGAGTTTTCTGTGGTTTGGTTTATGTCCCTTGAGAGTGAGCTGACATAATCTCTGGACTGCCTGGACTGCCTCTGAGGAGATAACGTTGGATTAGATAATACGGTTGTTCACAGGACACTATTTGAATGAACAGCTCAAGAGTTATTTCACTCCTTTCATTGTCACTTGTAAATGTCTGTCTGGTCACTATTAGATGGAAGCATTTTTGTGTCATTTAAAACCGATTAACAGTTTGAAAGCAAAAAGCCCCATCATTTCAGTTTGTTGGAGAAAGGGGAAGAACTACGAAGAACTTCAGAAAGCAACAGAGAGCACCTTAATGCTAACACAGCCAGCCTGCTTCCCGGTACCTCAGCGGTGCAGTCCACTGCAGAGCCCCCCCTGGATGGATGTTTGCCTGGTGGCCCCAGACTTGGAGAATGTTTGAGCTGCAGCTGCAGAGGGCATGTTCTGACCTCAGGTTCAGCAGACGGTGTCCTCTCAACTGCAGAGTCTCAGCGCGAGGGAGTTCTGGAGGGACACTGGCTACTGGTAAGCGACCTCTGTTCCTGGCTTTGAGTTCACACATACATTCACACAGTAGCTGGTGCTAAACAAAATCCCGGCCCTTTAGTTTTCACTTGGAGATCAGTTATCTCTGAATAACCTCAGCACCACCCTACCAAGTGTGATACCAATCCCAGGCCTCTCTCCAGTGGCGTGATACCTGCCAAAAGGTATGGAGCATGTTTCTTCAGATGACAGGAGTGAGAATACTTTCCTGTAAAGACACCGTAATTTGAGCTCTGTTGGCTGAAGTCTTACACCAGGCTTTGACAGTTTATAGCCAACCATTTTCACAGCCTCTGCTCCTGTGGGTCTGACAGCTGCTTCTGTCAAAGGGAGCTGGTTCTGTCAACATAAAAAGAGAAAGTTCTCCTAATGATGGAGGTGTGAAAGACAGCTTTATCCCTTGAAACCAGAGGCTTGAGAACAGCAAGATTTGTTATCTGCTGTTTGAGATTAAATTCAGAAATTGTACTGGGGAGAAACTGGGATAGATCCCCAGTAACACTGCATGTGGGAAGCCCGCTGTAAAGACTTAGCTGTCTCAGCTTCTTCTGACACAAGGAATGATGCAGACCTCAAACAGGAGACCTCAAGTAGACTCTCTTGTGAGAAGCCCAACCGTGAGGTTTCAGTACCACTGAGAAAGTGGGTTCTTTCTGAGCTCTAAGCCAATCTCAGCTAGGAAGTTCAAGATACCTGCATGTGAGAATACGTGATTACTGCCAGTGAGAGCCAGTAGGTAGAGATAGCAGTTGAGTATATCTTAAGTGACTTTATAGACAGACAAATTACCTTGACTCCAGGAAACAGTCTACTGTGGTAGGAAAGGAGGGCTGAAGAAAGTAGAGAACAGGAGCAGCTGCCTTAAGAAAGTAGAAAACAGGACCGTGGTCTGCTTAGCCAGAGAAGTACCTTCTTACCATAGTATTAAAAAGTATTAAAAAGGACTCCCTCTCCCCAAAGACAAGGTAGCATGCCCGGGTAGAGCTATGACACATCTTACTGTCATCTGGAGGAATATGGTGCCTTGAGTGTCAGATTCATTGCCTTTGTCTGCAGGAATAGGTACTTTTTTTGTCACCATAATATGTGGTGGTTATATTGTTCACTAATGAATATTACAGTCTTGAAGGTAAGCTAAAAAAAATCCCAAACCCTCTGAAAACTATCTGTCCTCATGTGACATCTAGGATATCGCTATAGATGTTTTTTTCTGCCCCAGGGACCAAAACCCCTGAGCTGCCAAATATCCAAATTAGTTCCTCAGTTCCAGGAATGAAGCAGCTGTTGCAATTGATCTGGATGGAGCAAAAAATTGAAAGATCATGTGGACAATGTACAGCCTGTCCACCAAACCAGTGGTTATCTGTCTGTCCATGAAGGAAACTCTCACCTGCAAACTGAGAAGAAAGCTGGCTGCAGAACAAGTGTTTTCAAGCCGACTCACACATCTCTTGTCGGGCAAGTGGTATCCTCAAACTACGTTACCATATGCCCCAGAAATGTTGGGTAAAAGTTGGTGGTAGTCAGGGGAAAAAAATGTCTAAACACTGAATCGGGTTTCTTATTGCAAAAAATCGGTCTGAAGCCACCAAGGCTCATGCTGCCAAGGAGTCCAGAGTCCCTTGATTGAGCTTCTGAGGCTTCTACGACAGCAAGAAATGTGGATGAGACATGCAGATCTTCCAACGCTCTGGGTACCCAATTATTTTTTTTTTCTACATTATACTGTCTGGGAGTAAAGTGATAGCCAGAAGATTTTGGATGTCCACGGTGGTCTCAGTCACAGCTGTCAGGAATGCACAGCCTCCAGTGAAATGAATGGGAAACTGGGGTGTCCTCTGGAGAGGTCCCTGAAGGAACTTTCCCTTCCCCCTTCCACTACATTTAGTTCCAGCCTTGGCCGGGAACTGTCTCCCCTTCCACTAATCCTTATTTTTCTGTATCGTTTTGGCTGGTAAGAAACATAATTGATGCAAATATTAATACTGGTTCTTGATTACAGAAGTGTGGTAATCAGCTGCCTTGGCACGCTAACGGGTTTGAAATAACTGGTCCCATGCCCCAAACCTTTTTTTTTTAGTTCTTTCTGTAGGGATAGTGTAACGGTGACAAAAGGGACTGGGCCATGGATTCCTTACTGCAGCTCACTTGCAAGCATCAACCCTCCCCCCTGTCCTGAACTCATCTGACTTGGCACCAAATTGCTTTGTATTGCAGAGAAGAGCATGGTGCAATCAGACCATGGATTCAGGTCCAGGACATCTCAGTGTCTAAGGATTATGCTGTGGCATAAGTAGATCTAGTTGTTGCACATTGGGATTGTTCAGCCTGGAGAAGAGAGGGCTCGGGGGAGACCTTACAGCAGCCTTCCAGTACCTGAAGGGGGCCTACAGGAAAGATGGGGAGGGACTCTTTATCAGGGAGTGTAGTGATAGGACGAGGGGTAACAGTTTTAAACTGGAAGAGGGTAGATTTAGATGAGATATTCTGAAGAAATTCTTTGCTGTGAGGGTGGTGAGACACTGGAACAGGTTGCCCAGAGAAGCTGTGCATGCCCCATCCCTGGAGGTGTTCAAGGCCAGGCTGGATGGGGCTTTGAGCAACCTGGTCTAGTGGAAAGTGTCCCTGCCCATGGCAGGGGGGTTGGAACTCGATGATCTTTAAGGTCCCTTCCAACCTATTCTATGATTCTGTGCTATGCCTTTCAGAAGACACTTTGACTTTGACACCGACTTCTTTTCTATGTGGACATGCAGGTAAAAATCAGCAGACTACACTGTGGTAGGTGGCATACCCTTGACAAAATAGTAACGCCTTGATGTAGACAGTGCTGGAAGAGAGATAATCATTGCATGTTATACAAGGCCAAAACGTCACCTTTAGGGACCCCACAGAGACCCAGCTGACAATAAAGACAGATGCCACATGGTGGTGGGGGTTTGCTTGACAGTTAACTGAAGCAAGAAGATACGCTCTTATGAACTACCAGACTTGAAAGCACACTTGTTTCACCAGGCGGTTGAGCAAGCTGGAAGAGTACACACTGCCCTATATGCCCCTGGGCTTGACAGGGAGATGGATGAGCACAGAAACAGTGAAGGTAAAAGTTCTCCAGCCTTGACATAGCTGTACGTTTGTTGAGTGAATGTATCAGAATTATCACGGGGAAAGAGACAGATTTCAATACAGAAATTAGATGATAGTCATGCCAAGGGTAACAGATGGATTACATAAAAGACGACGACAGGGGAGGATAGTGGAAGTTAACAGGAAGAACTTCTTTTGGGCACCCCACTTTGTTTTATTGCTGGAATTGGGAGAGGTGTAATTGGAGTGGGGGTTAAAAAACAAATGGCAGGCAGTCAGTCAAAGGAGCAACGCTGTCTTTTTTTTCTTCTTGGGGGGTGGTGGGTGGGTGAATAGTCTCTTCAGTACTAAAATTGTTTTCTTACCGTATGTTTCAAGGCTAGAAAAATGAAAAGACAGGATGATTTCAAAGCCTAAGCAAATCTCATCCAATACTGCTTTCTACTAATGATTCCTGGGCTCTCCATGAAATTTTCCTAGACTTGCCTTGTTCACAACAGCTCTTTCGAGGGGCAAAAATGAACATATTAGGGATAAAGATGGATATTACTAAGCCAAGTATTTCACTCGGTAACATGATGCAAAAGTGAAAAATTAAAAACCCCCAAACTTTTGTTTAAGTCTTCCAAACACTGAAATTTTCACGTATATAGACTTTTCCTGCCAGTTTTTTAGGAACAGTAAATTAATGGGAACATGCCTCTGTTACCCTGTAATTTTATGTCCATTTCCATGTGTTTCTTGTATTGTTAGCTTGCCTCCTGCTTTGTAGCTTATTTGGGCAAGCTGCCTTTTTTATTGTTGTTGTTACCTTTTGTGAGCATGCCAGAGGCCTTAGGGTGCCAATAAATTAGAATATTAGTGCTCCTTTTTACTACCATATTATACTCGTTTCCCTCTGCTTGTTTGTGACCTAATCTTGAACCTCTGCCTAATCTGCTGAGCTGAATTTTCTGGGTCCTCATCAGACTAGGAGGTGCAGTGGGCAAATGCATCCTTGTTTGCATAAAACCTGTTTGCCAGAAAAACTAGCAGCAAACAAAGTTCTTTAAACAAAGTTCAAAATCACAGGCAGCGTTAAAACTACATTCCCATTCAACACATGGGTGCTGCACGTCAGCGGGCGTTGCGTCTCCATCAGGCACATCCACTGCAGCTGCTTTCACATGACAGGTTCTATAATCTTTCTGGAGACTGGGGACATGCCCATCCACAGTGAGGTATTGATGCAGCCTCTCTTTTCAGTCATGGAGGTTACAGGTGCACACACCCTACTTGAACAGATTAGCTATTCCATAGATCCTGTCAAGGATATCTTCCTGTTTTGTCAAGCCCAGCTGTAAAAACAGGCTGGATGAGATGAACGTGGGGCTCTGGGACCTCCATCTCCAGAGCTAGATATGCTGCACGCACTCTGAGCCTCAAAACACTCTTATGCTTTACTGGGGTACCTACTAGCTCAGACCCAACTCTGTCTCCCTAATGCTGAATAGTACTCTACTGAAATTTAAATTAAGGTACTCAGGTGAGAGGGATGCAGTCACACCCGTAAACTTTAATCGTTAATGAAATGGCCTGAGGCTAATTCCAGGAGATTCTGCCCCAACAGAAAACCCAATTTGACCATGTTGTCTCATTCCTAAACTCATCCGTACTGTGAACATCACACGTTCATGGTTGGCAGGTGTTTCAAGTCATTTCACAACCACACTTCCAACTGATTAATACTCTCTCTAAGTGTATTTGTAGTTTTACCATGGGCTTACTATGCTGAAAGACAGAAGTTCAGATATGGGCCATCTTTGGGAAGGAAGGTATTGTCATAATCCTCCAGCATTTGCGAAAAAAAGAAAAGTTGCGGGGGGGGGGAAATTTGCCCAGATCTCAGCCAATTCTAAATCAATAATTCCACTGAGTTAATTTAACCTACAAGAACCTAAAAGTGTTTAGGGACTGAGTCATACACTTATTTGAGGCAAGAAAGAAGCTTGCCTAACCTTCTGCATAACAGGTCAGAGAGGGATAGAGGCTCCTCACAGTAATTTTTGGATGAATACAAATGCATGTTTTTCAGATGTTCAGTCATCAAGGCAAAAAAGAATTAATCACAACCTATTTAATACTCTACTCTAAATTGTTCCAGTGAATCATTACCCTCACATAAAATATGTGGTACGTCTGAGTTTTTGTCACATCAGCTTCCAGCCATTGCATTTTCGTATGGTACTTTACCATTTGATAGTTACCATGGGGCTCTTCAGCTGGACACTAGTGTTCTAAAAGATGCAGACAGTTCACAAGGAGCATCTTTGAGCCACTGCTCCTTGAGAAAGTAATTGATTTGAGCTGATTTCTCTCACTGTAGGATGTGTTTCTGGAACTCAAATAATTTTTTCCCAACTCTTCCCAATTTCTTTAAAAACCCTTCTAAAGAGTGCATTCTAACCTAAGTACAACATTCTTGGGATGATCTAAGCAATAGTGCACATACTATTATCTTCCTGATCTCACCAATAAATCTTTTCTTAATTTGATTAAGGCTTATGGAATTGCTTTGGGAGCTTGTGTTCACCTGCTTTACCACCGTGATTCCTACTTCCTTCTCAGGTGTGGTTTACAAGAGGTACTTTCCCACTCTGTGTGTAAAACAGACACTCGTACTTCCATAGTACGCAACCTGGACAGCTGGCATAAGTAAAACGCATGTTATTTGACAACATACCAAGCAGTCCAGACTGCTCTGCCTCTCCTCGTGGTTCACTGTTCCCCCACCTTTCTGTCATCGGCAAACCTCATCAGTTATGAATTTATTTTTATCCAGGTGATTAATACAAACAGTGAACAGCAGTGGGTTGAGAGACACTCAAACCAAATAACAACATAAAAAGTGTCATTTCTGAATCACTTGAAGCAGTGAATGAATGTTTCATGCAGATTATTTTATCACACTGATCTATACTTACTTTATCTCTGGTTGTACTTACTTTACTGGAGTTGATCCAGAGCGAGACATATACAGTAAAATAAGGAAAAGAAACGTCACAAACGCAGCAAGCCCAACCCAAAAGGCTATGACAATAGAATCTGTGGATACAACACAGTAGTTCTGTCACTGGTACCATAGCAAATATAAAACTCAGCAATATAATTTATGATCTCTAAGAAAGATGTGTAATTTAATTATTTCAATTCAATTAAACCCTTGTGAGAGAGGAATCTGAATGCCAATTTGTTAAAAGTCTTTAGAGCCTCCTAACAGTTTATTGTAACAGGGCATGGCCAGGGCTGGGGGAGAGGTTGGGAAAAAAAAATATCTAGTAAGTGTGACAGTCATTAGTACTGTGCATATATTTAAAAGGTAATACCGAACACTTAGGACGCTTTTCACAGTTTCATCTCTTTGCAAGGGATATGGTTCCTTTTACAACATGACACTGCAGTAAGCAGTGTGATACTCAAGACTGAGCCGTTACTGCTCAGTGCATAGCCAAATCCTGCTTTTAGGGGAAAAAGTACAACAACCCATGATCTTTAAGATGATGCTTTTAGGGCAGGAATTCTAGCCTTGAAAACATTTTCTGCCAAGAGAAATACCAAGGAAAGCTTGTCGAAACGTGCCTGTGACCCTCACAGCACATCAGTCCAGTGGAAGAGAATGTGAACCTTCCCCTGATCAGCTGCAATACTTTCATAATCATCATAAAACAGTTCAGAATGCAGTCTACTTTATCAGGACTAGGTGGTTTCTTTAAGGAACAAGTAAGTGGATTCCTAGTGCCAAAGTATTAATTCACAATTGGTTTAAACCAGCCTAAGAACCTGTCACTGCTGTTATCCCTGGTTCAGATGAAAACTTTTTTTTTAATTAATAAAAAAAAAAAAAAAA
>RSEF01000001.1:127848499-127925355 GCA_003993805.1 Himantopus leucocephalus | reverse complement strand
TTTTTTTTTTTTTTTTTTTTTTTTTAACTGGGATAACATATTTTAATTTTACAGTCACCTTTTTTGTGTGTGTGTGCATATGTTTTTAAACAGCCTATTAGTTCATGGGCCAATGAAGCTTTTTATTATTTTTGTAGAAAATTGAGAGAGCTGCATAACTCTATTAATAGAAAGCAAGACCATGACTTTATAGCTGGATTTAGATTCTTTTTCATGAGATAAACATGGTCTCACAATGCTTCAGGGACAGGCCACATAAGAGGAAAGAAAGTGCAGCGATTCTGGTCTCTGTTTTACATTAAATAAAAAAAACACCACCATCAACAACAAAAAAACCAGGCAAAATTGAATTAGGGAGCTATAATCCTATCCCAGGTGTTATGACAAATGTATGATTCATTTGGGCTGACTCAGCAATGCACCTAAACAAATACTCAGGTCCCACTGCAGTCAATCAGCAAAGGCCCTCTGGAACATCAATACAGCGGTATACTGTAATCCTGGAGGTATCCTACAATTTGACAAACTTGGAATGTTTGTGGCTATCTGAGGGGAAATTATCACATTTCATCTTCAGCACAAAGGGCAAGGACTTGCTGAATTTATTTCGTCTACATACTTCCAAGCACACGAAGACAATAATCCCAACAGGGGCTTTTGAAGGTACANTTACAAAGTATATTCATTGCTTGACCAGTGCTTTTACTCAAAACAAAGAAAAAAATGACCAACTGTGGAATTATTTCCCCTGGTGTTTTCTTTATAACTTGTAACTCACTATTCTCCCCCTGGTATTTGGAGAGGGAAGAATAAAAGTACCGACATGACGCAGTCTTCATTCCTCCTAGACTGCTGACATGGAAAAATGTCTATTTTTATAGGAAGCAAAAGGAAAAAAAAAAAAAAGAAAAACTGTTGCACTTCCCTGGCTATCAGAAAACCAAACCCAACACTTTTAGTTTAGAAATCGGTACAGCCAATGTGGGCTTTTTAAAAAAGACACAAATCATAGAGCACAACTCCATTTTGACAAGCTGCCTAGAAATATCTTACATAAACAGCCGCCCCAGGGAACTCAAATTGCCTTAACATTAACCTGCTGAGGGGGGAAAAAAGTACATCCCAAACCCTACACTTGCATCTTTCTCTTTTTTCTTTGCCTGGGAGCTGAGCAGCTGAAATACAGAAGCCTGGTTTCCTGCAGATTTGTTTCCCAAAGCTGAGCCCAAAGGTGATTTGCTTTGGTGTCCAACAGGGCATGATCTCAGCCGGCAGCCTTTTTGTCAGTAAAGGTCTTCACTCACAATGTTCTTCTTCTGTTATCTAGTTACCAGCTGTAGGAACTTGCAGATACTTTATATCTTTGAGGCCTCCCCTCCTTTGTAACTAGATCGAGTTGGAGTTACCGTAGTAGCAGATGAGATGCATAAACACAAAGTATCATTGCATAAATCGTTCCCTTAGAATATAAAAAGACCTGAAAGGTGGCAGACTTTACTGCTTTAGGAGCAGAGAATTACTAAAAAAATCCCACCTAAAACTAATGAAAGATCAGTTTACTCAGCTTTTTTAATGCAAATAAGGCTTATGAGATCACTCATAAGCACTCACACACGTGTGTGTGGTAATTTCCTTCTGAAACTATCAACAAATTCGAATTAAATCTAACAGAGGGGGAGCATCTTCTCTCAGAAGTACAATTTCTACAAGTTTCAAGAAAACAGGCAGCTGGGTAAAGAGAAATATCCTATAAATTGCCATGGAGGGAAATGCTGTAACACAAACTCCACGTCTGTTGTGTATTAGGCAACCCAAATTTTAGAAAGATGTTATTAATCAGAAAAAAAGAGAAAGATTAGATTCCTGATTTTTGGGGTTTTTTTGCGAAGCCAGACACATGTCTTACAGACTACTAGACTTACAGCTAGCTTAACTCAGCAGTTTGGGGTTTCCCTGGTGGAATTTGGGGGTAATTATCTGCCCTAACTTTAAAATTAAGAGAATTAGAGAAGCTGCCTATAACCTGCCTGATCCCAGCAGCACCAAATGTTGCTCTACAGTATTATGGAGAAAGATTTTAGATATGAAAGGATGTGGATATTTACACCACCTACTTTAAGTCATGGTGCTGTAAGTTTGGAGGCAATAATCCCGAGGTTCATCAGAGTGGACAGAAAAGCTTTTCTAGAGGCAGTGGAGAATAAGAGTTTCTGCTCCATTTTCTTGTTCTTGCTCTGCTGGCAAGTGAAGGACATGAAGCTCCTAGCATTGTCCAGTTCAATCTCCAATATTAGAAAGACACTTTCTTGTACAGTTAGAGACGTGAAAATATTTTGAAAGACTATCACGTTTTCCTTACGTACCAGATCACTATAATAACCTTGGGGAAAGCAATTTTAGTCTCTGAAACCATATCTGAACAGTCATAGTTGTCTTCAGTAAACTAAAGAAGAACCAGTAAAGCCCATAGCTTTGCCACTCAAATGAGGACACAACTATAGGTAGCGACTTGGCAGAAATCAAGGGAAAATGCTGCCTATAGCCTTAGTGACTCAAGCATGCCTACCCGCTCTCCCTCGATCTTCATCAATCCATCCAACCATACTTGGTTAAATTAATCCCTCATGACATAGCTTGTCATTTTATCTTATCAAAACCTAACCAATGCAGTTACATTAGAAAAAAAAAAATACTTGCCACTTTAAGTAAGCATAAAAAGACATCGCTATCTCATTGTGCAAAAACCAAGTGTGAAACGGAATTAACTGTTGCAGGGTGAATTTGGTGAATGCTATTTCATGTTATATACTTTGAAAATAAACTTCTAAACCCAGCAGAATCCGCTTCTGCGGCAATAAAGTATTTTGACAATAACATATATTATGACTTTATCTTACAGTTCAGTAGCACTAAGTCAAAGGAGCAAAGGTAATACAATATGTGTTCTGCTTGTTCCTGGCTAGTGGAAACATACACTTGTTCTTGTACTAAGGTTTTGAATGTTTATCTGTTGTAACGTAAGCCTTACATCCCAATACAAGAACACTATAGTCTTATGAAAAACTCTGCTCATTCAGTCAATTTTTCTGATAGTAGCATGCAGGTAACTAACACCCCAAACTACAGATTTGCAAGTCATTATGTTTCCACTTAGCAAATGGCTAAAAGAGAATCTGTCGTTCTAAATAAGAGTTAGTATCAGCAGTCTTACCATTTCAAATACCGTAAGATAAAGCAAAGAGTTTCAGTATTAGAAAAAACTGCTATTAGAGCATAGTCAGTTTGGAAGGTAGACACCCATCCATATAAACCACACACATATAACCTGGCATAGTCTCTATTGCAAGGAAAATTAAAAAATAAGTCAATGAGACATGCTATGCAATATTTTTCCTATATTAGATTAGCACTTACTACTCTATAATACTTACATTTATTAACCTTCAACTTGCTTCCATCTACTGGAATTGGATCTATGTAATCCCAATAATATTCATACGACCAAAAATATTCAGAGGAGTTTGTTCTGTTAGCCATTTCAGTAGTGCATTTTAAACCAGCTCAGAAACTCCAACCAAATACTTTTTTTCATTGTACTTCAGCGCCCTCAGAAAGAGATTGCATAACTGATGCCTATGTAAATCACTCTGGGGTCCCGCAGCTCAAGGACTGCCTTGGTACTAAAAAACATCTAGCAGCAATGAATATGACTGTCTGACAGATATGAAACTGCAGCACTTAAAATGCAATCCTCGCTTCCTGGTGGACAATTGTGTTATTCCTCAGTGTATTTTAAATATTCGTTGGCATATTTTAAACTCAGATGGATGTCAAATGACCCAAGAATGGGCTGGACAAGTGCCAGCTGGGTCACAAAACCCTTCCCTCTCAGAAACCTGCAGCGACTCAGCGCTCTCTGGAGCTACTGAAAACAGCTGGCCTGAAAGACATTTTGGTATTTCTCTTGATGTAAAAACGTAGGTAAGACCTGACAAAACGCTTCATAAACAAAGGCCGTATTGGAATAACCGTGCATTTCGCTTTGCCACTTCTTCACTCCCTCCACCCCGAAAGGCAACGCACGGAGAGGCTGGCTCCCAACCAAGACGAAGGCAGACCAGTGGAAGGCGTTTGGCCCACAGCGGTCTTGTGCCTCGGCAAACACCCCGCTAGGTGCCTCGCTGAGGTTCACAGACCCGCAATGGCTCACCCCGGCTGTGACACAGACCCTCAGCCCGCTTTTGGCTGACGCCCCTAAAGCACCCAGGGGTACGCTGCAGCCGGGTAGGCCGGGGCTGCTCCCTCAGACACCGGCCCGGGCCTCACGGAGGAAAGGCGGGAACCGGCAGCAATGTACGCAAACGCAGCACGCAGAGCCCCAACTCGGTTACCGGCAGCTTTAAAGACACGCATCGCCATCTTCCCCGGGACTCCCAATCNCCCCCCCCGAGGCGTCGCTGAGGCCCGCAGGAGCAAGGCCCCCCCCTCGCGGGGACAGCGGCGGAGCGAACACCGGCCGCCCCACATCGACCCCCGCCGCCGTTAACGGCCGGGGGGGACGACGGGCGGTTCCTCAGTGCGCGCGGCGGGGGGCGTGGCCGCGCGCGGTGCGCCCCCGCCCCCTAGGCGGGGCGGGCGGTATTTGCCGCGCGGGCGGGCAGCCGGCTGGCGTCACTGCCGCTTCCGGCGCGGGGGGTTTGAAGGCGATGGCGGGCGCGCTCTACCCGTCGTCGGGCCTTGTGGCGGAGCTGAACTCCTCCCTGTCGCTGCTGGAGGCGGGCGGCGGGCAGGTGGCAGCGGCGGCGGCAGCAGCAGAGGGGCGGCGGCAGGCGAGCGCGGAGAACGCAGACCTGCTGCCCATGGTGTTCCTCTGCGCCGGCTGCAAGCGGCCGGTGGGCGACACGCTGAGCTGGGTCACCAACGACGAGGAGGCGGGCTGCATCCTGCTGCGCAGTGAGTCCCGTCCCGTCCCGCCGCGCCCCGCCCCGCCCCGCCACGCCCGGCGGCCGTTGGTCGCCTCCCTCCTTCCATCCCTCCTTCCCGCCTTACCCCGCTCTCCGCAGGTGCGGCCGGCAGCGTCTCGGTGGACCCCGAGCGGAAGCTCTCCAAGCGGCCCGGCGAGTGCGGATGGTGAGGCCCCGGAGTCCCGCTTGCTGCCGCGGGGTGGGAGGGGGGATCCACGCCAGCGCCCTTCCCTCCCTCTCCCGAGGGAGCAGAGCGGCACCCAGGGAAGGCGCCGAGGAAAAAGCCTGATAAACGGCCCGCCAGGTGCTGCTCCCCGCCCCCGTTATCCCGGTCAGGGCTGAGGAGCCTGGGCATGGGTCTGGGCCTGGAACGCTTCTTTCGGGCAGTCTGTGTAAAGCGGTTCTGTGTTAGTCCTGCTGGGGTTAGCTGGCTGGAGGAGCCGCTGGGAACACGGGCTAGAAGATGAGTGCTTGTAATTACAGCAGGAGTGAATGCCCTAAAAACATTGTAATGGATGATATTTTTTTTTTAGAATAGGGGTGGGGAGAGTTGTTTCTTCTTCTTTTCTCCTGAATAAATATTACATATTTTACTTCCAGCATGATTGAAACATTATTCTGCTCTGGCTGCTCAATGATACTTGGCAACATCTATAGATGCACCCCAAAGCATCTTGACTACAAGAGGGATTTGTTCTGTTTCAATGTTGACTCAATTGAAAGGTAAAGGCAGGATTTTTATTGGTAAGCCTGCTAGCTATGCTTCACCCACCAGGCATCTTACTGAGGGATATTCCTGTTAATATTTGTGGTATGCCTATTTCTGCTGCTTTGTTCCAGAGTGGTTTTCTATATTACTGCTGTTAGCATCGTACTGCTGAAATGGGAAGAATATAGTCTGTGTAATGTTAGACAAATCCTAGAAAAAAGAAAATACCAGGGCTGCCTTTTGAATATGAAATTGCATACCACCCAGGAAAATAACAGTAGGTACACAACACAGGAGGTTTCCTTCTCATTTCATCAGAAGACTACATATGTGCTCTGCTTTAGACAACATAAAATGAGCCTGTAGTCATAGGTAGTACCAAATAGGCCTGGCTGTAAGCTATTAGAGATAAACATCAGCAGAGAACATGGGGAGAGGAGCTCAAGCAGAACTTAGGTTGATGTCTGACCTGTGCTGGTCAAGTCTGCTTTTTCCTTGCTAATGTAGGCAAAAGCGAATCTTAAAACTGAATATGTGCTTGAGGCTCCTGCTTAACTGTCTTACAGTCATAAACAGTCTAGGTAATGAAGATGTGCTATTGTACTGGTTTTAACTGGTTTATAGCACTTAGAAGTGGTCTTAAAATATTCTTCAATAACTATATCCTGAATTAAGTCTCCACACTGGATTGCTTTTATCCAAGGATTACTGTAGTGAACAGTGATAGGTTACCTTTATTTCTGCCTGGGTTAGATTGAATGTTTCGGCTTTTTGTTAAGTTCCAGTTTATTTTGCTGTATTTGTGTGGATGTTCATCTTCCTAATCTGGACAGGTGTGTTTTCTCTTTCCACAGCTATGATGCTTTGCTTTTTCCATGGCAGTAAAATTCTCTGAAACACTAACATAGTGACAAGATGGCATTTTCTTGGGCAGTAATGCTGATGGCTGGTTCTCCCAGCTAGTGCTACACTGTTCTCAATGTCTGCATAATTTTTCACCATATCCTGTAGCACCGGAATTCCTGACTGTCTCTTGAAGTTCTAACTTTCATTACGCATTGGTGTCTTGGTAGTTCTGTGCTTAAAACTGTTTTCATTCCACTGTACAGTTTGCTTACAAGATTACCAAATATACTGTCACTGGTTCCACTTTGCTAGTGTATTAATCATAATCATTGAGAACAATGGATGAGTCCTACGTTTGTTTTTGTGCCTTCAGAGTGAAAAGTGCATGATCTAAGCTGTAGCTTATCAGTTACATTCTAGGATCCTCAGAAAAGCAAGCTCTTACTGATGAAGAACCTTTAACTCTTGAAAGTCGAGCTGTCTTGGAAGAGGTGTTACAAAGGGTAAGATTTAAACTTATATCATTCTTTGTTTAAATCACCTCTGAAACCTGAATTACTAGTTTCTACAAAACAGCTCTTACTTCATCCAGACAGTTCTGTGAGTTTTAACATATGCTGTTAAAATAGCTTCATGCTATTAATATCTGGTGTTATGCAAGATTTTCAGTAACTTTTCCTTCAATTTTAATGGTAATTAGCATTTTCTGTTTACCAAGCACAGCTTTAGATTCCTATCTATATCTGTAATTACAAACTTCATTTCTAATTAGTTCTGATTCACTTCTTCAGATTTTCACTTAACTTTGTTTTAGTCATGTCTTTTCTGTCTTTCATGTAAACTGACAATGCTTTTTCTGTAACTCTGTATTGAAATATTATATAATAAGTAAAGTTGACATTTTGCTCCACTGAAAACTTCTGATTGCAGGTAGCAACCAGTTGTGAACAACTCTGTCAAAGTCATCTCTGAAAGCTGATGGTTGTCTAGCAAAAGCTGAATGTGTGGAACTGACACCAAGATTGGAGACAATTATAGATTTGAGAAAGTATGGAGAGTTAATGTTAGAGTTGAGTGAACTCTCAAACTATGAAAGTGGCAGGAATAGAATCAAGTGGGATTGGTGATGCAAGATCAAATTTGAGCACTTGCATCTATGCTTGCTCTTTGTATTGGCGAGTTCTGTTTATAACCAAGCATCTTTCCCTGTTTACAGGCGGAAACTGTATTAAAGGCTCTGGAGACAAGACTGACTGCTGTTGAATCAAGTATTGCTTCTCTTCACAATAAAGTCTGAAAGAAATTACATGCAGGAAGCTTAACTGCTGGAGAATGGTGTATGTGAAACTTGTCCTTGTAATCCTCTGGAATCTGTGGGAACATTACAAAAACTCTGCAAAGAACTGAAAGACATTGTTGGCTCATGCTGCAGTAGAACAATGCTGACTATGAGTTTTCACCATAGACAAGGAGCTCCTTTCTCTTCTGTTAAAAGGATACCCCAGAAAGAAATAGAATTTTTTTAATCGATTTCCTGTAGACTTCTGGTTTAAATGTAAATATTTATTTAAATTGTTATCTCTGAAAGCAAAGCATTTATCTCCTGACTTTCCTACTACTCAGTATCTACTGGGTGTGCTTCTCCTTCCTAAACCAATAAAAAAAAGAAACACCTTTGTCTGAAGGAACAACATATGTCATTTTTCTTGTCTCCACAGCCTTGGCTTGACCTGTGCTCAGAGATGGGAATGGCACAACAACTGTACGGGGTGGTTTGTTGGTTGTCTTATTTTTTTGCAAGCTCAGGGCTAAAACATAATGTAAAAGAAAGCTTTAAGAGTGTTAGGTAAAATGGTTTTCTGCACAGTATTGAAGATCATATATTTTACAGCTTCAAGGGGAGGAAAATAAACAAGGCTGGTAGCAGCACACCTTTAAGCAAAGCTTGGTGTATATTTGAGCAATGAATTACAATGCTAATTAAGGACACTTGTAAGTATTTTGTTGTTTAATGCAGATATTTCAGTTATTTGTCTCTGATCTTCTGTGTATTGAACTGTCAGGGTTTCTTTTATAGTGTGAATGTTCCCATTGTAGTCTAAAGGAAGAATAATTTTGAAAAGGCTTGTTTTTGTTACCCAACTCTACTTAATTTTACTACTGCAAGTTTTTTTTTAAGTTTTCTCTAAAAACCTAGAATGAATTTCCCACTGTTCTGCCCCATTGGTAGGCACTGTTTCTCTTGCAAAAGCTTCTACCCCCACCTCTTCTCTTAGTGCTTTGTTTTGAAGTAGTACTCAAGTTTATCCTTTAGTGATGGGGTCTTTTATTCTTTCATCTTCTGGTAACTAAAACATTTACTTGCATACCTGCCAAAGGAATTGTTAAAAGCACTAATCTTTTCAATCAAATTACTCCAGTGTAAGTTTCAAGGCAGTTTCTTACCAATGTTCAAAAACTTGCTAGAGAAGTGACATAGTAGACTTCATCCTGGGTGTCTGAAGAGAACCATGAACTCTGTCCTTTAATTGAAGGTTGGTTGATGTTTTTCATTGTATATGGAGTACATTTTTGTTGATGTTAACAGTTGATGGCTTAATAGGCCTACCTTTTCAGATGTAATGCTTTTTCCAAATATATATGTATTTTTTCCAACATGTGGATTTCCTTTTCTGTTAAGGACAACTATGGGAGCAGGGACACAAGCTCATAAGGATCTCCGTAGATTTGGGGGTTTTTAGAGGTGAACATGCGTTCAATTTTTTTAACCAAAGATTGAGACAAGACAGCATAATCTCTTACATCTATATTCCAACAAACTAGCAGCAAGACACAAAGGTACAAAGAAACTTGCATGTTTTTCTGATGTTTCCCTAGCGAAATTGTTAGCATGTTAGAGGTAGGAGATTAAATAACCTAATGTTTATCAACCTGGAAGTAGTTTTTAAGTGGGCTTTTGTATTTGTTCCATTATGAACAATGGTTATGAAATAACCATTATGGGTCTCCCCCAGATGGAAAGAACCAGGTTTGCTGGCCTCAAGCACCACCTGTAGCTTTAAAAGTTCCTCTGTTAAACATGGTGGGCAGCTAACTGTGGTTCAGAGTGAGTTCCCGAAGTAGATTCACCAGCTGAGTTCCTTCTGGGACTCATCTAGGTAGATTCCTAGCTCCTGTCTCCTGTGTACTATATATGTTGCTACTATGTATAATGAGTGAAGTGCATGCACATAAGCAAGTATTCAAAATAAGAAATGGTTGCTTAGCTTAAGGTAAGCATGTGAATTCCGTAACTATCCCTCTTTTCTAACACTGTAGGAAAAATACCTGCTGAAGAAGGAACGTGAAAAACACTCCCAACATTATGTCCCTGAACTCACAGGCAGAAGTGACTACAAAGAATCTGGATTAGAATATGTGTTTCTGCAATGGAACGTACACAGGTACCACTTTAAAAGTGTGTGTTAAATAAGCACTTTTCTCCTTGGTTTAGTGTTATGGTCTTCTATATCTTTGTTGAATACCTGCACTTGGTATCAGTGTATATTTAGAACAATGTCTCAGCATATTGTAGGTGGTAGTTGGAGTACACTAACACAACAGACTCTCTTAAAATAGTATTTCCACGCTCTCAAGGGTTGCCAGCTGCTGCTTTGCTAAGGTGTGCAATGAATGGTCTAAATTTAGAATAAATTTCATATGGATGTAGAGATATTTATATCTGCATGGGAAAATGTGTGTATTTGGGTACATACATTGTTCCAAGAAGCTGAAATAATTTTTTTACTGCAAAGTTCAAGTAGGAGCTAGTATCTTGAGTAGTTAACTGGGCTGAAGGTAATATAATAGAGATTTTTTTTCTGTTTAAATGTATAAATCTGTGTTATGGTACACTTGAATAATTTTTAACCATTGAAGAAAGCTGTAGTTGTTCCCAAAACTTGTTGTTCAACCACTTGGTAATAAAATGCTCAAGATGAGTAGGAAATAAACAAAAACTAATGTTCTTATCTGAATGTGATTTCTGCTCTAAAAAGGCATGGAAAAAAGCATAGGGAACAGTTAGGTTTGCACTGTATGGCAAGATGCAGTAGAGCAGAGGTCCAGCAGGTAGCACCAGCAGTGGGCTGAAAATGGTAATTGCTGTTGTTAAGCTTAAAGCACCAGAGATACAGCTGGGGCTGCCTGGAAAGAGACCAAGCAAGCAAGGTGGCTGTAAAGACACAAGGAAAGGAAAAGTGCAAGTGCAAACCAAAACTGCTATTCTTGGTGGGACAGGTCTTACTTGGAGGGAGAAGAGAATTCGGGGGGAGTGGGGGGGGTGGGGGGGAGGGACTGAGATGAAGGTGAAGACACTCTTATGGCTGTACTCTGAATGCTCGTGAGAAAGGAGAACAGCCCTTGACTGAGGTTTCTAGATCAGGAGGTTAGGGTCCCTCTGTCCCCCTCTGACAGGGAAAGAGGCTTCTTCCCTGACTAAAGGTGGCTGCCTCGTTTAGAGACCTCAGGTAGAGGTGTAAAGTGAAAGGAACCATTTGGCAGGAACCCCTGGTGTCCACTAGTGCCCTGTAGTTTATCCCCACTTAGGCTTTGAGAATCCAATAGCTGGAAAACTGCCTCCATCAATGCCTCTTTCCTTTTCTTTTCAGCTGGTAGGATCGAAAAAAAGCTTGAAGAGCCTGAACTGGAGAAAATGTACTGGAGCAGAAGGAACAGAAGGTGAAGAGGAAACTGGCACACAATATCCTGACAGGAAAGCATGATACTGTGGGAGTAAGCATGAAGAAAATAGAAGTGTGATTCCAAAAGGAGCAAAGCACCTGAATTGGTTTAGTTCTAGAGAGATCTGAACATCAGATTCCTTTAGGCCTTGTGTACATAGGCAAAATGACAGATGCGGCTACTGGAGGGTAAACTGACACAGCAGATTGTTTCTGGAAGAAAATAACTTATCACAAAATGGGTTTATCTGGGGGGGAGAACCACCAGAGCAAGCATTGTAGTGCAGCTGCATGTCAAGTCCTCTATATGAACAAGGGAGCAGAGTCTTTGAAAACCCTTCTCACAAGTCTTCAGGGCATGAAAGGATTGCAGAAAATATTCTACAATTGAAAAGAGAAAGTCAATGCAAAATAGTCAATAAAAAAAAAGGGGAATAAAATAGCAAAAGGAGCTAAGTATGTAGACTTTTTTCTCAATATCCATATGATCTACACAAGCTGATAACATTACACTCAAAAGGACCCAAGTGTTCATTCCATATGGAGCGCAGAATTGGAATGTTTTATTAGTGAAATGACTTGCTTTAGCAATCTAGTCAAAATAGTAGCAAGCAGCTATTATTATTGTAGTTACAACGCTATCAACAATTACTATTCAAATCTTCCAATTATTGCTAATTCCCATAATGAAATTTAAAACTGTTAGATAAACTTTCTACCATCTCCCCCTCTTCTCTGTTGTGATGTTCACCTGTGTGCTTGTGACATGCAGTGGAGGGTCTCTTTTTTTTCCCTCCTCAGTTGGCATGGTGCAGCTGTTTGTCAGTTGTTCAGGTGATGAAGAACAAGGTTCTTCACCAGGTGATATGCTGCTGTTAGTAGTGGGGGGCTTCTTGAGACAGCTTGATGCTAGTCATGCACATTTCCAAGCAGCTGACTGCTAGCACATCTTTCCGACTGGTCTACAATTTTAGTAATATAATGTTAATGGGCTAGCAAAATCTGTGGATGTATACGGTAAATGCTTTGGGGTAATAATAGGAGTTACTCAAAACTAATCTAAAGCTAAAACCAAGCCAAAGAAGTTCAAGACCAGACAAGATTTACAGTGTTTCCCAAACACTTAAGACTTTTATATTCTCATGGCGATAAGGTCTGTGGCCTGCTGTACAGCAATGGTGACACTGTATTGACTGTGCTATGGGGCTACAATAGAAGTAAGGTTTGTTTCTGTAATGCCAAGTAGTGTGACACCACCCCAGCAATTCTTTCCATATGTCTCCCATGGCTTCCTACCGTGTGGCCAGAGGAGTGGAGTATTGTTGTCAGCCTGAAAATGAGCACAGAAACACAATCGTGTTTTCTTTTAAATTAACAAGAACTCCAAGCTCAGCCAAGTCACCCAGGAGACCAAACCTATGTAATCTTATAGTACAGGGCTTTGTGTTTATTGCTAGGACAAAAGCACTGGGGACATAAATCAGGAAAGATCCCCTAGTTTTCACTCCCTGCTGGTGTGAAAGCTACATTTCCCCCCTAACCCCTGAGGGCTAGTGCTTATACTAGGATGACAGAGAAGATTTGTTTTAAAGCTTTTGTAAACGGAGAGAAAACTCTTCCCAAATCTCTCAGCACAGCAAGTAGATGGTTCAAACAATAAGGAATTAAAAACCTGGAATGCATTTGGCTTTTCTGACTTACGTTTAGCTATGCCAGACTGTCAAAATGACGTTATGTTACTGTATAACATCACATGAATCCACTCTGTTAGTAGAGCCACTTTTAACGTTTCAAAATAATTTTCTATGCTGTTTTCTTCTCTGATAAGAATTTGCTATGAAGGGATCAGGCGCAGATGTGTTTCTCATGGTGTTTCAGATGCAAGAATTAAATAGTGGGCACAACTCTAGCAGAGGCTAGGACAGGGAGGCTGTTCCTGGAAGACCAAGTTTCTCCTTGATGTCTGCGGTTTGAGGGGGGTGGTGATACTGAAGAGGGCAGGGGAATGTTTTAAGGATAGCAAAATGAGCCTAGCAGCACAGGAGGGGACAGTGGTTTGGACTGCGAGCTAGGCAGAAATCATACTGGAAGTGAAGCGTATGGTTTTTAACAGAATCAGTAAGGCAATTCCTATGCACCGATGTGCTCAAATAAAGGGTGCTCCATGGCTGGAAATATGTAAGATAGGCCCTGTTCAGAGCTGGCGGTGGGTTTGTGCGGGGTCCCTGGCCTGCAGCTGTGTGGGTGGCACTGTTCAGAGCAGCCCCTAAGAGGTGTGGGGCTCGCTGCATCTGGCAGGGCTTGGGTAGGGGCAGCTTTCCCTGGGCCCCAATTTAAAAGCAAAAACAAGAGCAGCAATAACAACAATAATAAAAAAAAAACCCAAACAAAAAAACACCAAACCAAACAAACCAGGGATGAAAGCTGTGTTCAGATAACCATCTTCAAGCATCCAAACAGGAGCTGTGACTTCCAAGCTTCTGGCAACTGCCCAAATGCAATTGCAGGAGCTGAAGCCCGTTTTAGGCTTGGGTGCTCCTGTGCTTGTGAGAAACCGATGCTTAAATGGCCACCTGGGAGCTAAACTTCAGGCAGTCCTTCCATTTATTTAAATCTTGACCCACAGGACTTGTTAATATGTAGCTGCCAGGCTGATACGCATTTCATCCTCCTGCTTGCTAATATCACAGCAGAGTACTACAGGCTCCCAAACCACCTGGTGGTGCCTGTGTGTGTGTCCTCCGCCCAAGGCACCTGTGGTCCTACCACGCTTTCCTGGTGAGGCCGGGAGAGGGCACATCTCCATAAGAGATTTCACTGCCGCTTAGCACTGACAGTTGGGATTTTCCTCTCCAGTTTATTTTGCTCACTCGGGACATTGTTTTTACACTACTTAGCCCTGTGAGCTTTTCGCCTTCCTGTCTTGGCTTATTTGCTCTTCCAAGATGAATTTGCAGGCAAGACGGAGAGTGCCAGCTGCCCTGCTTTGGTACTTGGGGGTCGGAGGTGTGGGTTTGTTGAACAAATACGGTTTAGACTCAAAACTGTTAAGATGGAGCGACAAAGGAGTCTGTAGTACTCTCATCTGTTACTTCCCTGGGGGTTCCTTGGGGATGATGTGCTATTATTACTGTCATGCTTTCTATGGGAAAAAATACCCAAACAACTGAACAAGACAGATTTTTCTAATCTTGAGAGTAGGTTGGGGCTCACATCTGTCTTTTGTTTCTGATATATGAGATGTTATAGAAGTGATAAACGTAACAAGCATTCATTCAATCCATATTGGGGAGCAAATTTCCATGATTTGACAGAAACTAAAACCATTTAGTATATCTTTGCAAAACAAAGTAAGGTAAGGTCAAAAACATGAAAACTTGCCTATTTAAGGATTTTATAAATAGACCATAATCTACTTTCCAGTGGCACCGTGATACTTTAGAAAAGGAGCTCACAGCCTAAGTTTTGAAGGCCAAACTGCGCACCATTCATCACTAGGTAATTAACACTGCTGGCAAATCTCAAACAGTTCCTAAAAGAACCAAAACATCTACCCACTGAGTATGTATTTAAAAATATCCTGGGACAGAGTGACTTCGTGCACTGATTCCTGCATGAGTAACAATAGGCTCTTCATTGTTCACACTTCAATTGTTTTCTGCATTTTTTTTTCACATCACCATTTTCTACATCCTCTTTTGAGCTGTGAGTAACGCTCATCCAGAGAAGAATGCTGGATTTAAGGTGAAGTCCTGAAAACTGGTGGTTCTCCGATACTAATGCTATTTTTTAATGGCTGTTCTTTAAGCCTTGCATAAGCAAAGCTCTGCACTATATCAGGCCAGGAGGGTTTTTCTGAAAGCAGCTGATGAGAAAGGAGGGTTAAACTTACAAAGCTTCATATTTGAGCAGGAATTAACAAGGCTTGGAAGCAGTTTGCGAACACACAAGCTCTTCCTGGTTGCTGCTGTCAGAAGCTGTCTTTTCTTAAAGTGTCTCCTCCCCAACCCCAGTAAATACAGAGGGCTGGGCTGGCGTAGCCATGAAAGTCCCCATTCATAATGCTGCTGTTAAATTTCAGGCTGCTTATTTTATCTAGCCTGGTGTCTCGTTAGCCCCCTCGCTGGAGCACTAGCCCAGCCCCTTAGGCACGGTGGAGGCTGGGTAGCTGGAGCCGGGGCTCAGGGACATAACTTGCAAACCAGTTTTCTTATTTGGATAGGTTTGTGACTGCAATGTTAGTTAGTCCCAAAGGCTTTATTCAGCAGAAATAAGCCATACTGAATAACTCACCAAAAAGTGATTGGACCAGATTCCCTTCAGGGCACTTTTCCTTGGCAAAACATTGGCCAGTCAGATTTAAACTGGTAATTGCCTTTATTAGCTGTCTTGAGTCAAAAAAATCTAGATAGTTGGTTGGCAGCGGAGAGTCCCCACTGACAACTTTGAAGGTTCTGCATTAATGTTAGCGGGTCAGCCAGAAGGAAAGCACATGGATGCATCTGCAGCATGAGATGGTCATCCCTCATGGTCTGAGCAGCTGATCCACCCACTGCCCATGCTCTGCTCACCCCACAGACACAGTGTGGTACATGTCTCTCTGTGTGACACCCCATGCACCAGAGGCTGGGCAGCATCTGTTACCCCAAGGCAAGCAAGGGAAGAGCCACCTCTTAGGAGTTCCTGTCCCTCAATGGCACGTGCGTCCGTCACCGCTCTGCGCCTTGCACCCCATGTCACCTGGCCCACAACACCAGAGCAGACCTCAACACAGAGAGGCTTGTGTGGTCACAAAAGTCCTCTGCAGGGGAACTGCAAGCAGGACTTGTAGCTACTGGAAAAGTCCATGGAGGCTTTTCTCCCTCTGCGAATGTCAGTGGTGCCAGACTCCATCCTGGTTTGAGGCTCCAGCAGTGGTGGTGAGTTCATTTCTTCTGTCCTCTTTCCATCGAGGAGCTGCTGTTGTGCTCTTCCCCAGTCCAGCTGTCTTTTCCACCCGCGCACTTGGTTATGTGTTGCTGCTGAATTCACAGAAAGAGTAGGCAGTGTCATACAGTTGCAGCCCTGGCTGTGCTGTCCCTGTTACATTGCTCCACGTGGGGACACTCACCAGCCCGAAGTTTGACTCTGAGCCCCAGCCAGAGGTTGTAACACACTGAGGCCCATCACACATAGTGCTATGGCACTGATCCATGCTGGCATCCCCTCCTCGGGATGTCAGCCCCAGCTACGAAGGACCACCACTCACTTGTTTGAGTGGCTCTGGTTGCAGAAGCAGAGTTCCCACCATGGGGTATTGCAGCTCACAGCTCGCCCCTCTGACCGCTCTGCACCCCTCATGCTTGCGTTTTGCTCACCACAGACTTTGCAAAGGCTCTTCTGAGCACATAGGAGTCAGGAAAAGCCAAGGCAGTGGAAAGCAAAGCTACATGCAAAAATATCAGGCATTTGGAGGTGCTTGGAGTAGTGAACATGCTTCAGATGGCCCACAGTCCTCCCCCACCACACTGAGCCTTCTCTGCTGCCACCAGGGTCTTTGCTAAATCCACCGTCTCCAGCTGTGAAACTCTGTTGTCACATCAGACCAGGATGACTGAATTGCTGATGGCACTTACTGCCTCAATATTAGGTACAAGCAATCATCTCTTACTTAAACCAAGATGGGTGGTGCAACCAAACGCAGTAACGTGCATGGGAAATCATCACTGAAACTGTAAAATTCAATCTGGAATTCATCATTTTGTAGTAATAGACTTTTCCCAAACTATCATTTTTGTTCTCTCCTCTACCCTGGCTACTGCAGCGGCGGTTGAAGTATAAAAACTTGCACAGTGTGTGTGTGTATCCTGTGTTCCTTTCCAAAAACTTGTCAGATTTTTCTTGGATAGATTTTTTTACCTACTGTTGTTGATTTCCACAGAAGACTAGGATATTTAACTGTCTCAGGTTTTACGTGGTCAGATCAGTAATGTTCACTGAAATGGTGTTGGGCCAGGTCATGTACGGTCCTTCTGAAGCTTATCTGATCCTAGGACAAGTACAGGAGAAACCATGGGTGTGGTGCCTCATTACTGGACACCATGTCAGCACAGAAGTTGGATAATGCAGTACAAACATTGCTCTGCATAAAATGTCAGCTTTAGTAGGTATTTTAAATATAGTCCAGCTTCTGGCCAGACATGACTCCTTGACATTTAACAGATTTTTTTTTTAAAAAAAAAAAAGATTAACTTCAGGGGTAACCAATCACAGCCACACAAGGCTGGCCAGATGTCAAAACATAATCCTGTTCTGTCAGGGTAAAGGCAGGGAGCTGTTACGGAGCTTGCCTCCTATTGTGCCTCCCTCTTCCCACAGCTGGGATGTTAGGGATGGACCAGGCGTCCTCTCCACTGTCCAAGTGTTTTGTGGGCCCTCAGTGACTGGGTGAGCACAGACATCCTGGCTACCAAGAGCTGTGGCCTCCTCAGGCCCTTGTCACCAGCATCATTCCTGTCTGGGGACTGCCTCTGTCCCTGGTATAAGTCCACACCGTGTTTGGGATGCTGGATGTGCTTCTGCCTCCCACTGCTTAATGGGGACCCAACTCTTATCTAGCTTCCACGTCATCGCAGCAGTCCTTTGCTGCCTTTTACCCAGATGTGAACTATTGCTTTGATGGTGCACTAGTCCAAACCTTATACACACCCACTGGGAAACACCTGCTCTTGGATGTGGCAGTGGAGGGTGGGCATTTCCAGTGAGTCTTTCCTCAACCACGTCTTTGACGCAAAGAAACCACTTCCCTTGCCAGGACTGGCTGTGGTCATGGTATCTGCAGGAGGTGCACTGCCAAGGTGTGCAGAGCTGTCCCAGTGCTTCCCTGGTGGCAGATGGTGGACATCTACCAGGGATCAGAGGTCCGGCACAGTTGCAGAGTCGCTGCAAGCTTTGCAAAACGCAACAGTGATGTCCTTTGGATTACTCTGCCATTGCAGAGAGCTCCTGGCCCAAGCCAAAGAAACCCCTTGGCACTTGCTGGTGTTACATCTGACACCTACAGGGGTAAAACACAACTTCTAATAGAAAGTTGCATAAGGCTGAGAGGAAAAGCCTTTGAGTCAGAAAGGAATGGGGCCACAGGGCCCCAAATAATTCAAGGCTATGTGGCTCTGTCATTCAGATGAGGCAGATCCAGTTCCACACTGAAAGGCGGAAATACCATTTTACAAGTTTAGTAAACAGCACAGTGTTTGTAAATTTGATCAGGAAACACAGAAAGATAGCACCCCAACAAGACACAGAGCAGAGTCTGTCAATGCAGCAGAGAGCACCATTAACAAGATTGAGGCGGACTTGTTATCTAATCCAGATAGCTCAGAAAAAAACCCAACCCAAATAGCTTAAATGCCAGAAAACACATATTGTTTCCCAGAATTTTTTTTTTACATCTTGGTTATCTAGCTAAGCAAATAAGTGCCACCACACAGGCCAGGAGATACTGGATCTGCTGGAGTCGGTAAGCTGCCCAGCGCTGGCTGGGTCCCACAGGACCAGTGCCTCAACTTCAGTATCTCATTGTGAACTGGCATGGAGCTAGCACTGCCTTGGTTGTTCGCGATGCTTTTCCTGCTGGTGAGATTTTATTCACTGCTAATCCAAAAGGCATCTCCTAGTTTCTTCTTCCTCTTTTGTTTCCCAAGTATACTTCAGAATATTTGCATTAGGAGCCCTAGTAACTCTTAAATTGCTGCCTGTTTTACCCTTAATGAGAATTATCTAATCACCTGTCTGCCCCAATGACATATGACAGGTTTTTCAGGGGATGATCACATCCTTCTCCTTGAAGATTGTTTTGGTTTGGTTTGGTTTGGGTTTTTTTTCTGCTCTACTTGGAAGAAGTGAATGTTATCTTTGAAAACAGAGATAATACCACGCTAAGCCTTTCAGTAAACGGCTTTGCATGGTGTGGGAGCCTGGACCCCACAGCTGGCTGTTGTATCTGGAGGGAGGAGAATTGAAGTTGGTGTAATTTTCTGAGAAGCATCTGATCTCTGGAGACTGATAACAGAGCCTGCTGTGCCCTGTACTGGTTAAGGAGGTTATACCACAGCTTTGTGTGTGTTTCTTCTCATGCTCCCTTCCTCAAGGGCGTTTGTATGGGCATTCAATGCACAAATAATAAAAAACCACTGTGGGGATGGGATGGCTACTGGGTTTGTGTGTTGGTTTTAAACCACTGTATTGTTTACAAAGCCTTTTCACAAGGTCGTGCCTACGCTATCCTATGCAACCATCCATGCTTCTCCCCCTCCTTCCTCTCCGTTACCTCCCTTTAATTTGCTACAGCTCTCCAGCTGGAGGTCACCAAAGCTCAGGAGAATGAAATCCTGAGCCTGGCTGGGACATCTTCAGGCTACCTTACCACAGATAATAGCATTGATACTGATCAAAATACACACTTGGATAGAGTTACTGCCTGAAAAAAAACCAAAACCCATACTTTCACACAGGAGTCACATAAGTGCTTCAAGTACTATATGGATTCCAATGAGTCCAATATCTTCCTCCTGGATTTCTGTCTTGCAAAAATCATGCTCACTACAGAAAAAAGAAAGAAAGCCAACTTAAACTGTTATTTAGTAAAGACCTAAGAAATACTCCCCCTTATAGACAGTAGGCTTCCTGCATGTTTAAAGCTATTGAATTGTGACTGAAGGGCAAAATCACTAAAGCATTGAATGGGTCATTAAAACTCGCAGAATGTTCAAGAGCTCTTCAGAGGTTTGTGTTCCCTGCAGTGGAGTTGCCATCTGCCTTCATTTGCATTAACAATATGGCCTTTAATAAGTGTGACTTTCACCTGCTGCCTCTGTAATGCACCCCAGTCCTTGGGAGCTGCAGATTTAGTCAGTCTGCCCATATAGGAACTGTGCTGGTTCACACCAGCCAGCCAAGGGCCTGGTTCCATTAAAGCCAGCAAGCGTATTTTTCCCTTATTTTAACAAGAAAAGAATTGAGTAGCATAAGCAAAACCTGTTGTGCTTTCGAGCCTCAGGATGCTATATTGGAAAAGTGATTTTCAGAGACTGAAGGGGGCATTTTTTCCTGTGGGCATGGAGAAGAGCTTGTCTTTCGCTCCCTCATTTCTTCATCCATCTCCTATTTCTAAATGAACAAGTTCCAAGTCATACTTCAGTCACAAAGTACAATATGGGAGTAGTACCTATCTGCACTCTGTTTTCTCTTGAGAAGTCTTTTGGATGGGTGGAAAGAACACACAGAAGGAACTGAGGGCAGATTGGGTGCCACTGCCAGCTCTCTTACTTCATGACTTTTAAAAAAAGGAAAAGGAAAGAAAGAAAAGAAAAGCTTTGTGAGGGAGATTTCATCCAAACCCACACATAGCTTGTGTTAGGATTCACAGAAGGGCTGAAGAATTGCATGCAAACATGGTTTCTTCTTACACTACTGTGCTAGTGGTTTGGCTTGTTTCTTTCAAGAGGGCTTGGTGGACCCTCCATGTAAAAAGATAACGGAAAACCCAGCCCTGTTCATTGTCCCCGTCACCTGTGCTCTCTCTTCTGGTAAGAGCTGTCTGACAGAGAAAATGGTGATGGAGAAGCACTCCTGGTTGGCATGGCCCAGAGATTGCTTTTAAGCTGTTCTCATCCTTTCAGACTTTTATGGGACTTGAAAAAGATGCAACGAGTGGAGGTACTAAATGGGGAGAAGAGAAATCTTATCTATATTTGTTAGTGTGCTTGGCTGCCTGCGTGTGTGCTTCTAGTCACGAGTACATCGCAGAAGAAGAACAATCTGCTAAGTACCAAAATTTTCAAACATCCTGTGTGAAACGTGAATAAAACTTACCTGATTTTCAACAGCATTGAATAGTGCAGTGCATTCATTTACTACTCGCTACTTTACTGTGTTTAGGTTAACTTGTGTCCTTTGCTCACTGTCCTGGTTTGAGCGACACAAGGCTAATTTCTCTTCTAATACCTGGGAAGACTGCACTTTTAGAAGACTCTAGTGTCTGAATTTGTGAAAATATTTACTTTATAGCCAGCTATGGTCTGTGGGTTTCAAGGTCTCACTGTTTTTGAGCTTGCCAGGTGCAGGGATGAGGAGGAGCGAGACCTGAGCACTTGACCCAAGCTGGCCAACAGGATTATTTCATACCATGAACGTCACATTCAATATAAATTAGAAAGTTTGCTGCAAAGTTGCCTCTCTGCCTTGATGGCTGCCATCCTGAGAACTTCTTGCCCTGGTGCCGGACCCCTGAGGACTGCCCTTCCTCCCGAAGCTGTAGCGCTCGCAGTGTCCAACATCTGCTCTCCACTGCTGGGAGTGCACAGCTTCCTAATGAAATAAGTGGCTGAGTATAATCTTTGCATATTCTGTATTGATATCGGGATCAATCTCAGTTCTTTAGTGGTATTAATGTTAATTATCTAATCTTATTCTATTAAATCTGTTTATATTTCAACCCCCGGGTTTCCTTGTTTTTTCCCGATTCCTGTTCCCAGGTGGGGAGAGGTCATCGGGTGATAGAATGATTGTCTAAACAACAATAAATTGTTATGGGTCTCTCAAACATAACAGTCACTTTAACCTAGGTGGGTAAGTCCTGCCTTCCATTCAGCCTCATTTCTATTTTCTTGTTCTGGTAACTGATGTCAGCGCTGTTTGAGGTGTCGGCTCTGAAGCTCTCCTCCTGCTCCCATTGAAACTAGTTGGAGTATTGCCAGTGGTGGCAGGGGAAGGAAGATCAAACACTGAGTCTTTTGCTGAAGTGAACTTTGAAAATGCTTACTAATTCAATCATTTCATGCACACTGGTTTCTAGCACAGCCGTAACTCCCTTCCTTCCTTCCTGGAAAAAAAGAAATGAGGACAACCAGAGTTTCAATTAGATGTATTATAGATAAATTGGCGTCTCACAGCAAAACAGTTGTTTGTTGTCTCTCTGTTTTGTGTGGTAAGAAATCTTGGAGAATTATACTAAAGCGTAGGAGCCTGAAGAAATGTGCAACGCTCACTGCCACGTGTCAGTCAGCAGGGAGATCACTGAGAGCTATCTTTTTCTCTGGGATTTTTTTGTATCACAGCCGTCATGTTTTATCAGACTTCTGGAATTTCTCCAGGCTGCAGGAAAGATGTCGTCCCTTGGATGTTTTCTTAGCAGAAGGGAGCATGTTCAAAATGCATAGCTTTCAGTTGGATGCTCCCCGAGGTTAGCTCCCTATCAGGAGGGAACAAGAAGGCAATTTCCTTGCAGACTGCTCGACATTTTTCCGCAGCAACCCCAGTGCTTCCCTCTGGAAGTATAACAAGCAAGGGGTGGTTGCTTCACCGGGAGCTCCCTCACCAAGCACCAGAGTGCTGCGCAGGAAAGCCGATGGCACTGCCTCATCACATGGCTTTGTGTCTCCTACAAGCTGGCATTTGAACATGTTTCACAGGCACTGTGCCAGTCCTCATGTGTGATTTCTTTTTTTTTTAGATATGGACATGGGCTTGATTGTCTGCCTGTTGGTTTGTCTCTCCCCGCAGTAACTTTTCATGGGCATTTCAGCCAACTTTCAGAAAGGGGTAAGAGTCTCCAAGGTAACTGAGCTTTGTGAAATTCAGCACTACGGTGAGGAAGCGATATACAGTGTCCTACTAAGGGAAAAGTGGGCAGAATTAAATCATTATACATTCTGGACTCATATAGCCTCAGAGGAACTGCAGCACATGACAGCTCTCATCTGGTATGGGTGTGATGGGGACATGGAGCAGCTGGAGCTACTGCAGCGTCGGCAAAGGGAGTATGGATCAGGGCCATCACTCCTTAAGAAATCCTGTAGCTTTTGTACTGTATGTTTGGTTTTGTGATGGGTGTTCTAATGACTAACTGATCACGTTGGCTGGATGTGCTCCTCATTGTCTTGGGGATGGGGCATAATAACAAACTATGTTCTTTGGCAGTTTGGTTTAGATTCTGCCCAGCTTCTCTTTTCAGATGTTAGGGCATGAAGTACTTACGCAGATTTATGGATCCAAAGCCATTATTCAGAGTTCAGCTGTCTGATAATAATACTCAACCTTTTTTGCTCCTTTGTCCTCCAGAGGTTTTCAACTGTGTTGCAAAGGCAGGTGAAAGGATTTGAAGATTTGAAATGAAAGATCTTGCTTGCATGTGCCAGAGGGGTACTATAAGACCAGCATGTCCTAAGCAAAAGTGAATGGCAGACTGAGTGAGCTGAGCCTCTGATTTCTCCTGGTAAAATCAAGGGAAACTTTGCAGTTTACTTTGCTGGAGCCAGTACACAACCCTTGACCCACCGACAATGAGATTGTGGTTAGGATGGGTGCAGCTGCAAGGCAGCCCAGGCCAGGAGAGAGCTGTGCAATGCTTGCTGCCCCACCGTCTCTCCCTGAGTGTCAGCTAAGGCAGTGAGTGGCCTTTGGTTTCAGTAAAACCAGGAGCAGTGCAGTTTTCCACCAGGCTTGGTGGATCCAGATGCACGAATGTGTCAACAACTTCCTCAGAGAAAGAAACCACATCACCTCCCACTGAAAAAGGGAAGGCCACAGGCATGGCTAGCAGTGAGGAAAGCTGGCTTTGTGCCTAGGACACCAAACAGGGAGGTGAGCTGAGGCTTATTTCCAGGTACATTGCTGGGTTGCTGTGTCGGCTTGTCAAAATCACTCCTTGTTCCCTGCTTGGGAAGCAAGGATAGAAGACAGCTTTACGCCATGAGGGGATGGGACCTTAGCTCTTGGGTGCTCACCAGTGATGAAGTCAGGCTGCAGGTAACTTCTTACAGTCACAGAGAGCGGCGTTCCCAACACAGGTGGTGCTGTAACAGCTGAAAAGAAATTCCCCGTTCTGTTCTCCTCCATTCAAGCCCAAAGCCTTTTGTCTAGCGTATCACATCACTTATCAGTGTGGCAAGCCAGTCTAAAGATTTTTATAAATCAAGCTGATTTAGTGGCTGTATTTGATGATGCCATCTCGGTTTTCATACCAAAGGAAATTAGTAATTTTGTGTTAAAGAAAAAAAAAGAAACAGCCACCCAACTTCTAGAAATTTCCTTCAAGCAGAACTTGCTTTCATTTCCTCTTCAGACTCCCGGTTCTGTAGCTGCGCAGCCTTGTGTAACGCAAGCTGGCCCTCTTCACAAAGAGCAGTTATACCCTCTTGAAAGGGGGGCGGAGGGGAACGGTCACCAGTTTTAAAGTTTCATATCTGTCTTTCTGGAAAATGTGAGGTTCCTGTTAGCTGCAGCAGCTGGTTTAATCAATAAGCTAAATAAACAACATTCATCTGGAAAGAGTTAGCGGGCCCATCGAGCAGAAGCGAGGGAAGAGCCGTGCATTTAGTGCTGCTGTGTGAGCTGAAGTGTTCAGTGGAGACTTTGGGAGAACTTCCCTGACCCCATTTGTCCGTCTTGGTTGAATAGGAGCTCCTGTTGTTCATTTTCACTCATGCGGACTCCCACTGCTTCAAAGATACAATCTGCTTGTCTCTCTCTGTTTTTGCATGTATAAGCCTGTGAACTCTTGTGTGCAGACACACTTGCATGCACACCCATACACGTCCACAAGCACACACCCACTTTTCCGTGCACTCCTGGACAGCTGCAGGCATGTTTTCTCTCTTCATAGTAATGTAGATCCTATGCACACATGCTCAGTGATTGCTCTTAGCTCATGCTGGAAGCGGTCAGGTTAGCCTCAGCTGGAGACAGCCATGCTGTGGGTGGGATGGTTCTGTGTACAGCATCTTCCCAATTAATCGGCAGAGACAACATCAAATAATGCCAATAAGGAGTGAGGCCCTCATCCCCTCATCTGGGGTGGAAGTGACAGGAAGAACCCGTCCTCAAAATCTTGCCCAGGCAGAGAAACTTTCTATGAGGTCTGTCAGGTATCAATAACAAATGGCAATTTTTCTTTTAAAAAGACTGATAATGCATAAATGGTCATGAATTTAACACAGCAAATGTCTAATTGACAGCTTAACCTTTGGTATGCTTGGCTGACCCAACAGGCCACCATGCGTCTTCCCCACAAAAAGCCCTATCTGTCTATTTTACCTGTCCTTGAGCTACTTGGCTGTAAATTAGGAGAGGAATGCACCTCTAGATAGGAAAGTGCCTAGCTCTGCACAGCACTGCAAAAGGCATCTGTATCCCACCCCCAACACAAGGAACAGAGGTGGAGCAGGGGCAGCGAGATGGGATGCAGAGCGGAGGATGGCATGTCTATGCTGGGATCCACCAATCCTGAGTGTTGTGGGGATTCCAAGTACGAGAGGCTTCGGGGTCAGCCCAGCTCAGCCAGACAAAGAATTTCCTTTCCTCGTCTTGGCTTCCTGCTCCACCTGCACCCCACCATGCCATCCTTCCTCACCTTTGCACTCACTCTGGCAGGCGAGCAACTCGCTTAACTGAGTCATGAGCTTGGAGGAGAAAAAGCTTGCTTCTTTGCTGTCTTCTGCTCTACTGGGGAGTTTGAATCTCATGAGCTGAGCACCAGGGCTACCCAAAGTGCACCTGAAGAAGCAACCAGAGCGAACAGCCTGGGGCAGGGAGGGAGGAGGAAGATGGCAGAGGAGGGCTGGGACCTACTCCATTAAGTAGAGGGGATCTGCTGAGGTTGGTCACGCCGAGCTGTGCAGCTCTGCTCAGGTATTGCTGTAATGTGCTCCCAGACGAGGATACTTTCATTACTGAAAAAAAGGAAGATACAAAAGGGGAATCTTTTTCACCAGGCAAAAACTAACAGCCCTAAGAGGTATCAAAAAGGAACCCAGTCCTTCTGTTTTATCCTTAAACAAAGCCCAATGGCAGGATGATGAGGCTAATGTTGGCAAGACTATCTCAAAGTAAATCTAATACACCTCAAACAGCTTTGATGGTGTTTCACTTTTGGCTAGCCCGTATGGCCTGGTTACAGCGAAGTAAACAGCACATCTTTTAGCAATGAAGAAAACCTCTTGCTAGCTTCAGCTGCCTCCTTTCTACGTCTCTTGAAAACCATGCTGTTGTGTCCCCTGACTGCTACTCCTTGTGACACACACAAGGCTAATGTTTTTAGTATAATTTAAACAGAACATTTTCTTTTCATTCAATTAATAAATTAAATCTAGTAAACCCCATTTATGTCCTCCGAGAGAAAACAACCCCCTATTTATTGCACAAGTATCAGAGCTATTTCCCAAATGTTAAATAAAACCTAATGGGATTATCACATAGCCTTTGCTGAGAATTATAGGCCCCATATTAATGAAAAGCAAAAATAACCATCCCAAAGGAGAAAGGGGGAACAAAATGGGAGTGAAAGCCAAATAGTTTCACGGTTTTGTAACAAGCAAGGTAGTGATCTCAAGTCTGCAGCATTTCCATGTATGAGACGTCCCTGGGAAGTCAGCAAGTAGTCTTGTAAGTAAAGACTTGCCCATTTGGAGAAAATAACTGGAATAGCAAGTGTCTCACTAGGTTTCCCACACAGGCTGTCCTGGACCAACCACCTCAGGTGGCGGCTCTTACTGAACAGAAATGATTTTATTCCAGAATAGTGACTTGTCTCTGGAAACACACTAATTCTTTTACAACATTATTTGTTCTGCCACTGCCATTTTTGTTAGTTTCCCTGTGCAGCCAGGCCCAGCCTTTGCCTGTGAGCCCTGTGCCAGCTAGGATTGGAGCCGCCATTCTGGACTCGAGATTTTTCTGCTTGGTGCAGACAAAGGCAACTTTTCTAGCATGATTTTTGGGATTGCTTTTGTAATGATGGAGACTTTTCTTATTTTTTTTTTTTTGTCCATGAATGTTTAGTAGTCCTTCCTGAGCTGGTTTTTTTGTCCTTTTTTTTTCCTAATTATTTCCAGACATTGATTGGAGATACTCCTTTCCTTTCATTTTTTTCAGCTATTACATATGCAAACAGCTTTGTTTCCGCTCACAATTGATGTCTGTGCAGCAACAGTTTTGCAGACCTTGAAACAAGAGCTGAGGCCCCTCTGTTCCTGCAGTGAGCTCCATGAGGCGAGGACCCAGCCCTAGCTCCCCCCCACCCCCTCCCTGAGCCCCGTGGAGTATGTCTGCAGCTTGCAAAGGTTCTTGAAGGAAAGACTTGGGCACATCAGGCTGCCTCCCACCTCTTCGGGGTCCAGCAGATGAGTTACGGGCTTCCTCGTCAGCAGGTTCAGGCCTGGTTTTCAGTACCAGTCAAACTGAGGCTTGAAATGGCGTGTGAACCAAGATCCTCAACCAAAAGCTTTGCAGAAGACTATTCAACAATCAAATACAGTATGATTTCAGTGCCAATAAATGTGCCACATAGGAATGGATGTAAATATGAGTCAGAAAAACTGTCCAAATAGATGTCATCATTAGCTTCGGCTATCAGTAGAGGGTTCTCTAAGCATTCAGGTGTAATGCGAAGTCCTTGGAAAATAAAAATTTGAACAAACCAGTAAGTTGACAAAAGTCATACCAGATACTTGGATTGCATATCTGGGTATACCTTCATTTATTTTGCTACATATTTATACTAGCTGAGGTGGTTTTTTTTTCATGTGGAGCAAATAAATTTATAGGAAAATAATAAGTATTTTGCAGACAAGTTCACCAGAAGGTGATGGGTAAAGACCATTTGCAATCTTAGCTAAAAGTGAATCAGAAAAATATTATTAACAGAAGGGTCATTGAAAGTCTGCACATTTGACAAACCTCTCTGCAGCAGGATTTGTTTTATTTTCAGTTCATGCCCAGGGGCTGAAAATCAAACACAAATGTCAAAGGTTCACCTAGTTCTTCATTCTGCTTTTGTGTTTTGTTTTGTTTTTCATATGCTAAAAAAAAGACAAAAAGAAAGAGGTAATAGTTGTCAGAAAATGCTCTGTGAGCATACACAACCCTTTTCAGTCATGTATTTTTCTTTCAGACATCTGAAGCTTTTCTTCCTGGTAGGATGTCATTAGCATATAATTAAGGTGCCAGATCTGTGACATTTTCCTGTATGCTTAATGGGGTGAGTTCCTGAGGTTTCTTGTGATTTTTTTTTCCCCAAACAGAGGTCAAACAGTTAACTAGTTATTCCTTTCCTCCTTCTATTTATACACCATGCAAGGAGCAGGATGTAGTAACATTCTCTTGTGGTTCACCATAAGGAAAATATTCCATTTCTCTTTGGAGACAATCCCCAACAGGCCCCCACAGCACTACTTCATTTATGGCTTTCTGGGGGAAACCTCTCTGTGTGTCCTCCGTACTGGGTACAGCAGCAGAGGAAACCGCTGTCTGCTGGTAGAAGCCTTCCTCCCCTTCTCTCCTACCGCACACCTCTCCTTCCTGTCACACTATATCATAATTAACTTGAATATTATAGCTCTTCCTCAAAGCAAATGCTGTACTTACTCCTGAAATCCATGACGTGACCCGAAGGACCGCAGTGGTGTGTGAGCCTTTTCCAGAAATTTAAGCCAAGAGCTTACGCATCTGCAGTGGTATCTAAACACGAACAATACCACCTTCACAAGGGCACCCGAATTTTTTCACATTTCTGTTAGAGACCCAGCAAGATTGTGTCAGTGCCTTGGCCCTTCTCTAAGTACCTCTGTGCCAGGCCATGAAAACAAAGGAGCCCTGAAGACCTCCATAAATGCTCCTAATTCACAGGGTGCCTGGGGGGACCAGGGGATGCTGACAAGCAATCCAGCTGGAAAAGCAATTACAGCTGCCTGCCCCAGCAAAGGAGCTTAGGGGCTGAGCCCCAGCCCCTCTTCAGCTGCAGACAAAAAGGGGAGAAAAGAAACTCTGTGTGTTCCAAATACCTTTTCACGGGATGAGGAGGAAATGTCCCATGGGTTTTGTTTTTCCTTTCAGGCTGTCAGCGTCCAGTCCTTTTGAAATCTTTGTGTTGGAGAGGCTGGTCTCCACCTCTACTCAGCACTGCACAGGGGGCTTTTCTCTGGGAAGAACTAGGGGGAGGAAGTAAAAAACATCACTGATTTTTAAAGAGAGACAACTTCCTCTGGGAACACACAAGGGCCTCTTGAGATCATAGACTTCAGGCTACCCAGCACTTAAAGCTCTTCTGCTCTTTCCCTTCCAAGATGCTCCTTGACGTCTGTGTCCATCCCTTCCCCTTTATCTAAAGTCTGAGCCATCACAACCAACATCAGCACTGACAGATGATGTTCTTCTGGCTGGGAATCTGGGATGGTGCAAGGACACAGGACAGAACTAGCTGTGTCCGAAGAAGGAGAAATTTGCTCTTGTTGAATTCTTGATGAATTTCTTGTGAATAGTACTGCCCGCAGGTGCCTTGGCCCAGTTTTGGGGAAGGCTTTTCTGAGCCAGAGTGAAGGTTTCCATCTTTGTGTTGGGCACTTATCTCTCAGCAGGTCAACTTAATTAATTAAGGTCTCACCCCTTTCGTAAAATTCTGCCCTATGCAGCTTAGGAGTTATCTCTGGCAAACCTGTCTGCTTCAGTCTCTGAAGTCCTTCCCACAGAGGTTCTGTCCTTTAGCCTTGATCCTTATGGAGTAAGAGAAACCCCTTTGGCTCCTGGGGGGAATTTCAGCAGTGAAAGCTGAAAAGGATAGACCCCTCTGAAAATCATGCTGTTGTTGTTTAGAGGCACAAACACTGGCTTGTAAAACTCATGCTGTACACCTAAGTTTCACAACATTGGCTTCTTCATACCTAAAACATGCCAAACCCTGTATGACGTAAGAAGACTTTTCAGTGGCAACACAGCTCCTGAGAGAGGCTTAATCATTTCACGCAGCTTCTTGTGGGTAACATGATGATGACGTGTCCAGTAGCAGAGGATCTGGCTGACCATCATCATTTACCTCCTCTGGAGGAGAACGTTTTTTGACCAAACACAACGTCTGAGGAAGATGAGCCAGCATAGCAAGGAGTGCTCGGTGGCATCTGGCAGGTGATATGAGCAGGACATGACTGTGTTTTGCTCTTTTTGAAGAAAATAAGGAAGCAATCCAGGAATGGAAATACACAAGTCAAGGATAAGTGTTTGCAGATGATCCATTGCCTTCCTCATAAATGACGTGGAAATGGATTGTAATTTCCAAGATGAGGAACTATTATAAAAGATGATCTTCCTTGAAATGTCTGTAAAAGTAAGAATGTTTCAATTGAAACAATTCCAGGAAGAATCAGCAAACAATTCTCCTGTGTACACATAGACGGTGCCAGTAATGGTTATATTATTTCTGTTTTCAGATACAGAATTGTAGTCTGCCACCTTGAACAGGCAAGGAGAAAGCTAACGAAAACATGGGCTTGAAGACATAAAAATCTAACAGGCTGCCGATGCCCCTGCAGAACACATTTCTTCTTCCCATCAGAACACCTCAGAGCTCGCCAAGAGGGAACGGCAATTTCCCAGCTAAGGGCAACTGTCACCCTTTCTTGGGTGACTTGTCAGCGTTAGTCCCAAGGTAGATTAGAAGGTATAGCGGTGCAATGTAGTAACCATACATATAGGCTTAGCTTAGACATCACTTGCTACCCAGAAACACCCCCTTTTCTCAGCATGGTCCTTATACCAAAGGCAACTGACGTGACAGCCAGTGCTCCCTCCCAGCTTTGCACCAGTTGTAAGCTCTCTAATCTGACCAATGCCACATGTCACTTCAGCATTTTGTTTGGTTGAACTCCTGAGATGTCTCCTAATGCCTCTAATAGGATCAATGCACCTGATTTTGGGAGGTGGTATCCTGACACAACAGCAAACACTCCAGCAATATCACCCCATTGCTACACAGCAACTGGTTTTTGACCTGAGTTACATAGTACTGACACTTCAACAATCTTGCCTTGTTGGAACTTTTTGCATTGTGTGATGAGAATTGTGGCTCATGAGCCAGGAGATGGGCCAAAGGAGGGGGAATGGGGAGCCCCTTTGAAAAAAAAAAATCGTAACTGCTTAAAAAGGCAGTAAAAAGGAGAGTCTGCAGAGAGAGCAGCAGTGGGGACGGGGAGCTTTGATTCCTCTCTGAGGGCTAGCACTGGAGTTTAGCACAACCTGCTCCAGAGCCTGCTTTCCCTGGTCGGAGAGAGGCTGAAGCTAGAATGCATTTGTTTATGAAGCAATATGTGCTTTGCAGTGTCCCTGGCAGCTGTGTCCCAGCTGCACCTCCCAGGGGCAAGGGGTGCTGTGACCCACCCAGGACCCCCTCTCTGGAGGAGGCATAGATGGGCCCACACCTGCACCCCTCTGGCTTCACTGCATAGCCACCTTTACAGGTAGCTACTTGCCCAACTTGCCATATTTAGCCACAGCCAAAACTCAGGCACCTAAGTCCATTCCAGAAACTTGTCTTCTGCTTTTCCGTTCTTATAACTTCAGATGCCCAGCTAACGAACCCTGGGCTGCAGGCGCATTTTCTGTGTGCTCAGCAACCCTCTCTAGTTCATAGAAACAGAGTGTGATGCTCGTGGTTCAGCACTTTCCTGTCATAGCAGCCCGAAAATTGACATCCAAGTATCAGCCTTGCAATTGTTAAAGTTAAAGATATTAGAATAGAACTGCCTTTCAGATCCATCAATTTAAAATAATGATGGGTTCACTTAGGAAATCATTCAGTGGAGCACTGTGGATTGACTGGAGCAGCCATATTGGCTTGAACTTGTTGACTTGACCTTTCGGTCAGACAACAAAAAGCTTGTGTTGAAGTAGCTAGTCATTGTGCTCATCAGGAAAAATTACTTCTCCCTTACAAGTGTGTACGTATTTGTCTGTGTAGAGCTCGATGGAAGATTTAAAACAACGGCCTACTTGCAAGCTTGCTGAGCATATTCATAAGGAAAACGGTGCATATAAAATACCCAAACTAGCCCCAAACAGGTACTGACTAGTCCAGTTGAAATTACTATAGCATCACAAATACCCTTCTCAAGAAAATTACCCTCTAAATCTGAAGGGAAATAGGAAGATCTAAAGCGTTTGTGTGTGAATGTGCAAAATACCAGTTTTTAACCAGCTGTAATCTTTAGCTAACACAGTTGTAAAGTAAATCTCGAAATGGGGCTCAGAGAAACCCACTAGAAAATCTGTCAACAAGGCTTGTCTGAATCTGCAAACAGCCCCACAATGAGTCTGAGTCCTGGGCCTAAATCTTGCATTTCCATGTATGTAGCAGTTAACTCTGGAACCTAACAATGAAAATGCATAAACTGGTGCTTTTGACTATTTACCTACTTATCATTTTGGTGGACACAACCAATGTACAGACTCATTCCTGATATATTCTTATGCTTTCACAGTCAAAAAATCTCAGTCTTTCTCTCCCTACTAGGCGGGACATTCAGCTCCCCTCTGTGTGGCTATTTTCCATACAATATCCAGCAGCACGTTGAATCTGAAACATGATGTAGGAACATTCAGTTAATGCAATTAAGTAAGACACAGACTCATGTTTCACGCTAATCATTTCCATAATCCAACAAAAGCCTGCCCCATTTTTAATTTATCTGGAGCTGCCACTGAGTTTCCAGTCTGCTGCACCAGAGCTATCCAAAATGTAGGTCAGGCTTGCCAAGTCCACTTCTGCATGAAACAAGCTGTGTTCTTCCCCAGGGGGTGGGTGCGCATATCCTCACCATCTCTCCTTCTGCCAGGATGTGGCCAGCCTCCTGTGGCAGTTCCTGCCGTCCGGTGGCTGCTTCACTCTGCTTTAGAGCTGAGGGATAGCTTCTTGATGCCTCGGGTGAGAAAATAAATAGAAAGTTACATCCCTGTGGTGCACTGGCTGGGTTTTGGTTGCATTGGGCCTCTGAGGGCGGCCATGTCTGCAAACTCAAGGCTGGTGGCACCAAACATTGGAGAGCGGTCCAGGTGACAGAGTGGCAGTGTCTCCAGTGCTCCCAGTCTGGCACTGGGCACAAGTGCCACGTCTGTGGTGGGAAAGGGGAAGGGACACGGCAAGCAATCCTCCCAAAGGCTTGAGCATGGGCTAAAATTATAACACCATATGATCCAAAGTGGTTCCTGGGACCCGAACGAGTCATCGCGGCAGTGAGGACTCCTCCCTAGTCTCGCTGCTGTTAGCAAGGAAAGACTGGGATCCGGAGAGGAAGGGGCCAAGGGCAGGGAAGCCCAAGCACACCAGGGTGGCAGCTGTGTTTTGGATGGACTTGGTGGTAGCTAGCTCGGAGGCTGGGGAAGCAGCCAAGAAAGAAGGAGGCTACAATACCCAAAGGCATTAGATATGGGCTATGTGAATTGCCTTCCATCACCACAATAGGCAGCTTGGGCTTCTGTGAAGCTTTGGAGAAGGACAGGGAAATCCACAGTTATGCCAGGCAGACAGGAGATCCAGCGTTAATTCACCAGAACTAATACACGGTCTGAGGTTTCGGTTGCTCTGTCAAGAACGACAGCACACCCCTTGGACAAAGCGCCGTTCAAATCGCTAAGCTGTGTGCAGCAAACCAGCTCACGCCATTTCACTGGTTCCAGGAGTCATTTCCCAGGCTTAGAAAATGGAGGCTCACTCATGTTTTAATCCTTTTTCATGGAGTGAGGTATCTCCTATATCTGATGCAAACTGTAATAACCCCCTTGTAAAGGACATCATGTCCAGAGACACCTGTTTCCCATGACAGGGTGGTATTAGGATGGATTTTCCTCACTCGTTGTGTAACACAAATTAAACCAGAGTGACACGATGAGGATGGGTGCTGTAAAAATTATGTCAGCTCCAAGGCCTCAGTCCCATGTCTTCCTAAAAGCTACATCAATAAGTTGGAGGCTTTGAATTTCAGTCAAGTACAGATATAATGTTGAGGCGCTGCAAAACCCAGGTAAGACATTTTGCGATAAGGAATCATTAGAAACCTCTCTTGCATGGCTGGAGAACTTAACAAACCACCCTGAAATTCCTCAAGGTGCCTTTGTGGGAGGGGATCTTTCCTCTTCTGACCCTTTTCTTGTCTCTGGCTTACAAAAGTATTTGAGAAATGAGGACAGGAGAAAATTTCATATGCAATTGTGAAAAAATACATAATATAATACTAAATAAATGGCCTTTATTGATGCTGCCAGTGCAGAGGCACACGTTAGCTAGAGGCAGTAACTCAACACGCACACGTGATTTCCCACCGTTGACCACCAAAGGGGAAGAGCAAACATTTTGTAAAGCTTAATTCTGCTATAGATAAATCCAGCACTAGACCCATGTGCCATAGCCCAGTGTGTCCCACAGACCATCTGCCAGCAGATCTTACGGACTTTCATGCCTCCGTGTCAAACTCCTACTTAAGACTGACTCAGATCGCATGCACTTCCCAAGACAAACCATGGGAAGCTTGATATAGCTTTGTAGGTGGTGAATCCCTGCTCTGGAAACTGCAGCTTTGGTAATTCAGACCTGGACATACGTTGCGTTAACTGTGCAACAGTCAAGTGCAGTGTCAATGACCTTCGTGTATCGTGTGTAGTCAAAGGCAGCATGGTGGACACAATACAATGATCTAGGGCTCATATTGCATGCTCCTAAGCTAACATTCAAATTGAAATCCTAAACTTGGCCCTTTGTTGTTTTTTTGCTTGGTAGGTTATATTAATTGTAAAGAGGGAGCCTTTTCTAGGCTTAAACAGCAAGTGTAATTACTATTTTTGGTCATCACAAATGCTTAAACTGGCTAGAAAGCAGGATGTGTGAGCCATGAGTTGTTTTTTTTTTTTTTACTCTTGGCTTTGACCCAAAACCAGATCAAATTGAGAAATATTTGCATTTTTCCACAATCTGGGGAATTTCAAGAAAGTTTAATTTCAAAACAACAGTCCCAAACAAAGTCTGCCCGGCAACTCACAGTCCTATGAGATGAAATGAAAAACTTAAGGCACCAGGCGTTTTCAGAGAGCTCAGGAGAATACCAGCTCAGCTGGACCCCCAGAGGTGCGAATGCCTGCAGCTGTGGTCCAGGTGGTAGTGAAGACTTTATGATTTTCCTGGTAGTTGTGGATTTCCAGGCTGCATGCCCATGAGGACACCAGCTCCAGGGCAATATGCTGTGAAACTAAGCCAGGTTCTTCCCTGTGTCCTGTGTACTGGGCTGGATAATAAGCTCACTGAAGCTGCTTGTTTCGGACAAAATGTTCCTTATTCAGTGAGTCGGCAACATCAGACTGCTTCCATTTCGAGCTCGTGCTGTTGAGCTGGAAAGCTCTGTGCATCTGCACAGGTTGGGAGAGGCCAATGTGACAGACAGCTCTCAAGATGGTGCAGAAGGGAAAAAGAATAAAAGTAAAGAGGGATAGGAGTTGAGGGAAAGTCCCAAGTCAAACAAGCAACCAATCTGACAGAATCTGTGTAGCGGTTGACTTGCTACACTTGTCCCATGTAGTCTGATGTGACACTGGAAGAAATACTGAGATTTTTCTTCTGCTAGCACTGTTCTGGTCTATTCATCACCTTCAGCTTTTGGTCTGGAGTGCTCAGGTTTGTGAAAGAGAAACTGTTCACGTTATCTCCTCTGCTGCTGAAAGCAGGACTCCGTGCAGCCTTGAAAATGCAGTAGCACTTCTGAGGCAGCATGCTCAAGGGCCCCTGCTTCTAGACTTTCTAGCTGATGATTAAATGGGGGTGAACCACACTGGGAGCAGTTTCCAAGAAAGACTTGCTATAAATTAGCAATGCATTTTCCATATGATGTGCCGTGATCGTTAAAGAAGCTTCAGAAAGTCTGAGACTCCTTAGACTGACTCTGGAAATGGATCAGGGTTGTAATGGTAACTAGGTTCATAACTTAAGGCAAGTTTTTATTTTCAAACTCACTGCAAGTTCTTTCAAAAGTTTCTGGAAAAGAAATAATCCCATCTATTGGGGTTCATCCATGGGGTGAATAAATGAATGTTGAGCCTTCACAGCCTTCTTTGCATCATTTCTAAGTATTGGAACGTTGAATGTAAAGTTCTCCGTTGATGGTCTTGACTGGCTAGAGGTTACAAATGCATCCTTAGGAGTTGCTTTTCATTAAATAGCATGCCTTGTAGCAGATATCCATTTATAGAGCATTAAAAAGGATGAAAAATACTGTGGGTTATTACTGTCCCTGAATACTCCTTCATTTATAGGACATTTGAGTCATTTTTGCAGTGGCAAGAGCAATGGCAAGTCTAGCATGAACATCAGAAGCAAAGCGCACACTGTAAATGTGGAAGTTGACTGCTTCTTTGCCAAAAAGCTTTCCCATAATTTTGTTGACATCACAAAATTTTATACATGCATACATCTATGTCGACATCTATATATAAGTATGTATGCGTGTGTGCATGTACGCCCCTGTTGCTGCAATCCTATGCCTAATAAATCACTATGGCCCTATAAAATCCCAATTACTAATGTGTTTAAAATAAAATATGAATGTATATTTATAACGATGTGTAATATTTTATATAACACTCAAGAACAGATGTCCAGGGAGCAGCAAAATTTTAATTAAGGTTTTTCATTGCTTTTCCCAGGAAGTCAAATCAAAGTCCCACTGAAAGACAGGAGCGAGACATTAAAAAAAACCCCACACAGTGACAAATGTTTACATGTATTTTATAATTTACTCTATAAAGGACATCTGTGGCTCATCTATTGTAAAAAAGCCAAGACTGTCTGGTATGAGATTTTTTTCTATGTATGATTCTGTAATGATCATGCCATGAGTAGCGTGAAAAAACCTCCAGTGTCCTGAATTTCTCTTAGTGGTTGTCACATAATTTATCCACACTTTATAAAGAGGTATTTTAGAGACAGAGAAAGCTACCTCAGATAGCACCAGCAAGCTGTGTGTTGCTGAAGCCACCAGTGCTGGGCTAGAAACCTGGCATCCCAGGGTAATGCCATGTGGAAGGGTAAGGCCATGCTTCAAGAAGAGGTGCAGCAACTGCCTATAAAGATAGATCCAAATGAGTTTAAAGTAGCAAGTGTGGGTGCAGGTAAGAGCGTGGCTGTGACACCAAGGAGCGCGGCATGGCTTGGACAGATGGGCAATTGCCCAGTGCTATAGGCAGGATTTGCAGTGATGCTGTTTCTACACTCTTGTGGAAGACAGGATAGTTGGGTTAAAGCAGACTACAAAAACATGGACGGAACTGGAGAAATATGTTTGACCTCTGGGTTGACACATTTTTAAGTCTCTCGGCGACTGTAATTCTGCTGGCTGAGGACCTCACAAGTTTTATTGAATTTAAACCGTGTTTGGACATAAGACAGTCTCATACCTGGTTTACAAAGAGGTACCCAAATGAAAAAAGATTCAGGTAGTTGCCCAGTGTCCCAGAGGATGTCCCTGAGTGCACTGGACACAGGCTAATGCCTTCACCGCAGTGCCAGCTTCTTGCAGCCGTGAGCTTACCAAGTCAGAGCAGAGGTGGGAGAGAGTAGACCCCTCTTGCACATGGAAAGAGCGATTTTCCTGAGTTTAAAGGAATTTCCGAACTGCTCCTAGAGGCTGGAATAATGGTGTTTTCCAGAGATCAAACCTCCCCAGCACACAGTGCTGGAGGCCGTGCTCGGGGTCCTTTCTACATACCAGGAAAACTCCCCTATCACTCTCACTTGAAAATACATTATGGGGAGGTTATCTCCAGACCCTTGGAACCTTCACCCCCATCCCGTACTCAGAGTCTGGGAGTAGTCCCTGTTCCACGTGGCTGGGGAAGCCCTGCCGGACTGACACCGGAGACAGGAGGCAGCAAAAGGTGAACAACCAGACTTTCGGCATACCGTTTCCTTATACATTGAAGCAGATCCAGACTGTCTCTGAGCCAGGCTCCCCAGGAGAGTCATCAGCCTGCTCAAAATGGAGTGGTATAGCACAAGAATAATTTTTTTGCTGTCCTGCTAGTGCGACGACTACTGCGCGCTATCAGGAAGCTGTGCACTAGGCGAGGTAAGTGCCTCCCTGTGCAGGATCTGTTTCCTCACAGCCTGTCTCCTCTTGGGCTGAACGGTGCTGCGGTGGGTGAGATGTGACTGAGCTGGGCTGGCTCTGCAACTTCTCAGCGCCTGATGGAAATGCATATAATAGATAACCTGGCAGACATCCCCATCTAATTTGCCCCGGTGGAAAAAAGATAATATTTTTCACTCTGCTGTGTTCACTTGAAGACTCTTTTTTATGTAAACATTGATTTTGCCCGACTAATGTAAGTGGCCTAATTAGAGCCTTTTTCTGAATAGATTTAGAGTTGCTGGTCATTCTAGGCTACTCAGAAAGCAACACTGTGTTAAAATATTCTGCTTGATTCATTTCATTCAGTATCTCAAAGGAAACTTCACAGAAAAAAATGCTGTGAAATCAGTAGTAAGATGTTCACTCTTGATTCTAATTACTCTCCATGGTTATATTTAAGCATTATTAGATATGATTAAGTGCACGATCAGTAGACAGACCTGTTTTTATACATTGCATTTAATATTCAGAGAAGGCTGCTGTGATGCGTACCTCACAACGTGAGTAATGTGATGGGAATCAATTAACAGGTGAAAAAACATGCTGGTACATGAAACACTATCTGAAAAGGGCACTCAGTTCTTCCTTGGGATCTTACTCATTAAACAACAAAAGGAAACCCACACAGATGAAGGCTGAACCATTCATTTGGAAGTTTTTAATTTCTTCCCTAAGGGAAGCTAAAGAATACTTTTAAAGTATATACTATCTACAGTGTTATAAATCCCTCTCTTTTGGCCTAAAATGTTTGTTTCATCCTATGTTTCATCCTATAGTTTGTACATCCTATATGTTAAATGCTCTGCAGATAGGTGCTTACTAATGTGAGGGAAGCTCACCTCACAGAACTTGGCTGGGTCGGGGCAGGTTGTTACTCCCATTTTACAGGTAGGAATCCTGTTGGACAAAGAAGTTGAAGACTTCACTCAAGGCCATGCTGGAAATCTATAGTGCAGGCGGGAGCAGAACGCCAGTTCCCAAAGTGGGGATCCAGTGGAATTTTAAAGTGCAAACTCCATAGTTCAGAAGCATGAGCCAGGAAAACACTGAGAGAACTGCTAAGGTATCTGAGGCACCACAGGATTATGACTATGTGCTGCGGAACATGCTCTTCAAGGCTTTGGCTTCCTCTGGCCTGTCTCAAGGTCCTTGAAAAGCAGCAAAGTCCCACCTTTAAGCACACCACAATGCCCTGAGGATATGGACAGCATCCACTTCCAGCACAGCCAGTGCTGCAGCTGCAGTTTCCACGGTGGCTGCACCTCAGCAGGTCCCTCGTGGGGCTCAGAGAGGGCATCCGTGGTGTGGCCTCTCCAGTGAGATGAGAAAATATGTACTGGAGCCAAGGTTTTGAATGCAGAGATCATCGTCTGCGTAGTTCCGGGCAAAGCAATCTTTTCTGCAAACTCTTGTTTTTAAGTGGGATGTGAAGTCTTTCTTTTTTGTTTTTCCTTTTTTAACTTCTGCAGTGTTTGCACCTGTTCTACATAAAGGGCTGCTTTATGAAATGGGCAACTTCCAGACTTGTCCACAACTGGCTTCCTTTCCAAACTCCCCTCCTCTACTTTTCCTCCCTCCTAACCTGGCAAGTTAAGTTTCTGAGACAGGAGTGCATCTAACTCATCAAACTGCCGAACGAGCCTTTTTCTTAACTACTAACAAGTTGACAAACACCTCCTGACATGCTATAGGTGTCGTCCCTTCCAGACCACTTTCCTCTTTTCATAATTTTCTTATTGGTCCTTTTTTTTCTTTAGTACATGTTTTGCTCTGAGAGTTGCAGTCATTCATGGTTGGTGCTGTTTGTGTACCTGGAAATCAGCCCTACAGCATGTTTGCAACCAGTCTGTTGCTTCCAAGATGCATGCAATAGACTGTGCACGCATTGCAGTCAATTTGAACATGAACTATGGCGTTTTGTCTGGATTTCTCAGACATTTGGCATCTTGGCAGTCTATCTGTGAAAATGACTGTCTTTCAGGCAGAGTTATTAGATCTGACAATGGACCGAAAATGAGTGACATCAGACATCATGAGGACTGTGAGAGACACAGTAACACCACATCCACGGTGACCAGATGTGTCTGCAAGGAATACGTATGGCCTTGCCTGGTTATCACCTCAGGCTTTGAAGAAATCGTTGGTGCTGATGTGTTTGATGTTTGTAGAGAGAGAGGCTTATAATTTCTCTGGCAGAAACAGGCCACGTTCATTCAGTGAGAAAAAAAGTGGCATTTTCCCATGCCTAGAAATGCGAATGCTTGAAGAAGAGTGCATCCAACCGGACCTGCACACAAGCCAGCATCCATTGACTGTCGTCTTGAGGGAGAACACTAGATGATCTATGGCAAAATCCCCAATCAGCTGCTCTGTGCGCTCATTTCTGCGTCTTTTCCTCTGACCCTTGCTGCTAGTTCCCCTCGCCGTGCAAGCAATGACTCCAAGGCTTATGTTCCGTATTTGCATGGCTACAACTTTTCAAGTGCATGACACTTAACAAATCANCTTAAAAAAAAAAAAAAAAAAAAAAAAAAATGACGCCAGATGGTCTAATAGGACAAAGCTGAATTTGAGGATTAACCAGACCATAATAAAAGCTGTCATTACAGGTTGTCATCATTGGCGAGTTATTTATTAGCTCTAAACAAACAGTGTTCCCTTCAGATACCAAATGTCAAATGTTTTAATATGTAGAAACCAAGTCTTCCTCTTCCAGCTGCTCCCATTTCGTCCTGCCAGCTGTACTGTCTCATCTTCTAAGACCTGCCAAAGAGCCTAACATTAACATACCTTATTATGCACATTATTTTGCCAAAAGAGGCCAGACGAGGCCAAATCATTCTGATAATAAGCCCTGCTGTCATTAAATACTATTATGCATGCTACTGTTGATCTTAAAACCTTTGTGGAATATTAATGAAGGCATCCTTGGCATTTGTTGCAAGTATTCTGGATTAAATGAGTTTGGCACTTACTAGATCTGTCCACAGTCTGAAGGGATCTGTTACTATATTGGTCACTTCTGTAACTCAGGAAAAAAATATGAGGTCTCTGGTATGCAAAAGATTTCCAGTTCTGGGAAGATTCCTTTTTTCTTTAAAAAACATTTGGCTAAACGAATAATGGTTTGGGGGTTTCATTTGGATCCTAAGCAGTAAAGAAAGGGAGGACAAAGGAGGGAATTGCCTGAGGATGATCCAGATGTTTTATCCCTTTTTGAAAACCTTTTTTAAGGTCAATTTGAAATGAAAATGTCATTGTGAAATGAGTTGAAAATGCCATTATGAAAACAGAAGCTGAAACATTTTAAATTTTTCCTTTTTTTTTTTTTAAAACCAAAACAATGTATGATACTTTGACCTGAAGTTGTGAATAACTTTGGTTAACCTAGAAGTACATTTTTCTGTGATTTTATTGCTTGGAAAACAATAGTCACCTGCTCTAAGTGTTCTAGCTTTTGGGGGAGAGTACTTGACATTTATCTTGATATTTTAAAGTTTCTTTGACCCAAGGTTTCAGGTATTATTGGAATCTTCTGGTTTGTTTTCTTAAGTTATTTATACTTTAAAAATTCAATTGTTTTTCCTTTTCCTGTCCATTTTCTGCAAGTCTTTTGACAATTTTTATGTAGCGTGATTTCAATGCAGCCGTAACACACAAAAATGGTGGGAAAAACTGCCATAAGCTCTCATTTGCAACATGACCGTAAATTCAAGCCTTGTATCTGTCATGGGTGGCCCCTTCTCAGATATCTAAAGGTTAAGGCATCACTTGCTGTGATTAACTAGTCAGAATCTCAGCCAGCTGCACACCCTTTACCAGGGATCAGCAAAAGCAGAGGCAGAAAGTTATTGCGGTCATTTTTTTACTGTGTGAGAGGGAGTAAAACAGAACACCCAAAAGGGAAATATTTTCGACTCGTAACATCTGGCTGGGAAGAGATTACACGCCTGCTGAAAAGACAGTTTCTGCCCCTAGAGGGGCAAAATCTTATCGTTTTAAGAATGTAGTGTTTGCTTTTTCTCCCCACCAGAAAGTCTAAAAAAATATGTGGAAAGAAAGATAGGGGGTCCGTACACCTGGGCGCTCTGTCTGCCAGGCATTAGAAGGCTTTGCTCCGGCCCTGCAGTGACCCAGGAGTTGCGTTGCAGGCATCAGGCTGCCCTTCCAGGCTGCAAGGACAGCGGGGGCTTTGTGGGGAAGCTTCTCAGGGCACAGCCTTCCCGACATGTCCCTGTACAGCTGGTCCGTGCTGGGGTAGCCCATGCAATCGGGATGGTGGAGCTTCCCAGTAGCACTGCGCAGGGACCTTTGAAGGAAAGCATGGGTTGGGAGAAAATGGTATGACTTGACAGACTGCGATAAATTTCTGTGCCTCATCTGGCACGCAGCCACTCAAAGGTCAGCTCCAATGCCAGGAACATAGACCCTGAGCAACGTACCTGTTCCTCTTACCTGCACTCTTTACTGGATTTTTTTGACAGCAGCTGGTTTTGGTGTGTTTGGTTCAGATCTCTCAGGTTTCAGTACTTGAGCAGCCACTATTATGGAAACTAACTTAACATATTTTCCCTGACCCTTTTGTCAAGCTGTCACTTCAAGTAATTTATTTCAGTTCATGCAGAGACTGCCCATCCTAGAAGCTATTCCTGGGGTTGTTTCTGGAGTATAATAGCGAACTAATGTGCAGGATTGGACAAGTAGAGGTATATCTGGACAAGTCAAGGTATATGCCTGCATTTCCTGATCTCCTTTACATTCAACGGTACTGTGAATGGGACAAAATTCACAGGGATACAGGATCGAGCCACAGAGAGGCTTTTAAGAGGCTCGGTGATCATGCAACTCCCTGCTGCCATGATATCGGAGTACCAAATGGCCCTACCAAACATCTGCTTGCCATTGCTCTGCTTTGGCAATGCTGAGGGTCTTAATCATACTGTACTGCAAGTCTTTCCACATGTGTGCTTATATGCTTAGTATAAGTGCGGTTATTCATATATTTTTGTAGCAGAAAAAGTAAAATCTAGTGTTTTTCTTTTCTTGTATAAACCCCTCTGCAGTCTGGTCCCCATTCAGAGCTCAGGACCCATTTTGACAGGAGGTAGCTTTTTTTAATCAAGTTTTTACTGCGTTTATTGCACCATCGCTTGCATCACCTGGGAAAGCTGTGATGCCTCCCCCAAGCACGTGACCGCAGCAGTTGAAGGCGATGGAAGGGTGGAGGGGTAGAGGGGAAGTTTTATGAGTAGAGCGTGTGGGAGGCCCATGCTGGTGGGAGAAGGAGCTTTCCAAGCACAATACCCATGAGCAGTGATGGTAGAGGAGTGAGGGACCCGTTCTTCCCCCTCTGAGACCCTGGCTACTCCAGGGATGTGTGGCTGTACTACTTGGCAGGGTACGAACTGCAGACAGGGCAGGCTGCAGGGCTGCACGGGGAAGAGCTGACACTGTAACTAACGTCCCCAGCACATCCTTCCTCCAGCAGACCCCCAGATGCAGGGCTTAGCCCACATGAGGCTCATCTGCTTTTTAGCTTCTTTGTGGCCCCTTTCTGCCACAGATGGGCTTCTCTAGTACCCAGAGGAGCCTGGCTTCAGGTAGCTCAGGTGGATGCGCGATAGCCATTCAGCAGTATTGGTGCAGCTCTTGCAGCCGCTCTGTGGGGCAAGGAGATGTGATGAAACCTCCAACTTGCAGGAGGTGCAGCGGGAGCCAAGCAAGGGGGTGTATCGCGCAGTCCCTGCAAGGCTGGGGCTGCTGGTGCAGCGGAGGAGCTGTGACTAGGTGAGCAGCCTGCCGTCCCGGCGTTCCCCACTGTTGTGCCTGTGAGGAGCAGCTTTCACCCAGAGCCTCCAGTCTCATCCTGCTGGTGGCCTCCTAGGCAGCCCAGAAAATCTGACCTGAGCTGCTGTGCCTCCCCAGTCCCTGGACGGGGAGATTCCCTGGGAAGGATGTGACACCACTTCACAGGTAGTCGTTGTCTCTTCAAGCTTTGAAGCACATTAGCAATGCAGCAGCTCTCTGTGCAGAGATACCACCAGTGCCTGGATGCATATATTCAGTAGGGCTCTCCCACACATGTGTAGCTTCACAGACTATCCAAATGTAGATGAACGCATTTGTCAGAGCAGCAGTTTCTTCCCCAGCTGCTGGTGGGCCCAGAAGAGGCTGAGAAAACAACCAGGGAGAAGGCGGCCAAAGAAGGGAAGCAGGAGGCAGATGCCAGGACTGCAGAGCTAACTCCAGAGGGAACTGTTTTGGAGGAGCTCCTTTATTAGTGCAGTAGTGTCTGGGCTTGGGAAATGGACCTGAAAGGTCAGAAGAGAGGACTGCTGGGTGTCCACGCTGACCGCAGCAGCTGGAGTGAGAAAGCTGCTTTCCTAGAGCTTTGTGGGGAGCTCATTCCCAAAAGGCAGGGGCAGAGCACCCATAGGAGAGCCCCCAATCCCTTAGAGAAACACTGAAGGCACTTAAGGAAAATGATGTGGTGGTATGTTAAGTGCTCTGTGAAAATACCCTGAAGATCAATGTTTTGCAAGAGTGAGAACAAGCGTCTCAATTTAAGATTATAAGAGAAAAGAATGAGTTGTGCCATCTCCTATTCTTGTCATACTGTTGTCCATTCACTAGGGTTTTTTTTTTTAAATTTATTTTAATTGCATTCTTCTTTCATAACATTTTGGATTGTGATGTAGGTATTACAGCCATACCATGAGATGCTTACTTTTACATGCACAAAAAATGAGCTGTTTCTCTTACAATATGCAAAATTTGCTGTTTAGGTCTAGATACTTCATTTCGATCAACAATTTCAGCTGAAAAGGTTGAAAATATAGTCTTGTTTTCAATCAGCTATGAAGCTTATAAAAACTTGAAACTGACTCACCATTTTGGTTGACATTTGAAGTTTTTGGTTAAAAAGACAGCATTTCCATGACCATCTTTGGGAAAAAATACATTTTTCAATTATATTTTTTTATATGCCAGTGTGACTGGCAGGTCATTTCATTCTTTCTCAGTAGTTAATAAAAGTGAAAAGAGTAATCAACGATGTAAAAACTGTTATAAAAAGTTGCTTTCTGCTTTTCTGTATCTAATAATGGCAATCAATCAATTTACTGAAAACTTTTCAGCTTGCATCCTTTGGATTCCTTGATCTTCGATATATTTTTATGATCCAGGCCTCAAGACAAAGTCATCCAGAGGAAGCTGGAGAATTCCTCTTGACTTATGTCAAAATTATCTAGGAAGATCAGATCAGACCATCTCTCAGAGATGGCAGTGTTGCACATACACAGACGTCAGTATGGTGTAAAGCAGTGTTCTTTTTGTTAATCCAGTCCTTCTGCTCAAAGAGAAAATTGGGGTGTGAGCACTTTCAGAACCATTTTGCAGAAGTTGATCTGATGGAATTAGAATTGTGTAATGAGCTGGAAAAAATAAGGGTAAGAATTCTGCTTCGGCTATTTAGCTAGACTGCAGTCTAAAAAAATCCCACCATAAAACAGGTACATGCATTTTTTCAACAGATAAATGGGTATAGATTAAAACGTATCTTACCAATGCACTGGATGTGTGCTATTCCCCACCTGTTGTAAAATCTATGCTCCAGCTTTCAGAAAAGGATTTGTGAAAAGCCCATGTTAAAATATGTCCAACAACTTCTTAGGTTAACGTTTTCTATCCCTGAAAAGAAATAAACACAGAGCACATGCCTAAAATCAGAGTCAGAAAAAGAGCCAAAGTATTTTTAGATTGTCTGGGTTCCCAGCCTAAGTAAGGGAATGACTTTAATTAAATTTAGCCAAGCCTCAGCCATTCTTTCTGTGGTTGACTTCAGTTGTACATCTCACATCTTTGAACAGCTCTTCTCAATTGCACACAGGCAGCTTTGTTTATAGTGTAGGGAAGGATCAAATGGTTTCCATTTGGGGGGGGAAGGGAGAGCAAAGGAAGGCATTTTCTTCTTAGTGATCCTTGCCTACAGAGGAAGCTTTATAACTTCACAAGAGAGGGTACAATATGCTCAGCATATGTCAGTTTTCCTCCCAGTAAGAGAGATGAATCACCTGTTTTCTCTAGAAGGGAGATGTTTAAATCCTCCCTGTTCATTAGGAATAGGGAACAGCTTTCTTATTATAATGCATATTAGTAATAATCCCAGCAAGAATAGTAGCATATGCAGTTGATGCTTCAGATTGGCCACTGATGCTGGCAGAAGGGATCTTGAGGAAAAGCTTGTTTTTCATGAATAATGCAAAGTACAGTGTTTGCAGCTCCAGTAATTCAAGGCCCAGGATAGGAAGCCTGGTTCATTCTGCATGGGGTCACACTTCCTCCCCGAGGGCACTAACAATGTGGCTGGAAGCCCACTGCAGACTCTGGAAGAGGAACTGTGTCACCTCAGAGAAAAAAATCTGGCTCAAAAGCACATGAAATTAAGGCCTGGAGAGGAGTAAGACAGGCAACACATCTTCCAGGGAAGTGAGCTTTAAAAAACACCTAAAGCAAAATATGCATATGTGGATTTCAGTCCATCTCTGTTCAAGAAAGCATTTCAGTACAGTGTAATAGCAACAATTCATGGGCTTAAGTCCTCACTAAAAGTCAAGTTTCTGTCAGAAAATCCCCAGAATAAATGTGGTTTGCAAATCAGGCTGCAAAGTTAAGGGAAACAGAGCTGCCTAACCTCAAGAAGGGCTGTGGAGGCTCCACTGTAAATCTGATATTTGCAGTTATTTCTGTGATGACAACATCCACCAGCCTTAGCTGGGACCTATTTGTGCTGGTGACACTGCAAACAGGGGATAAGAAGATGCTCCTTGCTTCACAGAATTTGCAAGATGAGTATAACACAAGCCAGTGAAGGCCAGATGAAGCCCAAGAAAACCATAATAACATGTCAACCAGAAAGTATTTGTCTTGTGGATGACTGGATTCTTTAAGCAATTTGTTAAGCCTAACAAACTGCAAATATTTCAGAAGGCTACATACATCATTCTGTGATAGAGTCAGGAATTCCTCTAAGCTCATTTTACTGTTTGCTTTGAATCAACTTCTTTTAAAATTGTCATATAAAGGGGAACGTAATTCTTCTCTTGCCTGGCAAGAGCAGAAAGAAGTACCACTTTGAAAAGGCCAAATGGTTTAAAATGTTTTCACAAATAGCCTTTCTTGGTATATGAATTGACCAGTCACATAGGGACAAATGTCCCGCTTGTGCAGACAGTCGTGCTTGCACTGAGGCAAAGGAGCACACGTAACCCAGAGTGGGTCAGGCCCCTCAGCACACGGGTTTGTCATTCATCTTTGTGCAAACAAGAAACAAAAACTAGCCAAAAAGCACCATGTGTACTCAATATCACAGTTTGCTTCTGATCGTGGGGCAGGGCAAGAAGTGGGGAGTTGAGTGCAAAAGAGAAATTGTTGCTCTAAACTCAGATTGAACTGAAATAGTTCAGCAAATGAAAATTAGTCAAGTACCCTGGGAATTAAAGTATGGAAGGATTTATCTGGGAAGCATGTAGTTAGAGCAAACTTTAAAGAAAGACCCTTGACTTCTTTAAATTTGTGATTTAAAGAGCCTCTTATTGTCTCTAACACTCTGGTCCCTGGAAGTATAGATGGTTTGCTGGGGAAGGAGCACATTTTACCAACCCTGTTCTGTGTATGCCTTCCCTAAACACCTGTGAACATCCACTCCTGACAAGGTAAGGTACTGGAGAGCCTGTACCTGTGGATGTGCAGCTGCCCTTCTGCTCCATCCCAGAAACACGAGTGTGGTGGGTGTCGGGACACTTCTTCTGGCCACTCTACTCTCCCGCATATACTCTCCTGCCTATACACTTGTCCTGGTGGTTTTTCTCTTTTTACTTAATGATCAATTATTCCATAAGTGTTGATTAGACTGAAAACCTTCTCAACTCTCCAAGTATTTCACTGTGCTCAGAATGGAAGGAAGACAGACACCATTGGTCAATGAGATCTTCAGAATCAGGCTCCTCCTGATGCACTTATAACCATCTGTAGCACATACTGTTCATGTCAGCAACTTCTTATAATATTTACTAATCATTTTAATCCTTTGTAGACTATGTGAGGGAGTATCATGTACATAATGTATGACCTAGATTGTTAAAGGGTTAGGAACTGTGTTTCAATAGCTCTAAGATCTTAGGAAATCCATTTCCTACAGGCAGAAGAAAATAAATCTTTCCCCTGACTAATTCCATCGTGTACCTCTGCCTGTCACTGAAACACTCCCCATGCTGCCTTAGCCTCAGTATTGTAGGTGGTAAATTTCTTGCAGCACCTTGAATCCTGTTTAAAGTTCTTCAGTCCTTATTGATTTATGCAAAGTAAACATTCTAGCTTGTGTCAGAATAATTTGGAGGATTATTCTTGTTTTAAAAAATATTTCTTTTTGAAGTTGAAAAGTTTAATTGCAGCCCCAAGCACAACAGTTGTGGAAAAGCCTGAGGGTGAAACTGTACTGCCTTTGGATCTTGGATAGTGTATTTTATATGCATGATGTTTTCCTTTCGCCAAGCTGGAGAGTTAAGGTTATGCAAGTCTATTTTGGAATTAAATAAAACATTTTGCTTTTACAGCTTGACACTTTATGGGCATTTAGGTAAATGCATAGGCAGTACTTCAGATTAATACCTTTATTATCAGCCCAGATATTTTACCTTTGAAAAGTAATCTGGCTGAAAGAGCTGCGAGAGCCTTTTTCAGTGAGGTCTCTCTGGTTGCTGACTAGACAGTATTTAAAGAAGTCATGGAGCATTTTTCAGTGAGGACAGGATAACCTCACCCCTCTGACCTGTATTTATTCCCTCCATAAGACAGACCCTAATGTTCAGGGCCCTGAACACTGCTAAACACATAATGGCCACTCTGTTTGCCTACAAAGTCACTGCCCTCTGCACTCCCAATTTGCCCTTTATAAAGTGCCGCAGCACAGCAACTCATAAACCCCAGTTTTAGTGAAATTTGGGGTGGGAGCCGGGGCAGGGAATAAGCCTCAAGTGCCATCAGGCTATTGCACTTGGGCCATGCCGTGGGGTCCATTGCAGGGAAGGTGCTCCCCTGTGGAGGCGAGGGCACCCGCCGGGCCCTGGGCGCGCCGGGCTGCGGTGGGACGCCTGCGTGTCTGCACAGCCGCTTGCCCCGCTTGCTGTTTTGTCGGGGGTCAGACACCATCTGTAGTCAGTGGTTTCTCCACCGGGGTGCCTTCTTGGAGAGGGCATCGGATTTGGTCCTTTGACCTGCCACCTCTGCAGCAGCTGCCGCCACAGCACTCCCCTGTCATGGAGGCTGGGGTGGCCTGAAGAGGCCTCCACTTCTGTCCTGTGGTGCCTGAGCCCGGCTAGACTAGAGAGGCAGCTCCATGGCTGTGGGGGCTGCCTGGCCCCCACAGACTGGTGACCAGCTCATTTCTACCCAGGCGAGGGCACACAATTCGCATGTCACTTCAAAGGTGGGCGCCCAGTGAGCTGCAGGCATCATTGCGCACTGCATCGTGTTCCTGAAAGACCTCGTAACAGCAACCAGCAATGCGTAGCTTCCTTGGGGCCATTTGAAATGAAAATGTTGGCTTATGCTAGCTGGATTCATAATCGATTTATTTTTTTGTTTAATTAAGCATTTGTGTCTCCCCTGCCAGGGCTCTGGAGCCTGGTCCAGCACGACCTGCCGTGTGGGGCTCCTGCTCCCTGGGGAAGCCCCTTCCCGGCTGCCCGCAGGGATGCAGTGGCAGGCAGGCTGCCACAGCACTGTGCCATGCACGGCTGGCCTCGCCGGGCGGGCAGAAAAGGGCTGGGGAGTCAAGCAGAATGTGACAATTCTCGGAAGTGCCTCCGCTGAAGTTATCGCTGTTGTTCAGGCACTGAATTCATGGATGAAAGGCCAGGGAGCAGATCCCTGCCATGCAAGTGCCACAGTCAAAGGCGGCCTGTGTCTGACCTGCTACGAAAGTGAATCCAGAGCAAATTTTACACTAACTTGCCTGTCAACTGTCCTTTCCATTTCACAGGGAACCCTGAAATTTAAAAATGAATTTTCATTGCAGATCAATAATCAACTTCGCGTTTCATAATTGCCAGAGGATTTAGGTTGCTTAAAGATCTTTTTCAAGATTAATTTCGAGTCCACCTATGTAGTGCAGCAAATATGATTTCTGTCTTTTGTTACCAGGAGGAATCTCAGATGTATTCATTTAATGCTGGGCTGTATGTTTAAAACGTCACGGTTTGACATTTTTAGACTTCTACGACCCTGTTTCCTCTTCATGCAAAATCCATGGCATAACATTTTAAAACTCTGCATTGTATCCAGGCATGTGATTTTCTGCAAATAATAACTCATGTGTTTCAATATGTAGGTAGTATTTTTGTGTACGGAAAATCAATTGAATTCCCCACAGAAAGTTTCCAGATTTAATATCTATACTTACTGTCTGTGGAGATAGTACATGGGGAACAGAATATTCTGTAATGCATTACAGGGATGTGGTCTTAAGTCCTTGCTCAGACAGAACTGCCGCAGATTGCAGACTCTGGCTCTAGGCAAGCAAAGAGTATAATACACAGAAACCACATACTCAAAAATGTGCAAGCAGTTCTGCAGGAATTATCAGGATTTACTACATGTATTTGCTCAAGCTGATAAAGGGCTACATTTTCAAACCTGATTTTAAGTGCCAAAGTCTTTTGTGTCCACTAATTCTCTTTGTATGTACACACCAACATTTTATAGTGTTGTAGTTTCTCCTGCCTGCTATAAATCTCTTAAGAAGGGTTCAAGTTATACACACTGAGAATACACAAAGCATGTTGAAATCTTGGCCCCGCTAAAATGAGTGGAAGTCTGGCCTTTGGCTTCTGTGAGTCCAAAATTTTACCCACTAAGTTTAAAGAATAGGAGGATTTCTTTAGGCTTAAAAGTGTTTTTCTTTTACTTACTGGCATTTACAGTTATACTGCATTTTTTTTTTTAAAACGTTGCTTCAATAGAAAGAAAAGGCAATGCTCAAAAGTGAATGACAACAGAATGCCTAGTCTACTAATGAACTGCAATTATCCTTTTTTTTTCAATAGAAATTGCACTTTGCCCTGAGCCTAATGGGTTGCTGATTCTGAGAAGAAGCAGGTTCTGGGCAAATTTTGTACATTAATACAGGCAGAGAGATACCTATGTGTACACACAGACACACATAAAAATGGCTTTGCAGTACCCATCAACTCATTCATCTGACTTTTAGAGCAGCAGAACAAAACTAAAATAAAAGTTATGGTAATTTAGATTTCCCACAAATTCCTTTCAGTCTGCTCATTGTGTATTTTTGTCCATTTTCCCCTGTTTTCCGTGCAGATGACCAGATCTGAAAATTCTTTGTCAGTCCTCACCTTGGGAAGACACTGAGATAAGTCCTCAGTCACTAGATTAGACGTCTTCATCATCTGTGTACAGCTACAAAACATCCAGGAAGATCACTCAGCACAAGTAATTTCTAGGTTATGCTCATCCTGAATTCCTGTTACATGTCTAAATAATTGTATTTACTCTGAGAATACATCTTCAACAGAAATTCAATTGAATTATTACATAATTATGCTGCCTGTCTGGGTACAAAAGTCTCTTACTCAAGTTAGTCAGACTTGCAGATTGAATTAGCTGGCTTATCGCCAATGAGAGGCTAAAACAAGGTCAGATCTAAATTCTTTTGAGCTCAGGAATCCACTGGCCTCCCCATGGTGGTAAAGGCAAGCTCACAAAGTGCTCTTTGGTCTCCGGTTCACTTTTATGGGCCCAGTTTCCCTGATGGGCCCGAGGGAAATGCAACTTCTTCATCAGTCACGAGAGAGCTAGCATAGAGCCATCCAGCTCAATGTGGGACCTTGCCGCTGTGCTCCTGGGGTCTGGTAAGACCCAGCAGAGACTCATGTGCTCATGAGACTCATATTGCATTGGGGATACATAGCCGCACACCAGAGGAAGGCATGGCTTCATTCTGGTGAGTACTTAAAATAAATGGAATCTTGAGTAGCTAAGACTTGCGCTGCTTACACCAGAGCTGAATCTGGACTTTCCCATTTCAAATGTCCACTTTCCACTAAATCCCTTGTTCCGTCACTAAAGTCCCTTGCTGCCAATCCAGATAGGTGCACTGCAGTCACAGTCATATTCATTTTGTTGCTAGTCCATCTGTACCTATTCGCTGGACCAAAAGGAGTATTTCTAAGACCGTAAGTGGCATCAGCACTAATTTTTTTTGGAGACAGTGGCACTATTGGCTCCTTTCAAAGAAATCTCTATAGCCCTCATTCCTCGTAAAAGTGTCTGAAAACATTACCAGGCAGGGATGATCTGGATGGCTTTTGGCGAGGGTTTTTTATCTACTTCAGACCCTTTGTAAGAGTGTCAGCAGAAAGGCCTTGCTGTGCCAGTGAAGATCAGTCCTTTTTCCTCCCTGTGGGAGAATGCTTTCTGGAACAGATAAGACACATATCACACATCAACAAAGTGGTGTGCTTCCTATTTTATTCCCTTTGTCCTCGAATTAACTCTCACAGAGAGGCTGCAAACTACTTTAAAGGCTGGCCACTGCAGGACTGTGACTTCCCAAGGCTGCGTGCTCTGAAATTGAAGGAACAATTCATTTGCTTGTGATCAGTCCAGCCTAAATGGGAACTTGATTACTTACTGAGTTCTTAAAATAACTCTCTTTATTTGCATTCCCATTGCCTGCAGAGATCATTTGGGCCCATATGCAGCACTGATTGGTTTTAAGTTTCCATTTTGTTTTTAAGAACAAGAGGTCTCACATGCCTAAAACTACCTCTTTCCTCTCCCTTCTTTCATTAAACCAACTGACAATTGACATGTTTAACTTTGTAAATTTTTTTAAAAATATCATAAAGTTCAGAGCAGGTTTATGTGTGGAAAGACTCTCCTTTCCTCAGAGAGACAGCTGGACCAAAGCCATGTTAAAAATTTCCTGTAAGGAAGACATAATTAGAAAGAATAGAGGAATTTTACAATGACCCCTTCTGCGTTAGAAGCAGCTTCGGAGCGCTGCCGGCTCTGCCAACTTGCTGAGCTGGACTCTGCAAGGTCACAGCTGTAACAGGCTTGAAATGACTTCCACGGGGGCATTTCTATATGCATATAGGGCTGGATGAGGCTGTTGTGAGGATGGAGAGCAGGGGCCACTCAGGAGTTACGTGGCCACTACCACATCACAGAGCTGAGAGCATACATGTGGTAGCAGCCGTGGCTAATGGGATGGGACAGGCGGGCACTCCTGTTCAGTAAATCCCCTGCTTGACTTCATATACACCCTTTCTCCCCTCTAAGCACGTGTAGCAAGGATCTGCTGAACCGAGGACATGAGCCTGGATTTCATCCCTGCTCCGAACATTGTCTGATGTGCAGCTGCAGTCTACCACCGCATTTTTGCTGTGTGCAGATTTGCCCCAGAGACCATCAGAGTCAATGGGAGACTTTCCAGCAATGTCTACGAGCTTTTAATCAGCCACAGGGTGAAAAGCAGAACTCCTGACCTGAGGTTGCTGCAGCGCCGTTGTCTCTGGCAGTGATGGCTACGTCAGTGCAGAAAAACATACCTTGTTGCCTTATTCCAGTGGTAACTCACTGCAGAACAGTGAAAAAGGCCACAGCTTTGTACAGGACATCTAAACAGTGAGTTTTGTGCATTAGCCAGGTCTTAAAGCATAGCCGTGTCCGAAGCATAACGCTGGTTTCCGGCCAGCTAAGAAAAGAACAAATCCTTCCTCTCAATGACCTCCTCAGACTGGTATTTGAATCACATTGGAAAAAAAAATGCCAGTTAGAATTTGCAGGGGAAAATGAAAATAAAAGTGTGATGTAATGTACATGCTGACTGAACTTATTCATCCTTGAGTTTTCATCGCAGGAGTTGGCAGCTCAGTCCAACACACAACCTAGCAGGGCCTGGAGAGTCTGTAGGCTGCACGTGCTATAGGAGCTAGCGTGGCAAAAGCAGTAGCACATGGAGACTATGATTTTCTTGGCTGCCCCTCCACTGTATTCAGCTCAACACTTGATTATGGTTGTTCTACCTTTAATGTGTTATTGTTTCATGGTGCTCCCTGTCACAGCCTAGTTTGGACCTCAATGTGTAGGTTCTCTATGTAGCATCTGTTGCTCCTCCAGCAGAGAGCACATGCTTATTCTCCTCTGACTCACATTCCAAGCCTCGTTGCTTGTGAGCAGCAAACGAGGTGGAATCCTAGATTTCTTGGCCGATTTAAATGGGCAATGTCCTGCTAGGTGGCAAAATCCTAGCAACTTTGGGATGAAGCAACAGGAAACAGGATACACAGTGTGCTCTTCGCTGTGGCATGTGGGGACAGCTGATATCACCTTCTGGGTGCAAAGCATTTGGAGAAATCCACTGTGAACAGCTACTAAGGCTCAAAGATAATGAGAGCATGGAGCTTTAGCGTTTGAATGAGGCTATGTCCTTGTCTCTCCCATGGTAAAAAAGGGCAGGGCAGGGAGTCAGAAGGACAGTTTCCTTCCAAGGTACAGAACTGTGGCAACTGAGAAGACCCGGAGGTGTTGAAGGCTCTGGTGGCAACTACACAGCCCTTGTTGCCAGATGAAAAGGAGGCAGAGTCCTGTGGTGACAAGGAACAGCATGGTGCTGAAAGCTCTGATTTTAGGAAGGCCAAGGTCACCACAGGACTTAAAGGTCCCAGCTGCTTCAAATTGCGTCAGGCTGGAATTTAGCAAACAAATATGACAGAAGAAAATACGCACATTTGCAAAGTATTAAGTGGTATCTTCAGTGTGGGACTTGGCTTTGCTTTTAGTTGCCATCATAACTTTGTTTTATAGGGCTCTGAAGCATGGGTGTGGGTTGCTTTTGAGGGTCCAGCTTCCCTGGTGTTTGAAATGTTAAAAATCTTCCAGTCTGCAAGCAGTCCTGTTCCTCCAGTTCGTGATGCATTCCTTTTTTCTTCGTCGTTGTGTAGCTATACATCTGGCTGAGCAGAGGGTGAATTTCCACATCAGGACTACACAAAAGCCTGTCATTACATGCCTGTGGAGATGACACAAGAGCATCATTACTGTCTCAACACAGTGTCAGTGCAAACGCACAGGAAAACCGCTGTGGACGGGAGGACTGCTTAAAGGATACAGGAAGGTTTTTTCAGGGGCATAGAAGGTTGAGAGGTTTGAACTCTCTGCGATTCAGGCACTGTTGCACATAAAAGAGCATGGGAAGAGCAAGAGACTGAGGCAAAAAAATCCACTTAGTTATTTCTGGTCATAGAGGAGCGAGAGGAGCTGGTTTGCCTTGCTTCTACAGAAGCACACTCAGATCCAGAGCAGAGGAAGGGACTTTGAGACCCCCCAGGCAAGAGACAATGTGGGAGATGCAGCAAAGCAGACTTCCCTTGTGAGGGCCTGGTCGGCCCTGCTGAAGCAAATACATGGTTGTTTGTCCTGGACTTTGGTGGGAGTTTCAGTTGCTGAACTGTAGAAACCAGTAAAGTCTGGTTCAGCCTCAAGTAGTTGGCTTTCAACGCACTGACGTTGTGCAGTGATACCATTTCTTCTCCAGATCAGCTTCCAGGATTGCATTACTGTTGCTGCTGAAAATGTTATTTTCCCCAAAACTAACAGCAGGGGTCAGAACGGATTTCTTAACATCCAAACCAGGATCCTCAGTTAACTCAAGAAAACCCATCCATTTAAAAATCCCAGTTAATCTCATCTTTTCATACACCAAACAATTAAAAAAAACCAACCCTAGTTATTATGGGTGCGAACCTCTTCCTTCATATTAGCTGTAGGCAACATTGAGGCAATCTATTTTCTTTGATAGGTAGAAACTAAGTCAAAACCACCCGAAAGTTGTTCTCCCTCCATCTGGGAGAACCTGAATGAGAATTTAGATATCTGAATGGTGCATCCCCAGCAATTTCTTTTTTTCCAATGGGAGAACAATTCCAATTCACATTGGAAATTCCTTATATGAAGAGGAAAGCACTTTATAGGCTTCTTTTAAAACCCACAGCTCCTCTGTATTTCCCACTTCAGCTTGTAACCAATTTGCAACTGGAAGGGCTGAGAGCTAAAACCCAGGTAATTCAACAAGCAATTAAGAACAACTCAATTCCACCTGCTAAACGACTTGGAAAAAGCAGGTTACTGTAACTCCACTGAGTAGTGCATGTAGATTTTTATGCCCAGGGGAACATCACTGAGGTAATTGCCTTTCCATTTGGAATAAATATATTTTATTCTTTGCTGCTTTATAAAAGAACCGTCTCCATTAATGTGAGAAAAGAGACACTGCTCTTTAGGCAAAAAATGCCTGAAAGTACTTGTTAAACGGGAATAGAGCATCTGCCCTTAACATTAACTGTTTTGCAGCTGACTTTGGGTTTTTTTTCCAGCCTAAGCAGAGCTCACCTGCATAATTTCAAGACTCTCTGCACATTCCAGCATCTGCCAGTGTTAGACTAAATATCTTATTTTTCATTCACCTAGCTCTCTTAAGCTCCTCTTCACAATTTTTCCACCTAAATCATCATTCACAATCATGACTAACGCTAAGTCATTTTTGTCGCCTGCATATGTTGCCATTTTACGGTTTGCGGAGAGTTTTTAGTCATTCATAATATTGGTGTGATTTGAATTAAATCTTTCTGAATGTGCATGTTCAAGTAACCTCCTTCACTTGCAACTATTGAAAGAACAGATTGAAAGAAATACCTATATACTACCAGGCATCCCCTCCCAAAATTAAAACATATACAAAGCAGTGATGAGATGCAGGAAGGAAAAAAGGAAGGTGAAGACTTGGGTGTCTCTAAAAGAGGAATAGCAGAAAGATGGAAAGAATTCAAAGAGAAGGCAGTCAAAAAAACACCAGATGCAGCTTGACTTAGCACTGGGGATATACTAGCTAGAAACTCCTCTGGGGATATTTTTGGTCTGAGAGTTGGCTGAAAGGAGCCTGAAAACTGTAAGCAAAGAAAATGGCCTCTGCTGTAGGGTTTCTAATGGGTTCAGTGCAATGGGGTTTTGTCCGTCTTTTGTAAACAAACAGGTTTCTGTCACAAATCGCCAATTCCACCATCGGTTTTTCCTCCTAATAGAAACAGCCAAAGGAGCCCTTATTGCAGCTGATGGCTTGGATTGGAAGGGCTAATGATATATGGAGCAAATCCTCCTCTCACTGTGGGAACTTTCATGGGCTCACTGAGGACAGGGCTGGAAGAGACCTGAAGAGGTCAATCTCACAGCTTAAATGCAGGATCAGTTGTACTTAAAACCCTCCTGACAGATGTTACTTCAGCTTGTTCTCAAAAACTTTCCCTGCTGGAACTTCCCCAGTTTCCCCAGGCAAGCTGGTCCAGAGCTTTGTCCAAAGCTCATTAGAAAGCTTTCCTCACAACTAACCTAAATCTTCCCTTGTGGCCATTAATTCTTCCTCTGTGCCCTGAGCACATGAAAGAGCAGCGTATTCTTTCCCCTGTGCAGCTACCTTTTATGTATTTGAAAGCTGCTGGCATCTTTCCCTTCATTTTTTGTTTCTTTAGCCTTAACATTTTCATTTCCTTCAACATTTCCTCACAGGTCTTGTTTCTTAGAACTGGTTCCCATTGCTGTCCTCTGAAACATTCTCCAGCTCAAACCCTTCTTGGAGAACTGCCCCTATAACTAGACAGAGCAGACCAACCAACATCTTCACAACCAGACCCAACAGAGTGAAAGGATTATTTTTTTGTCATCTTACGCACGGGACTCCTGTCTGTACCTCTCACCATTGGGTGCTTTCTTCTCAGCAATTTGTCATTACTGATCCAAGTTCATCCTGTAATCAGTAAACCACCCAACATTTTTCTGCAAACCCACTCTGCAGCTGGTTGTTCTGTCCTGCATTTGTGCAGATGGTCCCTCTGGACACACGGAGCAATGTGCTTGTCCCTATTGGATTGCAACAAATTCTGGGTCCCCAACTGGACAAGATTAATCTAAATTCTGTGCCAGTCCTTGAGATGGCTTACGCTCCTACACAGCTTCATAGTATCTGCGTAATTGTTAGGTGTCTTATCTATCTCATCAGCTATTAATGAAATTAGCGAGTAGCATTGGCTCCAGGAGAGATCCCCTGGGGAACGCAGCTCAGTACAGTCTCTCAAGTTGATAGCGAATGACTGAGAAATATTATCTCACTATGTTCCCCTTCCTTCCTCTTTTTTAGATCTGTGGGCAGATGACAAGGCCACTGGCTGAGCCCTGGCATGAAGTTAAACCAACTGAACAGGACGTGGGAAACTGCTGGACAGGACATGAGAAATTGCCGGACCTGCAAGATAACAATGTGAGAAGCTGACAAAAATTACAGATAGCGCCGTAAGGGGTGGCTGGATTTTGCAGGTGGTTAAGGAGGTGTTAAGTGAGCAGTGGCTAGAAGTCACAGATAACTGGAGGGAGGGACCGGGGAATCTTTAGGGGAGTATGACCTTGCAAGGCCAACAGCACATAGGCTACCATATCCAGGAACACCATATAAAGACAATATTACCTAGGTACCATTATCAGAAATATCACATTTGGTTACGATGTAGCAAAACTGGGCCAAATGAAAAGGAAGTAATTAGGGGTGTGTTGCTTATTTGGAGGAAGCCTGTGGTGGAGAAAGGGAGAAACAAAGCACAGCAAAAAGGAGGATTAATAGATGGGAAAAGGGAGCATAAGATACATGTCCTGAACTTGATTACAGTCGTGCAGAGCAATGTGCCAAACCTGTTGCCCTAATCATACCATACAAGCCCAACCTGCCCCCAAGGACAGGGAGGCGGGCTGTTTTCCCTGGCGACTCCAGGGAACATCCAAAGACAGATCAAGCATCCTGGTGTCACCTGGTCCATGCCTGTGTCAAGTCTGATGGTGTCACCATCTTTCCAATAACTTCCTAACACTCCTGCAGAGCTTTTATTTTTAAACTTGATCCATTATTTGAGCCTGTTTACAGCATGGCTCCACAAATAGTTGTGTCAATGCAGTAAGGGCGTAGTGTGCTGCTGCTCAGGAGTGGAAATAAGAGGCCAGGAAAGGCACCTATTTAAGCTGGTATTGTCACTAAAGCCTCCATTCCATTAAACCTTGGCCTGAGAATAAAAGAAAATTATTTTACACTATAGCCGTCTCCCAGCCAAGACTCAGACCCTTCTGAGTGAAAAGTTATGTGTTCCTCCCTCTCATTTCCTCTCTCTCCTTTTATTCAGACATTTATTTATCATCCAAAACCAGAAACTTGGGGATTAGACTATTCCTTATACTGTTTTTTTTTCTTCCAGATCTTCCATATGACTAGGAGAGACTGTCAGCTATTAATTTGTCCCCATTCTATTTATATTTGCATTCTTTTTTTCTGTGATAGCTACTTCACTTCAACCTTTGACATTTTATTAGTCCAAAATCAGAAACTCTGGCCCCACTGACGTCAAGAGGAATTTAGCTATTGATTTCACTGAAAATGCAATTTCAAACAGTGACCCGACAGACTGCAAAAAGCTATGCCCAGGCTCTCTGCATGCAGGCGCCTGTCACCCTCATCACACATCACTTTCATTTTCCTCTTATCCAGCTCTAGATCCAGCTCAGAAATACCCCTAAGAATCAGTAACAGACTGGAAAGATGTGAGCCTTGATATTAACTATCTGCTTATATAGTTTCTCTGATGTTGGCTTCAGTTACCCATAACTGGGGGTCATGCTTTGCTGCCAAGTCACTGAGCAACTTCCTCTGTTTAAATACAATATATAAGCCTTACTCTTTTCCAGAGTTCATGACTCTTTTGTAAAGTGTTTTATGATACAGTTGTTATAGAATCCACCATCACAGTAACAGCTACAGACAAGGCTTCACTGTGGGCCTGGCTTCAAGCCCATTTAATTGAATGGAATTTTTTCCATTGCTATCGGTAGATACGTACATCAAACTGCAGCACACATCCCACTGTAATAACAACGCCGCAGTGTTTTGAGGGGCATGTCTGGTCACTGTTTTTCTAGGGAAAAATCAGAGATCATGAAACTAACCCTGTGCAGAGGATCCACAAAAGGCTTGTGCACCTCTGAGGCCCTTAAAATACAATTTGAATGTGTTTTCAGAGAGTCTTTGCACTGATACTCAGCATAGGAGCGATGTTTAATCATTATGCATGAATTCACACAAAAGGCCCAAACTTCTTTTCTTTCCCTTTCATCCATCATTTTCAGAGACTCAGTTCGTGTGAGATTTAATATTGACTGTCCAGTACTGAAAGGTGAAGCAACACATGGCGTGTGATACATTCTTTTACCAAGGTGTTAGGTCAGGTCAGCTCATTAAGTCACAGCCCTGCAACAGTAAAGTAAAGCTGGGCAATGGACCCAAAGGGCTCAGGACTGCAGGCACTTCTGCGCTTCGGGGTAAGCACAGGGACACATCCCCAGCATGTCTGTATCCTACGTTTGACCATGCCACAGCTTTAGCAGTTGCCCTTCCGCAGAGAAAACATTTCAGTGTACTTCATGGCAAAAGAAATACCATGTTTTTGCATGGCATTGGTTTGCATAAGTGCACTGTTTCCTTTGAGATTACGTTCGGTGGCATTTAAACGCAGCAACTGAAGCACCTGCTGTGTAAAAGAGCATTTGAGAGATGGTGCCATTGGAGGCAATTAAGGAAAAGGCTAAATCAGCACATTGTATCGTATTTAATGGTGTCACATTAAAATCACAGTACCTCGTGAGGGATGCTGGAATTCAGAGCAGCTTTTTGATGTAGTATTTTTAAGTCTCACAGAATACATTTATTATTAGAGGAAAACATAATCTTGGTCTTAGATACTTGAGCTGACTTAGCTGTTGAGTGACCAGATGAATCAAACTACATTCATAGTGTTCTTGTGCATACAGTTTAAGCAGAACAGCTACAGGCACTCAGATGAAACTTTTACGGCGCTGTAGAGATTGCGTTTTATAGAAACAATGCTAATACATCCTCATACTAACAGAGCTTTTTTTCCCATTCCTTTAGGTTCAGATTCATCCTTTGTAGCCTGACTCCAAGAGGTGACCAATGCCAGATGCTGCAGAACAAGGACTGGACAATTTTAGAGCATGCTGGACAAGAGGAAAGCTTTTTCCCAGTATTAGTTTGAAGTACCAGTTGGCCTAACTTCTGAAGTGTGCAGGGGAAGAAAAGGGGAGAGGCTGCACATTCATAAATTCCCCTTAATGTAGTTCTGAAATGGTGATTTTTGTTTCCCATCTGAATGCAGAGTTTTCACTCCTATTCAAAATGATCATGAAAAAATCATTGTGAATGGAAGATTTTAGGTCATTAAAAGGACAGAAATCTCTCTTGCGACTGGGGAAACTGGACTGCAGCTAATGCTGAGCGATCAGTGCCTACTTACTCTGGTCATCTGCTCTCCTAAAGCTTCTCTGAGTGCTCCTCTTATGGGAGTATCTGGTTTTTCAGTGGTAACTGTTATTGCCTGGGCCTGAGGGAGTTTAGCAAATTAATTCAATTGCTCTATTTTATTTGCTATGTTTCTGTTTTTAAAGCAAAACAGCCTGTATTTCAAAATCCCTTTGTAATGAATAAAAAAGTAGAGAGAGTCCCTCGAAGTCCATATTAACATGCCAATTCAATTACAGTGTAATTAGCCAGAACTGTTACTTGTTGAAATCCTGTCAACAAAAATAACTCGCCCTTCCCCTTCAGATTACTCCAGCACCTCCATCTTCTTGACGAGGATTTAGAAAGAGACCACCTTCCCCCCGCCCCTTTCAGACTGAAGGCAGGGAATGAAACACAGATGCGTTAACTATTATAAACCAAGGGATGGTGGAAAATGGTGGGAGAAAAGGAGGACAAAGCTGGCCTGACCAACCCACGGTTGCTCTTCCAGGGTGGGATGGGACCCTTGGGCAGGCTGGATCCTGCTTTTCCTGGTGTAACGCTGCTGGCTGTCGCTGCCTTCCCTGATTTACGCCAGCCTGGACAGAAGGAGGCCCACTCCTGGCAAGTTTTATCTGCAATTCATTTAGAAAAGAGGCAGGTCCCTCTCCTCTGACATAATTGAAAACAGGCAGCCTCCTCCTAATTGTGCACTCTAACCAGTTCATGTGCATTAATGGAGGAAATTGGAGAGGAACAGGGTTCTGAGTTGTCATTAATTTCCCGCACTTGAAGGTCCATACGTTGGGAACACCAGCTGGTTATCTCTATATATATCATTTGCATTGTTCTGCTCCTCTCTGTAGAAACTTGACCTCAGGTAAAATACATGCATCAGGAAATTTTTTCTGCTCTAATTCTAGGCAAGTACATAGAAGGTTACTGGTTTTCCAAAAGGCATCTCATAACCTGTTGGGTTGTTTTTTTGTTTTTTTTTTTTCTTAAAAACACATAATGACAAAAGATGACTGCAGGGTTAATATTGCTTGTGGTTTTGCTCCTTTTCATCAAAAGAACCTTTCCATGTTCAGTTCTGTCCACCTGCAAGGGACCTGTCCTGCGGGCAGGGTAGCCAAGGGCACCTGGAGATCCAGCAAAGCAGTGTGGGAAAGCCATGCAGACACAACCAGTCCCTGCCGCAGCGGGGTCTTGTGGTCTCGGGGCGGGGGGGAGCAGAGTGCCTCACAGAGCCTGGAGAGTGTCTGGCAAGTTATGAAAATCAGACGCTGGGAGCAGGAGAGAGTCTCGCTCCACCAGCTGCCACCCCTCGTCTGGGAAAGGCGTCAGGCACCAGCAGCTGCTTCCAAAGCCGGGGTGAGTGAGGGGCTCTTGGTGTCTCGCTGTGTCACAGAAGCAAATATTTCAGCACTGCTTCTGCCTTTGTACCTGTTGGTTGGACCACCCTGCCCACGTCTTCTGCCCACCGCCAAGGGCCTCCTTAGGCAGAGGCTGCGCTGGCCCCAGGGCAGCTGTCTCAGAAGAAGACAACCTGATGTTCTGTTGGTGGTCCACTTGGAAACACCTTTAAGGACATGAAGGCTTCATTGTCCTTGCACTGTGAAAACACCGTCACAACTTCTGTGCTTTTTTCTTGTTCTCTTTTTAAAAAATATTTTGCTATACTGTTACTCCTCTCCTTCTTCGTTCAAACTTGAGACATTTGTACCCACTCGAATACATATGTAAAATGCTCCTCTTCTTAATTTGTCCTATAGCTCTTTTAAGAGCTCAGTTTAAGAGGCAAGGGGCCTTAACCATTGCTTTGTTTGAACTTGAACTCTACAGCGCTGGATAACTGGCTCCATTCAACCCAAAGACTTCAGAAATTTCAGGACTGAGATGGTTCTGGCGCAGCCAGTCTGGATACACTCAGGGGGAGCCGAGCCACAGTGGCTCCTCTGCACAACCCCGCGTCGCAGTGTCTGGCGTATGGGGTCCATACGGGGTCTGCACATGTCCCTCTGAGCAGCCTGTGACCCTCCCTGACGCATTTCCCGGTTTTCCACTGTGGAAGGCACCAGCGCTGGGTGCAGCATATGGGGCTAAGCTGTGTTTGTTTATATACCTACGCAATAAAAACTGTGATTTGGAACCCAGCTGCGTCTTTATGATTTCCTCACAGTACTAATGAGAAAGACTTCCTTAACAGTGTGCTATTAATTGTTATCAAGGCTGAATGAAAAATAAAGTCACAGCTCATAGATAGGCATTATACGCACCTGATTTAAAGAGATGACAGCATGTCCTGTCCTTCAGACCTAAACTCACAGCTGGAGAAAGATATGTGGCTTTACTAAATTCCTCCTCATCACTGCTAGTACAGAAAAGAAAGAAGGCTGAAGAAGGAGAGGATGGACTGGCAGGGAAAGTTTTCTGCAGTAACTGTACCCTGAAATTGTATATGCTTATTTCAGTAAGTGAATATCCAGTAGAAAAGTTGGGTTTTTTTTTTTCAAAGTTATTTTTAAATAACTTTGGTCCAGATCTTTCCTGTCTACAACTTAAAACCTTCAACAAATAGCCAACAGGATGAGGATGAGAAATCCCCTTTTCAGTCAGCAGCTTCAGGAGGTTTATATCCTACGAAGTTGTATGTGCGCTGAATACAGAGTTACATTAGAGTAATACAAAAACAGCAATAAAACTTCCAGACAGTATTTCAAATCTGTGTTTGTATTTTCAGTGTTTCCATACCTCTACAGGTCTCGGTCCTGAGAACTCTCAGGCAGTCAAATAACTTAAAGTTATTTGAAAGTCACAATAGGATTTGGAATCTTGATTATATATATCTGGTCATATATTGAATGTGCTTAAGCAGAAATAGAAATTATTTTTAATTGCAATCAGGCGACTGTACATACCAAAGTCACCGCAATATGCTAAGGAGTATGCTAATGTCCCCCAGCATATGCTGATGCGGTGACACCAAGACGCAGAGAAAGACAGAGGGATTTTGAGTGGGAAGTAAACCACAAAAGATGAAATTCTGAACTTCACTGAAGGCTGCAGAAATTTGAAATCCAGCGTCTTGCCCAGTCTCACCTTGCCCCACCATGTAGCAGCTGGGCCCTGGGAACCGTGGCCCCTCTGAAGCTTGCTCCCGGCTCTCTGCTCTAAGTGGAGGGGTGAGGGTGCTCCCAGCCACACGAAAGGTCTGCTGAGGCGACTGAGGACATCTTACAGCTCCTCTCATGGGCTTTGCCGTAGTGTCTTTCTAGGATTCGATGCACCAAACACAGCAGTTTTGCGGTGCGCATACCGAGGTGGAGTCTCTCAGAAAATCGCTGCTTATCAGGTGGCATTTCTGGAAGCCAGCGAAACTGGGGGGCCTCCCTTCAAGGTTGGCATGGGCCACTGAAGCGGATGACACTTGACTTATTACCTGTGCTCTTTCCAGGTCCACTAATGCATGTGAAAAAGGGGACCTGCCTTCACTGTTATGGTTAACTGCAGGGTTATTGATGGGAATTTTAAAGCTATCTGTCAGGCGGAGGTTTGGGGAACCAAAAGGGGCAAGAGATTTAAAGCAAGTCTGCTGGGTGCTGGCCAGTTGTGTAGACCAAGAATTGAAAGTGGGTGGTCTTGGAAAAGAGCCAGTCGAAATAGGGCCAGGAGATGGTGTCATCCTTGACTCCAACACATTCATATTTTGGCTTTCTAGCAAGAGTTATTTCTTCTCTTTATTCTGCAGTTCAGCCCAAACATCGCTCTCATTTTCTAAAATCTGTGGGATGATGTGTTCCACCCGCCAGGTGCAACCTGGTTGACCAGAAAAATTGCAGCAAATTACTAGAAAGAATAGACCGAAAGCAGGCCCAAGAGAAAGCGTCACACCTGCTAAGTCTTCCAACTAGGAAAAATTCTGGCATTAGACTCTTAGAAAGGTCTGTAAAAGAATCTTGAAAATTGCAAAATAAAGCAGGTTGATGTCAGCAGGACCTGCCCACACACTGAGTGTTGAAACCTACCTTAAAATGTTTGCAGGACTGGCGTAAGGTAGGTGTGAGGTTTCACTATCACCCCCTTAGCTGCCACCCAAGTTTTGAGCAGAACAGTGTGATGTTTTCCAAATGGTAGGAGGGATTTTTTTAATTTCAAATTTTTATTTATTATTCTTGTTTTCAGCAGGGGTTGGGGAAGTGCATGTAGGTTTTGTAGCATTTTCAGACCACTGCCAAAATCTGATTCCAGCTGAGTTGAGATGTGCCCTGCATCACCGTATTGGCAGTGCAGGGCCCTTCCCAGGCCATGGAGTCCCAGGTGTGCCTCCCACTACTCAATTTTGCCCTGGATTACAAACACATTTTGAAGATTTTAAATTATGGAGCCAAGCTAGGCAATATTGTAGTCCTCATAAGCATGGTCATTTGCTCTGCCTTGCCTGACTTCACTTGGAAATCAGAGTTTCCCATCTCTGGGACTATGATTAACTAACCAAAGGGGCAAGCGTTTGGCTCTAGCCTTGCATTTATTCCATAAATAGTTTCATTCTTAACATATGTCACCTTGAAAGCTTCAGTGTTTCATTTATGTTAGGGCATGATGGAAATTTTGATTTGTTCCCATAATTGATGCCACTTCGGTTTCTTGTTACTTTTCTACTGCCATGTGATAAAAATTTCATAGTAGACGCATAGGTTAATAGTAGTGGTGATTTGGATCCCGTATTATCCTTTGCAGGAAATTGCACTGTATGTTAAATGTTATCTTTATGTTTTTCAGAGGCGTGCAGCTACAGCTGTGCCAGCTATGAATAGGCAGAGCTGTCAAAGGCAGAGGATTTGCAATTAAAGTGTAAATACAATTGAAACAGAAAAATGTTCTTTATTACTTTTTAGTTCTTCAAGTTCACCATTAAATGACAAGACAAGATACAGAGCATTTCAGAAGAGCTTACTGGATGCTGCTTAGGGCTAAGAAAATAAAAGTGATTTTTCAGTACATCAGCCAAACAAAGCAAATCAGCTCAAAATCCCTCTGGAGTAAACTAAGTTACGAAAGATTTCAAATTCATTTCTTCTGGGAGGAAAAAAAAAATCAAAACCAAAAGAAGGCATTCTTTTCTGCACAAAATAACCCCTTCAACCCGAACAAAATGCTGGTTTCTGGACTTGTGGCAGAAAAGCAAACAAAAAGGAAAGCTAGGATATTAACAACTGCAGGAAGAAACATCCCTCTTTTCTCCCCATTTCAGGGCTGAAAGGCCTTACTGGGATATGGGTAAATTTAGTTCTTTTCCTTCCTCTGCTTGAAGAGACTCCCATCTCCCAACCTCCCAGGCAGTTTTATGAATCTCTTCCCCAAATAAATGTATTTCCAGCCCAGACACTTCTAAAGCCACTGTTTTTTTCCGAAAAAACAAGGCCACATTTTTTCAATGAATTTGCTATTTGCTGATATATATAAGTGGCTCTGCCCTGGTCTGGCGCGGAGTCTTATAAATATCATTCATCCAATGTGTTAAATATCTATTTTTAAGCTGCTTTCCTGTGCTCTAAACAATGATAGCAAGTAAGTCCAACCAAACTGGTGTCTGTGAAGTTGGGTTTAAAATTTCTTTCTTTAACCGCTGAAGGCTTTCAGTGGGACTTGACCAGCCAGGTGCAGTGAGAGACCTGGCCACCTCAGGAGCTCATCTGAGAGGAACCAAAGGGGGATTAAATGTCCTTACTGCAGGCTTACTCACTGCAGTGCTCTGGGAAACGGGAAAAACTTTCCCGTTGTCTTTCTTCGCATGAGGTTTTCATTACACTTGTATAGGATGGAGAGCGAGAGGGAAGGCATTTGGTAGTCACTCGGCTTTCAACACCAACATGTCTCCCTGTAGCACCGATTTTCAGACAAAAACATCTTGAAATCACAGCTGATGGGGTGGAGCAGTTGCTGCCCAAGCCTGAGCCCTACGAGCTGGTGCATCCCGCTGTGCAGGGCTGGGCAGCACCACAGGCACTCGGACAAAACCAAACACACCCTGCAACAACAGCAGGGGATAACCTACCCAGAGAGGATCATTCCCCTGGGCTGCGCTGGCTCACAGTTGACCAAGGCAGCGAATACTAAATGTTTTACAATCTTTTAAAAAATCTTTTCCGGCATAACAGTGGCTTTTTCCCATGTCTGACTAATTTCATAGTGAAACTTTCACCTCAGTTGTACTTGTGCCACTGTATGTGTTAATGGAAAAGTATTTCCTTTTGCTTGCTTTAAAGCTGTGGGATCCTTGTCCAATGGTCTCTTGTTCTTCTGTGACCAAGGGCAACACTGTCAGGTAGGTGTGTCTTCTCCTGACATGCTATAGCCTCGTTCTGTGTGTGGCACCACACATCAGACGGAAGGGATGAGGGACTGAAGCCAGGCTCTGCCTCTAGCGAGGAGAACAGAGTCAAATGCATGTGGAGAAACATGGGTTGGATGGGAGAAATCTTCAGTGTNCAGACGGAAGGGATGAGGGACTGAAGCCAGGCTCTGCCTCTAGCAAGGAGAACAGAGTCAAACGCATGTGGAGAAACGGGTTGGATGGGAGAAATCTTCAGTCTCTACNTGGATGGGAGAAATCTTCAGTGTCTTCACCTGTCTTGGAGGACCTTTGTCTGCCACCTTGAAAGAGCAAGACAGAACCATTGCTACATCTGCAAAACAAGATATTCAGCCCCTGGTGGCACCCAGCAAACACCAACCAAGGAAAGGACCCAACATTTATGGGCTCCTGGATGCAAAACACAAACATAAACAGAATTCCTTCAGCAGAAGGCCAGTCTGTGTGAAAAGATAGTTTTAGCTATCGGCAGCCAAATTGGTCTTTAGATGTTGCTGAGGTATTTATAGAGCTTCTGGAAAGGGATTTGAAAATATGTTATAATTAAGCATTTGAACTGGAATAATGTTATGATAAACGATCATATGGAGGTCCCAAACACCTTAAATAGTCACTCTGTGCTCCTAAAGAAGAATGTTATTGGCTCTGATCTTGATTTAATGTCCTCAAAAGGGGCTTTAAAAACAAACGTGGGACAGAGAAGTCAGGCATCAAGTTTTTATTTCAGAATTCAAAAGCCTAATGAGGTAAGGAAGCTACCAGGAGAACTATAAAAAGAAAGGCAAAAGGTTGAACAGTCAACAAACTTAAATAGGAGGTGGTTGCAGATGTGCGTGATATACAACACAGGGCAACTGCTAAACTTTTTATTTAAATGTTAATCAAATCCATTCAAAATAGAAGCAAGGAAAAAGGGTTAATTCCTTTTCCTGTACTTCGTCAGTTTGCAGTGGGAGAGCCCATCAGCTGTAAAGTGGCTGACGGCTGCTGGGTGCTTGCCTTCTGTTCTGGTAATAAGGTTTTGATGAGGAGGGCGCTTTTTGACAAAATAAATGTATTACTATGGTCCCTAACACAGATGTAGCTGAACTGGCATAAAGGTACCTTTACCAGCATTACACCAGTCCTTCATGATGATTATTCAGTAGCTGTTAAATACATTTTCATCAATATAACTTCAGTCTCACCCTAAGGAGCCCATGCCAGTGTCCAGCCGTCTCAGGCCTTGGCTAAACTGAGAGGGCTTTACTACCACAAAGAAACCTTGCAAAAAGCAGCAAAGATCACTCTGTGAAAACACAGGATGAGAAGAATTTAATGGAAGTTTCTCACAACTGCATTTGGGTCAGATGGCAAAATAGCAGGAATTTCTGGTACGTGTCACGCCCTTGAAAATGTCAAAATGCAGAAAGCAAAGGCAGCCACACTTTTTCATCACAGGTGACACGCCAGTGGTAACCTGGGGCATCTTAAAACAGCCTCAACTTTATACAGATTCTCACGTGCATGGTAGAAGCGATTTCTGCATCACATGGCTTTACAAAACAGCAACGTTAGCAAAAACACACCAATCGGAAGTACACTAGAGCTATCAATTGAGCTTTGGCCTTTTCGGAAATCCTTTCTACCATAGACATGTGTTAACGTTCAGAATGACTGGGCAATTTTGGAAGAGCAAAGAATCCAAAATGCAACTGGCAATAGACAGTTAAATCTTCAACGTTTTGGCACATCCTCACTTGGCATGGCTACTCGTCAATGCTGAAGGAACTATAACAATTTATACCTCCTAAGAGACTTCACAGACATGCCTTCTTTACTGTACAACTGTAAATAACACAATGTTTTGACTTAAACTGTTTTTAGAGGTGGGATAGCTGGCAGACCTTTTGGAGTCAAATGCAATAGCAGCAATGAATGCCATGCTGAAAAGGCCAGTGAATTTTCCACGGACAGACTTTTCTCTCATCTTGTCTACTGGCTTTTCGGACAAATTCAGTCCACTATTTTTTGAAGTGTCTGTCTGGTTATGTGCTTCCTTTCTCCACAATGAAGGCTGGAGCTCAGGCAGGTTTCCCTGCCCTCCAAAGAGCCACTCAGAAAGAGCAAACAAATTGGGGAATCCAAACAGTTCCAATAGCAAGGTATGAGCAATCTGTCTTCCTTCCAATACACATGCCAAACAAATACGCTGACATCATCTTCGTTCACCACACAAAATCTATAGCAAGTGCAAACACCCTTTTCCTTCCTTTCAGTTCAGCTTTAACTATGCAGAAACTAATCCTGCCTCACCATAGGAGAGATGGTCTGTGTATATTTTCCTCTTCCTGTTCTTCTATAAATAAGCTGAGTTTTGCATCATTGTCTATCAAACGAACTCTGTTTTCCTTAACCTCTTTGACAGACAAACGGGACGGGATGTAGCATGTGATCACGGGGTGAGTCTGTGGTACTGTTATTTACAGTAAGTCCCTAACTCTACAAGCAAAGTTTCGTTGACTTCAGCGACCTGAATCCTGGTATGAAGTCTTGGGCTGAGCAAATGACGATATCAAAGTGTGGATCCTAGGGAGACCTATACCTTAAGAATATTAACAATGCTGTAAGAGTATTAAATCTGAATTCCCCTGACTTCTGTGTATAGAGTCAATCTTTGGTTTAGCATTACATTCATGGCATTTTTATGCCATCATTCAGATGCATAAAGCAAACATGCCAACACGCACATACAAATGTTGAGTATTTTAAGTTCCTCTAAGATTTTGTAAGCATAGGGGATAAAGCTAAATGGAACAATTATTCTAGCATAGTATTATATACAGTAACGTCCTGAATAATTCCAGATGTGTGGTGTCTCAAAGAAGTGAAATCAATCAGTCAAAAGCAATTGGTCCAGTGAAATTACGAACGTGTGTGTGGAAATAATAAGACATGAGGACTTTTGACTGCTTCTGAGATTTTTTAAGAGTTGCTAGAGGGTCTTTGTTTGGGGTGAGTTGTTCAGTTAGCATCCTGGCTTTGCTTAAACAGCCAGGAGACTTTCATATGTGAATTAACTTGTCTTTTTGCAAGAAGCTGACATGGCATATTTTCGTTTCTCCTTAATATGTCTGTGTATATGTGTACATGTATGTGTGTGTATATATATCTGTATCAAATAAATATATACATGTCAAAATGAATTTCACTGTAAAATGCCTTCTTGTATGAAGTGGTGACTATGTTTCGGAGCCTGGCAGGGTTTTAATCCAATTTTCAGCACAGCCATGACAGGATATGCCCTGAGCTGTGGCTCAAAGCAGCTCCGCAGTTCCTCCTCCTGGTACAGAGGGACAAAATTAATGATCTGTGTTTCCTAATGGAATCAGTTAAGAGAGACTTATGTCCAGCTGAAGCCTCCACCTCACCTCAGCTCTCTGACGGATGGAAAAGCCGTGAGCTCGGACATGGTTTTGATGTAGCTGCTGCTTTGCTGTTTCTTCTCTTTTCTCTCCTCAAGGCAAAGCAGAGTCCAGGTCCATCAGAGGGCTACTCTTCCCTCCACACCAGAAAGCTGCTGCACAAGCGGTAATTCACCCCAGCCCACCTGACTGGATACAGTCTCTGTGCAGCACCGATCCTCAGGGCACACGAATGCCTCCCTCCTTCCTCTGCCCTCCCACCCCTCCGCATGGTCAGGGCCTTTATGCCACTCCTTCATGTCTGCGAAGGACACCAGCCCACTTGATGATGCAGCCAAACACCAGCGGTCGCTCAGCACTGCATCATCCCTTGCTCTTCTGCCTTGGTACTTCATCCAGGGCCTCCCCCCAGGAAAAGCTTACAGCCCCCTGACACTTGCTTTTTGGAGTTTGAAGTCTCTTTTTGGTGGAGCTGGGTTCAGACCCTCAGCCTGAACAGGAAAGTGTCTGAGGAGAGCTCAAGTGCAGATTCAAAATGTATGTCTAGCCCTTGTTTATGGACAGCGAAGGTGAGAGCACGATTACATCTGTGGATACAAATGCATTCAGACTCCAGGGAAATTCAGGGTTCAGACTTGCTGCTGGCCCCTCTTTCCTACTGTGAGCTGAAAGGAAAACCACACGCCCCACGGAGCAGCTCTGGGACTGGATCTGGATCTCACAGCTGGCTGTATTTATAACACGCTTAGGAGTAACTAAAACTTATTCTGTGACTGAGATGATCGTGATGATAACAGGAACATGCACCACTTTTCCTGAGCAGTCAAGTTCATGGCTCTGTGCATTGTGCAGCAGTTGCATGAGAGAAAATACAATTTATGAGCTGTACATTTGCTGTCTATGAGGGTAAGACTTCATAAATAATTTTAATAATTTAAATCAACAGAATCACAAGTTTTCCTTTCTAGAGTGAGTAGCTACTTCTTCAGATGGCAATAAACACTCTCTGCACAGTAGACCTTAGTAATTAGACAAAGGAGACCTTCAGAGAGTGTCATCAGTGTGGGGAAACTCTTCTCAGGTTTAATTACCAAGTTTTATGGGTAACCCTAGTGTCAGCTATTAAAAAACTAGCTGGTGAATGAAAGCTTTAACCAAGACTGGCTATGAGCATAATAAGGAAAATAATATTAATCAGGACCATGTTCAGCTTCCTGCTGCTCTTGGTGGTTTCCCACCAGGCTTGTTTAATGTCCTTCCCTGCAGCAGGCACGGAGCAACTGAAGGGCAGTGAGCTGGCCACTGGAGTCAGCATGAGGTTTCCTCTGGCATTCCGTAGAGCCAGGCGCTCGGGAATTTGCCTGGACTTCTCAACAAAAAATCACAGAGCTACAAGTAGGACCATAGTATAAGATGTAGAAGTGGTTTTGGTAAACAAGGGAGCACAAAGCCACATTCACCACATTGCAAATTCACCAGTTTTGCTCTACGTACTTCCAGGGCTCTCTGAGGACAATGCTAACACGATCTCTTTCAAGCTGTGCAACAGCCGCGGACAAATCTGAACTACCAGCTTGCTGCGGGAAAGTGGTGGGAGCACCTCCCCAGCGCTCACCCTCGCCTCCCCGCCTGGCACATGAGAGCTGCCCGGCCAAACCGGCCAGCCCTGCGCAACGTGCTGTGCAGCTCCAGGCCCCTGCGCTGGATCTTGGCTGTACCTCCTGCCACCAAAAGGCACTGGAAAGGGTCCGGCTGCCTCGCGAGCTCTCTTCCCTGCAAATCGCTGCAGCACAAGGTCAGCGACGACGCAGCCAGGTGGACAGTATGTTGCTTCTCTTTTTTTTGGAAGGAGAGCAAAGGACTTGACTGACTTCCAGCTAGCACTGCAGCACATAAATTATGTTGGTGTGTGGAGTATTTGGCAGGAGGAATCCCCCACAGCAAGAGTACAAACGCACTGGCCCGAAGCCCTGGTATTTATCAGATCCAGAGGAGCCGTTCAGCGCAGGCAGGAGCGCCTGCAAGGCCATCCTCGCTGGAGGAAGCTCAGCCTCCAGCCCCGGTGGAGGGGCGGCCCTGAGAGACCCTGGGGTGGGGAGAGGTTAATCCCGCCTGATGGTTTCTAGAAAGACTCGTGCAATTTCAGTAGCCTTTAGTCACGGGGGATTACAGCGGACGGGAACAGCACAGGGATGCTGCTTCAGCTGTTTAATAAGGAAGGAGATTTTGCTGTGCTTATAAAACTAATCAGAGTGTGTTTGTCTCTGGTTTCTGTAACATTTGTGGGGGAGCTGGGCTCCTGGGTGACGCAACAGGGACTTTGTGGAATTGCACTAGTATCTGCAGTGCTTGGGATATTTCCTGAGCAAGAGTCACAGCCTGCCAGGAGAGGGTCAGGCGATGGGGAAATGGCTGGTGGCAATTTTGGCAGTTGCTGTACCATTCATTGGAGAGATAAGTGGATTTTAGATGCACTGAAAGCTTCTGCTGTATTACCGATCCCGCAACACAGCATCCTGTGCCAGTGACAGTGAGGTGAGAACAAACAGATTTTCTTATTCACTGGGTTAGATACCCTCACCTGGGGCTAACTTGCCCTCCTCTTTAGTGACAAAGTTGGAAAAGTGGAAGCATGTTTGAAAGTGAATGAACGGAAGGGAAGGAAAACTGAAAACCTGAAAGCCAGCTTTGCAACAAAATTTTCAAGCTCAAACAAAGCATGCTAAAATGTGAAATTGTTTTCTTTTGGTCCCTCCAGGGAGCCCAGTGAGTAAGCCAGGACTTGGGGGGCAGGACTGGGCACAGGTGACCTGCGAGACAGCATGAGACAGGCCTTGGGAACTGCAACGGGGGTCCTGTGGGCAGGGGTGTGCATGGGGGTCCCGAGCGAGGCTGCTCAGGGCCATGCGGGACTGTTTGTGTGCCCAAGGCCCCAGTTATGGCCGAGTTGGCTTTTGTAGCAGGGAGAATCAAAGGTAAGGGGACCGGGGAAGACAGGTGGCAAACATGCAGCCTGAGCCTCCAAAGGGAGGTCTGCATCCCTGGTGAGGCTGAGGCACCAGGACTGGACCTGGGGATGGAGATGGACAGCACATCTCATAGCTCAAGCACGTGCTACAGGAGTCCGAAGGCAGAAATTTTTCTGTCCTGTGCTTAGTCTCTGGTAGCGTTATTCATGCCTTCACGAAGGCAGGGGCAGCTCATGGGGCCAGTGGGTTGGCTGTGGTGGCCAGGGAAAGGCCTCCCACCTCTCCTTACGGCAAGGTCTGCTCCCATTGACGTGTGGGGACCGATGTCTGTGTGGGCATGCTCTGCACCTGAGTATTTTAATGGACTGTCACCATCACCCTGTCTTCATGACCAGATTAAGTTGGTTTATAAGGCATTTTCAAAGCACTAACCACAGGTTATTTTTAACTGACTTGTGCTTGCAGGAAAAATATAGTAACTTTTATTTAAATACAGCCTGAAATTACTCAGCCCACATTCATAGGGCATGTCAAGTGGGATGTGTAATGCCAACATGTCCTACAGTCGTCATGACATAGCTATATATGATGGAGCATCCATTTTATATAAAAATCCCTGTGCTGCACATGGAGTGAATGGCTTTTCCACACCTGATGCTTAGAGAGGGAACACCATAAAATCAGCTGCTACAGATGCTTCTGTCTGTTTTGCTGCCATACCATGCTGTCCAGAATAACATTCTCCCTTACATGCAGCAGTTTAACATCTCCTTGTCATGACGGTGACACCTTGCACAACACAGAGACCCTTCCACTTGGAGGCTTTGGGAAAAAAACCTTTACTGGCATTAACTATTGATAAACAGGGCTGCCTCCAGCCAGGCCCTGGTCTTCTGTGCTGGGGTCATCTAAAAGTTTATCGCTCTGTTACCCCTGTTGCAGGGGTAGTGGAGGAGGTGCTGTGCTGTTGGGTCTGATGACAACTTGCATCATTGGTGGCTGAGGGGTGGCACACCACCCAGCCCACTGCCCCTGCTCTGAGGGGTTTGGCAAGCAAACACAGCTGCAAGTGGGGACAGTAAATTAACTCAGCCTGGCTCACAGGAGCTCAGCCAGTCATGTCTCTGTGACTAGACGCCCTCATGGCAATTCATTCTTTATGCTTGTACAGGGAAACCTGCTTTCATGGGCCAAATGGGAAGAGCAGAGCCTCTGTAGGCTCAACAGGTAAGCACCTTGCAGACTGAGGGTTGTCCTAGGACCACCTGGCACCGGGGCCATGTTCCTACTCAGTGCCAACCACATTGACTCTGCTGAGGTGGTTTATATCAGTCTTGGGTCTGGCCCTCAGTCTTTACGCAAGCCTCCCAGTGATTTTAAACAGATGTGGCACGTGGCACGTTGCAGGTTCCTCCACTGAGATTTCACACTATCCACTGTTGCCAAATCAGGAAGGCTCCATCCAGTTTAATTATCCCATTGGCACTGAGCTGCTCCACAGACAAAACTGTAAATTAATAGGAACTTGGCCTCTAAAAGTAGGATAGTGCAGTATCAGAACTCCTTGCCTTCATTTATGATTTAAAAAAAAAAAATAATTATAACAAGCCATTGGAATTGCCATCCTTCGTCCTCCAAGGAAAAAGTCACCATCATAAATAACAAAAAAAACAACCAACACATAGCAATATTGCATGCTCCTGTCAACTGCAGAATTAACATAAGATATCATTATCCCTGTATTCTACCTATCAAACTCAGGAAAACATGAGGATCTGAAACAAAAATAATAAACAGATAGAAGAAATCAGCCAGAGGCACACACAGACATGATGTACCATGGAGGGATTTTTCAGGCTTTGGTGACAGAAGACATTTGGATTCAGAAACATGTGCCGGGGGCCATCGCTTGCTGGGAAAGCTGAGACCGTAACGTCTTTCAATTCTTTTTCAAGGCAGCCTGGCATGCGCGTGGCTGTGCAAGGCTAACACAAGTTAATGAAACAAGTGGCAGCATTTTATAATCCATGCAAACACTGAAATCATTTTTTTAGCATATCCTTTGTTGCTAGTACTATTGCTATATGGACTCTCTTATACTAAGGCGGATCTGGATGTACTGCATCGTCATTGATGAAGGCAGTACGTTCATCTGACCATAAGAATTTTTTACTGTATGAATGGAGGTTTAATAAATGAGCATTTGTTGATAAAGAAAAAAAAACCCAAGAAGATGGGGAGAAAGAACGGTTCAGCCTTTCATCTGCTGTGAAGGTTATTGTGGGACAGCGGAGGAGCCACGGGTGCCGAGCCGTGTGACGTGACAGCCTGCAGAGCCTCTGACAAATGGGCTTTGACAAGAGCAATTGACAAAAGCAAGAGCTGGTGCCTGAATTTTAAGGAGTCTCTTCTTTTTCTTTTTTTTTTTTTT
>RSEF01000001.1:127799817-127848399 GCA_003993805.1 Himantopus leucocephalus | reverse complement strand
CAGCTGCAGCCTTGGTTTTGCGAGGTTCCATCTGTGGGACAGCTGCACCTCATCTAGTCCTTATCTTCTCTCTGCCTGCCCTCTGATTTCGTTTGTCTGAGTTAATAATTAGTGTGGTGACTCTTGGAGAAAGCAAAACATGACTGTCCTTGCTGAGATGGTTTCTGCCACACTATTGCTGCATGTAACCGCGAGCAGAGGCATGGGACTTACCCATGAACACCAGTATGTAGCAGAGTACAGGTTAAAGTTAGATTTTCCCTCCTAACATACAAAATAAGCCCAAATGAAGGACCTCTACCCTGCTCTGTGCTAATAAAAAAAGCATCCAGCAGTACTTTCAGAGCCACAGATTTTACCCTGAGGTTGTTCGTGCTCAGCTGTAAATGAAATCTTCCCTCCTGTCCCTTCAGGACACTCATCTCTGAGGCAAATGTCACTTACTAACTTTTCCTTTGGCATTTCCCGGGCTCCCTTTGCCTTCAGTTCCCCCAAGGCAGCACCAGTCGGCTCCACATCCCGGTTCAGCCCAGCTGAGCTGCTTGCGTGCCCCACGTATGCCTCACGCTGGCCGCCGTGCACCACTTGCTGCTCTCAACATCAGCTGGCAGATGCAGCACCTTTCCACCAAGGAGATACCCTCCTTTGTGCATCCCAAGTCATGATGACCTCGGTGGCCAAAGTTGCTGCTGTGTTTTATTCCCATTAAACCTGCAAATCACACTCGCTGAAGCTTACCTCATGTGTCACCTCGTTTGTGGGCTCAGGCCAGTAATTGGTAGGAAGAAACCCTCTGTGGGTAAGGCATGAGGTGCAGAGAGGGAAGGGGAAGTCCCATGGAGCCCTTATTAACTGCTCCACAGGAATGATGCAGTTTGGTGTCTGCTCCCAAGGTCGAGTTGCAAGCCCAGGTCTTGGAGGGAAATGGTAAGTACTGCCCCATGGAAGCTGCCGAAATGTGTGCAGGAAACCTGCTTACTCCAAGGACTATTTTAGCTGTGGCAAAGAGCAGAAGAGTCCCATCAAAGAGCTGCCCCCTTGGGCTCCTGCCATCAACCCACTTTCCCCAGCCGGGTCTCCTCCACCTTCCCCCTTGCCTTCAGCTAATTCCCAGAGCTAGCACCTGAAGGACCCAGCCCAAAGGCCACCTTCTGCAGTGACAACCTGCTGACCAGCGGGACCAAGGCTTGTTCTCATTCCTTTCTCTCTTCTTCAAAGGTGCCTGACAAAACAGCTGTGCATGTTAAAACGTTGGCTGCAACACCTGCCACGCCGTCATTTTCATAAATAAAGGCTGGTTTTGTAACTTGCAATTTTGCTGCCTGCTTAAGTAACTAAATAAGGTGGTTTGCAGTTGTGCGTGGTTGTTAAGAAGGTAAGCCTTAAACTCATCAGTAAAAAGCCTGAAGTTTTTATCAATAGCCCTGGGGTTCAAAGAGAAATCTAATTAATCCATAAACCGTCACAAATTGGTGGCCTCTGCAGGGACTGTAGAGTTAAGCACTGATTTAAGACATTTTCTGTTGGGATAGCTGACTCCTCCATTCAGAAGCCATGCTGTGAAAATGGACTTTTTCACCCCCCTAAAATTGTTTCACACTAACGTTTTACTTAATTGCTCTTTGGAAAGTGATAATCAATAAATCTGAGAGAGGAACTTTTGCTGGAGGAGTTACAGCAAGTGCCCCAATTAAAATGTTAGGGCAGATAATCATCCCAGTTTTACAGACGTCATCTCTGGGGGGGCTTCTGCTCTGTGTTACCTTCGAGGGCGGCTTCCCACTTCCCCGCTCCCAAACTGTGATGGTGAGCTTTTGCAGGATGAGCTCCAAGGCCTGCGGGTGCTTCTTGGAGGACTTCCCACTGATGCCACTGGGCACTGATCACACACAGCAAGATCACGTCAGAAACTTGTCTTGTCCTTCACAACCTTCAGCAGCTCTGTGTCCCATCCCCAGCTTTCACTTAGCCATTGGGGGGGTGGGGTGGCTCTGCCACCTGCCCCCCAAAATCCCTCGCTCTTGCAGCGCCAAGGTCTTCAGGCCAGGGTCTTTGGGCAATCGAGCTGCTAAAACAACCCAGCCTCCTCTCAAAAATCTGCCCGCCGTTATTTTTCAAAGACATGATCTGGCCTGATGTGGGTGGCTCTCATGAAGATGGACAGACCACTTTCCAGCACAAAGGCCACCCACAGGCACTTTGAAGGCTTTCTGGGCAATGGTTTGTACTCAGAGAGCTGCTCAAAGACAGAAGCTGCAAGAGCTTGTGAACCTGGCCACTGCAAATCTGTATTCCCACCCCTATGTCCTGTCCTCTGAAGTGACAGAAACATTTTAGCTCACTTAAAACAGGGTTTTAAAAGTGGAGCCACCAAAAAACTCCATAATTTCAAATGGCTAATGTGTTGGTGTGGTAGACTGCGGGATGTCAGGCCACTGGCCTGCCTGATAGCAGGGCATGTGGATGTGAGCTTTGCTGCACGAGTGCCCAGGTAATTAATCCTATGGGGTAAATGCCTCATGCATTGGCTATCAGTATGTGTCGGGTACACCCCTCAATAACACTCAGGTCGACGTGGGGTGAAAAAGATACTTTTGGTGTGGATCCCAGATCAGTCTGTCCGTCTCTCCGTCAATCTCCTGAACAACGTCTGAGCCCTCCTGGCTGCTTTCAACCAAAGGAGGTCTCCAAAATCCAAAGTTTTCACAGATTTCATGAGGATCAGTGACCAGGTAGAGAAGGAAAGTCAGATGAGCTCAGTGGGGTGCACAGGAAACATGAATCCAAGCCCACACATGGGCAAGTCCAAAACAAATTGTCTGGGAGCATGTAGAGATGGGAGGAAAAAGACCCCGTTTTATCTAACAGCCATCCCTGTGCTATAAGCACAGGACAATACTTCTGTTTCCTCTGTGAAACAGAAAGAAGAAAGCTATTTTGAAATAAAACCTCTGATGGCTTTTCTTTTGTTTGTTTTAGATTGAGTCTATCTTTTCTGGTTGTAGGAGATCCAACAAATTGGGGGATTTTTACATTTATAGGTAGAAGAGTGCTATTCATACAAACGTTAATAAATATATTTCTTTATGATCTGTATCTCAAAAATGCAGTAGTCCTGGTTTTAGATATTAACCAAAATTTAAAAACAAGTTTAGAACCTCACCCTTAATCGATAAACTGTGTCTTATTTCTTCTCTCTTGGGCTTTTCACTGTCCTGGCATCAGCAGGCAGACAGCAGAGATGCTCAGGTGAACCCCATATCCTACTCTAGGTTCTATCCTGACACACTTTGTTTCTAACAACAGCTAATTGCTTATACCTCAATAACAGAAAGCATCGTATTTTCGGCTTCTTTTGATACTAAATATTGAAAAGACTCAAAATTATTTCACCTGTCCTCCCCCTACATACATCTGCAAGCCGTCTTTGTGAAAGACAATTACAGGCAATGCAAACATGCCCTGGGAAACACATGCCAATGTACGTGGCTGAGGAATCAATGCTCAAGCAGCTCCCTTGACGGAAAGCTTGCTGCAAATACGACACTCGCTCACTTCTGAGGGAGCACGTTTCTCTCAATGAGAAGCGATGATGTGAAGTTGAACCCTCTCCCGCTATTCCCCCACGCTATTCCTGCTTGAGACCGCCTCCGACGCAAACAAGTCGCATAAGCAGGAGGCAGGGAGCTTGCTGAAGGGCCGTAGAGTCACACCTAGTAATGAATTTGCCACACGGCTGTCTTTCTGCACGTGAGTGATTTGTAACTCAGTCCACAGAGCTATGGTAACTTTTTAATAGGAAAAACAGGCCCCGGTGCTGCACCCAGCAGTTTCGCTACGCTCCGGGGAAGCTGCACGGAGGGGGAAACAAGAGAAAGTTGACCGTTTGTGACCACCGAGTATTAAAAAAGCAGGGAAGAGGCAGGCAAACGTCAAACTACTGTGCACAGCAATAGCATCCCTGAAATTTCTGCTCACTTCTTGACAAGCAAGGCCCTTATGAGCTTGAGGTGCTTCAAACAGTGAAGTTTAAAGCTTTATTACAAATGGGCAAATAAAGGGTCAACCTCCTCTAGGGCTGGAGGTTTTTGTCCCGCCAGCTGTGGAGGGGGTGTATCCCTGCCAGCCTAAAACTCCCTTAACACAAGCAGCAGCCCTACAACCAGCAACACACCGAATTTACCCGCCAGCCTCACGCTCTGCCCGGCAGAAGTACAACAAAGCTATACTGACCACGGGGTCTTTCTCCCCTCTCCCTTCCCTTCTTCCATACATTAACCACAGCCAGGCTGCTGCCCTGGGCAGATTTGCGCTGGGCTCTCTCCAGGGAGTGGATGACAAACCATCTCACTGGTGCACGGGAGACTGAAGTCTCCTGCAAACCTGACCCAACCTTTTTGCAGCTACACACGAAGGGATTTTGTTGCAAAGATCAAGTGATGCCAAGTGCAAAAGTACAAAAGTAACTGTTATTTACTTTTAGGATCTGTAAACCTTGATATTCTGGAATTTTAATATTTATAAGCCCATTTACAGGAGCACAAAGACCAACATCTTTAGCGATAGGTGCTGATTTGTGCCCTTTGTCTTGCTGAATAAATTTGACACCTATTTTTCCAGGCAGAAGAGCCTGAACAAAATCGTTTTTATCACTATGGATCCTGAACTGCTGCCCAGTGATCAGTGGGTTTGCAAAACCCTCTTTAAGTGCTTCACAGCTGCTCCATTGACTCCACCGGGTTCTGAAGATGAACAGTACCTAAAAAAGGCCCCATAAAGCCACGGTGCTTCCACCTTGCATCCAAAGCTCAGCAGTGCTCTTTTACCCCAGTGCATGACCTGAAGTCAAAAGTGCATTTTCAGATCTATCAAACAGGTTCATTACGAGCTCGGTACCAAGCCTATTGCAAACACCAGGAAAAAAGACCTCAGCTGATTTTGCAGGTCTTCAGATCAGTTGTTGTAGGAAACACATTTGTAAAAAGGTAGGAGGATGAAGAAAGAGTACTTAGAAGAATTGTGCGATCAACAACAGAAATGCTCCAACAGAAGCTGCAAGGCTGATCACCAGTTTGCACGGCGGTGCTAAGATGAGCAAAGGTAGGATTAGTCCCTACAACCTGGAAGACCTGAAGTCCAGAGATGCAGAAAGCTGATCAGCGAATGCCTTTGTTTATATTGGTGTGACTTCCTATGGGTAAAAGCCGAGCTCTCATGTGAACTGGCCGACCCTGTTCCCTCCCTCCTATCTGGGAACAGCTACGCATTGCTGAGGAGCAATTAATTCCCACCGTTTTGGACCTCTGTTTTAAGGTGAGAAGAACCGGAGATACCTATCAGCCTCCACTGGTGACAAAGAGAGCTTGGACAATGACCAGAGACTAGACGCGCAACTTGCAGAGGGCTCACATTAAGCAAGGGAAATCCCACCCTGTGCCTTTTAGCTCACTCGGGGTTTATGGGCATGTCAGCTGCCAGATGCAAAGGAACAGCCTCTGATGGGTGAAGACAAAGGTGCTGGCAATCCTCTTGTCACCTCACCGTCTTGCTGGTTGGTTTTGTACTTAGATAATCCTTGCTACATAGTGACCTGGCAAACAAAGTCAGCAGTCCATGGCAATCTTGTTCAAAAAGTACATATATTTAATAATGATAACAAATACAGTTTTGTCCCCTGGAATTTCCACTACTGTATTTCAGAAAGTCCCTTCTATGGTCACTGCAGTTTGACTGTACATAGCTACTATCTAAGCTGGATACATGGTCATGTTTTAGCAGTGTAGTACTCATATATTCTCTATAAATATAATAAAAGATTTAACATTTCTGTTTTCATTCTGATTCTTACACATATTTACTGGGTTTTCACAAAAAAATACATGTCTCTTTCCTGCCTCCCCCAACCTTTTATTGGGTTCCAAATAAACCTGAGTTTGTAATTCAAGTCAGTATCTGCCATCTGTTCAGGTATGCAAATCCGACGCACGCAAAAGACGGGTTTCAGTGGTCCCCGCTCACTAGCTTTGCAGCGCAAACATGTTCTTAGCATGAAGAAAAAGAAAATGCTTTGATGATTCTAAACGAAAGGAAGAGCTAAAATGGACCCCCGGGACACACAGGTACTCTGTACAAACAGACGATGGCATTTTTCAATCTGAAAATGAGTAAAATTACTCCAGGGCTGTCTTTCTTATCATATTGGGGTTTTTATGGATATTATTTTAAATGATTATATTTAAAACGACCCCAGAGGCGGGTGTCCTCACTACACTGAAGAGCACAAGATGCATATGGACTCCTTCATACCGAACTGACGGGCGGCTTCAGTGCCAAGGTGAAGGTCCCATCTGCAGGGATGAGAAGGGCGCTCTGGGCATTCACGCTCTGCTGGTTTTGCCAGCAAGCATTCAAAATACTGAACAGGCCAGTTATCTGTTCTGTCAGTGTTTGGATTAACATCTGATTTTTTTCTTGCGGATTTTGATGTAAGGCTGAGAATCGGGAACATGCGCTCACAGCTACAGGCTCTGCTGGAGACCTTCTCCCCTGCCTCTGCTGGCCCTCCTCCCCCAGTCCCTCTGTGTCTCTCTCATCAAAAGCTTTTCAAAGAGGGGAAACTCAGCATTTGCACAGACACCAAAGCAATGGGGCCACAAAATCGTTTGCAAAAATATTGATAAAAATAGGGCTTGGATTCCTACCAATGGTCTTGAGGCAAAATCCCTGTCTTCCAGCAACAACCCCAAGAAGAAGACAATGCCTCCGCTGCCTGGGTTTTGAAATGACGTTAAATGGGTGGGCAGCAGTGGGACATACGTGGGCCAGGGCTGCCCGCTTGGGAATCAGACTGGAACAAGCTTTGTTGAGATGTCCCGTACACACAAACACATATGCAAGCACGGTACAGACAAAAGAAAAGAGTAGTCTTTGGCTAAACCTTCTAATTTATAGGAAAGGGTTTGAAGACAAAAACGGAACCAAAAAAATGTTGCCAACCTCTCAGATGTATCATTTACTTAGAAAAACAAGACCGGTATGCAGAACATGGTGCCTTTTAAGAAAGTTAATCTTCACCGCTCATAACAATACCAAATTTTTGGTAACCACTGCATTACCGATCTTGTAGTATAAAATGGCATTGGTACAGGTTCGTGTGTCCTTTATTAGTCTTTTTAACTCACTGCAGTCTCTCAGAAAAGCCTTCAGGTCCGTCCAATGCTGCCTTGCTGTAACAGGGGCTAACGCAGTCCTGCACGTAGGCACGCCATGGAACTAGTACGACTACAAAAATCGGAGGTGACGGGATTGTTTAAACACAGCGTGTTGCAATCTGCATTACTGTTTGAAGCATCCGCTTGCAGGCCCCTCACATGAAAGGAACAGGCCTCTAGTGCGGTAAATTTCCATGTGATGAAATTTCTTTTTAAATAGTAACGTTTCTTCTGAGTGACATCATTAAATCACCATTTCCTCTAGGAAAAAATTATTCCATTATTAGCTACTTTATGCAATTAACAGTAAAATCTGCTTTCACTTCCAATACTCCCGCTTTTTCTGAATGTTTAGATCACTCGTGTCTTTATTCAAGCTTCTATCAACTTAATCTTGGCAGTGCTTGTTAGCAAGTTGCCTTTCGACATAGTATCTCGAGTTTTTCCACTTGTCTAGCCAGGTGAACAATGCCTGTAGCAGTACCGTGTACTGTGAGGCACAGGCAGACGGAGCACGGACAGTCTTACCACAGATCCCGGATGGGACCGGCGTTCACGGCACCACGCAGACTACCTTGATGAATCAAACCGTTAATGCTCGCTGCTCTTCCAATCAACCTTACTGCAATACTAGATGACAGCAGTGAAAATACATATTCACGTAGCTCTTTCAAGACATGTTTTACTGTACAGTCAGATGCCAAATGTTAATATATCTTAACAGCACAAGCAGAGCCCTTTTCTTTCAACTTTAACATGTAGGACAACGCCTGCCTTACAAGCAGACCTCTGATTTTCTACGTTGGACCACTGTAGTGTATTACATAGTGACAGTAAAATGCCTGTGGCTTTCCCTTCTTGTTAAAAGTAAAAAAAGTTAGGTCCCAGAGAACAGCAGTGCAAATCCCGGGATGTCAGACTAACACTGGCCGCTGACAGCATCTGCTGCATTGAAGGAAATCTGCGTGGGGCTCATCTGCTGCAGCTGAGGCATCCTTGCTTCCAGCGGCTTGTCGCTCGCCGACTGCATTGTCTGGTTCCTCTTCCGCAGCATCTGTCCGATCCCCATCATGGGGAATCTGCCTCTGCTTTTAACGCAGTTAGGGCTGCCCAAGGGGTTGTTGGAAACCAGCTGAGTAGGGGACACTGTTTCTTCCTTTGCCGGATACGCTTTTTCTTCATACGTGAAAGAGACTTGGGTGGGGTGGACGGGGGACGCGCTCCCTGGCTGAAAAAGCGGGGACAGTGTCCTTTCACTTGAGCTTTTGTAAGGGAAATTCATTGGCGAGCCTAAAATCCTGTACTGATGAGAGGGGGAAACCTGGTCTATTTGGTCCTCTCTGTCAACCGACTCGAAGGAGTGCACAATATTCAGGATGAGAGGAGAGTCCTTCGCCCGGCCCCCGATCCGGGCCGGCTCCTGCTGCGGGGACTCCTGCCTCTTGAGGAGCCGAGGGGTTCTGGGGGGCGGCTGCTGGACTTCGAGGTACTCCAGGGAGCTGGAAGTGACGCAGCCCGTCTTGTTTGCCAGGGGTTCGTGGAAAGGGCTTACCCCACCGCTGGAGTCTGCAAAGAAATCAGAAAAGGAACCAAAAGAGCAGATTGCATTTAATAGCACTGCCTTCTCTGCCTTATGGCAGACAGCATCTGACATCACCTTTAACAAATTTTAGAAGAGCGCGATAAATGCACTGGCTAAAACGAATGGTCTTAGGGATATACTCGGAACCTAACTCCCTGACTCTCATTTGATACTTACGCTGCTGTTTCATGGGTAATTTATCTGCCACTTTCCTCAAAGGCAGGAAGAGTGCTTAAACTGAGTAAGACAAGGACATGAAATGGAAAACCACAGATGTCTTCAGCTGTTTGTATTAATGATATCCTCTAAGGCCATGTCTGAGAAATCTCACATTTCCCCCTTCTTAGCACAACTTCGCATGGTTTTAAGTGGGTCTGCATACTGACATACCTAGAGACACAGGGGACAATAGTGAGTTAATTCCTAATGTCTTTCCTTGCATTTTGGAACAAAATCTGTTCTTGGTTTCACACATGTAAATATGGAGTAGCTGCACCGGCCAGATTCAGGCTGTTACAGTTGGAACAGATTTGCTGCATCGACTGCAGCGAGAATCTTTCCCCAGCACGGACCAAATATAAATGGAACAATCTTTGCAGAATTTGGCCCAGTAAAACCAAACAGCTCGTGGAGAAGATCTGCTCGGTTTCTATGCTGGCACTCGCTTATGCCAAGCTAGTCACAAGAAAACATGCTTTTCTGCCTTTATGGAAAGCTATCCAAGGATCCTGCTTTCCTAGGTTCCCCCTAAGTGAAAGAATAGAGGACCGACAGTTAATCACTGTCCGTGAGTTCCTCAGTCTCAAACCATCTAAAAAGGATATAGAGTAATTTAGGTCTGCCAGCCCTCGGGTCACAGCGACTAATCTCACATGTACTTCTGAAAGGGATGGTCTTGGCAGGGGTTGAGACCTGAATGGATGTATGGGATGAAATCACTCACATTGAGAGTTGTTTGGGAAAAGCAGACCAGGTTTAATCAGACTAGTTTATTTCCAAAACTGGTCAAAAATATTTGACTGCTTCATTTAAGAAATGTCAAAACATGGTTTCTATAAGCAGAGAAATGCTTTAGCTGAGATCTGAGTGATTTTCAGGTTTCAGTTCAAAAAAAGCAGGGAGAAACTTAAAGAGGAAAAAAAATGAACTGGGTCTACTTCCCCATGTGCTTTGCACCTAAAAGGAACAACGAATCTGAGCAAAATGAGCTTTTAAAAATGTTTTTTATGTTTTTCACAAAAAGTATGTCCCATTTCTGACCAGCTCTCTGGACTACTGCTACCTTGCAGCAGAGGTGCCTATGCTGCCAGATGAACATCATTTTGCCATTTTTTTCAGGTAGAAAGCATCAAATGATAAATTACCAAGTCACAAGGAAGAGCATGAAACCACCATAAGCCACCACTCTAAATAACCCCCTGACACCACAGTAAATGTTTTACAGGGCCATATTTCCCTCCTCTGCTCTGTAGTGACCTTCCCTCCTTTAGTTCCCTCACTTAACAGCTGGCTACATCACCTTCCTGCTCCTCAATGTCTCCCGGCCACGTGTGTACTGTCGACACCCCATTTTCCCCGCTGACTTCCCTTTTCCTCCACTCCTTTCTTCCTCCTCCTTTTGTGAGCAGCTCTCACCCATCCCTCCCAGGCTGCCTCCTACCCTGTGTGATTAATGCTCTGCTCTCCCCTGGCTGTCTCGTCTTTTCCTTTCCCCCTTAATGGTTTTCCCCCTCCTTTTGCTGCCTGAAATTTGCTGGGGTTGGCAGTCCCACTTGCATTTCCTCTTGGCTGCCTATTTCCCCTTCCTCTACCATCAGCTGCTGCCCGCTGCTTCTCCCAGGGATGCCACGGTTACCGGCACTCTCCTCAGGGTCAGGGATTTCCTCCCGTGCTGCCCCTTAGTCCTCTCTTAGCAAAACGCGCTTGCTGGTAGGAAGAAGCATCTCTGCCGGTTTTGGTTTGTCAGTGATCTGGGGTGGGTGTTGATGCTTTCAAAGCACCAGTGTGAAGTGCAGATGATTTTGTATAAGTACATATAAATAGAGAAAGAAAGCTTTTTTTAAAACACTGTGGGAATTCTGTCATATAAAAAGAGAAGTAAAAGTGAGCACTCGTGACTGCTGAACATCGTCATGGTTTCCTCAGGATGCTCCGTTCAATGTTTGACTACGTTATCCAGTCCTCTTTCACATACCACCTCCAGAGCAGACAGCAAATGCAAGCCCACGACTATTTACTAACAAACACACAACACACAAGACGCTCTCATTAATACTGTGCGTGCCCACGCATGCACATGCGCACAGGGACACACCACTGGTATTTCTCCCACTGACCTTTCTCCGGACCTCCAGCCTTGGTGACTTTCCGGTCCTTCAGCACAGCCTTGGTGTTCTGTATCTGTGAGATAAGACAGGAAGAAGGCTGTCTATATGAAACTGGACTTTTCTCAGTTTTCTTTGGGAGCTGACGGTGAAGAATCTCCCCTTTCTTTTCTTGTTCTTTGAGTTTTTTGTCCTTTAAGTTGTAAAACAAACAAGAACAATTTGGTTTACTTAAGGGAAGTATAATGACCCTCAGACTTAAAAGCACACCACTTACCGAAGCCGAATTAAAAACCATACATTTACAAGGAACTTATCCTGGCTACTCAAAATAACTAAAATGTCCATGGCTCATTTTCCTCTGATCTGTTTGACATGATTTCATAGCTCCCATCTGCTTTGACACTCAGGCAGTGTGAAAGTTGGTTTTGGAAAATTAAAGGAAAAGGAAAGCTTTCTCTTCAGACGCCACTGGTCCTAGGAGACCTCGCTGGAGCAAGTAGATGTGGGTTCATGCTCCTTCATACCTGAAATTTGCCTCCCCATTTAAACACCGAAAAAAGGTCTTTGATTCCTCTTTATTGCACCTCCGCTGACATTTGAAAAGGTGAGCAGCAAAGTTTTAAAGAAGTTTAAACACTTTGAGTAATTTATCTTCTGTCCAAACAAGATCTGGAAGAATACGGCCCTTGCTTTTATAGTGTCTCTGCAACTGCACAAGACATGGAGGGGGAGAAAATTACCAACCCACCCCTTCGCTGAACTCTTAACACCTTTTTGTGACGGGGAAGGCAGCTGATGGTGGGATTGAAAGCACACACATCCTAAAAGCTAGGTTTGATCTCCAGTGATGACAGAGGTAAAACAGAATCTGGGAGTGGAATCTGAAGAGGAATCCAATTTTCAAAGCACTGGTTTACAGTGAAAATTAGTTGTATCTTGTTTGAACATGAATCACTAGATTCTACTCTACCTGGTACTGATTTCAAGGGGAGCCAAAAGTCTTATTTCACTTCTAAAAATCAGGCATCAGACTTGCAGCCCATATTTTGCTATCCTCCCAAGACTTGAAGAATCTCTCACCTTTCTGGAACAAATCTGTGTGGTCTGAATTTAGATGTCAATCTCAAAGAAGTAGGGCTTTTGTTTTGGTTGCTTTGGGATTGTTTGTTTAGAGGGGCACCTATGTGACATTCTCTGTGTGGTTGTAATTCTCATTTAAGCAACATGTTTCACCGTGTCTCATTGAAAAGTCACTCTAAGTATGAGTCTTTTTTTAAAAATGCAGAGAAGTTCCTTCACCCAATTATGTGCTGAGGCCTGTATTTTGTCTGACAATTATGCACTGCCCAAGGGCTGGCTCTCTTGATGATTTTCTTTTGAAACTTCATTGACATGAAGTCTATCGAAACTCTCAAATGCAAAATCACGTGCATACATGTGAGAGAGGGAAAGAAAGATGCAGAAGACAACTTGGATTCTCTTGGGCCACTACCCAGCTCTGGAAATGTTAAGACACCTAAGAGGAAAATAACTGGACCGCACACGTTATGATCATTCCCAGCTCAGAGAGAGTCTAGATCCCCACATAGAGGGTGTCTGGGCACCGCTGGGCTCATTAACCTTAGAATTTTCAGAAGTTACGGAGTCAGAAGGAAGAGCTTCAGTGAATCATGAACTAGGGTTTTTAGTTTTACTACAGAAGTGGTTAGGTGATGTGGGAGAGCGAGAACCAGAGACCCTCTCTGAGGTCCTCATTGTCTTCACCTCAGTCTCCCTTCTCACATATGTTTTTTGTTCCCAGTTTTCTCTCCATAGGTCCCTTATCCCCTCCAATTTCTTTCCCTTCCACACAAACAAACCAATGCATTATGGAGCTGTCATCACTTCGCTTGCGTGATACCTCTTTGTCCACCTGATGTCTTTCCCCTTGCCTTTAGAGGCTGTAAACACCTCAGGCACCGAACATTTACTCCTCCCTGCAAATGCTGTGCTTGGAAAAACACAACATCTGATCGGTCCCAGGCACTATCTTGGTGAGCCCAGTCGCTACTGATGACAATGAAGTAATAACAACACTAATAACAACAATAGCAATAATAGTAACAATGCTGTGTGAATAACACCCTGCGACAGTAGAATCAGTGGGAGCTGTACAGTTAATTTGGAGCCCACCACACTATTTTTCCTCTCAAGGCTCTGAAACTCTGCTGCCAAGTTCAGCAGAGATTGGGCTCTACTGAGTATCTTTTTTTAAAGGTACTTGTGAGGATGAGACCAAGTGGTGACTATATTAAGCCTAAAGGAGCCGATCAAGATTGTTAGCGGCTTTCTGCTATTTTGGATAGGTGAGGAAAAAATTTGCATGTCTGTTGCTGCAGCATCTGTCAGAATGCAGGACGTTTCAATGCTGCAATATTTTTAGCCTAATGGTGCAAGAGGCGAGATGCAGCTCCTCACCTGCCAAGTGCCCCTGACTTTGCCTTCACGCTGCTGCTACGTTTTCTAAGCAGCAGTAATACAGTCATACTGTACAATTAAAAGCACCCACGGCAAAGAATATTCCCATAGCCACTGTTAGCAATTAACTAGTTTACCCTGGATGAACATGGCAAATAGCCTTATAAGTATTTTTTAAGCTTACTAACACTGTTTCTCTTAGACGACGGTTGTGAGAGGGGAAACGACCAAAATCCTAAACTCCCAATGTTATATATAATATATATAATATACTATTATATTTTAAAAGTAAAGGAAGATTTCCTTCAGGGAAGTTATAAAAGTTTGCTCTTCACTGTACTGTGCACAGCCATGCAATGGCATGCTGTCACACAATGCAGGAGTTGTACCGGTATGTTATACTTGAATAGGTTTGGCATTACATCATCCTCTGCTATTTCCTGTCCTGACCTCGACCCAAAAACCTACTCTTAGTCCCAGCAACGGATTTGAAAGGAAGATAAAGGGTATTTGCCTTGGCCATGTCTGAAATGGTGATAGGACAATGACACAAGTTCTTAAAAATTGCAAATTCCCCAAGTCTGAGCCCACTAGCTACCCTGCGGGAGGCAGGTATCCCCAGCACCCATCCCTTGGATTCGCTGGAGGGACGGCCTCTCATCACTTGAGGCCTCTCCAGCAAAAAGAGCGAGATGGAGCGAGACAGACTGCTGCCTCCCTCCTCCCTGTGCTGCCCATCTGCCCTGAGCGCTAAAATGAAATCAGCCTGCAAAACAGCCTGGTTACTTAGCACCGACAGCAGCTCCCAGCACCCTCAGCCTTGGCACGCTGATCCCACCACCCCAGGCTAGGAAACCCAATGGAAGGGCTGGGCACGACCAGTGCCCGTGTGCCCCTGTGCGACAGGCGGTGCTGCTGGCAGGCAGCCCCCGTCCGAGACAAAGTCCGTATTTCACATTGCTGGAGTGAAGCGCAAGAAATTCAGCCGGCTGCTGAAGCTGAAGCTGACCAGCTATCTCCCTGCTATTCCCATGGCAACGCACAGCTACGCACTTCATGCAGTGTCTGCCTAGGGACCAGTGCCTTCCAGTTCCCCTCTGGAAATGAGGGGTGATAAGGGGACTCTATCTACAGCTCATGAATCTGCCTGAGCTTACGAAATCCCTATTCCTGAGTCCCAGTGGCACCCGCTGATCCCAGCAGCACGAGCTAGACACTCCCTGGGCTGTGTTCTCGTCCACACCAAGGCATTTTAGGAGAGATGTCTACCATAGTTACAAACGGCAGTAGCATCCCAGGGTCTGTATTCACCCACGTGTGCTGCTTCAACTGTCCTGGTACAGTAAGGGTAACACAATCCCTTTGTGTAAGTACAGCTGAAGTGCTATCAAACATGCTTTATACTCAGCTATGCCGAGGCAGAAAGAGAATATACTGTATTATTATCATGGTGTCTGCACTGTGATTGCATCAAGGTATCCATTTCAAGAAAGAAATGACACCCCCTCATCCTCTAAATAGCTCCACGGGGACTAACTCTGAGTGCAGGAGAGGCTTTGGAGGGAGCCTTTATCCCTAAGCACGCCTACAAACCAAACTGGGGTCATACAGTGGCGCTACCGTTAGTTTTCCATGATCCTTACAGAAGTCAAACATCAGTTCCCCTCTAGGGGCACGGGGACTTCAGGACCACCACCAGACCAGACCATGCCTTTCTCTCTCAGCTATGCGCAGGTGCACAGGCAGGTCTTGCTGCAGGCTCCCCGGCACGGGTTAGGTACGCAGAAGCTGTGAGTTAATGCCTGGATGGCCTGTGGTTCTCAGTCACTGCACAGAGAAGTGACACCAGCAGCTGGAGGAAGCTGGCCCAGAGAGCACCAGGATGCACCACGCGACATCTCCAGCGTTCACCTCCAGGTACCTGCGTTTCCAAGGGAAGGTTGCCCTGCAACAGCTTGAAGTAAGCTGTCATAGAGCATTTTGAAATATTATATTCATTGAGTCTACCCACTGCTGATACATTTTAAGTAAAGTGGTTTTTGATTTATGTAAGAAAAGAATGATAAGTACTTTGCCCTGATATTTCCATCTGGCTTGCAGTTCAGCTTGTCTTGCAAGCAGTCTTTAAAATAAACAAAACCAGCCATGATACAAATCTGCCCCTGCAATTAGATCATCAATCCGGCTCTGAAGAGTAGCTTTTGAAATAGGTACACTCTTCAGGAATACTGCTCTTTGTGTTGGTAGGTAAGACTTCCACAGCCCATATTACTCTTGTAATTTTAGTGCTTGGCAAGAATCAGCCAGGGAAGAAAAATCCAGCCATGAGAAGACTCCTGTTATCTCTATTACCTGACATGTATTCTTTTAATACAAACTACCTTTTCTATTTGCAGGCAAAAAGACTGGAGACCGACAGAGCAAAAGACTACCGGGTTGAATCTTTTCTCTGGCCAAGGGAAGTCCCTCACGATGCAGTGGGCTACTTCTACATCACTTCTGCTAAGAAGGAAAAAAATAGTAACCTGGGCAGAGTTTTGAGCTAATACAGTTTCACTGTTTCTGGTAGTTAAGCCAGGGCTGGCCCAGGACACGAGGAACGCCAGGTCACCAGGTCACCTTGGATGTCACTCAGCTCTCTGCCCTACACCACCATGGTCTTGCGACTCAAGACAACACAGTTATGGTCTTCTTACAACACCAGCAACTTGCATCCCTGAATGAAACTATGGAACCCCTTGAAGAATTTTGTATTATTTTGCTAAACAGTGCATTTAAAACTTTTATTTTCTTCATAAAATCTGAAAGTCACTTTTACACTTTCACTCTAGAGGGTTGCTCTTTGTTCCTTCAAAAGGAAATTAAAGGAATTATTTGTCCTGCACAAGCAAGACCACAGGTATTTTTTGTCTCCACAGGTCCAGGAACCCATTGCCTTAATCACAATCGTCAGGGATCCTCAAATTCAGTCTGCTTTCAAAGTACCTTAACGAGCTTTAATGAGCTTTACCTCATAGGAGTCTTTATTTGCCTTGTATTTTTCTATCTGGTATAGTTGGTTCTTGTGGCAAATGTTGTCCTGGCCTTCAGACTTCTGTGGAGAGAGAAGCACAGAAAAGTACAGTATGTAAGATAATTGGAGAAAACTAACCTTCAATTACTGCTTAATGGACCGTATCCACTCTTGGCATTCAGTGGAGGTGCATCAACTTACAGAGATCGTGAATTTGAATAATGTTGGTGGCACCATCATTAAAGCAAGCTTGCTAAAAGAACTGAGAAAAGGAAAAAACTAAGAAGCTGTTGTCAGACTGGAATGCCATTGGGGATAATTTCTCTAAAGAAGCAAACATTAAGAAGAAAACTCCATGCAACGCACCCTCCTGTCTGTGCAGTCATGTAGGAGCCTACAGACCCTCAACTACTTGAGACTCCTCACCAGCGCACAGGCAGCTGTGTGGAGAGGCCATGGGAAGAGAGCACGCAGCTTCTCTTTGTGCACTGTGCCCATCCTAGCACTCCAGCAAACACCACGCAAAACACGGCCTGAGAGCTCAGCTCCCCAAGATGTACAAGGAACGGTGACATGTGGCAGGAGACTCCTGCCCTAGAGAAAGCTGCCACGCAAACCCTTCAGTAGGGTTTCTGACCCCCAAACCATACTCAGGGGCCAGGAAGGTCGGCAGGAGATTAGGAGACTTTATATTCATGTTATTTCTCATGTAAAACTTTCAGCAAAGTTGTCACTTAAAAACTAAATAAAATCTTAACAGCTCTTAAGCTTCCTCTGGATTTCCTGAATCAAATTACATTGTGTTACTGATATTTCAAGCGGCAGAATTATCTCAACATACGGACACAGTACGCCACAAGTCACAAGTATGACTCCGAATGGCAACAGTTTGCTTTCTGTAGGGTAACTGCCTAGCCGGAGGGGATCTCCTATGGAAACAGGGACTTGTGAGACGTAAAGCCTATCAGCAATTATCTCCGGAACCTGGGGAATTCTTACCTGAAATAATGTTATTAGTTTGTGAGGAATACTTGCCCTTCATGGTTAGTACTACAAAATTAGAAAAAAAAAGCAAACCTCAGGTAAAGCCTTGGGATCAAACGCCAGCAAGCAGGGAAACTTTTAGCACTCTTTTTACCCTACTTAGCCGCTCATCCAAAGAATTGGCATCAAGCAATACTTACCCTAAGGCTTGCCAAGTAGCGCTCCAGCTTCTTATTAAGTAGAAAGTAGATGGCAAGCGTGTGACTTGCCCTGTTTGAGAGCACAGTGTTGATGACATCGCTGTTCTTGTAGCCCAGCTTCTCGGTCATATGGAGCAGCACACTCTGGCTGAGGTCCTCAAGGTGAATCCTGCACAGAGAGAGAGGCAGAGCACGCCGTTTGTACCGTCCTCCCAGTGACAGAGCCTTGCCAGCCACAGGGGATGTGGCAGAGCATAAAGAAGAGCCCTGAAAGGCTCAGCAACATGGGAGCGATTAGCTCTCTCCTCCTGCGAGCAGGTACAAAAAGGGCAGACTATTCGGGCACCAGAGGCACCGTGGGAAGCCATGATAGCTGAACAAACAGCACTCTCCCCACCATGTCCTACCTCGATGCAAAACAGTATTGTCACGCTCTGGCCGCCGCCGTTTGTTACCCTACATCTGACCAGTGAAGACCATCAAGATCATCTGGCTGGTTTTGAAGGAAAAGAGGTAAAATCCAGCTCAGGTAGCTACGTTTTGCTCTCTGAAATGACCGTTTTCTTGTAATTAAACATCACAGTTTTCTGCTTCACCCCTTACCTGTTGCACAACAGCTAGGGAATTTCACCCCGGAGAAAGGGGACGTACAGGGAGGGTTATTACAGCCGCTTTCAAAATGGTAAAACTGCTGCCGTACTCGTGTTGGTTAAAACCAGAAGTACAAGACGTGTTTATGTATGTGCTCTCTTGTAAAGTCTATAACAGACTCAGAGGCGGCGAGAAATGCAGTACAGTATCCTTGTGGAAATGGCAATGCCACTTCTCAGTGTTAGTCAAAACCAGATTTTCCAAAGAACTCTGCTCCTATTCAGACCTCTAAATACACTGGCCAGCTTCCCAGATGTGCCCGTCAACTCCCATCCATCTCCAAACAAACGCTTGCTCCTTGCTCCTAATATCGAGCCTAATATCTGGGTAAGGCAACCTAGGGGACCTGAGGTTACGGGCTTTTTTTACACCCTGCCTTCCCCCTTCAAAAGGACCATTCTCCACCTTTCCCACTCCTGCCCTGCTGTCCCCCTGTCCTGTGCACCTGTGATGCAAGGAATGCCCGGACAGCAGTCTCGGTCTGATGTAGAGAACTTAGACAAGATGAAAAACACAGCCTGGAAAATCTCAAATAACTCTTTTCCTTTCTTCGGTGTGCTTATTAGCATTCGTTCTGCAGCTAAGGAATGCTTGGGGTTGGGGTTTTTTTAAGTTCAAAAGCAAAACTTATCTTGGCCGTTGCACATTAAAGCATCTGGACAGCAAAAGAAATTCAAGCAATCTCTACTTGAAGTGCTGAGCAAAATGGGAAATTTTTGCTTGCCTTCGGGGAATTTCTTTAATAAAAGCAAGCTTATAAAAAGCCTGGGAGAACATTCAGCCTGGGAGAAAATGCAGTTTCTGCCATCCTTCAGCCTTATCTTCATGCTCTCCCCTTTCCTACCAAATTCTTGTCTTGGGAACAATGGGTGTTACCCCCAAAATGGTGGAAGAGCACTGCAAGAACATAGCACAGCTTCTTGCTTGTGTTATAAAAAGCATGATTAAGAAAGGAAGTGGCACTTTCTGAGGCAAGCTCAAAAGGAGTCTAGCCATGTCTTTAAATATTACAAACTTCAGAAAGTATTTTCCCTGTAAGGCTCCAGTATGACAAATTCTAGATGGGTCAAGCTTGGGACATCAACAAATTAAAGAAATACTATCCAAAAAATGAAGTGAAAGAAAGAACCTGTATGGTTTTTATCCTTTACAGCTTCACATAAAACCTGGGTTTGGATAGGAGTATCTACTTTTCTCTTGTTTTCAGACCAAATGATGAGAAAATCAGTGGAATGAGAAAGAAAGAAAAAAAAAGTAAATGATTTTTTTTCAATAGCAAAGCATAGTATTCCACATTGATGTTCCCTTTAGAAGTGTTTATAATAGGAAAGGATTATTATCCTCACCATATACACATATACGCATGAGCAAACATACGCCCTCTCTATAGCTCGGCAATGCCTTTTCTTCTGTTCTTCCATTTGATTCACTTGCCTTTAGGAGGGAATGATTAATGGGCACGCCATAAATAAAGAGCATTGCACAGCTATTCTATCTAATAGAGGCCGGCCTCTTCTGTAAGTCACCTACCTAACTGCACCAGTGAGCAGACTCTAGAAGGGACACTTCCACCACAACCTGACTAAAGCCTGGCAACTACAAGCTAAGAAGTCATAGAGGCATGAGAATGTACCTACAAATGCAAAAGAATCGTGAAAGCACATTCAAACCCTATTTCTGTCTTTTTTCCTCTTTTCTACAGATAAGACACGCGGAGCAAGAGAATTAAATTACCCATACAGCTCTCAGTTACACTTATATTCACTTAACAGATGCCACGTTTAGTAGATTGATTAGACTCATTATGACAGTCATTTCATCAGCTTAATGACTCATTCAGTTTACACTTGTTTTCTCTTTCTTTACCATACAATGTTCATATGTGCCATACTTCAGTACAGTCCAATGCACCATGGAAACTCAGATTTCCTTTTGTTGGACAGCATACTATGCAAATTAACTCAACTGCCCTTAAATTTGGGGCAATAATGTCGAGATAATTGGTCTGCCTATTCTTATTCCTTGTGAAACAATTCTTGTAGGGGCCAACTTTATATTCTGTCCACATAGGTCTGAGGATTACAGGCAGCCTCACATTTGCCCTCCCCGTTTCAGTGGATGGCTCTAGTGATGCCTCCAGGCATGCAAGCTGCTCAACATCTATCCAACCGTATTTTGAGAGTGGAAGACCTGTTATTCTCCTCAGGTCAAAGAACGGCATAGTCACAGTATTTCTCCATGATGCAGTACTTGAAAGTTAAGACAGACACTGCCTCTGGAAGGGAAACACTTGCTGCTAAATTAGGGCACCTCCATTCCCTGTCAATGAAGAGGGAAAAGGGAGGTGGCTCAGGCAGGAGCCAGGACCGTGCAGGCTGAGACCTGTAAGCCAGCCGACAGCAATGTCAAAGTGAAAGGACTACAAAAATTCCTAAAGGCTGTCCCGAGATTTGGGGCTCAAATTGATCTCCTGTGCCCCAGTTCAGCAGGCTCAGGCAGCGGCAGCACTCATCACCTGCTTCAGCAGTAAAAAAGGGGTGCTGCAGCTGCCGCTTGGCCCCACAGGGGTTGCACCCATGGCTCTGAAACACACCCTGTTCATCTGGCTAGAGGTGGAGCTGAGCAGAAAATGGGTGGGAGGCTCTCTTACCAGCAAAGCTGTGACCTGGGCTGAATGCTGAAGGCTGGCGCTATGCATGGCTTGAACATGCCTATGGGACCGAGTCCTTCAGGGCACCGACACAAAGAGGTGGCCTGGTTGGTGAACACCAAATCATATTTGGGTGGAGGACAGTGGTTCAGACGTTCAGACAAAGGTAGGTCGCCACATCCCTAGGCATCCGCTACATCTGGTATCTGGCAACCGAGTAAATTGTAGGGGGGAAGTTAGGACTCTTCAGGACTCTCCTGTTAGTGAGTTAGGACAGAAATTTTAGGGCACTATCAAATTTTAAGCACCAAAATTAGGCTTTAAGTTGCTGTCTTTGCCTCAGTGTTCCTTAGGATCTTGGCCTGCAAGCTAGTAACTCCTACAGTGAATCCTCTGCAGGTACTAGATTGCATACGAGACACAGCTGGAGGGCTTTGATACAGGAAGGAGGTTTTATCTGATCAAATATAGACATGTATTCCTAAGTTAGTTGCCTGAGGCTCCATCTGCAGTCACTGGAGAGGAACTCAGATCTCCTGGGCACAAAGTCATCCTACTGCAGAATCAAAAAGAAGCCAGATGAATCGTTCTGTAAAAAGCGCCCTTATTTCTCTCCATTGACTGTAATGAGTGCCCGGGCTGACTGGCTCGTGTGTAGACTCTATGCTGCAGGTGTTCAAAGTCAAGCAAGATTATTTCTAACCAAAGTGGACCACAAGTATCTTTCTTTCTTTTTCTTTTTCTCCAGATGGATGTTTGAAGGGCCGTGAGATTTGTTATCTGTTTGCATTTAGTCATGCATTCAGCATTGCACAGGTATTCAAGATCAACAACCAACAATGCAAGATCATTTAACTCTGACCTTTCTCACCACCATCCGCATATTTGTGTAATCCACAGAACCTCACGTATGTATCACAAACAGACATAGCCTCTACGGGAAAAGTAGCTTGGCTTTTACTGGCAAACAAGGAAAAGATCAGAACTACCTTTCACACGTACCCATTTCAAGGTGTGGAGCCAATTAATCGTATGATCTGCACCCCAGGCCACCCTGCAAATAACGCATCGTATGCCAGCTTTGAATTTAAGGCATCGTTTTTGACCATTCCAAGCAACACATATTCAATGGCCAATCCCAACGACTTTTAGGATGAAGTCACAAAAGCAATCCCAGAAAACGCACCAGGATGCTGTCACACGAATAGGACTGAAACACCAGAGCTGTTCACGTTTTAACATATATAATGTATATACACCCTGGCAGGCTTTCTCCACTCTTTCACACAGTACCTGTTTGGATATGTGACATTAGGTGGTGCTCTTCCAGGGTAATTCTCATTAAGCCATCGATTTGCAAGTGCCTGCTGGATGTTTGGTCTCTTTGCAGGATCTGGCTCTAGTAGAGATCGTAGAAAGTTTATGGCCGCTGTGAAGAAATCAAGAAAAAACACCCAAGAGCTAAGTCATCCACTTTATGACTTACACAGTAGTTGAGTTACTACAGGTGCGTAGCCTGACCAAGAGTATACTAAGAAGGAACGTTTTCCTTATGGTATGCTCTAATGTCCTTGAGAAAAAGGAAAAACTGATAAGGGATTAGTAAGTAAAATAAACAATGATTTATAGTCACAATGATTTATAGAGTCATAAAGGAGAGGAGAAAAAGCGCCTTTTGTTTCAGGGCTTGTTTGAAGTTTCTGAGCAGGTTAGCCAAAACTTAATTTTTGTATGAGGACAAGAGGCTGGAGTCAGGTCAGAGGCAAATCACCCAGTCTGTGTTTAAAGTAGAAGGAGGCGGGCTGGGGATGAGGGGAGGGTAGGGATGCAGAGCTGGGAGGGAAGACAGAGAGAATTGGGCTCCCTTTGACACTATAAGGACAAATTCTCTCCTGGCTTTCATCCAACCTACAATCAGTTGCAGGAGGTTTTAACCAAATTAAAAGAGTACAGTAAAATTAATGGTCTTTGTTCTGTTTTCGGATACTGAACCTTCAACTTTCAGTGACATTCAACCATCCTTCAGCAGTTTCTTGCAAAAACCCACAAAAGTACTTTTCTGATATTTTTAAGTCATGGGCTTCTTAGATGGTTAGGAGCAATGAAATCAAGTGATTTCCTTAAAGGCTCACAAGAAGTGCCTATCTGAGCTGAAAATAAACTGTGTTTTAACTAGGTCTGGTCTTTATTCCTCAAATTATCAAGGCTAGATTCAGTTTATCAGCTACAAGATAGTAAAGAGTTAACTATGTCCTCTACAATTCCCTGCATGCAAGATAAAGAAACCTAATTCTGGGAAAGCAAGATGGGAATGATTTTTTAGAGGACATACAGTCAAGTGAGATGATGCCAAATAAGTCCTGAATGAAGTCAAGGGCAAGCAAGAGTCAGAAGCAATGGCTGTGGCACAGTTTTCTCCAGGTCAGAGGGACAGGACCTTGGGGGCTTTTTTTCCACCTTCTCCCACAGCAGAGCTGCTCTTCCCCTCCTACACTCTCTGGAGCGTGTTGTGTTTACTCGTCTCCTTACTAGTGCAGTCACCCCGGGCAGTGGCAGAACAGGACCACTGTGGCACAGGATGGTGTCCTCTGGGATGTGTCTTCTGGGTGAACTGCAGTACAGCCTTGCCAACACAGCTACTTCAGCTCACAGCAGGCAAACCAAACCCCTTAAAGGCTTGCGTTACAAAGCAGACCAAACTGGATGTGCTAACACCTCAGTGCTAGAAAACTATGGAATTAAGAGCCAGTCCTCCCATTTGGCTTTACAGGCGTTTGGACTCACTGCCACAGCACGCTCACTCGGCACCACACCATGTCCTATTCTGAAACAGAGTGGCCATGATGCCTCTTCTCCATGAGCGATACAGTGAAACCCTCTTGAATCCCTGTTCCCACGTGCAATTTAAGGAAAATAATATGCTTGACAGTGAGGCCATGATGTCCTCATCTGAAAAGGGCATAAACATTAACCTAGATGCAGTGCTGCTGCCCTTCGCAGGTTCCCCTCTACGAGACTGCTGCCTTCTTTAGCATTTGCCTGGCCATCCCCCCAGGCACTTTTATCTCCCCAAGCCCACCCGCATCACCCTCCACCCATGGTACGGGACAAGGTGGCTTGGCTGATGTTCCAAGGCAGGGTGGTGGCTGAGGGAAGGAGGGTTTCTCCTCAAATAAATCAGGGTTAGACCCAATAGGTGCCGACTCCTAACAGCTTGGGTAACCTCGGTGTTCCACATCCTACAAAAATCAAGCAACAGCTGGAGAGGGCTATCTGTTTCAATGCAGGCCTACCACCAAAAAGTTTATATTTGGAAGACAGAGAGTTACGATTATGTATTTACTGGTTCAGCTAGGCATTGGCTGAGTTTTTTCTGAGCTCTCTCTTCACAAATTGCTGATTTATGTGAGATGCTTTACTTAAATCTTTCCCAACACTTTCGATATTTTCCTACAACAACAATATTGCAGAAGCAGCAGGAAAAGCCTCCATCCAAGTTCATAAACCTCCTGGAAGCTGATGCTACAGCTGCTCCCCACATGCCCCGAGTGTCCCCTGTCACGCCTCTTGGGCACAGAACCCTCTGTTATGGCAAACAAAAAACCCTTGTTCTTCCATTTCATCACCTCTCTCTCCAGTAATTCCCCCATCTCTGTGTTAGAAACCACATGCATCCCACAGGTTTAGGGCAAAAGAAATAACCCCTCTCCAAACCAACACCACCCCTCTCCATTACCACCACCATTGGTCCCCAAATCAGCTACTGCCTCCTTAAAAATCTTCCTTTTTTTTTCCTCCTTGGCAAAAGGCAGACTGATTAAATGAAGCCTGTGAAGCACCAGAGAGATCAACTGATCCAGACTGGGAAAAAATAATTCTGGAGAGAAGATTCCACTATGCTGGGAGGCTCCCTGGCTGGATGGACCCAGGCGATGTGGAGGAGATGAGTAACAGCACCTTGGCCGATTTGAGCTGTCAGATGGTACACAGAGGAGAGACGCCTTTTCCAGTTAGCCCCATGGCTGTGGGACAGCAAAACTGATCTCCCAGGATGCAAACACAAAGCTGCCCAATCAATTTTTTTGACCCACTGTGCCTGAAGCCATCTTTCCTGCTGCACCAAGTAGGCTGGCGAACAAAGGGTGCCACGAACCAGCCTGCCAGGACCTCGTTACATGAGGCCTTGTTTATGACGAGCTCGAGGACAGCATTAATCTGATTAGCCAGTGACCTGCACTCGGTGGAATTTTGTTCCCATGGTGTAATTCTGGGGCAAACTTTGCTCTTTTGACAAATGAGAGACCAGCATCATGAGAAACTACATTTCTCTCTTAAATTCCCTTTATGTCCTGAGCTCAGCAATGCCCAGAAACAGAGCGCGCTTCAGCGGGGATTACAAGACCTGTCTTGTAATGTTCTTCATGTTCCTTGTCATCAGTGAAACCAACTTAGTGTCTTGCTCACACTGTGAGGGTGTGCCTGGTTAAAATGAGGTGTACAGGTGTTGCATACAGAACTGGCCGGAGAAAATGCAATGAGGTCACTTCACAAGCCACGAGCGAGCTCCACCTAATAAAATCCTTCCTCCAAACTACAGGCACAGATAGACGATGGCTTTTCTTCTCGTCTCCATTTCATTTCTCTGCTCCAGAGGGAAGACCATGAACACACAGAAGCGGTAAATTTAGGATAAATAAGGAATGTGTGCAAGGTGAATACCAACTTCCTGAACAACTGAACTCTGCTCACCTAAAATCAATAATCAGATAGCTGTGTTGTTTAAGAAGCTTAATGACAAACGGTTTCCTAAATGGGAAAATCAAACACTAACTCCAAATTTTCCCTGTTGCTACACAGTTGCTTTGTGCGCTCAGGGTCACCCAAGATTTTAACTAATACACATAAAATATGCTCTTGCTTAGTGATAAGACTGGCTACTTTTATGATGGGATTGTGTGTTCAGTAACTGTGAAATTAAATATTGAAAGACAACGTACTGAAGAAGCAAAACAGACTCCTGGAAAAAATCTCTACTCTGTATGTGAATTTAGAGAAAAAGAAAACCCAATTAAAGAAAAAGATCCCTAAACCTAAGAAGTTAACGAACACAACAATTCGCAGAGTCCAGGAGCAGAGTTTCTACCTACTGACCCAAAGTCTAACTGCGGCAAGAACAAATGTCATCTTAAATCAGTTTGCCATGTCAGTGAATGCGCAAGGCCGCTGACTTAGCTCAAGAATCGATGCGTACCTTTGTTCACAGTGAGTAAAGGTTAACATGTTTAAATCTATTCCATTAATTTGCTGTCATCTCTTAAAGTTAAATCTGCTATAGTTCTCAGAGGATAAACAAAAGACTGTTTTCACTGGAGACCATAGTGTCAGTGAGCTACAAATGCTACAGAGATACACTTGTGAGAAAATTTGAGCTCCATTACAAAATGGTAGGATGAATGAAACAGTAAAATGAAACCTGTCAAAAGTAATGTTATCGTTTTTGCTACCCAAGGTCTGGTCTTCTACAGGCTTTTTGTGGCTGATTCAGCCTTTAACTCATGAGTTGTCCCAGTGAAGTCAGTGATATATCCCACTTAAAGATGACTGAAAGAAAAGAATGATTGGGGAAACAGTCCATTGGTTCAAGGACACTACACAGCAATCACGTAACTGCTCTTTATAGGTAAAAGCCTCGTTCCGGGAGGTAAGTTTGGTAAATTTTTTGCCAAACTTGGAAGATGATTACTATGACATGCAAGTCCCTGAATTCAAGAGTAACTTTGCAGTTGATGCAGGATTTGGCATCTAGATGAGTACAGCGCAAAGCATTCAGTATAATCTTTCTTTTAATTTACTCAGTGGGCTTTTAGAGCACGTGCTAGAACATTAAAATAGCCATATTGTGCAACTGAATCCTAATGGGAAGTCTCCAGAATGGAAATACCGAACACTGTAATGGCATCAAATAGACAGCAAGACTTGCAGCACCCCAGCTCACTTGTAAACCTAACACTTTACAACATGCCAGCAATACGAACTGCTGGCAGGAAAAGCGTACTTCATACAGATGTCGAGTGAACAAGGAACAACATAGGCTGCTTGATCCACAGATAACCTGTGTGAGAAAAACCCTTAACCACCTACTTCTTCCGTATGCAGGTAAATCTGTACTTGCAGAATTCATCTTGTGACACAATTTCCAAGGGCTTTCTCTTATCCCCCAAGACAATGGTTGCCATCCTTAGTGTAGTGAGTGAAATTGTATGCTCTGTTACCCTTTTTCTATTGCAATCTTTCAATTTTATTGAGTGTCCCTTGTAAACAGGCTGCCAGATAAGGAGAACAGAAACTCTCCATAAGCAACAAATTTAGCATACAAAAATAAAACTCAACTACAAAACAGAGTTTGTTCCAAATGCTGACAACGGTCTTGCTATAAGCTGAAAAATTGTTCTGTTGCCTAGTGACATGGCTTTGAAGCAGGAATTAATATTTCTAATACTAATACATCAACAATTTTGCATTTTGTGAACACACAAAGATCATCATAGGCCACTGTCCCAAAATAACTTTCTGTGTATAACAAATGTGAGGTCATTCAAGGTGGCTTATCACTCAACCCTAGTCATGATAATGCCCAGGAATTTGTTATTCCAAAATAATGTGTTCACGCATCCATACCCTATGCTAAAATCTTCTGAACGTGCAAAACTGACCAACTACTCTACAAAAGCAGTTTCACAGATTTTCACAGATTTGTTCCTCTCATGTTGAGCACAACTTGGCACTTCTCCAGCTTACATAGGGAAGTCAAAGTAAAAGGAGTTATACTACAGCAACTCCTGCAGATCTTCTGGAGGCTAAAATGGAAAAAAATGGTATTTTTCACAAGTAGCATGCCATGTTGGCAGCTTGACTCACGATCCAGAATTCAACGCAATGGTTCTAACCCACTGGATCTAAACAGGTCCCAGCACACCCCCTTGATTACCTGGAGAGAGCTGTGTGGGAAAAGGGTTCATTTCTTTGTCCACCATTTTCTGGTATAAAGCTCTCAAGCTGAATGGCTCCACAGTAAAAGGTAATGTTCCAGTCAACATTGCGTACATGTTCACTCCACTAAAAGAAAACGGAGAGAAGAAGAAACCAAAATCATCAGGAACAAGGAAAAACGCAGGCTTAGCTTTTAGTGACTGTACTTCATCTTTAATGTCTGACAACTATTTAAAAAAGACCAAAAAATGCTCTCTCTTCTTTTGCACACAATGATTTGGGCGAGAATTCCCAGAGGTTTGCTCATGGAGGGTCCTACAATGTGTAGGGACATCGGCTGGGAGCTACAGAACCCAGCCCAGCTCTTAGGCAACTCCTCGGCTAAATGCCACACCACAGTTAAGTCTCTCCTCAGGCTGCATAAACATGCTGCTTTCAGGGGCCTTGTTCCGGTGCTGCCCTGGGTTTAGAATGACTGTCCGCACCAATGGGGACACCATAAGTCTTGGTTCAGTGCCCAAAGGCTTCCACTGACCTCCACAGCCCCTGGTGCAGCCCAAAGATCAGGTGGGAATAATTACATTTTTCAGAGCGGAAAACTTACTGCTTATTTATGCCCAGCAAAGTTAGCAATGAAAAGTGGGTTGGGCACTCTTGTTCTTTTTCCTCTTAAAAGGGCTTTAAATTTAATTTGAGTGGAATTCCTCCCTTCTGGGAATTCGTTTCCCCAGTCTGATGAATAAACACATGTGAACAGAAAGAAACTAAACTGGTGCGCTATCATGAACTATGATCACAGCAACCATTTGTTCAGCTATGAGGAAGGGTAAGAGTTAACCATAGTTTTCTTTCTTTGATTAAAAGAAAGAGCAGGACATTATTACTAAAGAAGTTTAAATGGTTTACAAGAATGACTGTGCTCTGTTTGCCTGCATTCCTCAGGGCTGGTACTCTCACCCTTGATGTGGAGGATGGCCCACTGCTGGAGCGAGAAATTCAGTAGACATACAAGGATTTAGCTGTGGGTCTCCTCGGAGGACAGACCGCAAATTAGGCTTCAGCAGGGGAAGTTCTAAAGAGCCTTGAGGTGCAACAGGGGATCCACCAGGTCAAACTGAGCGATTAATTTGACCCAGGTCCTAGTCTCATATATAAACTATGGCCAATCTTTCTTAGCAGTAGTACTTATACACTACAATACATTTTCCAAGCATTCCAAATACTTCAACCTGGGAATTACCATAATTCTGTTATTTCATTGAAATTTATATAAATGTTATTATCCCCACTTGGTGAGGGAAAATCTATTGATACTAAAGCAAAAGCTAAAACTCAACTGACTTCAGCTAATTCCTCTCCAGGATTCACAAGGGTAACAGACACCATGTCCATGGTCAACAGGAGGGTAGTGGGAATTGCACAGACTAAAACAGTACTGCAGACAAATTCATTGACTCCAAAACATCTTTCTGGCTTCTTCTGCCTCTGGCACTGGGGACTTCTGTCTGTTCTTTTGCCTGAACACTAGTAAGCTCACAAAGGCTCACGAGTTTTCTGGCCATTTTTGTTTCCCCTTTCACGACCATGCTTTCAAGATAGTGCTTTCAAAGTGATGACCTGACTCAATTTCACATTTCTTGTTGGACTTGACTGTGGATAGTGCATAGAGCCCACAGGAATGCTTGAGGATCCTTTGGGGAAAACTAAAAAAGCTGTTAGTCCTCTTGTGCCAGAGCCATGTTTTCTACTACGTCTGAACATCACTGATCAACAGTTGTGCTTTACTGCAATCTCTCCATGCTATATGTTCTAGCGATCTATATACAGGTACGTAAAGAGCTATTTCAAAACAAGATATCTGCGCAATTTATTTCACAGAATCATACTAATTAAACAGATTTTCTTGCTCAGAGTAGCCGAATACATGAATAATGTTTCTCATTTGAGCAATGGGTAACGATGACAGTAATAACAATTATCAACTAGAGAAGTAACTCACATGGACCAAACGTCTATTTTGGGCCCGTATTTTTTCCTTGCCAGAAGTTCAGGGGCTGCATATGCTGGGCTCCCACACTGGGTGCTGAATGGATCAGAATAACCCAAGATGCCTGCACAGTTGCTCAATCCAAAGTCTGTGAAAGGCACAGAGACAGAGTTATGAAAGAGACAGATACAGTAAAACCATGCTAGAACACAAGAAAAAAAAAAAGGACATTTCTTCCAAAAGCTAAGCAATGAACTGCCTAAGAAAAAAACCCATCCACATGCAAAAATTTTATACAATTTCTCTGCGGTGCTCAATAACCAGAGATTTCCACAAGCAACAACAAAAAAGTCTTAGAACATGCACGATTATCACTTTCATACACAAAGCAACTACATTTCACTGGGAATCAGATGACAACAACCGGAGCTGAGCTTGTCCCAGGCACTACGTGATGTGCACAGGGCAGAAAGCCACCTCTGGCTGTCGTGGATTGCATAGTGCTGCAGTATGTTATGTAGCGGCCAAGTTTAAGTGGGATTTCGTCAACATTTTCCTCTAAATCGTGTAAACGAGCCATCAGATGTAAGGCAGGGTGGGCAGGAGTGTTGCTTTCTGGGACTACTGTGGCGATGCACAAGCGCACAGGGTTGCGGAGTCAGCATTTCAGCTCTGAAATAACACAGGGAGATCTTGGAGCAAGAAGGGGAATGTGTTGATTTGGCTCCCCCTTCCCCAACTTCTGCCTTGAATTATTGTATTTCTGGCCCCTGGGTGTATCTGACACTCTTTTGCTGGCAATAATAACAAGGGACTGGCAAAGGCTGGCACCATGAGCTGATCGGAGACGAGAGGCAGCCTCTCCGCACTGGAGGAGGCTGCAGTTTCCCAACTGCTCTCAGCCAACCCAAGCCCAGGCTGGCGCCGAGAAGGGTGTTCCCAACATCTCCCCTGTCTGCTCCAGTGCTGGTATGGCTGCAGGGTGAGCTGGGTTTAAGAAAGGATCTTAAAAATTAAACCACTAAGCAAGGAAAGAAAGGCAGACAGAGTCGCACTAGTGGCAGAAGCGGCTGGGGGCAACGTGCAAGCCCACCCTGTCTAGCGGTAGCCCACGCTTGGCTTGGGAGAGAGCAATTATGAAACCACAGCCTGAGATATGACCAGAGAAGGTGAGGAGGGGTTGCAGAGGATCTTGAAAGTGAAGTCAAACAACTTGATGTGACAAAAGGGAAGAAGCAAGACAAGCTTGCAAGGAGGAGGATGACACGGGCAAAGCTGACAGGCCGGGAGAACGGCCTTTGCTGCAGGGCAACACATCCAGGAGCAGCAGATCTAGGGAGGTCACAATCAAAGACGTTTGCATTTATTAATAACTTGTTATTGATGACAGCTGCAACAACAAAAATACTGCTATTAAGAACACTGACATCTGTTTTGTTCCTTTCTTTTTGATCCAGACTTCTTAAAAATTAGCAGAATGCATGCGTGTCTAAAATGAAACTGTCTTATCCATAACCGAGGCAGTCAGGAGAAGCAGACCACTGAATCTTCTTCCTCTAGACTTGTGTCTTACATCCACGCATCTCGTAAAACAGCGCATTTTAGGGTGTGCTACCCCCCTGCCGGGATGGGCTAAAAGCATCACATCTTGCAGGCCAAATATAGCAGGCAACTGCTGAGCCCATGCAATACTCTCCCTCGACAGAATCATTAATTTGGGTCTCTCTCCCTTATCTGCCTACTTATTTGCATAAGACCTGAAGTAATGGCCTGTCCTTTAGCTTTTACCCCACGTTAAAGTTGGATGATACCAAACAGGAGTTCCTCAAGGTATTAGAAGTGCCCTGACAGGGCGCTCACATAAGCCTCGTTCCCTTACAAGACCAGATGAAAATATAATAATGCTTACAAAAAAATGCAATTATAAAGATGACTATGTGAGCTGGAGTGCCCAAATGACTGCACAGTGCTTTCCACTTGACTGGCTGCATATCTGAGAGCGAGACAAGCACAAGGGAGACAAGAATCACCATATTTGACATCCAAAGAGGCTCAAAGGCGTTTTGCTGGAGAACATTGTCAAAACTGAAGGGAGGATCAAGACAATTTCCTTGCCTCTGACGGAAAACAATTGTCTCTGGACACTGCTTAATCATCTCTGCTAGATATGTATTGTCCCTGGGGCTTATAGAAATACTTCTAAGGATCCATTTACTTAATTAACGTATTTATTAGCTATGGCCCAAGATGAGTTATGTCAACTGCAAAATACTTTTTAAAACTCCTAGAACTAATATCTCCACACAGTATTATTCATGGCCTCTACCCTACTGTGTCATACCACCTCAAAATTACTTGACCGTAATATAATGCTTTACAATCAAAGTATATAAGGGCTATATTCTGCAATGGTGTAAATCAGCATCCTTTTATCATTAGCAATGTGGGTATACTCTAGTGGAGGTTTTAATTATCATTTGCTTAAACTATAAACATCTGATTCACTTTTTCAGCTCATTCATTTAATCTAGGCTGGTATACTCTTTTTTCTAGCGCCTGTTGAAATGCAGAATGTGCGCAAACACATGCATATTGGGGACAGGGATTTTATCGCCTAAGAAATGGAAATATTGTTATTAACATTGTGGCAGCACATTGCGATTGCAGTGTGATTTTTATTAAGGATGCACCGCTCATCTCAATAAGAATGGTATTACCACCAGCACTGATAATTTCACTGCCATTCCTGCCTCTGTCTTGGGCTTCTTTTCAATAAGCCGAGCTAATTACAGAACTCAGATCAAAGGCCACACTTGGTTTTCCAAAGTAAATATTATGACATGGAAACTCCACCACCCCCACTGTTCATACTATCGAAGTATCGCATTGCACTACTACTCTTTAACGCCTCCAGGAAATCAACATTAAGCTATGGATATATGGCTATCTCTGAAGCTGTGACAGTTGGAACATGGGAAGAGTTATTATCAAATAACAGAAGCCTTAGCACCAATCTCGTGGACAAGTTGGAACAGCAGAGCTCCACAGAGCTCAGCAGAGCTATGTGTTGGCAGGGTCCTTTTGGTGCCATTGGTGCTTGAGCGGGATACCAAGGACTTCGCATGGCCTATGCATGTCTTTTCAAAGCATCTTTATCAGACATCCACCACCATGGGCTGGTAGATAAAGCAAACTGAATGATTTCCAGTGTTTCCAATCCTAATGTTCTTAGATTTGAGACTTAACACAGCAAAGTGAATTTTTCTAACAATATTATCTAAGAACATCTTATAAACCACCTTGTCATGTAGCTAAAAAGAGTAACAAAATCAAGGTGCCATTAAGCAGCTGGGTGAAGAAAGGGACTCAAGGGATTCAGTTCTCATTGAAATGCATGAACAAGCAGGGATTTTCAATGTCACTACCCTGTACATTTTTAATCTTCATTTCACCTTTTCTTTTTCCATTATGGTGGGTTTTCTTCATTTCACAGTTACTACAAGAGCAACACTTTTATTAGGTACTAGTGTGTTTGCTGCTGCACAAGAGAGGGAAACGAAGCTCCCACCCCAAAGCAGTTAATGTCCGCTGGGCTTGTAGCTTCAGGTCTCTTCTCCCAAGCACAAAAAGCAGCACGTAATTCCTCAAAACATGCTCTTCACTCCTGAAGAACCTTCCTGGGCAGGACTACACGATGATGCAACTGATTCATCCTGTTTCTAGAAAGACAGACTACATAAAATACTGTACTAAGCACTGAATGAGCTGAGTGAGGGAACCGGCAGGGAGGAGGAACAGGAGTAAATTATCTGGTCTCTAAATTAGCTGGTCTATTCCACCAGCCACAGAAAGGTGCTGGAAAATTTTCGCTGTCCTGGGAAACCCTGATGGCAATGGAAAGCTGCACGGCAGCTCAAGCACTACTTCTGCTACCACCTGGAAAAGAGGTATTGGTGAGTAGAGGTTGCCCAGGGACCTGAGGCCCGTTTCGGCAGCCCCCGCTCCAGCTTTCCCTGCAAGCACAGCAGACAGAGCATGAAGAACGGAGGCACTGCTTCTTCAGGGTGAACAACCAGAGGTCACCAGCATCGCTAGCAAGATACGGCATGAGCTGACTGTGATATTAAATCTGTTTTTACTTACGGTGAAATTATTACTAATAAAGCAACCTTTATTTTTCTATAACATACCCAGTTGGATGGTGGGATTTAATTGCTTTGTTTTAAAATACATACTGTGTACAATCTGCTCTGCTTAAAACATCAGGCTGCAGACCTGAGGACAATTTACTTCAATGCTAGCAAGGCTACGGAAGATCGAACTGTCTCTTTTCTCTATTCTTCCCACACCACCCACTGTGAGGAGACCTTTCTATGCAACCGAAGCAAATGAAAGTGCAGGAACAGTTATGAAGTAATTTTTTGGCATGTGAGCTTTAATTGTACATGTATCATCTGATTAGGTCTGGGTTTGGATGTCAAGTTCACATACTGTTGTGTAATCAAACACCCAATAACAGGAAAGTTATAGAAACTCTTTAAATCTATCAGATGTTCATATAGCACTGTTGCAAACCATCTGGTCTCACTTATCTGCTAAATCAAGATAATGGGTGGTATCCATCATTACTGATGAATGATTCATGGTAACATATCGGTATCCTCTTGACCCGTAGCTGAGGTAATGCAGAGTTCTCTTTTGCTATTATTTTCCCAGAGTTGGTTGAATCGCTACAGAGTAATGACTAGAAGTCATGGTAATAGTTCCAAAGACCGAATTCCCTAAGAAAATTTTGACTATTTCAGACTTTATTAACCATCCTCCTGCTGTTTGTTTGGAGATGCATGTGCTTTATACATTACAGTAAGTGTCCATTTGACCCGAATGTTAAGTGTTTTTCATCACTTTTCAGATCATGAAACCTTTTCAAGAAAGTCAATCAAGTTTTTAAGTCTGCAACTACAGACACTGCTGTTGGCAAAAGTGTAGGCATGGAGATAAATATAAGCAGATGTTTTGTTTTTTTTTTTTTATGAAGGGCATATTTTCTTTTCAATGCCCACATTAACATTAATGGGAGTTATGCAAAGGCAGTGAGAGACTATACCCACTGATGATTAATCTAAAACGTCTGCACAACTTCAATGAATCAAGTCCTGCATACAACCGATACCCAAATACAATCAAGACTCTATCGTTTATCTTTTTTATTTTTTAACAGCACCCTCTAAACCAATTTTGTATTGGGTGCTGGAAGCAAATTTAACGAATATAAATATAGGACCAAATTTTGCCAGCTGCTAAAAATGTGTGCAACTCCCACTGACTTTAGCGGAAGCATATGCATATGGGGGCAGAATCCAACCCTTAGTAAATATGAAATTATCAAGATAATAAAATAAATTATTTCTGTGGCATCAATTCTTTAATTCTTTACAAAGTTCCTGATTTGAATATGAAAGCTGTTGGTTAAAAGATGAAGGATTATTCCCATACCCAGTTAAAGCTGAATTATTTGGAACATTTTTTTCACAAGATGCTGTCAGGAACAGCTTGATTGCTATCTATACTCTCTCAGCTCCTCTCTGCAGCAACATTAGCAGTTGTCACATGAAGGATTATGAAGTCTCAAAAACTCTCTTTATAAAACTACCAATTTTAATTACTGGAATTGCCAAACTGGTTTCATACCAATAAGCTTGATATTGTTGTCTTCATCTAGCAACAGATTTTCTATCTTCAAGTCTCTGAAAGAAATAAAATATTTTGAGTGAGCCTCCAAAATAATGAAGCAGCTTCCCATCACTCTCATCAGCATATTTACAAGATTCATATATAATAACACATATAATGAAAGCAGCACACATAGTTCCACATTCAAAGTAGAAAGCCCCGTGCATTGTCTCCTCTCCAAAATTACCAGTGCTTTTGCACACAGTTTCACACCCATTCTTCAGGCACAAAATGACTTTCTAAACATTTGTCAGTACATCCTGTAATTAACCAGGTTCTTCAAATTTCTCACATACTTAAAAGTTTGGAGAAATCTTATACACTGGAAAACATTTCAAATATATGTTTTTGGAACTGGAGGTCACTTTCTCATTACTCTTCATAACCAAAGGCTCTTCACTGGCCACAGCTGAAGAATGAACCTCCTTCTCCAGGGATGTGAGGAGTCAAACGTCTGTCCTCTGCTGTTGTCTGCAAGGGAGACCAGAATCAACCTTCCCTGGGGATGAAGCATCCAAACTCCTTACAGAGGTGGTCAGCACTGGTACTTTCAAATGCTAGAGGTGAAAACTGAGCCTGAGGGATTGAAATGACTTGCCCAATGCCATCCAGAAGGTCAGTAACAAAGCCGAGAAGTCGTCACACAGGTTTTCTGAGTGCCTCATTAGTGCTTTCTCCACTGTGCCACCCTGCCCAACGCCACAGAGCCACTGCACAGCTCAGGGCCTGGAGCAGTTTCAAGACAGAGTGGATACAGTGAAAGCGGTCTCCTTTTGCAAGATGACCAACCCTTCTTCTGATATGTACGTCAGAATTTTGTTCACTTTACATGTGCCCTTTCATCACTTAAGAACGTGGTTGCACTTTCCTAAGCCATGTTCTACCTAAGAAAAATATTCCAGAGATCACACACACAAAAACACCCCAAAACCCCAAACTGTACAGACTAAGCACTAAGTATAATATAAAAAAATCATTTAGGTTGCTACACAACTTGTCCATGACTTCTAGCAGTTGGCTGTGTCTTCATCACAAGAATTTTTCCCTCATCCAGACATAAAATATTTCTAACAATCAGCATGCCAGGATATCAATAGCTCAGATGGACAGTGATGCTTCTCCCAGCACGTTTCGGAAAAATCTGGATAATAAAGCCATCAGCTATAATTATGGGAAGTCAGTGACATCCATGGTATTTTGCCTTTGTAAGGCAAAGGGAGTAATGAAGGATGCCTCTATTACAGATGAAGATATAAGGCTTAATAAAATAAGACAAGTAAACCAACCAAACCAAACAAAGTACTTCCACAAGACAGGATCTGGGAAAGAAAGAAAAATAGCTGTGACCAAGTCCAAGCCTTTTCTAAAATGTTCCTCTCCATTTCATTTTATGCCCATGCTGTGTTTCAAATAAACCTGAGGCAGAAGAGTACTTGCAGGTGGGATGCCACTCGCTTCATCGATACCACCCCACAAAGACCTTCTCCAAAAAGATGTTTCTACACCTCAGTGAGCATTTCTTACAGATTTTCCTTGCTTCACGTGTGAAAAGAAATAGGGGAAATACTATATAAATCTACTGAAGGAGAGTATTTTGCAAATTTCAGGTATTCAAGGGCAATATCCAGGCTTTCCTAGAGGGTCCAGCTGAATACCTCCTGAGGAGAGGACTGCCTTCTGCACCAATCCTCTTCTCAGAGAAGCAATGTAACTCAGTCAACAAAGCACCATCCTGAGAGACAGGAGGGGGGGATTATGTTCCCTCCTCTGGCAATAACCCACTGTCTTAACTTGAGGAAACCAGCCACGTTAAAAGTGACAGCTAATTTCAAATACCACAGCAGAAATGTAGCCATATTTGGCCGGGTTTTGACCAAGACCCAGCCTACAAAGAGCCCACTCTTCAGCCCCGTTCCCACATGGAGGGCAAACACCGGCTCTGGGCCGTGCACCCCACAAGCCCGGCTGGCATCCACAGCATCCCTCCCCTCATCCGCTGGAGACTCCATGTCTCACAACGGTGCTGCAGACCCACTGCCCTGCGTCCTCCAAAAGGAGCTTCCCTCGAAGGGCAACTCCTGCTGCTGAGAGACAGCTTGATACAAGGAGGACGTGCCCTGCCAGATGGATCTGGATCAACCCACTTCTGCTTCCCCCTACTGCCAAAAAAGGGCTTATTTCTTCACTTCTCACGTCTTTATTGCTTGCAGGTGGAGGTTTTCACAGACAGTGCGATTAGGCTCGAGAAAGGTATCAGGACTGGGAATTTAATAGGAGAGAGTGCCAAAAAAAACCCAGTATGGGAAAGAGAAAACACAAAAAAACCCCACAAAAAACCAAAACTAAACTGAAATCAACAGAAGCACATGGAGCTTCGGGACATACACTGCGATGCTCAGTACGATGTCTCAAAGCAAGAAACAAGACCATTTGGAAGCTCTGAGTACATTAAACATTAACTAATAAAAATAAAGGCAAGGGAATGGACAGATGAAAGCTATAAGCTGAGGAGAAAAGACACCCAGGCAATTAGAATAATAAATGAGTAACAGGAGGGCTAAAAATAAACACAAGAAAAGATATTTAAAAGGATTCAAGGTTAAAAAAAAAAACAACCTAAAAGTAAACATTACAGGGCATTTTAAAGCTATCAGAGGAGAAAAAAAAATTTAAATATAGCCTCAGTATAGAGTGCAATCAGACCTGGTTAATTAAAGTTGTTTACCCATATGTCTATTCTCAGCAGATTTGCCGGTAAGTGGCAACTGATCTAATAGTCCATATGCACCACATTCTTGTCAACGCATGTCAATATGAAAGCACATTTTTTTTGGTGTGACACCGGGAACTAGGACAACAGGTTTTTACTCCCTGATACAACCTAACGAGAAGATTCCACACGAACCAGCCTTAGAAAAGCAAAGCAAAAGCCATACGCAACCAACCCAAAAATCCCCAGACTAAGCCATAGTCGGAGAACAGCTGTAACGCAGATGTGGACCCCCGGGCAGCCAGATCCCCTGCAGCAGGCTGGCAGCAGGGCAGGGGGATGGCAGGTACCCACCGCCAGGACAGCAGAAGTGCAAACAGAGCCTGCCCCTCTGGACAAAATTCGTGGCCATCAGGACAGAAGGGTTATTCAGTAATACTTTAGGTGACTTTAATAACGCACCAGATTACCCACTATTTCTTTTTGACAAAAAGTGCAGTGGTACAATCTAATTACACATCTGCCTTAGGCTCATCCTGCAGACAGGACCGATTTCCCCGAACTTCTTAAATGCTTTATTATGTCAGTCCTGTCCGATTCAAACGTTAATTATTTTTTACAGAGGGAGGCTTATTGGAGTTGCTGCTTTGTTTGAATGTTTACATTAAAGCATTGAAATGGAAAAAGTAGCACCATTGCATCCAAAAGTGTTAGGGAACCCTTACTTTCATGCACTATATTATGAATTGGTTTACCAAATAAAAGCAAACATGCCACCTTATTTATTTTAGTCAGTGGGGTTTTTTTGCATGTTTTTACTAGCTGCATACTGCAAGAGAGAAGGCGGGTTACCAGCTACAACACACACAGCAACTGGAGTCCTTGCTGAAGTCAATGGGAAGACCCAGAGCACTGAACATCAGGTACACGTGCCAGTCCCTGCGGACTCAAAGGTCATCATAGTTTTGCATTTCTTGGTGGGTTCCTAGAGCAGGACACGGCTGCTTTGCAACTGGAAGGGCTGGGCAAGCACCCCCTTACGCCAGCAGCACACGTGCCGCGCTGCACGGGTTTGAGGTGGGGAGAAGAAACGCAGTTGCTGGAGACCTTCAATTTCCCTCCTTGAAGTAAATCTGATCTTGTTCCTTACTGTCACAGGTCCTCAAATTTTTTTTTCCCCTAAAGCAAATTTTCAGCATTCATTGCTGAAAAACTTCAAAATATCCTCAGTGATTAAATCCTAAAGGAACAAAAAATGTTACCTTTTCCTGAGGGGTTAGTTCCATGATGCTGAGAGAGTCTAACTATGGTACAAGTTAGTCAAATCTGTGAATAATGAAGGCACTCAAGAAAGATCAAGCTGCGTTACCACAACGTGGAGAATCAGCATATATTTATGCCTTGTCAGCTTGTGAAGCTCGCAGCATACAATCGGCCTTCCCCGTATTTGAAAACACGCCTTCTTCATGGGATGGTTTGTTCTGCTGCTGATGGGGCTGATTTGTCTCTGGCTTTGCTTAGAGCTTCACAGACCACTTTGGAAATCCCAACTCCAGCCAGTGACTCCACCGAGCAACACGAGCCTGCTCCACTGAGCGAGCCACCCCAGGCTTCAGCTGTCAGCTCAGCGTGCTTCTGAAAGAAGCTTATTCAGTGTCATTGCAGGCATCAGACAGCAAAATTGAAGTTTTTGCATTACACACTTTATTTCTTGTCTGGGGGAGGAGGGATGAGAAGGAAGGTTTTACTAGCAAGCAGCTGCAGAGCAGCAGTGGTTAGCTGCTGTCTCGTGCATCTTATTTTTAATCAGAACAGCACCACGGAAAATCACTCCTGGACTACCAACCTGCAAGCCCACTTTCTAGCCCCATGCAAGAGCCAGAGGTGAGCTGGTAAGGTCGCGGAGATTTGGGTTCATCATCACATCAATATACATTTCAAAGTCTTTGTTATCAAAATATTATTTATTGAGCCTGATTCTTCTATCAGTCACAATGTCACCGAATTCAATGCGGTTGCCTCTGTAAAAGAGGAATTCAGTCTATTGTCTTCACTAAAACAATGTTTAGTTTGTTTACAGCAGAGTACTCCAAGAGAGAACGCCCAGAGGTAATTTTGAAATCTGACATAAAATAGAAAGACAAACCAGCTTTGCACTTCAAAAGGAGACTTTGTTCTGTAGTGCAGGATCTGTCATAAATATTGCATCAGCAGCCAGACTACTGGCACTTAAAATTAATAGGACGGAAGTTATCAAAGCCAACATGTCAAAGTAGCGGGTACCAAGGCAGGAATCCCGTAGCACCCTGAGCAACTGGATCATATGGCACCACGTTACTCTGTGGGAAAAGAGATCATGGAAAAATACATAAACTCCGCTCAAAACCTCAGGGTGGCTGGGGTTGTCTCTTTCAAACTCCTGACCTGCTTTTAATTACAAAATGGCAGAGGAAGGTACGAATATGCTGCCACGAAGACAGAAAAAAGGGGAATACAGAAAGCTATCTTTGCCACCAATACATTATTAAATTCTCTTCTTTGACATCCTGACAGTAATTGCACTGAATGGGATTGAATTTTGTTAAAATTACTTTAAAAGGGTTGTTGAGAATTTCCTGTGGGATGCAGTGGCAAGCACCAAGGCTTTCACTTCATTTTCTCTGTTGTCCTTACCCTCCCAAGGGGCTTATTGTTCATCGTGCTTTTTGACAGCATGAAGGCCTATGTAAACACCCTCTGAAAAGAGAAAGCTTCACCAGATACTGCCATTTGGGTTTGTTTTCCTCTGTCAGAGGGAAGATAAATATTCCTACCTGATTCACAGCTGAGCTTGTTGCAAGTATATTTTTAGCAACCAACCAGCTCTTCTGATAGAAGGAATGAAACACAAATGATTACATGCAATTATATATAGAATAGCGGCGTTTCTTTTTTTCAGCAAGCGGCCAAGAAGTTCTGAACCCTGGACACCCCCCACTGAAGATGTAGCTCCTGCACTCAGGAACTTGCAGCCTTCATCCATTGTAGCAGATGATACGTTTATAATTTGAAATACATCTATACAAACATGAGTATTCTTTTTTTAACTTATCTAAATAAAATGAGGTTTCTTGAAGTTTTTTTAATTTTAGGCTGTTCGCGCATCGGTGCCTCTTAAAAAAGGCATTTCCATTGAGTTGTGGGTCCTAGCTCTTTTCCAGAGTGCTTTTCTGCCATGCCAAGTCTTGATCGTAAGTCACGAAGCTTACCGAGTAATGCTCATCAAATAATGTAATAAAATTTCATGCAACTTATTTCATCCGGCATTTTTTTCATCCTGAGTTACACAACAGGGCAAGTTACCTATATTATTCCCCGAATAATACAGGAAAAAAACCCTGGTGACTTTTGTGACAAAATAGTCACTGAACCCTTTTCAGTGTCGTGCCCCATTCAATGCGAATGATGAAAGCATTTGGAGCGAGACAAACAGCAGACCGCTTTCTGGCCTAGGATGCCATGTTTTGTTTCACACGCAGTGAATGCAAACACCCACAGATCACCACCTAGATGAAAGTGCTGTTATTTTTACCTGTTTTAAAAATAACAACAATAACAACAACAGAACATTGCCATTTTATCCAGGGTGAGAATGAATCAGACTTCTGCACTATTTTTTCCCGCTCTTCAGCTGCCGATTGAATAGTCTGTTTTTAGAGTTGCCAGAGTCAAAAGCCCAAGATGCTGAAGGACAACTCCTGGGGTAACTATTATTCTTTTTCCATCTCTTGCTCACAGAGAGCCAGAAGAATAAATCTGGATCACGCCATCAGTGTTTTTCCTGCATCTCTACGCTGCTCTTCGTACTTTGTTTGCAGAGTAAGTCACGACATTGAACGGTTAAGCTAGAGAAAATACTTGCAGATATACTGCCTGCGATTCTGTCAAATTTTATCAGTTTAAGCAGAATTGGACCTGCTCATTATCCAGATGGAAGACTCCTGAGGACAAGCTCTGTGCCACGCTGTGATTTGAGAAATGGAGTGGATGGCGTACGCTGCCTTTGGGGTAAGGATTAATTCAACACCACGGGGCTGGACGGAGAGAGCTCAGCTACCAGATACAGCAGAGCATATCACTATTTCCAGGGCTGCTTCCTCCCTCTGCTCACGAAGGTCCCTCACACTTCAGTCTCTGTGAGCTGCACTTACGTTCACAGAGACAGCAGAGGGAAAGAGGGGGTGAGGGCCAAAACTGCTGCGAGCGTGCAGCATCTGTACGGGAACTTGTGTTCACGTTCTCTCCGGACCCCAAAGCCNTGGGAACTCGTGCTCACGTTCTCTCTGGACCCCAAAGCCTTGCCTTCTTCCCACCACAGCAGCCTGTCGATTCTAGCTTGTACCTCGTGAATGAGCTATTTTGGTACAAAATGTGGGTTTGAATCCTCTCTGAAAATGAAGGGAATCAAAGCCAAACCTACCAAGGCCCCATAAGTGCTTCAGCCACTATGCAAAGGGTAAATTTTTCAAGGAGAGGGACTGCTGCTGAACTCAATACTGCTGTTAAAAGCTAAATGCGTTCGTCTTGTTCCTGCCAGGTTTTCCTCTGCCCAGCTAAGAAACTTTGACCTTTTTCCTTCCTCTCTCTCTGTACGTACTGGATATCAATTGATCCCTTAAAGCAGTAAGTAGACTTCTTCTTTTTCCATGCCCCAAACTGCGGGGTTAATAATTTAAAGAGGACGGCAGTTTAACTGCTGATAGAGAACCTGCAAAATAGACCTGCTGGCGGCTGCTCAAGTATTTATGTTACAGTGGTACCAGAAATTTAGCTCGAGATAAGACCTCAGTACACCCAAGGCTGTACGTGCACGTAGCACCTATCCCTAATGAATCACAGGGAACACGCAGAGAGATTTAAGATTAAAAAACAGCAGTTTTCAGAGTGCATGGAGTTCCACCAAGCCAGATGCACCCAACAGTGTTGCACAGCGGTATGCAGCTCAGCACACAGCTGGGCACAGCTGGAGGAGCTGGCTGTGGGCTGCCTTCAGGCAGTTTGCCAGCTGCCTGCACAGCAGCCCTGTGGATAGGTGTGTACAACAGCTCTCCATCAGAGAGTCATACAGAGTCAGTGCAGCCAAGGAAATTGAGACCCAGACCCTCAAAAGTATTCGGGTGTCTAGCTCCTACTATCTGCCCCCATAACCTAAAGAGGACGAGGCCTACGCAACTGGCTCAGCATCATATGGGAAGTATACGGGAGTCCAGACTTAACACCAGTTGGCCCAAATCTAGAAAGCGGAGCCTCCTTCTTAGACAATACCCTATAAATACACCTAAGACAAGACAAGGAGACATAACGGCTCAGACCAGAGGTCCACCCAGCCCGCCGTCCTCCTGCCTCCACAGCAGCCAAGAACACATAAGCGGAGAAAGGAACAGGGAGAGGCAATCACGTGTGGTACCTCCACCTGTACCCTCCTAGCTGCTACCACTTGCTGCTCAGGGACTTCCAGGCAGAGGTAGCTACTCCTTATTCAGCAACCCTCTGCAGACTTCCCTCTGATGCACTCGTCTTGTTTCCCCTTGAGCCCAGGTAAACTTTTAACTCCACAGCATTCTCCTCCTGCAAGGAGACCCACATCCTGCTTGTACACCGACTGAACGAAGGTCCTAAAGAAAAAAAGTGGTGTATCACAACAGCTCTGGATCTCTCCTGGGAAGACACTGTGAGATGAACTAAACAGTTGCATACTCTGCATTGCACTTCACAGAATTCAAACTTGTGAGGTCTTGTTGGGGCAATGTAGCCAGCAGAAAGAGCAGAGAAGCAGAAGCAATGGACTTCTGTGGTCCCGTCCAGGTTTCGTTCCACCTGTGTCACTGTGAGGCTTTGGGCAAATCATTTCCTCTCCCCATACTGCTGTTTTTCCACCAGTAAAACAACAGACACAACCACCTCCTCAAAGAAATAGTGAAATGATTCATTAGTTAATGTTGGTCGAGCGCTTTCAAGAGGCAAATTAATGCTACTTGCAGGCGAAGAGCCCTGCGTTTGCAAAGCACAGGCTTATCTTTAGGGACACGGAGTCAGCACAGCTCCCCTGTGCTCACCTGAAGTTACACACTTACTTAAGTACTTTCTGCAGATACTTTCTAATGTCTACAAGATGAGCATCTAAACAGTATCATGAAGATTAGCCAAAAAAGCTGTCAAGAATATGTTTTTATAAGGAACACTCCTTACTATACAAGTAAATGCCAAAATACCACTTAGAGGCTCTGAGATAAATTTTAACCAGAGAGGGTTTTTAAGATTACCTGTGAACTACTCCTGCCCGGTGAAGATGTTCAACCGCCAGGATAAGCTGCCGGATATATTTGCGCGCTTCATGCTCCTCAAGTCTTTTTTTCTCATAGATCTTGTGCATCAGGTTGCCACCAGGGCACAGCTCCATGACAAGGTAGTAGCTGTTTTCAGTTTCCAGTATATCCAGCAGCTGAGCAATGTTCGGGTGGCGGATCATTTGCTGGATCTGCCCTTCCCGTCGCAGATTCTTGGTGACATAGGTGTCCTTTTTGGCTCTTTTCTTGTCAATTACTTTCACTGCCACCTAATGGAAAAAACAGAGGAGAAGGGGTTGTTAGCAGTCACACCAATGATTTATTGCTCTAACCTTGTATAAGAAACCTCAAAAGCAAAAGAAAAAAAAAAAAAAAAAAGTATGTCAGTCTCAACTGATACACCACGGTTTCAGGCGCAACTGCCCAGATCAGGGAAATAGCTGTTTTCCCAACCCCACTGAAAATTTCTTTCTTTATTCCCTTGTACGATGACAGACAAAAGTTATTGCAAGGAAATAGGTAACAAAGGAGAGAAGACAATCTCATTAACCATACCCAAACACTTTGCACACTAGGCGTTTATTTTATTTATTTTTCCAGAAAGTCTTCAGGATGGTGTTTACAAGTTTTAAGTGTCATTTTTGGCTTTTCCTGGCTTTGGATATACAACTTGAGATTACGTGCTTCCATGACAAGTTTCTTAAACTATAGCCAAGTGTTAGTTTTGCATGATTAAAAAGAATAAAAACATGCTATGAAAAACAAAATAATTTTGGTACCACTCTCCTGCCACATTTCTTTTTCCTCTTTTAAAACGTACATGAAAGATGATCCCCTTGTGACTTCTAGAACCGAGCAACTCTGCAAAAACCAAGAAGGCAAAACTTTTCTTTTTTTTTTTTTTTTTTTTTTTTTTNACCTGCTCACAGCTGTCCAAGTCAACTGGAGCCCATCATGAAAGTACACAATAAAGCTAAGGAGACTCTGTACCGCAAACTACAACACAGCACGTGCTAGTGCCAATCCAAGGGCTTTCCTTCTCATTGCTGGTGCAGAACACCACCTAAGAACAAAAGGATGGGACTGGCTAGGATATTACGCTTTTCCATGCTTAAAGAATCTGGTTCCTTTTATTGTTTTAATGGATTCACTAAATAGTCACAACAAAAGTATCTGACTTTTTCTGCCTCAGATTTATAGACACTTATTTATTTATTGAGGTTTCTTATTTAGACTGGGTGCTGCAGACTTCCAGGTCATTTGCACCAGACAAAGATTTAACAGCTTGTGCCAGCTGAGCAACAAAAGCCACCGCAAAATCCTCCCTCCCGGCTCCTCCTCTCCTCAGAGCTCCGCCACAAAGGCACTCCTTCACCACACGCACCCGGACCCCATAGCTCGCCCATCATCACCCAAGTGACAGCTGCTTTTTGTCAGGATGAAGGGGGCGCGGGGAACCACGGTGTTTGGTACTCCTGCCTGACACTGAATTTCACATGATGTGAAAGAGTCTCGTTTGCATGGGTACAGGTCCAACAAAATGCACAGAAAATGCCACAATCCCTCTGCCCCGCCAGATGGAGACATAAAGATGCTGCACCCGCATCTTTGCTGTCTGCCTTGATTTGGTCTTGGAGGATCTTGAGGTACTGGATGACACTGAGGTGCTGGAGCACGTTCAGAGAAGGCCAACAAAGCTGGTGAAGTGTCCAGAGTCTTATGGAGTCTTATGAGGAGCAGCTGAGGGAACTGGGGTTGTTTAGCCTGGAGAAAAGAAGGCTCAGGGGAAACCTTATCACTTTCTGCAACTACCATGGAAGGAGGTTGTAGCGAGGTGGGGGTCAGTCTCTTCTCCCAACTAACAAGCAATAGGACAAGAGGAAATGGCCTCAAGTTGTCCCAAGGGAGGTTTAGATTGGATATTAGGAAAAATTTCTTCACCGAAAGGGTTGTCAAGCATTGGAACAGGCTGGCCAGGGAAGTGGTTGAGTTGCCATCCCTGGAGGTATTTAAAAGATGTGTAGATGTGGTGCTGAGGGACGTGGTTTAATGGTGGACTTGGCAGTGTTAGATTAACAGTTGGACTTGATGATCATAAAGGTCTCTTCCAACCAAAACAATGCTATGATTCTATGATCTCCCACATTACCTTAGGCCTACAACAAGACGGAATAACAAATGTGGGGAAAACCTCAGAGTTTTATTTACTCCAGCTTTAACACCCAGACAACAGCACAAGCCCAAGAGGCTTCCCTCCATCTCCAGCTCATACAACATCCCTCCTTACAGCTGATGAACTAACTACTTGCAGCAAACTCACTTTCAACTACAGCCAACAACATCGTTACTGGGGGCTAGTGGGCTTTGGCAACAGGGAGACAAAGTTATTCAAAGCATACCTGGCTGCCTTCCTAGCTTGAGAAAGTGCCAAGCACACATCAAGCACATGACAGCTCCCAGCGCGCCTAGCCTTACCTTTATTTTTTCTGCAAGCAAAGGAAAGGTTAAATTAGTGAACATTTTGGTTTTCCTTTAGAGAACAAAAGCCACAAAAAATATGGTCTGGGAATATGACAACAAAAATAGATCCAGACCCTTTGACATGAACACCTTGAATCAAAGTCAAGTTTTACCAGCAGAGGAATTGAAGGATAAAACTACGGGAGTTGGGGCTCATAGTCTGTCTTAAGGGCCAGAAGTCAGGACTGCTGAGCACGTTATTAGCTGGATACATTTCTGCTGCTAAAAGATCATTCTGATTAAATACCCTTGATAAAGAGATAAGGCTGAACACCACACACGAGACAGCTGCTTGGGTGAAACCCAGAGCAGCATCAGGACCATATAAACGCCTGGAAACTACATTCCTGACTAGTCACATTAAAGAAAGATCATTTAGTCGTAAGATAAAACAACAGGCAAATCAGAGCTTAACTTCACCATTTTGAAAGCCTCAGGTGATTCACCAAGGAAACAGCCTTAAATTAGAACGTTCTTCCATCTAATGAGATAGGACCAAGAACACAGAGGCTTGCATGGATTATTTAGACAGCAAACCACAGAAGTCATTCTGGTGAGGACAAATTCAGGGGTTACAGAAACATGAGATGCCAGTTTGTTTGCTGGCAACACAACACAATCTCTGAAGTTTTTTTTTAAAAAAAACCTGGTATTTTCCACAGTTGCAGGATCCAAAACATGCAGTATGAACAGTATGGAACAGAGTAATCTGTTATCCATATGAGTAAGTCATCCCCAATTCATTGACCTAAAAAAAAAAAAAAGCACATTAGTAAATGCAGGCATGTCTGCTGCCCAGGCTCAGTGTGGCTGTCGGGAGCAGGGGCAACCACCTGAACCCAGGAGACAGAGCCTACTGTGACTACTTGACGATTTTTCCACTATCACAGAGAATTAGCTTTTTGTGCCTTAAGGACAGATTTTCTCCTCAATTTTGACCGGCACTTGGTCAAGCACCCTATCTAACCCAGCAGACAAGCAAAGCCCGCTTTCAGACCCACCCTTGACTCCGAGCTACCTTTCCCCCTTCAATGCCCTTTGCATCACGTCCGAGAGATCCACCAGCAGAGCTGACCAAGCTGACAAAGGTGGAAACAGCAGTTTTGTTTCAGCAACAGCTTTGCATAGGAGAAAGAGAAGAGTAAAACACCAGGTAAGACTACGGGAGTCTTGCATCTGCACGGGAGATGGGCAGGAAATCTGGACAGGCTGGACTGATGGGCCAAGGCCAACTGTATGAG